>OZ010793.1:258693195-259403195 GCA_963932465.1 Maratus speciosus | reverse complement strand
TTTTCAGTTTTTATGAGAAAATGGCAACAAAAAGATACAGTAATCTACTATTTCCCTTTGCTTTCAATAGAAATGGAGTACTTCAGTTACCACGATTACAAAAGAAAAGTAGTAAAAACTACAAGAAAAGTAAAATATCAAAAATAAATTGAGATACAGCTTTCAAACAAATTGCATTTAAAAGTAAATTCCCCCCCCCCCCTATACGACGGTGTAAAAATTGAAAATGTGCGATGTTTATAAGTTTAAAATTTTGCAGCAGCGAAAATTGTAAAACCGAATTTTCAGTTTAAATTTGAAAGTGTTGCCATTCGCAAAATGACCTATGCGTTACGCACAGATATGTTTGTCCTTTATAATATAGATAGATAGATAGATAGATATGCATTAGTATCGGTTTGCTTTTCTTTGATTACATGTTACATAAATATATTTTTCGATATCTAACAATGCCTTTAAACTTTAAAAAAAAGTTATATATATTTTTTTTCAAATTTTCGAATATTATCCAAAGCTGCACATGTACAGTGAGAAAAGTTCTCCAAAGAGTGATATTCTGATTTTAATTAATTTTTAAATATTTTTAAATTTTTAAATAACTTGATTTTTGTTTTATATTATTCTTCAGCAGAAATGATTTAAATAGAAAAATTGTTTTAAAGTTACATTTCGGGCAATTTTGTCGAACGTAAATCACTTGCTTCTTTTTTAAACCCAACTTTCAAGTGCATGCACAGATTTTTTTTTAATAAAAAAAAGCACGTATTTATATTACAAAGCAAAAACATGTCCGCGAATAAAATTGACATCACACTGACGTTGACAACGAATCGACCTATAAATTCGCTTTTACTGCCATTTTTTTTTTTAGTTTTAAACATGGCACAATTTATCTTTTTACACCGTCAAATAGGATTAAAAATGTACTTTCAAATGCAATTGTTTGAATTACGTATCCCAATTTACTGATATTTTTTTTTTGTGATTTTTAAAATAATTTTAAAGCAAGATTTGAGAAAAAAAAATCTATCTCTGTTGCGTGCAGTTCGATTACAGAAGATTAATCCGTTTGCACATTAAAATAATGTAAATAGTTCAATGTTTGCTTTAGACTAATATTCCATAACGAAATTAAACGTTCATCAACGTTGCTTTTTTAATTTTTAATTCGTTTCATTTTTATAAACAAAACAATCTCAGACTTTTTATTGAAAACTGATAAATTAAGTTCAGCGGTCCGCCATTTCGTCAAAAATGCAAAATTAAAAAAAAATAGTCTGTCAAGGACAAGACAATTACATATAATTGACGTGGCTTTTTTATTTCTTTGGATTCAGTTGAAATCACTCGGAGAATTCTGTGACACCACATTATCGCGAAAAGAGTAGTTCCAAAAGGCGCGTTTTTCAATAAAAATTAATACAAACTTAATTTTTCAAAATTCAAAATATGTATTTTACTTATTTCTATCTCGTTTCTAAAGATAAAAACAATTTCGTAAAATATGCTTATTCTTTTAAGACTAAAAACTCCCATGCACTCCCTTTGCTGCGAACATCAAGTACGCTTTTTTTTTTTTTGGACATTAGTATTTTCTACTCTAGTTTCTACCTAAGTTATATATCTGAAATATCTTAATCAAACAAAGCAAAAATTTTGTTTTAAAATACTGGCGTACAAATTCAAGAATTTCGAGCATCTTCCTTGGCACGTATACGTGTCGCTCGTCCCGAAGTGGTTAAATAAGTAATTTCTAAAAACAAAATTTAAAGATGAGAAAAATATAAAAAAGCCTTTGAGAAAAAAAATTAAATGAAATGGAAAAAAAAACTCTGAGGTGCTCGGACAGGATAATGCAACTCACATAAAAATTTAAATTATATGTCAAAAACTCAGTTTTTCTTTCTGTTTGATGAATGCTATAATCAAATCGAGGTGCCTCTATTCTTTCCATATTATAATTCGATCTTAAAATACAAACTGGAATTAAAAAAAATCATCAACATGATATGATGTGATGAAACAATCAGCAGGATAAAAGCCATGTCAATAAGCGAAAGATTGAAAGTGACAGTATCGTGTTTTAAAAAAGATTAATTATATATGTTTTGAAAAGGCACCTAAAAGAAGAAATTAACATTCAACTTCAAAATAATATTTTCCTCCACCCTTTTTCTATTCACTCACGTGTTTTGTTCTAAAGAGAAAAGCGTTTACACTCCGGACATTATAAATTATCCTCAAGAGATCTAAATTATTTTATTAAAACAAAAAGACGATTTTAAATGCATTTCTTTTGTAACTACATTTTCTGATAAGATAACTTCGGGAGAGTCGCCGGATACGGGATAGATGCGGCACCCCTTGTATTTCTTGTAATTATCGATAGATGGTCGTCAAACGCACAGTATAGGTGCGCAGTGAGATTATTTAAACCAGTGCATAGCGTGAATCCCATTTCGATGTTTATTTGTAGAAGTACAATCCTTAATTTGACGTAAGTGAGGATTTCATTGTCCGAACTTTTAAACACGTTATGCTTAAATACTTTTTATACACTAATTACTAAATGCATGCATGATTTCGAAGTCAAAACTAAGTGTAGCGTTTGTATAGAGTACTGTGTGTATGGCTACGCGAGTCCCCTGAGCGATGGTAGGCAACTGTGATAGCCGACATCTGCACCATGCAAAATGGGGTACATGCCGCACTGCTATTCCAATATACATGCCGCACTGCTATTCCAATATACATGCCGCAGTTTCTTTTGTACGGGATGATTAAGTGTTATTAACTTTTCCTTTTCTTTTTGCACAGACTAACCATGTTAGGCATGTTATCAATTTACTAAAACCAAAGGCGAAAAAGGGGAAAATAAAAAGTAAGAAGGGTAAGAAAGATGCAAGTCAAGATGATAATAAAGAAAAATTGGATTGCGCGTAACGCAGACGTTCTTTGCAAACTACTGCAGAAAAAGGAGGTGTAATTGGCTTCGTTGCATCATGTGTTTAAATGTAGTTACATAAAGACTGTACTTTTTCGACAATTTTTCTGTAGATTGTAGTCGAAAAAACAGGTCTCTTAACCCATTCGGGGCCATACGTGCATATAAGCAGCTTCATAAAGAGCTTACAAAATTTGTTTCTGACACCAGTAAAAAAGAAAAGTAATATTAGCTTTGTTTAATTAGATCATTTTCATGATTATTTAAGTAAAGGTAATTTCTTTTAAAAAAGTGGTACCAACCGAATAAAATTTGTGTAAAAGCCACCGGTCCCAAAAGGGTTAACAAATAAATTATGTAAACACAATTTTACTTTTTTTTTCTTTTCCCTTTCTAATACATTGATGTTACGTTGTTGCTGAAATAACAATTAAAATTTAATGTAAAAAAAATAAGTCGATAATTTTAATAGTGAAAGTAGGCAACAATTATTAATTTGAATCTACTAATACGTTTCATTGTACTCATTTAGTTTCATTTTGTTATTACATCGGTAATTTTAGTCCAGATATGAATATTTTTTTTAAAATATTTTTATTTATAATTTCATTCTGTTCTTATTACAAGCGCGGCATAACTATCGCACAAGTGCGGCGTCTCAGCCTGAATGTATACGGGTGACGCGCCGCAGTGTAATGTTTTAGAAAAAAATTGTTAAAAAATATTAATAATTTGTTTTGAATTTTTCTGTCGCACTACACGCGTTGTATATTTAACATTAAATAGCACAGCATTATTTTTTTTATTTTATGTCCACCATGGGACTTTATACACAAGTTCAAAAAAATGTGCGGCATAAATCTCGGAATTACCCTATGCAATAAATTTAAGTAAAAATCTGACTTCAATAGTCTTTATATGTTCCTTCCTTCTCAAAATTTTTACAATAAATAACCTTACATAATTTTTACATTCTTTTATTAACACTGTCCAACATAGTTGAAAAGTGTTTATGAATTCAGTTTGTCTGCGTCTGTCCATCTGTCTGTCCGCCGTCTGTAAGTGCTCTAACTCGCGTAAATATACCCAGATTGCCATGAAATCGATGTATGTTATTGGGGTTTACTGTGGCATTTTCGGTACAGAAGAGTTCCGATTATCCGAGTTAATATGGAGCAAGCTCGCTCCAGATAAGCAAAAAACTCGGATAAACCGGATTTACACAAATCGTCATCAACTACGGAGATGAAATATAAAATTTCTCTAAATTCATTAATTAGTTCATAGTTTTTTTCCAATCGAACTTATACCTTTGGAATGGATCATTTTCTTCTGATGGACCATTATTATGAAACAGCTATTATAAATGAAGTGTTAGGTGAAGATGAAAGAGCAGTCGTAAAAAGTTAGAACTCTGATTTTCTGGTCAGAATGGGACTTTTTTCAGTTCAATTTAATGCTTAATTTCGTGCACTTTCCAATAATAATAGAAATGGCTCAAAAATCGCTATTCTAGCGCCCCCTTCTGGCGGAATATCACCAAATTCCCCTGGGACCTACTGGCCATACCCAAAACCATATATATAAAATTTGGTTCAATTCTATGCATAACTTCATTGACTTTTCGATGATGCAATAATGAAAATGGCACAAAAATCGCTATTACAATGCCTCCTTCCCGCAGAATATTCCCAAATTAAAGTGGGACTTGCTGGCCATAGCCAAAAACAAATATATGAAATTTGATCCAATACTATACATAACTTCATGCCCTTTTTGATGGTACAAATAGAACTCACACACACACACATGGACAGACAGGCATTTTGTAAAAACATTTTTTTTTTTCGGATCTCTGACCCCTAAAACATGTAAATCCATGGAAGTCGAAAAAAGTTAACTGAAAAATTTTCCCATAAAAATGTATGCAGTATTCTTTAAAAGAATCTTAATTGCATGTTAAAAAAAAGCATTTTGTAGATATTGAACCGGGCCGGGTCCAGGCTGAACTTTCAGTTTTTTCACCGAGCCGAGCCAAGATAGCTTTCTTTCGGGGGGAAACAAACCTTTCGCTGGAATAAGATTTCATTTACTATACTGTAAAAAGAAAATCTGTATAATTCTACAGATTTAAAGTTACAGAAATCCGTATGCTTACTAAAATTTTATCTGTACACTGTACAAAAAAAGATGTAAATCTACAAAACTTGTTTTTGTAAAGCTACTGAAATCTGTAACTTTACAAAAGAATCTGCTAAAATTACAGTAATCTTACTAAAACTTTATCTGTAACCCGGGTTGCGCAGTTACATAAAAAGTTCTAGGCATCCCAATTTCCTAAAAAATTCTTAATAACCTTACAGATTTTTTGATTTACGGTGCAAAAGTGCATCTGTTACATGAATTTTGTTGTTGCCGTTACATAAAAAAGTTCTAAGAATCTCAGTTTCCTAGAAAAATTTTAGTAACTTTAGAGATTTTTTTTACAGTCTACCCCGATTTCTAAACGTCTAAAACAAAAATTTAAAAAGAGTACTACATAAGTTTAATTATTTATTTCATTTTGCTGCCGAAACTCTTATTAAATTGAAAGTGTGCGGCTAATTAAAAAAAAAAAAACAGCCATACTGGTACTCGATTTCTCCCGAGAACATCTTGTTGATGATGTAAAGAAGGAATTTTCAGAAGGCAAAACAGATCTTGTGAATATTCCAGGATGACTTACATCAATTCTGCAACCGTTACTTGTTTAAAGACAATATAAGACGCGTATAATGCATGGAATAATGGATATTGGACGGTCAAGGGGAAGAAAGAAAAACTCCCAGTGGAAAAGTAAGGCGTCCATCCCTGGAACTAATGTGTACTTGCGTATTACAAAACTTGACTTTAATAACAAGCGAACAAGCGATATAATTTCAAAAAGTTTTAAGAAGACTGGTATTTCCGACGCTTTGGACGGAAGCGAAGATGACATTTAATTCGAATGACGGAGATTCTTCGGGCACCGATTCACATTACAATAGTGATACTGATACCTTCAGGGAAAAGTGATTTATTATGAGAATTTTTTGTCAAAATTTTCACAAAAAGTATTTGTAAATTTTACGTCTACAAAAATATTGCCATAAAAAGAAAAATGGTATTTAATAAACAGCACATAATCTGGAAACTTTTGGTAAGTTACTAATTTTACTATAGTGTGTTTTGTTATACCAGTAATGTTTTAGCATTGAAGTGTACAATATTGTGTAGAAGATTTCCCTGCATAATAGTCGCACCTAGACTTTAACAATGAAAAATTGGCAAAAAAGTGCGACTATTACTTGAGTAAACACGGTAGTATGCTATCTTTACCAATCAGCATGATTGTGTTAAAAAATAAGGAAGTGTATCTACGTATTCATTAATAGAGTCCCATTACCTTCTGTTTAGCTGTTTACATGGAAGACCAGACGATATTGCCATTGAGGTTGTCGGGGTGAATTCTGTTGGACCGTAGCTCAGTTGGCAGAGCGTTGGCAATTTAAGACAAAGATCTTGTGTTCGGCTCTCGGCCAGCACGGTTTTCCACTCAGGTGAATAAATCGTAAGCAGTAAAGTTACTGTAATTAATCAAAGCGATATAAGTAAGCGTACAATGTCAATACTGGAATCTGGAGTATATTGACACAGCTGCGCCATCTAGTGGACGGGGTGAATAATGCAAATACGCGGGTTTTCAGTATGACGTCATATGACAGAATATCTACTATCTGCGCATCTCTTGCGCATATTTTCTGAATCTTTACTCACTTATGGAAGATGAATCTTGTTTCCCAGTTTTATTGCAAAATATTTTTATTACAGTTTGTTTTGATAAAATTATATACATAAAAAAAAAATAGTCACAATATCATTTTGATTTCGGGAGAAAAGCACTAATGCTACGAAAGCATTACTGCCTTTAGCCCTTAAACTAAAATGACATTGAGACTTTTTTTTTGAATGCACATTTTTTTATCAAAACAAGCTGTAACAAAAATATTTTGCACTATATTTGGCAAACAAGATTCATCTTCTGTGAGTAAGTAACAATCTGAAATTAGTAATAGCATTTTTAACAGGGATTCTCTAAATGGCTTTGTCTGCTTCAAAAAAAAAAAAAAAATCTAATCTGTCGATTTTAGGAAAATTTTTGCAGTTATTGCCTGGACTCGCAAAATATTTAAACAAATACTAAATTAACTATACTTACTCGTTTAATAGTACAACGTTTAATGCATGCATTTTAAATTAAAGTGATTCTGAATATAAAATGAAATGAATTTTAAATTAAATAAATGAACTATTTGTAACTTAAATAACATGAATGCAGTACGATCAAAAGAATATTGGAATAAGTTTTCGATGTATCGTCTGCGCTTGATAAACGAAGAAAAGGATTAAAATTGAATATTTTATTTATTATTAAATTCTATACATATTCTAAATCGTGAAAAACATTGTATTTTCATCTGGAATAGAACCGTGTATATCATTTTTTATAACTTTAGCACATCAAGAATTGAGTAAAAATTAAGACTACAAAATTCAATTAAGACTCAAATTTGTAATCTTTACACATTAACTACTTACTAATTTTTATGCGTCATTTTTCATTTCATTAAAAGAAAATAATTAAAATCTAGCGTATTTAAATCAACAACATTTGATAATATATATTAAATAATATTTTATTTTTTTTAATAAATTAAAGTTAAGATGCGTAACTAACTTGTTTTGCTCTTTGGAAAAAGAGAGATGTGAATTCTATAAGAAAAATATATTTCTTACAATTTCCAAAACTACAGTTATTCGATGGCCAACATTTTGCCATTTTAACAAATAATATTAGTTCTAAAAAAGAACTGTTTTTATTTAAATAATTAACTATAATAAATAAGTCAAAAAACAAGAATAAAAATTAATAGAACATTCTATTACTGCCAGAATATAAATGCTACAAACAAATGAAAACACGACGTTTGCGCTTGCGCAGTTATTTCATAGATGTGCAATTAATAGATTATCCATAAAGAAGAAAACTGTTAGGCATCTTTCTGTAGTTCACACCGTCCGCTACGCGGCGTGCGACCTTGATTGATGTGACCTCGCCTTTAATCTGTGGTTACCTCTCTCATTTAAGATAGGACGCTTACTTATATCGCTTTGGTAATTAATGATACCATGACTCAGAATCTGACTAATGCAGGGGCACTCGAGGTATCTGCCCAGGGCCATCTTTTTAGGGGGCCCCTAAGGAAATAATCAGGAATTTCATTAAAAGGTGTCAAATGGTTAAAATTGGCAAAAAGTGATCAAAGTTCATATATTTTCAAACATTTAGGAAAGGAGTACAGTTTCCCTTCTTTGCGTACCCCTCCACCCACGCAAAAAAAAAACGAACTATATCATTGGAAAACTAATGATTAAAATTTTATTATAACAACTTTGTATTCTATTGTTTTCAAAAGAAATTCTTTATTGATGTTTTCCTGGTAACGAGGCAAGTTAAAACCATTAATTATGACCAACTGGAAGCATTTTCTTATAGACATTTTATAACGTATATAGATAAGCAAAGTAAAAGTATGCAAACAAATACTCCTGTCAATCAATCCATCATTTTTTCTACTATTATGCTACTAGTATCATTACTTAAAGTTGTGACCATCTTTTTGTGATACCCTGTATTAGAGGTCTGCACGGACCGAAATTTCCCGGCCCGACTCATAGAAAAAAAAATTCGGCCCGACCCGCTACAAAAAATTAAAAATTTGCCCCGAGCCCGGGCCGGTATAACAGTTAAAAGTTCAGCCCGAGACCGGCCCGACCCTGAAAAAAGTTAAAATCTCCGCCCGAGTGAATTTCTACAAAACATTGATTTTTACGACGATTTGATTAAAAATTTGTCTCGTACGAGGAGTTCTGATTAAAATATTTATCTTAACTTTTTTTTTTCATGTTTATAATCGTCATTTTTATAGAACTGCCGCAGGCTGCGATATATATATATTTTTTTAATGAACCTCTATTTCTTGTATGTAAATGTTTCAGTTATCATTATATTGTTAATCCATATTCCATGTACTGAAGTGTTCAAAATCTGATATGATACAATAAAATCTAAGACGAAATTGCACACAAAAGAAAAAAATGCTTTATAGACAAGTTCCCATCTTAGAAGTCTAAATGTATTATATATTCTTTTCTTACGTATTAGTATATTAATTTCGCATGGATCAACCCATTTTTCAGTTTAAAAGAAGATTCCGTCACAGCCAAGTTCTTTTTCACACGTTTTACTATATTTTAATTTAGCTATATTTTAATAAGCGTAGAAATCTACTATTCTTTAAAAAGAATGAATTTTAATGTTTAATTGTAAAATAATGGCAATTTAAAAATGCATGCATTTTTTGCAAATATTTTTGCGCCAAGCCTAATTTTACTAACACTTTGAATGGACCAGGCCACGCCGAGACAATGATTTTCATACGGGCTGGGTCAAAACTAGGACTGAAAATTTGAGCCGTGAAGACTAGGAATGAAACCAGACCCGGCCCGTACAGATCTCTGCCCTGTATACAGATGTTAATTAGTACCTGGTACGAAATTTATGCATACATACAACATACAATACGTATGAGTTTTAGTACTAGCCACTTCCACATTATTCGCAAACAATTTCTATGGATAGACAGAAAGGGGCCCCAGAATGATGCTTGCCCCGGGGCCTCAGATAGCCCAAGTCAGGTCCTGCCGTAACCATTGTTGGTAGTGTATCTTCCTGCTACAGCTAATACTCGTACTTACGTATTCATGTTATCGAAAAAATATTAAGTCATTTTATTCTTTGAAATGGGTCGCACATAGTCTCTAAGACTAGTTAAACATTTGTATAATCTATTTTCTATGGAAAGAAATCGGATAAAGTTTGAAAATAGGTATTTATCATTTCAGATGTAAAAGGATTATATAATTAACTTTGTCCAGAAACTTATTAATGGAAGATACCAACACTAATCGGACAAGCTGCAAGTCAGGGTTAGAACGTTTTACTTGAGTGAATTTGCATGCTTGAATGGGTTGGCTGACTGAAGTCAAATGTGAATCTCATATTATTTGTGGAAGAAACTTCTAGCAAAATATTTATCACTAGCCCAAATTATCCATTTTGTCAAATGGTTGACTTCACTGAATAGTTCCCATCCGTTTTAGAAAATGTTAAAACACGAAAGTGAGGTTATTGTTCGCGTGCAAATTTCTCAAGTAAAATCAATTGCTACACATAATTAGGTATGTAACAAATAGTAATTTGATCGAATACCGATTATTCGGCTAAGTTTCAACCAAACACTGTTTTTTAAATTAAAATTCATATAAAAAAGCACAAATAAATGTACTAAAATTACTTGCAGGTGCATACATATAATATAAAATTATTTAAAATACATTAGAAATATCTTTAAAATACATTAAAAACCGTTAAAAATCCAAAACGTTTTCAACCATCACACAGCCGTCATCAGTGGGTATTTAAATGGTGTTATTACTTTTCTTTGCACTTATTCGAGAATCGTCTAGAGCAGATCATTGTAATTCAAAGGTTGTACGGCAGATAAGATGCCAGATAAAGGTTTTCGTCTTTTTTTAAGTTGTATTTTCAATGTAAATAGAATAGTATTTAAATTTTTAAATTAAAATAAAATAACTAAATATTATTATTATTTTTTATGCTTAAATTTTTTTATCAGGTTCTTCTTTCTTAGGGGACGGAGAGATATTATTTACAAAACCTTAAAGTCAAGATTAAGGTATTACTTTTACAAATCAAAATAATTACCAATAGTACAATTTTATTGATACATACTTGTAATTCGTGTATAATTTATTTAAAGCTAGCTGAACTGCCCGGTGTTACCCGGACCCGAGATAACTCCTAGCATAAAATCCCAACTCCCGGCCGCGACGCCATGTAAGTTGTCAAAGTAAAGGTTTTCTTGGCAACCAAGGGGAATGGAATGAAAATGTATCAAATAGAAATCGGTTCATAAAAAACAAACTTTTCATTTTCGACGAAATGGAAACTTTAAAAAAAATCGCAGAAAATTCGAAAATCGCTGTACAAATTCCGAATAATCTTCACTGAAAAGAGGACAAAATTTACTATGTCGGGCAAGACGATTGAATTTGAATTGTATTTATAGGCGGCTTAAATTCGAACTTGGAAATTCGGAAAAATACACAAATGTTTCCATTTAATAAAAAATAACAAAAAATCTAATAAAATTAAATTCAAATCTGAACTTCAGGTGCATTCGAACCTGTTTCCATCTATCGAAACCAAATTTTCAGACTTGTATGTGCAATAGATTTACCTAGAATCGAAAAGAAACAAATAGACAGACATGCAGACAAACGTTTACTTTTATTAATATAGGTAGTAACCCATAAAATATTAAGAAGAATGTTTATCATAAATATATTTTAATTGCTGAATGAAACAGATAGGTGCTATCCGACTTTTATTTAAGAAAACTGCACAATTCAGCAATTCAGCAAAACATTCTGTAGAAGAAAAAATTCGATGAATAGAGTTAACGAAGAAATTTAGTGAACATTCCACCAAAAAATAATTAAAAATAAATTCATAAAGCGGCTTTGGTTATACAGAGGTTCAACTAAATTTCTAAAGGGGATTTTAAAAAAAACGCAATAAAATAACACATTCTTCAGAAGTTTTGACAAAGCATAGTATACAATAAATTTATTAAATTAATTAATACTATTAGCTGACCGACCCGACGTTGCCCGGGTACTGGATAATGACCTTAAATATGCCTAAAAAAAGTATTGAATTCAGACCATTTCATAATTTGGTAAAAAAGACCAGTTGATTATCGTGAAAATTATAAAAGTATCGGCGATATAGCTATATTTCAGTTGTTTTCTAAAATTAACTGGATGATGAGGATTTTCAACAAATTATCATTATTTATTAACTGAATTCCAACAAAGGAGTGTGTAATGTATGCTCAGGCCATGTGTAGTTTTGGAACGGATGCTTCACTTTTGATAATAAATTTTGTTGGATTAGTCTGGTTGTGGTGGTTCTTTGAAGGAGAACTAAAGCTTTTTTTTAAAAAAATTAAAATTAAAAATATAATAATTTGTTGAAAATTATTTATCCTCCAACTACTTGAAAAAAAAAGGCTGAAAATCAGCCCACTATATCGCCGATATCGCTCTGAATGTTGACGATATTCAACTGGTCTTTTTATATGGATTGCCGTATAAAGTTGACTGTTAAATAAGGAAAAAAATATAAAAAATATTATCGTTCTCGGATGCGCAGTTAAAAATTATTTCACATAATAATTTTTAAGCCCATACTTAATCAAGTATTTAATATACACTATATAGCCATTAATCACCGGACACTTTTAATTTGAGACATTTTGTCGAATATTTAAAATATATACTTGTCGGATTCTTCTGGAACTTCAGGATTATAAAGAATATATGTTTGACCTCATATTTATCACGTCGATTTGATAAGGAGGGCGATTAGGGGGCCAACAAAAAATCAAAGAAAAATAATAATACTTGGGACCACCCTTTACATTAAAATGCACGAAATGATCTATCGCTACAGAATACAAATATGTGGATACTGTACAACATGTTTACTGATTTGTGTAAGAATAGCACGTATTTACATGGAAATATAGCGATTTTTTTAAGTTAAAAATAATTCTAGCATGTTTTTAGCTTATATCATGCAAGGTTTTTAACCAAATTTAACGCCAGTTTCAGAAAAATTCGCAAAATGTAGTATAATTAACATAGTGCAATTGGAATATAAATATATTAAAAATTTTATGAAATAATTTTTATCTGCGCATGCACGAACAATAACAAATATATATATATATATATATATTTATTTATTTACACAATTTAATAGTCAACTCTATGGATCAACTCATAAAAAAAAATCAGTCAAATATCGTAAAAATTCAGAAAGATATCGGCGATAGAATGAGCTAATATTTAGTTGTTTTCTAAAAGCAGCTGAATGATATGGAATTTTCCACAAATTCTTAATTTTAATTAATTTTTTTTTTAATTTTCAATTTTTATTGATGCTTTAGTTCTTCTTGGGTAACCAACAGAACGAGCCTAATCCATGATAAAAAGAAGTATCAAAATCAAAGCATTTGGTCCAAATCTACTCCCTGCAATTCACTAAATACTATTTTTTTCTGAAAGTCGGTTAATAAAAAATGACACTTTGTGGAAAATCCCTTATCATTCAGCTGCTTTTAGAGAGCAACTAAAAATCAGCTCACTCTATCGCCGATATCTTTCTGCATTTTCAGGATATTTGACTGGATTTTTTTTATGAGTTGCTCCATAGAGTTGACTATTAAATTATGTGTTAAAAAACTATGTTATCGTTCGCACATGCATAGATAAAAATTATTTCATACAACTGCTCACATTTCATAAAATAATTAATTTATTTATATTCCAATTGCACTATATTGTTTCTACTACATTTTGCTAATTTTTCTGAAACTGGTGTTAAATTTAGTTGAAATTTCTGCATGATATAAGCTAAAAACACGAAATTTTCTTTTAACTTAAAAAAAAAAAAATCGCTATCCCTGTATCTCCATGAATATACGTGCTATTCTTATACGAATCAGTAAACACGTTGTGCGGTATCCACTTATTTCTATTTTGCTTCTATAGATCATTCTGTGCATTTTAATTTACAGGGTGATCAATATTATTATTATTTTTTTTTGCTTTTTTGTTGGCTCCCTAATTACCCTCCTTATCAAATCAACGTTGATAAATATGAGTTCAAACATATTATTTTTTATCCTGAAGTTCCAGAAGAATCCGACAAGTATATTTTTAAATATCTGACAAAATGTCTAAAATTGAAAGTGTCCGGTGATTAATGGCTATATAGTAGGATATCTAACTGTAGTATATTATTTCTACTGTACTTCGTTAAATTTCCCAAAAGTGGCTATAATTTTGTTCAAAACCCGTATGCTATCAACAAAAAACATGCGGAAATTTCTTGACCTTTTTTAAAGATACCTATATATGTACATGAATACATGTGCTGTTCTTATAGAAATGAACAAAGATGTTGTACAAGATCTATATTCATAGTAGGAGAGCTGTTGAACATTTTTGAGTAGGTATTTGAGGCACCCTGAAAATTTGTGCAACACTTCTTTTGTAATGGCTGAATACAAAATCGAATGTCTGGCTGAAGGATCGTGGCCCAAAACCTGTGCCAGATACGTGTCAAGTGCCATTTTTTGACTACCCAAAAAAGGTATTTGAGGCACGCTGAGATTGAGACAGAATAATATTTATGCTTAGAAAAAAATATTTTGAAAATGACAGACACTTTAGTCGGCCCAAAACCTGTGCCAGACACGTGTCAAGTGCCATTTTTTGACTACCCAAAAAAGGTATTTGAGGCACGCTGAGATTGAGACAGAATAATATTTATGCTTAGAAAAAAATATTTTGAAAATGACAGTCACTTTAGTCGGCCCAAAAACTGTGCCAGACACGTGTCAAGTGCCATTTTTTGACTACCCAAAAAAGGTATTTGAGGCACGCTGAGATTGAGACAGAATAATATTTATGCTTAGAAAAAAATATTTTGAAAATGACAGACACTTTAGTCGGCCCAAAAACTGTGTCAGACACGTGTCAAGTGCCATTTTTTGACTACCCAAAAAAGGTATTTGAGGCACGCTGAGATTGAGACAGAATAATATTTATGCTTAGAAAAAAATATTTTGGAAATGACAGACACTTTTGCTGGCACTTTCTACTTGCCAGACAACATAAAATGTTAACCCCTTCGGGATGGGAGCATTGTACGAAATTTTTAATCTTTTGTCACCGTTTTTTAAAAACAGAAATTTGTGTCTTCTTGAATCGAGTAAATGCGCTGATTAAATAAGGCAAATTTTACAGTAAAATTTTACTGGTGAGGAAAAACAAGGATTCTGGGCGCTTTATGCGGCACGTATACGTGCCGCTCGTCCCCAAGGGGTTAAACGCGAGTGCCAGTAAAGCTGGACTTGTGGTGCCTTGCTGAAGATCCATTTACTGACTTACGATACAAACAAAGCGTAAACCGCGTTGCATCTTAAGATGAATTTCAACTGGATGCGTGCGCAATCACAACAAATCTAACTGTGATAGGCTCTCGCAAGACCACGTGACTCATAGCAAGCATAAAGTTATAAAAATTTTGGAGTGGTAAACATGGAAAAAAAATGTGTCATTTGCGCAAAAAGCGACGAAAAAATCACTGTTTTTAGTGATAAAACGCTACAAAAATGTTGTGAAGTATTGAAAGTTCGGCAAAAACATAGGTTAAAATATAAAGATATTATTTTACCATCCAATGCTAATCTGAAAGAGGGTTATCATAGATATTGCTACAAAAGTTTCATCGCTTTAATGAAGAAATACGGCGACGACAACGCTTCAGGAATATCCAACGTGCCTTCTTCTATGAATTTCGTGGCAATCGGACTATATTTACTAGAGATAGATTACCGAGGGACAGACAGACAAGCAAACCAAATTCACAAACACTTTTTAACATTGTTGAAAAGTGCTAAAAATGCTTATTAAACTTATATGCTTATTATACATACGTATGTTTTAAAGTATCAGTAAAATTTAGCTGTGGAATTTCAGTAGATAGCCTTTAAAAAAATAAAATATTTTCGATTATTTGGCGCTAAAAGACGAATGCGCGCGCGATTTGGCGGGCAAAAAATTTCCTCGCCAAACGCGATTATTTTAATGCATCTGAAAATTGCTTGTTAAATGATTATTCGAATGCGCGGTACTTAATGAATTTAAACTTAAACAATGAAACATTTTGTTATTTTTTCTATAAGCTTATGTAATATATACAAGTTGCGTGTTGCTGAAGATATTTAATTTTCGGACGGTTTCACCGGCTGGATAAATTTAAGCGCACTTTAAAAGTAACTGTCCGATTAAGAACTATTTCATTATACATTTCGACATTACATAAGTCGTTGTTTCTATGACAACAATACTTTTCTTATGTTGTCCCCGACACTAACACTATCGAAATCAAACTGACAGTGCTCAGAATCGGCACTTTACTTTCAGTTTGAAGCAATTTTAATCAGTTTAAATTTTGTACTAACCGTCATTAAACGATCGTTAAATTTCATTACATGTACATATAAATATATATGACAAAATCATAGTTATAAAAGTATATTTATTTAAGTTAATCTTTCTTAAACTAGTTCCGTATAAAGAGTAGACAAAGTTTTTTATTAAAGAGTATTTTTCATAAAAGTTTCCAAAGTTTTCTGGGTATGCACTTATGCAAATCTTCCTAGTTAAAAGTTTCTAAAATTATATATGAGGTTAAAAAAATATTTGGTGTAAAATGTTTCTTTACATTCATTGAGGCAACTATTGAAATTCATGCAGGTAATAAATTCGTAGATGAGCTGATGCTACAGCTATTGTCTTGAGCTATACAGGTAAAAGATATAAATAGTACACATAAATATATTCTATAGTTCGTACAATGAGTGTTTTCATCTATCCGATAGGAAAGATTTATTTTAGTCAAGGACTATGAATGTCTTACGCTATTTGTGAATATATTATTATAAGGAATAAAAATAAAATTATACTATACCTAATGAAGAAAAACGCACATTGGATATTCCTGAAGCTTTGTCGTCGCCGTATTTCTTCATTAAAGCGATGAAACTTTTGTACTAATGTCTATGATAACCCTCTTTCAGATTAGCATTGGATGGTAAAATAATATCTTTATATTTTAACCTATGTTTTTGCCAAATTTTCAATACTTCACAACATTTTTGTAGCGTTTTTTCACGAAAAACAGTGATTTTTTTCGTCGCCTTTTGCGCAAATAACACATTTTTTCTTACTTTACATGATTAGTACTCCAAAAATTTCAGAACTGCATGCTTGCTTATGAGTCACGTGGTCTTGCGAGAGCCTATCACAGTTAGATTTGTTGTGATTGCGCCCGCATCCAGTTGAAATTCATCTTAAGATGCAACGCGGTTGATGCTTTGTTTGTATGGTAAGTCAGTAAATGGATCTTCAGCGAGGCACCGTAAGTCCAGCTTTACTGGCACTCCCGTTTAACATTCTATGCTGTCTGGCAAGTAGAAAGTGCCAACAGAAGTGTCTGTCATTTTCAAAATATTTTTTTCTAAGCATAAATATTATTCTGTCTCAATCTCAGCGTGCCTCAAATACCTTTTTTGGGTAGTCAAAAAACGACACTTGACACGTGTCTGGCACAGTTTTGGGGCCGACTAAAGTGACTGTCATTTTCAAAATATTTTTTTCTAAGCATAAATATTATTCTGTCTCAATCTCAGCGTGCCTCAAATACCTTTTTTGGGAAGTCAAAGAATGGCATTTGACACGTGTCTGGCACAGTTTTTGCGCCGACTAAAGTGTCTGTCATTTTCAAAATATTTTTTTCTAAGCATAAATATTATTCTGTCTCAATCTCAGCATGCCTCAAATACCTTTTTTGGGAAGTCAAAAAATGGCATTTGACACGTGTCTGGCACAGGTTTTGGGCCGACTAAAGTGTCTGTCATTTTCAAAATATTTTTTTCTAAGTATAAATATTATTCTGTCTCAAACTCAGCATGCCTCAAATACCTTTTTGGGGTAGTCAAAAAATGGCACTTGACACGTGTCTGGCACAGTTTTTGGGCCACGATCCTTCAGCCAGACATTCGAATTTGTATTCAGGCATTACAAAAGAAGTGTTGCACAAATTTTCAGGGCGCATCAAATAACTTCCCTAAAATGTTTAACCGCTCTTGGACTATCATATACTACAACTGCAGATCATGTCAAGAATTTCATTTTATAGAGTGATCACTAATATTTTAATTATTATTATCATTCAGTTTTTTGTTGGTCCCATAATTGCCCTCATGCTCAAACCTTCGCTTAGAAATATGAAGTCAAACATGTTTTTTTATGTTTCTGAATTTGCAAAGAATTCGTCACGTATTTCTCTAGATGTTTGACAAAACGTCTAAAATTGAAAGTATCGGTGACTTTTAGACATACTAGGGGAACGTACCCGGGCTTCCCGGGTTAAAGAATATAGGTGAAATCATTTTTTAAAATTGAAAACTAATAATTTTTTATATTCCATAATATTTTTAGATTGACAACTTACATTAAAATATATTTTTCATATGGAAAATACGAATTATACAATCAAATAAATTTTTGAAATTTGTCAAAAGCGATATTTTCTTATTAGCCGCATGCTAAGAGTTATTTGCCAAGATTTTGCTACTTATGGCATCCTTTTATATTCTGATAATTTCAGAGCTTATACATGTCTGGTAAATTTGTGTTTTATTTATATTATTTTATTTATTTATTCATAGGGAATTTTTTTTAATGGATATTAGACGTAAGAAAATGGTGAAGTCTGTGTTTTGTTTTAAGGGCAAACGGATTAATCTTTCGTAATCGAGCTCCGCGCGATATAGATAAATTAAAAAATATTTCATGCTTAAAAATTGTTTTTAAAACTATAGACAATCAGTAAACTGAGATGGACTTTGCAAAGTTATTCCATTAAAAAAAAAATCCTATTTGGTGATCAAAAAATTTAAATTGTACAATTATAAATATGTTAGATTTGTTGTTTTTTCAATATTATTCTTTTATTTGTTTATAAAAGAAGTATTAATTTCGTTAATTTGTCTTTCACAAATATGTTAGATTGGTGGTTTTTTTAATATTATTCTTTTATTTGTTTATAAAGGTAGTATTAATTTCGTTATGCAAAAATAGTCAGAAACAAATGCTGAAAAATGTTTGTTGCTTTATGTGAAAAATGTTTATTATTATTATGTATTGAAACCGGCACGTGATAAGATAAACTTTAAAAAAATCATGCTTAAAAATTATTTTAGAAAATATAATACATCAGTCAATTAAGATAAAGTTTTTAAACAAATTGCATTTGAAAGTAATTTTTTTCTCTATGCGACGAAAATTGAAAATGGTCAGAAGATTGAAAAATATACTTTATAAAGATGCTCTAAATTTTTGTAAAACATTGCGTTTTATCAGTGTGTGATTTCGATTACATTATTTTTAAATGTGAAGCATTTTCACCTGTGAAGAATTTCAAAGCAGCTGATCTGTGAAAATGATGCACTTCTACAAAACATAATTCAGGTTTAAGAAATAAAATACACGCTTTTTTATAAAATGACGTCATTTGCATCCGCTAAAGCAATCCACTTTTACAATCCAGTTTTAAACTTCGTCTATAGAAAAGTGTGCATATGACGTCATTGTCACAGAATAACAGACAATATTCTTGACATAGCCCATATTTTAATTTCAACTTTTTTTTTTAGGTTTTATGAGAAAATGGCAACAGAAAGATACAGTATCTCCTATTTTCGACTATTTTCCGTTTACTTTCAATGAAATAAGGTACTTTTGTTGCCACGATAAGAAAAATGGTATCAAAAACTACAAAAAAATTAATATCTCAAAAATAAATTGTGATACAGTTTTCAAACAAATTACATTTAAAAGAGCATTTTTTTCCTTATACGACGGTGTAAAAATTTAAAATGTGCGATGTTTAGAAGTTTAAAAATTTGCAGTAGAGAAAATTGCAAAGCCAAAATTTTATTTCAAATTTCAAAGTGTTGCCATTCGCAAAATGACGTATGCGTTACGCACAGATATGTTTGTCCTTTATAATATAGATACGTATAGCGTATTTACCTCTTCGACAGACGTTGACAATCTTTTCAAAGCTAAATTTAAGTTACTGCTGATTACAAAAAAATTTAGAGTAGATAGTAAAATACTTTTTTTTTTTTTTTTTTCGAGGTCAAACAAATCTCTCTTTGCGTGTTAACCATGTTTTTCATATTGAGTCGAACTGAAATAAAGTAGAATTTTGACAGAAAAAAGAATTTTTTTTCCTTTAACTTCCTGTAAAAACTATTTTTGTGGCGACTAATAAAGAAATATACAGCGATATTTCAGAAATACGATTTTATATTTTGTTACATAAAAACCCTGTTAAGCTTATCGTGTCTAAGTAATGTGACCTTGAATTCAAAACACATATTTTCATGTTTTCCTTTAACAAATGTTACGCACAGGATGTCCTAACCTTGCTGAACGAGAGAGTTTTATTACTGAAAATTGTTCTTATTTATTGCATAAAAACGTTACTGACATTTATTTTTTATGAGTAACAACAGCACGCGTAATTGTTTGTAATCGAACAACAGATATCTACATGACACACGTAAAAGGGATATTCACAATACAATAAGAAATTCTTCTATGAATGCAACACAGACTGTCTTAGATAAGAAAATATCCTAGGGCCTCTATATTATTTCGAAATATGTTTATATTAACTGTGGAATGAAACTGTGCGGTACAGCAAATATTATATAAATAAAGATTCAGTTTTATAAAACTATGACAAAGTAATGACTTCTGTTTATTAAAACAAGTAATAAATTTCAGGTTTCAGATTTAGTAGCACTTTTTTAGAAATAAATTATAATTGTTTCTCGGATATTCAAATTAACGATCCAATTAAGTATCCATTTTGATACAATTAACTAAATTGTAGCAATAAACCTGTCAAAAACAAAAAAAAAAAAAAAAAAAAAAAAAAAAAAAAAAACATGCGATTCCATGCCACTTAGAGATGATCTCAGAATTAGGACATCCTAATTCCCTCATAATACGTGCCTCTATTTTTCGACAATAAATATGTTTATACTAGCTGGTGTAGCGGTCCGAAATGTGCATTTGGGTCAATATCTGAAAACTGGACAATTTCACTCCAGAATTTTTATTTTTTAAAAATTAATGTACCAACTTCCAAATACAATTATATACTATGATACACGTTTTACCATTTGAATGCTGTAGTATTTTGAGATCAAGGAAGTATATTTTATGCGTAGGATAAACTTTTATGGAAGAAAGTGTCTGTTAACACCATAATCAGTGTCTAATAATCGGGACTGAGGTGATGTTTTTGTCTTAAAAGCTGCACAGCCATTTTATTGAATCATTTTGAACACGTGTAAATGATTAAATATTCCACGTGACATTTGTATGTCATATTAATAAAGTTGCAATAAGCTTTTTTTTTTTTTTATAGATAAAAAATTAAATATGGGGACGTGAATGATGCTATAAAAAAATACTCATCCCTTTTCAGAACAAAACCTAAATATTTCAGAAAATGAAACAGTGAGAAGAACAACTTACCTTCATCCATGGTGGATAGTTGAACTATAGTTGCTGTTGCAATAGAAATAATTCTGCCAGCGCCACCTAGTATCTGTTAACCTAAATGTGTGGTTAGAGGGACTGAGATGATGGTCAACCTCAGGGACAAATATATTTACTACAGTATTTTACTATACAATCTATACGAGTAAAGGAGTATTATATTTTCCCATACTGTATATATATAGGTATAAATATATAATAGCAAAAGTTAAAAATATTTATAAAAATTTTTACAGCATACATTTAATATTGGATATTTGTACCTGGGGACAGGGACTGAAATGATGATTTCGCTTGTTTAAAGCTTAAAACTAATTATTTATACATCATTATATGTCCATTTATCATTGATAATTGATATAAGAAATGTTACAATATATTACGTTTTTCAGTTTTTGGTTTTAGTATAATTAATGGAATATTATTGGCAGTGGACGCAAATTATCCAATTTTCAGATATTGACCCATCTGCATTACACGCGATCGCTCAATTTTTAGAGGAGGGGGAGGGCTAATTTTATTTTATATTTAAAAGTTATTAATCGTATTAATTTTATTACATTTCTTATCACAAGCATCTTATTACAAGCAAGAAGTCATATTTACAATGTGAATTAACTAAAAATTACGAAGATTACATTTTATAAACTACGTGATTTTAATGCAATTACAGTAGAATGCTTTCATAAGAGAATGACATTGCATCAATAAATTTTTATTAGTCGAGAGGATTTTAGAAAAACTATTCGAGCTTGCGATTATCGTCAAACTAATGTTTGTTCACTTGTCTAAATCGTCCAGGTGAGTATCGCTAAATTCTGCAGCAGAGGTTGCTGTGATTTGGACTGTTGAGCTGATTCGAGATTTTTTTAAGAATCGGAACCTTAGTTTTCGAGATCTTTTCAGAATCGAAATAAATAATCGAATATTTTTCACTCGAGTGTTGTAGCTCTGAGAACTAGATGAGGTGCGACATTTTGTCGGTTTCACTCTTCAAATGTGTACATAAGATCGCTCGCTTTTTTTTTTAATGATCATGTGTTATTATTCACAGCTCTAAGAACAATCTTTTTTCGTTGTCATGTTTTTGAGTTCAGAAGAATATTCGGAGTGTCATAATGTTTTCTTTTTCGCATAATTTTTGAATGGTGAAATTTCCCTTAGAATTTTAAATGGTAACCCTTTGACCCTTTGAGGGGCAAGTAATTGCGTTGCTGTAATGTCGAATTCACACTGGAATCTGAAAAAAGATTTATTGCAAAATAAGGAAAAGCAATTTTACGACTATTTTCCCTCAAAGTTAGAAAAGTAAAATTTAATAAAATTTTTCTGGTGCAAATCTTCAATAATCGTACGTGGGATAAAATTTATCCCCCTATGGCATTAATGGCTAAACTTTTCAGAACATTATGAATAATCCAGAAAAGGAAGCAATTTTTGTTTAATTATTGATAAAATCAAGAACAATTTTATTTTTTTCAAAATGTACAATTTTACTTTTCAGTAAGGGAAATTATTTTATTATTGTTCATTTATTTTTATTATTATATTTCTATTAAAAATATACAGGGTTCAAGTTAGTACCTGAATTTGAGTACCACTATTTCCAATTCGTAATATTTGGCTTATTTAATGACAGAAAGTCTGCGGTTAAATAAGGCGGCGGTCACTATTCGGAAATAGTGGTACCTCAAATTCAAGGACTCGTGTAAACCCTGTAATAAACCTTATTATTTAATACTTGATACCTTTTATACTTGGTAACCTAAGTATGCATATTCTAGAAAAGTAAGTATGGGCAAACGGTATGGGATTACATACTTTTATCATAAAGTTGGCAAGGGGTGCAAGGAAGAGCCGTTGCCCTTTCCTGGATTTTGAAATTTAATTTCATTTTTTTCTGATTATTTTTTTTAAGATAAGATTTATTCTTACGGAGTAACTTCAGAATAACTAAACACCAAGTTAAAAAAAAAGACTTTTTCTTCAGAGGGCCTCTATTATCCTGACCCCCACCACCACCTAGGCAAGACTATGTGAACTAGGCGAACAAATTACAAATTAATTTGTTTTCCTTTTAACGTTCATGCGTTTCAAACTTATCTTACACGGTAGTTGAGGGCGATAAAGCCAAAGTCCTCCTAGTGAGGAAAAAAATCTGAGCATTATTTATTTATTATATATATGGCTAATTCCACGAGTACTTGTAGTGTAAGTCACATATTACGATTTTTGGCTACCAGTATTTTAGAATGGAAAAATGTGACTTATTTTATGGGAGACATCTCATTAATTGAATAAGTCCAAGCAAACTTTTCGAAAATAACGGTGGCCAACAAGTAAGCCAACAGTTATCAGCTATGTGACTTACACTATAAAAAACCATGGTAATAGCCATATATATATATATATATATATATATATATATATATATATATATATATATATATATACTTTGTTTTTCCATGCTGATATGCAGTAGTTTTGACTCTTAGTATGTCATTCAGGTATTGTGCTCTAATAATTTTTAATATCCTGCATCTTTCTTTGGATCTCTTAGCTTGTTATTATCTATTTTCTGTTATTATCAATTTCTTCATGCATTTGTGATTTCAATATATATATATATATATAATAAATTTGAAATCACAAATATATGAAGAAATTGATAAAGTTCTAAAGATGATTTAGAAATGAACATATGAAACCAGTATGTAAAATAAGAAACTATGAATGACTCACAGAATCATCAGAGGAGCTTGTGAGTTCATTCATAGAAGATGCGTTATTTCATCCAATTTTGTCGGCATTAAGCCTAAAATGGCAAAATTTAGCTCCTTTATATATATATATATATATATACAGTACAGATAATTTCTAATATAACTTTTGACATGCATTATATATATAATGCATATCAAAAGTTATATTAGAAATTATCTGTACTAAAGTTAGTTACTTAGCTAAGGTGCACAAAGTACAGAGTTTTATTTTCCCTCTAATTTTAAGACTACAAATGCTATTGGGGATGGGGGATATTCCTTAAGGACGTTATTTGAAAACAAATTTTTAGCCTTGAACATTAACTTTTAACTGATTTTACCGGTCTCACAAATCGCTGTCTTTTTTAATTTTTACAGTTTAACTTGTAACTTTCAGTTTAACGACAAACACTACCGAAATTTTGTTTCGTTTGGAACTTAAGTACTTTCACCAGAAGCTTTTGAATAGGCGAATTTTAATTACGACAGTCCTGTACAAAAAGTTTAGTACAAAAACAGCATCCTATGAGTTAATCGCGTCTTTTATTTATCTTTCGGTGGAACGGTCTCACAGACCGCTTCACAGTAGCTATGGTACAATTTCTGCCACATCAGTTAAAGGTTAAATATAGAGTAGGTGGGGGTAAAGATACGCACGGGGCAAAGATACGCACTAGCCGATTTAATATGAAGAAACATTTCTACAATCATGACTGCTAGGTGGTAGTTTGGTCTCAAGTGTAGTAGTTGTGTGTTCAAACCTTGTGAAAAAAGTAGCACTCTGTGCCAAGAAAATGAGGTAAGTTTAAATTTTCGCATTTTGATCTAATATTTTTTAAAATTTCACTTTATTGTTTAGCTGACAATACTTCGAATTTTTACAAATCCAAAAATTAAGTGAAGAACGGAAGCTCTATAGCTTCTAAATGCCGTATAGTTTACCTCGATCGCATTTGTTTAAACTTGTTGGTAGCCAGTTAAGTAAAAAACTGCAGGATGGGGAAAAGGTACGCATTCGTCTTGGGGCAAAGATACGCACAAGTTTAAGATTAAGGGATTTGTCCTATCGTTTAAGCTAGATGCAAAACTTTCCACGATTATGCTGTGGAAAGTTTTATTTTCGTATTTTATAAAATATTATAGCTACTTAACTAATATAAACTACTTAACTACCTTTTCCTTTTTCTAGTTAAGTTTTTTTCAATATAGAACGCAGGTATCTACCTACCTACTTTTAAAAATCTATATTCTTGTTTCATAAAACGATTTTGTTTTAAGTCTAAGCCCTTAACCCCTGTTAACGGTCTCACAGACCACTGCTACATTCAGTTTTCATAGCTTAATTTGTAATTTTCAATTTAACTATTGATGTTAGCTTAATTTTGATTCGTTTGGAAACTTAGTAGTATGGCTAAAGACTTCTAAATGAGGAGAATTTTTATTATAATAGGCCTTTACATAAAGTTCAGCGCAAAAACAGTATCTTATGAGTCAGTCAACCCTTTTATTCATTCTACGATCAAGGGGTCTTTGGGACAGCTCGCAGTATTTATACAACAATTTTTGTCACAGTAGTTAGAGGTTAACTGCTATTTGCGGTTTCACAGACCGCTGTTTTTTCTCTTTTTTTCATGGTTTAACTTACAATTTTCAGTTTAACTATAAATACTAGTGAAATTGACAAATGCTTTTGCATAAATCATTCGTTTCATTGGAAATGGGGCAAAAACCCACAGTAATTGGGCAAAAATACGGACTGCGTATCTTTGCCCCACGACTACGTACTTTTACCCCAATCGATCGGGCAAAGATACGCAGAACAACGCAGAATTATAATTTGTTAGAATGCTGGCTGATGGTGACACTTGGCTAAGGTTCTAATCTAACATTTTAATCACTCATTACATAAGTTTAGACCAATGTGTGCGTTAAAAATCAAAATGTATGGAAAGTGCATATGTTTACCTCGATCGCATTTGTTTAAACTTGTCGGTAGCCAGTTAAGTTAAATACTGCAGAATGGGGTAAAAGTACGCATCCGTTTTGGGGCAAAGATATGCACAATTTTAAGATTCGGGGATTTGTCCTATCGTTTCAGCTAGATGCAAAACTTTCCACAATTGCGTTGTGGAAAGTTTTATTTTTATATTGTATAAAATATTATAGCTACTTAACTAATATAAGCTACTTAACTACCTTTTCCTTTTTCTAGTTAATCTTTTTTCAATATAGAACGCAGGTATCTACATACTTACTTTAAAAAATGTATATTCTTGTTTCATAAAACGATTTTGTTTTAAGTCTTAGTCTCCTGTTAACGGTCTCACAGGCCACTGCTATATTCAGTTTTCATAGCTTAATTTGTAATTTTCAATTTAACTATTGATGTTAGCTTAAATTTGATTCGTTTGGAAACTTAGTAGTATCGTTAAAGACTTCTATTTAGAAGAAATTAGGAGAATTTTTATTAAGGCCTTTACATAAAATTTAGCGCAAAAACAGTATCTTATGAGTCAGTCAACCCTTTTATTCATTCTACGATCAAGGGGTCTTTGGGACCGCGCACAGTATTTATACAACAATTTTTGTCACAGTAGTTAGAGGTTAACTGCTATTTGCGGTCTCACAGACCGCTGTTTTTTTTCTTTTTTTTCATGGTTTAACTTACAATTTTCAGTTTAACTATAAATACTAGTGAAATTTACTAATGTTTTTGCATAACTCATTCGTTTTATTGGAAATGTGGCAAAAATCCACAGTAATTGGGGAAAAATACTGACTGCGTATCTTTGCCCCACGACTGCGTACTTTTGCCCCAACCGATGGGGCAAAGATACGCAGAGCAATGGTTTTTAAAAATTGCAATTTCTCGCAGAATTATAATTTGATAGAATGCTGGTTGATGGTGACACTTGGCTAAGGTTCTAATCTAACATTTCAATCACTCATTACATAAGTTTAGACCAATGTGTGCGTTAAAAATCAAAATGTATGGAAAGTGCGTATCTTTACCCCCCCCCCCCTACTGTTTGTATATATTTTAATTGTAGTAATCCTAGAGTGAAAAGGAAACAAAGACTAGCTAATTTGACATGATGATCTTTAGTTCTAGCTTAAATGTATGAGAAATTCTAAGAAAAATAGCAATTTCATGTCCCAGGGGTTTTGTGGATGTATTTTAAAAACCACAAAAAGAATAAATAATTTAACTACCAATATTAATTAGTTATACACATAAACTGTGATTATTTGTTTATTGAAATTGAAGTATAATATTAAAAGTTTTTCTTTCTTTTTTTTTTTTTTAATGCCAATATTATACCCTCACTGTGTCCTCACTCATACATGTACGAAAGAAAGTGTCATTATAGCATGTATATTTATAAAAATATATATACTAGCTGACCCGCCCGGTATTGCCCGGGCCCGTAACAATATTCTTAAATGAATCTGAAATTTTTATCGCAGGTCCGTACAGAGGGGGGCGGGTGGAAAAGGTGCAAATTACCAGGGCCCGACTCTTGTTCAGTTCCAAAGTTGTCTAAAGTCAAAGGTTAAGTTTTTTAATTTTTATATGTCTCTATACTTTAAACTTTTTTATTCCAAATTAACTGATGAATTTAATTAAAATGTAATTATATTTTCAATAATTAAATTTTTTATTTAAAATCTATGTATGATAAAGCAATTACAAATACAACATAAAGTGCAATACAGAAAAAGAAATAATAAAATTGTAAGCAAATATTACTATATAGACTTTTTAAAAAAGTACCATCCAGCAAATTTATTTTCTAATAGAGTAAAGCCTGTTTATAACGGAATCCTGCAATAAACGAAAAAAAAAGTTCCAGCTCTCCCCCCCCCCACCCCCACCCCCCAAAAAATGCTATTATGCTTTGTTCAATTTAAATAACCTGCATAAAACGGAATTTATCACTGGTCGTTTTCGTTTCCGTCTAAGCAGGTTTTATTGTATCTTACTTCTCGGGGGTCCGTAATAACATTCTTAAATGAATCTGAAATTCGTATCGCAGGTCCGTACAGTCAAAACTACCTGTCCGTACAAAATTACTTTTTACGTCATGACAACATTTTGTAAACTTCTTGCAGCTGTTTAATTCGCATTTCCAATACAGTGCTTTGCAGAAATTGCACGTTTCACCCACAGTTATGTCACCCCGGAACGTTTAAATCAGTAATTTGGATTTCAGAAGCAACCCGTGCATGCTACAGTTATTAAGCCTATTTTGCCGATCGCTTAACGGCGTTCTCGATCAATTCTATTTGGATTTCGAATCTATTTCAATCCGACTCGAATTCCGGCTTCTTCTTCACTTTCAAGCATTCACCGAGATTTTTTACGTGCATTTCAAATGATATTTTAAAGCTACATGATTACAGCGAAAGATATTACACCGAAAACGCGAAACGTAAACAAACCCGATCGCCCTAAATCCTGCCAAGGACTCTTACACAATAACCAATCAGGTGCGTTTCTCGGGCGTTGCCATTAAACAATAACAAATAATCGCGATTTCTGTGCCACGTACGTTAGCGTAATATATATATAGAATCTATTAAAGATATTTAAATAAATATTTAGCCACTTAATTATATTTATATTTTATGCAATGAAGGTAATTAGGACACTTTATATTGTTAAAAAGCAGTAAACCAACGTTTAAAATGCACAAATAATGCGTGAAAAGATGCAAACAGCTGTTTCAAATCTACAGCGAGATTCTTCTTCAGTGCAAGACAGAGCAAAACACAGTGTGCTAGAAAATGCAAGGCTGAGCCAGCTTTTGCTCAGCCTTGCTTTTTCTAGCACGCTGTGTCTTGATCTATCTTGCACTGAAGAAGAATCTCGCTAGTAGATTCGAAACAGCTGTTTGCATCTTTTCACGCATTATTTGTAAATTTTTAAACGTTGGTTTTCTGCTTTTTAACTGTTACATTGATTCATAAATCCTTTGTGCAGGAATATTAAAAAGCAGTAAACCAACGTTTAAAATGCACAAATAATACGTGAAAAGATGCAAACAGCTGTTTCGAATCTACAGCGAGATTCTTCTTCAGTGCAAGATAGGGAAAAAAGAACAGCGTGTTGGAAAAAGCAAGGCTGAGCAAAATGATAGACAGAGACGCGCTGCCTTATATACCCTATGCGGGTAGCGAAAGCGCCAGAAACAACCAATGAGAGAGATGCAGTGGAAACGACTGGGTGGACAAGTAGCGACATCTACCGGAGAAGGAGAGAGAAGGAAAGCAAAAAAGAGGAAATTAAATTAATGCTTTCCAAATGCTTGGAAAATCTGGAGTCATTGACTAAAGAGTGAGAATTTTTAATGATGTGGTAAGCTTCCCAAAAATCAAGATCAAGGTTAGAAGAACATTTTTGGATAATGGGGGCTGAGGAAAAATTGAACCTATGTTGAGAAGACCAAGAATGTTGAGGGGGACGCTGATATCTACCCCCTGTATATCTGCCCCCATACGTCATTTTGACGTCACAGATAGAAGGGGGCACATATCCAGTGCTGCAAAATTTCACTGTCGTCGAAGGGTGTATATCCGACCCCTGTATATATGCCCCCATAGCAGATGGGGGCAAATATCCAATACAGAGCATTTTATTTTCGTCGATAGCTGTATATCCACCCCCTGTATATATGCCTCCATACGACGTCACAGCTGAAGGGGACACATATCCAGTCCTAGAGAATTTTCCTTTCGTCGAAGGGTGTATATCCAACCCCTGTATATATGCCCCCATACGTAATTTTGACGTCACAGCAGAAGGGGACACATATCAAGGGGGCAGATATCCAATGCTAGGGCTTTTACTTTTGGAGAGACATTGGGATATCCGACCCCTGTATATCTGCCCCAATACGTCATTGTGACGTCAGAGCAAAGGGGATACATATCAAGGGGTCAGATATCCAATGCTAAGGCTTTTACTTTTGGTGAGAGAGTTGGATATCCGACCCCTGTATATATGCCCCCAAACGTCATGTTGATGTCACAGCAGAGGGGTCACATATTCGATGCTATAAGAATATTTTTAGGTTCGTTGACAGCTGATTATCCGACTCCTGTATATGTGTCCCCCCCCCCCCTTTTACGTGCATATTTTGATGTTGCTGTGAATTAGTATACGGCCTTGAAGAAATATGTAGGAAAGATTTAGTGTGTAATATAAAAAATAATATCTCGCTTATTTTGCATACTCGGCTTTCAAGGACATACTATGCCGAAACAGGACCGTAGACAGAGATAGCCGGCCCCGTTAATAATTCGAATGCCACCACAAGAAATATCTGCTAAGACGACAACTTAATTTATCAGTAAAGAATTCCGTTTTACACAGGTTTTTTACGTCTGAAGTGGTATAATTGCATGGTATTTTTTGGCAAGAACATGATTTTTCCCGTTTAAAGTGAGATTCCGTTACAGACAGGCTTTACTCTATTAGAAAATAAATTTGTGGGCAAGTTTTTTTTCTAACGTCTATAAATTTGCTTACAATTATTATTATTATTATTTTTTTTTTTTTTTTACTGTTTATTATAACACTTTTCATCTAAATATTTTAAATAGAAATATAAAATATTAAAATATAGGCAAACCATTTTCGATTTTCTTGTAGCAGCTCACTGTTACATCCCTTCTTTCCCCCTTCGGTAATCTATTATTCATATGATTAATCCAATTATCATGAAATTCAAATGTATTATTTGTGAGATACAGATATTTGTTGTTGCCAAATAAAAATTGCAAGCAATATAATTTTTTTTTCGGAAACGTTATTGTGTTACCTCTGCTTCTGAATAATAATAATAATGTATTATTATTATTATTATTTAAATAAAAAAATGTGATTCTTATATTGTTTATTTATGTGAGCTGGAAACATTCTATTGTGAACAAACTATTGTAATGCAGCCAAGACCTTCTAGGGATAAATTTTGGTTAATGGTATGGGTTTCAAAGTCAAAGAATTTGAGATCTGAGTATCAGCACGCAAGTAAAGAAAAAAATCTTGATTATAATTCCGAAAGAAAAAAAAAAACGAGATTGCGTAATGCATCTTAAAATTTCATTCAGGAGGTTATACAGTTGTCAGGTTTTTTTCCTAAACAAGTGTCATAATCTATGTTTTTATGCTTTAATTAATAAAACTATTATTAGTACTAAAAGATTAAATCAGCAAATTAGTTATTTTATCAGTTAGTAATACCATTATGTATGTTAAAATTTTGTAATAATTATGTAAACCTATATTAAATACTGCAGATATTTATATTTATTAAAATTATTAATAACTTAATTTAATATAAAATTGTTAATACTATTTAAATTAATAGTTATTAAACAATAATTTCTCTAGTTAGAACATTACACATTTTACGTTTTGATTAATAAAATTATAATTAATATAATTACAGAAATAATAAAAACTTCACATAAGTAATTTCATCAGTTAACGCAAATAACAAATCAAACAAATATCATGGCAAGAATTTTTGCATTTCAACTTATAAAAATTACTGTTAACGCCGTAAATGAAAACTTACACGCAGGTATATGCTTGCTAATCAAAACAAATTATGAAAATTGGTGGAAACCATTAAATTATGCACACAAAGTAAATATGAGAATGACCAATTTTATATCTGAAGTTATATTTCAAATCCACAAAATAGCAGCATTAGATTTAAATATCTTTTTTAAATTGAATGATTTTTACGCCAGATAAGAACTTGCTTTTTACAAACTTATCATATTTAATTTTTTATAAACATAATCATTTAAGCTAAAACATGTATTTAAAGCATTTTTCGGTTATTCATTAAGGCAAAATATCCATAGAAACTTTACAAATTAGGTTCACTTTATATTTCAATGCTTTTTTATACCTTTTTAAAAATCTTTAATTTTTAAACACGATTTAATCATTAATTTTAATTGTCTGATTAAAATCGTTGACATTTTTATTAAAAGTATTAAAATCAAATTTGGAGTTTATTTTTATTTTTTTAGTTGTACTAGTTGCTTTTCCAGTAAGAAAAAATACTTTTTTTTCTATTTGAGGTTTTTTTTTTTTTTTCAGATATAAAAAAATTAATCTAGTATGAAAGTATTATAAAAATATAAGTATTTTATAAATTAAAAATTTATTAAAAATAATAATACTTTAATACTAGTTTATATATATTTTATTATTTATAATATTTTGTCTTTGAATGTTGCACTCTGAGTTAAATACAAAAAAATATCTTTCAAATATTTTACATAATGAATACTTTTATCTTTCAAAGCATCCCGAAAAATGTGTGTTTTTTATTTTCATGAATTTATTTAATTTGTGTATATATAGTCGGTTTCCCCCACAAATTTCAAAAGGTAATATTTATGAACACTTTATCGCCTTATTTAATTGCAAAGTTTCTGCTATTAAATAAGACAATTTTTAGATATTGAATTAGTGGTAATGCGTCGGCTCACGGTCTTCAGATTAACCCCTTAACTGTCGCATTAAATTACAGTTTAAAAATTCAAATTGCTTATTGGCACCTTTTTTTTTTTTTTTTTGAAAAAGAAATATTTACCTTATTTAATAGCAGGTGAAATGATACCATAATAAAACCAATTACACTGTTTTATAAAACTGGTGGGGATTAAAAAAACTGAATAAAAGACACAGCTCGTGAATATCACGGGCGCGAGAATTAAGAGGTTAAAGACACCTTAGGAGCTACTACAAGCAAATGTGTAGAAATCTTATATATTTAGCAAAATTTTCGTCTCAAAATGTCCATAATGGACAGAACTTTAGCACATTAAGATTCACAGAAAGCATATTGTTTACATAAGTATTGTACTGATTGATGAGTTTAGACATTAAATTTTGACGTAATTAATGAAAATGTGCATCAACAAATTTTTCAGAAGGACATGTTTTAAAAAAATGGAACATATAAGTTAAAGTTTTTTTTTTAAATTATTTTAATTAATTTTCCTTTTAAAGTTTTGTATGTAATGGTTTGCACAAAATAAAATCTAAAACTGAATACAGTAGAGCGCCGATTATCCGAACAAGTTGGGACCGACCCTCGTTCGGATAAATGGACAGATAATTTAAGGAATGTTTCTGACTTTACTAAAACCTTCATACCTTATCTAAGCTTAAGTCTGGCAGCACAAGTTAGTGCTGGCACGTTTATTTATTTATTTATTTATTTTTATATGTTTACCATTAATTTTTTTTTCTTTCCATATCATTTTCTCAACTCCAGAGATTATAATTTAAGCAAAAAAGCTTTTGATTGTTGCTTACTTAAACGAAGAAATTCTTTTCAATGTTGTCCTATTTCTAATTCTTCTTAAATACGTTAGTTGAATACGATCAACGTTCTTCTGCCGTTCGAGCCATTTAATAGCTGTTTCCAAATATTCAAATGCTTCATTATGTGATGGACCTTGGTTATTTCCAGAGCATTCGTTTTCATTATCTACAATTTCTTTTTCATCATGAATCTCATCCACAATCTCATCATCATTTAAAATCTGATATCCAGGGTTATGTACTACTTCACTATCTAACCACTCGTTAATTTCATTTTCTTCATACCTTCTTCCCATCTCCTTTATTGTTTTACATTCCTCATTTCCTGATCCACTATCAGCTTTTTCTTCATTTAAAATTTTATTTCAAGCCAATGGATAAGTGGGAGTTCAGTTACAAATTTTTTTGGGGAGAAATAGGCTGTTCGGATGACTGTAAGTTCGGTTAAAAACTTTTTGAGAGAAATAGGCTGTTCGGATAGTTGGAAGTTCGGTTGATTGGAGTTCCGATAATCGGCGCTCTTCTGTACATGGATTAAAATCAACAGATTATAACAATATATAATTATATATATTATATATATATATATATATTGTTTCCCGTGAAAATTCACTAGGCTATTTAAAAAAAGAGTTGTATATTGTAGAGATCATATTACCTTAAAATGAGTAGATTCATATTTCAAAAAGATTGATATATATGTATATGTAATTTAAATATTTCTGATTATAAAAGAAAATTAAGCATTTTTTTGTTAGCAACAAAATCTTATTGTCTTGAAATTTTAAGAGACTAGAGCTGTTTAATCACCAAAATATTGATTTTTCAAAAAATTATATATGAAAGAACATTATAGTAGTTTGTTGCATTTTAAAACATTTTGCATAGAAATATTTCTAGTTTTACGTAAGTTATGACTAAAAAAATGCGTCCACCATTTTACTGCAAACAATGATTTAAAAGACACTTTTAAAGATATTTTTCTGAGAAAGATAAAAACCATTTTTTTTTTTTTTTGTTAATTGCGCACAAAAGATGTATTTTAGATTAGTTAATATTTTTGCATGCAATCTTTACGAATTTAGATATTATATCTTCAACATAAGATTGGATTTTAATTTGTACATAATTTAGTAAAATATCGATTCAAAAATTATTGTTGAAAATATTGTACCTATTAAGATTATCTGTTTTTGTGCCTAGAATTACAAACGAACTTTGGTTCAGTTTTAATATAATTTTTGCGTTGCAGGTTTTATAGCGAGAACATAGCCAATAGTATTTATTTAGAATTTTTTTTATCTTGCTGAAATTCAGAACTGAACATTGGCACTATGCGACTCCTATACCATCCTTTACATTTCCCACTCTAAATAATTTTCGGGCCCAGGTTTTTTCCTAACGGAAGTGCTTGATTGAGTACTTGATTGATGAGTTTTCGGAGAATCCGGAAAGTACGGTTTGGATTATCGCTTTCTTTTCGGTATACATCATTAATTTTCCATTTCCTCACACTGGTTTGATGGAACGTTTATTGATCTATTGGTTATTGATCAGTAAAGGCTTAGCAAAGATTATAGCAAAAACCAAGGTTGCCAACAATTAATCTTTGATGTCTTTTCACTATCGCTCGGTTTTTATTGCGCATAGAAAAAGATAATATAATCTGGACAACATGGAGATTCAAAAAAGAGGTAAAAAGAGACATAGAGAGTTACAAGATAAATTGTCTATAATTTAGCGCCGGTAATTCATATATATATATAAATAATTCAGAGACATAAAACTCAAAAGAGAAGAAAAGTTAGAAAAAAAAATTTTTTTTTTTCAAAAAAGAGCTACAAACTTTGTAATATTTTCTTAAAATAAAAAATCTTCATAAAAAAGACTAAATTCAGGGGATCACCACATTTTCAGAAGGTATGCCTAAAAAAATCCTTAAAACCCTCCGAGCGTTTTGCAAAAGGGTAAAATTGTAATGTTGTTTTCTTTGCATTTTGTTTTAAATGCTAAGAAAATATGATTCTTTCAACATTATAAAAAAAACCTCAATTACAAATATGAATGTAATCCATAAGAGTATTAATCATTCTTCAATGTATTTAAAATTCCTTCAATCTATAGAATTATATTATCTTAAATATTGTTTGTATTGCTGTGAAACCTGGAGCTTAGTGAACGGAATAATACGCCCCAAACACTTAGAGGGAAAAAAAAAAAAAAAAAAAAAACTTATTTAAGATTATTTATTTTACTTAAATTATGATTTCGACATTTTTTAAACAATATTATTCTTCGTATTATTGTTGTTTATTAAGTTTATTTTAATTTAATGTCAAATCATTTAAATCTAAAAGTTAGGCGTATCTGAAGTTTTTTAAGGTTTTCATGTAAAAATATATATCGGTAAATAAGTTATATTTTAATCAGAAAAAGAAAAGTTAAGAAGAAAAATTGCTAAAATGACAAAGATTTTATAGGGGAAATGAAGCTTGATTAACTTTGTCAAGTTAACTTATGTTATTTTTTATGTAATAAAAGAAAATTTAGAAATAATTCCATTAAGAGAAAAAGTGCAAAATGCAGTGAATTTTATATATATAAAAAAAAATTGAAATTACTTTGTTATTTTTTTCAAATTCTGGATTAATCTTTATAATAAATGTACAGTCGTAAATAAAAAGAAAAAAAAAAAATTAAACAGCCCCCACAAATTAAGCAATAAATTATCATAGCAGAAAGTTGTTGGTGCCAAACTATCGGAAATAAAGTCTACTGTTAAATAATGTATATAAATTTTGCTTAGGGGTTATATGTATGTATATGAAAACAAACTCAATCTTTGTTTCTTTTTGTTTTGTTTTTTTAAGCAAGTCACAATTTTGACACCATAAATAAATTCTACATTAATTAGTCTAAAAACGAATTTTTATGAAATTCGTACTATAGTTTCAGGGAAATTATTTATTTTAAAGTGAGCATATTTGGAAGGCTGTATCAAAATTTTAAATTACACATAATACAAGAGTAATAATAATAATAATAATAATAATAATAAAACACGTATACAAAAATGAAATTTTTAATATGAACACCAAAATTGACATTATATTTGTATTAATTAAAAAACAGCCCTAGAATACCAAACACAAAGTCAATGTTAAATTCATTTTTAACACTTCCCAACAAAGTTTGAAAGTGTTTATGCATTCGGTTTGTCTGGCCGTCTGTCCGTCTGTACGTGCTCTAACTCCCGTCAATATACTCGGATCGTTCTGAAATTTTTGTATGTTAGTGACCTCTACCATAGCACAAACCCTATTTCAAGTAAAGTTTGTAGCATGTTTAGTTCATTTACAGGGACAGTCAAAAGTTTTCCGTTACATTATGGCCTATGTGAAAAAATCGTTTAAAATGATTTTCAATGATGTTACATGCTTTCAAACATATTAAAATTGATATGCATTTATCAAATGCACTAAAATATGCATTCCTCAGAATATGCGGTGCAAAGAAAAATTATAATAATAATTTACAGGGCCACACAAAAGATCTCCGTTACATAATGATATACGGGTGGAGGGAATTTTTTCCGGCATATTTTAATTATGTTAAATTATTTCATGTGTAATGAAATTGATATACGTCGCTGAGGTTTACTACTACTTATTTCATGTATAATAAGAAGTGCATAGCACTTACAGGGACGCAAAAAAGATTTCAGATACGATATTGTATCCGAAGTACTGTACGGTAGCAATGATTGCTGGAAATGCATTTTTAATTATGTTATGTGCTTTTATGTTTCACTATATTTATGCATTGTATATGGTGTGTATAAATGCTGAAATTCATATACAGGGCTACACAAAAGATTTCGTAATGGTTACTGGGTATGATTGTAAATTGCTTAAAGGTGGTTTTTAAATGGGTTATGCATTTTTACGCTGAACTGCATTTTGTTTACTAAGAAATGTTTGTAGAACATAAATAAAATTATATACAGGGTCATGCAAAGAATTGGATACATGACCGTCTATAAATGATAATTTCTGGAAATGTGATTCCGGTAGTTTTACGAGTGTTTTACTTTGAATTAAACTTTAGCTAAATATAATAAAGGTACTAGGTTAACTATAGGGTTGTACAAAAGTATACAAGTATGTTTCCATCTATTAGTCTAAATTGCTGAAAGAGAAATTTCAACCTGTTATTCATTTTCTTGCTAAACTAAATTTCCACATTATATAGCATATATATCAACCTGCAGATCAAATACAGAGCTGTTCAAAAGAATTGGAATACATATTTGCTATGGATGGTAACTGCTGAAATCAGTTTTTCAAATGTTTTATGCGTTTTCTAAACTGTTTACTTAGTTCTCTTATATACCTTATTTCCCTAAATAATGAAGTTTTGTTAAAGCCTTCAGGAAGTGTTGGAAAGTGTTTCATAATCTACGCTTAACGCATGATTTTTCTTACTTGTTATAGTTGTAAACAAAACTGCAATTCCTGTAGTTTCTTTTAATTTTAACTCGAAAACCACTTAATGGAATGAGCTGCAATTTTGGATTCGGATATTTGAAGCTTCTAATAATCTTTTTCTCTTAATTTTTTCAAATGTTACATAGTATAATATTTTTATCATATTTTTAAAAATATTTTATGTATTCCATAATTAATATTCGAAAAAAAAATATATGTACCATAACGTATAAAATTAGATGGATTTGTAATTTTTTTGTTGGTCTATTGCAACAGGCTGCTATACTTAGTATTAACATTTATTTCTATTTACCTCTAAAATTGTTGAACTAAGTGAAAAAGACAAAATATTGAAAAATTTAATTTTTAATTTAAATTTTTATAATTTTTAGACAAGCACTCTATTAATTTAAAAATAAAAAATCTATTATGTATTTAATTTAAAAAAACCTCATACAATTTATAATTAAAAAGTGGAAGCTTTTTTTTCTTTTTTTTCATGTTTTTTATAATCATTGGGGAATGATTTAAAAATGTATATGAATGTGTATACACGTGGTGTTGCAACCAGAGCTGTGGAATCGGTGCGAAAAATGGACGACTCCGACTCCGGGATATTTTATCGACTCCGACTCCGATTCCTATTCCGACTCCGGGATGACTGCACTAGTACTCGGGCTGGGGTACTAATGTTGCCTGTTGATTTAAATAATGATAGAATATAAGAAAAATAAAGCTCAAATCTCACTATTTCGGCATTGATTATCTTTTTTAGAGGCCTGCACGGGTCGTAATTTCCGGGCCTGGCCCGGTTCATTTATATTTTCACAGTTCATGACCCGGTCCGTACAAAATCAGTGAAATCAGGCCCGGCCGAGGCCGTGGAAAAATCAATTAAATGACTCAATTTCTACAAAAAAATCTAGGTTTTTCTAAACATACAATTAAGATTCTTTTAAAGAATCTGAATTCATACTGCATGCATATTTATGGGATAATTTTACAGTATATTTTAAAATTAGTATGTATTCGCAAGAGAGAGAATACAGAATAGCAACATTAATGATTACTTATAGAGTATTAGATGTTTCAACATTTAAATAAGGATTCATTAAAAATAATGTAGTTCAGAATAAATGGAAAAATGGTGGGTTAAAAACATGATAACTTTTGAATCTGTATAACAAAAAGCAGATTTCTAAAAATATTTCTTTGTCATTTAATAAGGCTTTTCTCAAATACCAAAGGAGCTACTTTCTGATACATTTCTGAATTCATTTCTTTTTGGAAACGCATAAGTTTGGTGCCGGTGTTCTTATTCAGAAACTTTACGTTATTACGTTATCCATTTTTTGATAAAGGCAACATATCTTTCAGAAAATACTGTCAAAATTAAAGTTTTTAATCGAATTTTCAGAGGCGATAGCACGGGAAAGTATAAAAACCTGCAGTCTCGTGACAAGAATCTCTTATATTTTATCAATTTATTTAAAAAAAATGGAAAACACTGTTCGATTCCAAATCTCTTCAATAGTCATTGAAATAACATTTTAACAGTCATTAATGGCCAATTAACATAAATTGTCTTATTTCTACTTACACGGCCTGTTTGGAAAATTCCCTTCATTTTCCGGGCTTTCGGTCCTTCCAGACCTTTGTACCTCTGGTTCTATCCGCAAACCCCAAAAATATGAGGGAAGTACTTATTTATATACTACTAGGGGGCTCTGCCCTCTACGAGCTACGCTCGCCAACCCCCGTTCAGGCACACCAAAATCCAAAAAGCACGCTAATTTGATCGGCTTTAAAAATATTGAATTAAATTTAAAAAAAAAAAAAAAACAGTAGCGATCTCTCTGTAAACAGGTTTCCATTCGTTTTCCTTGGATTGGGACTTTTAAGACCAAATCTGCTGCTGTTAAGAGATACAATGGCTGTTTTCGTATTTAATTAAAAAAATTAGTTAAACATTGGAAAATAAGCTAATGTAAAATGAATTAAGTAAACAGTGTCATTGTCTCCCGGTATTTTTTAACTGTGCTATAAGATAGTTCTTTTAAATAATTCATTTTAAATGTATCGTTTCAAATCTGACGTAATTTACACCAAAGTTTTATTTCTCTTATTAATATTCACGTGAAAATACTTTTGTTGTTAGAAGGAAATATTATTTGCGCTGTCTTAGAATTCACGATAATAGTTGAAAAGATTATCTCAAAATATCTCACGCAAATATATTTTTCAATTTAAACAGTTTTGCCATATTTTTGGGGCATTTTAAATATGACGTAATTTCCTTCATTTACAAGTTTTAATGCATAATAATGATTTTTTTATTTTAAGATTTTGTTTCTCAAATTCAAGTGTAAATATGGTTCTTATGACGTAATTTTCCTGCTATTAACATGTAATCATTTAATTCTAATTTTAAAGTTTTTTTTCTGTTTGTAATAGTTACGTGTAAATAAATTTTTAATTTGAAGTAAACATTATTTTTTGCGCTTTTATACAATTGGCAACAGTTTAAATTAATAACATTTTCTAAATTTTGTAAAAAATTATCTCTCGAAATGCTGAAAATTTGAAATTAAAATAGAAATAAAACCTCAGAAAATGAGTCTAATAAGAAAAATAAATGCAATATGCACACCGGGAACTTATAACGTATAAAATGATCTAAAAATGATTAAATTCTCATGTATAGCTTTTGCTCCAATAAAACTTTTTTAATAGAACGATTTTGTACCACTTTAGCATTGAATATCTTAAAATAATTCTTCGATTTGAAAACTGTCTGCATCAGCGTGTTTATCAAACATTTCTCTATAATACCGCCGATTTTCATATTTTTGTATGCAACAGTTTTTTTTAATATTAACGATGAAAGGCCATGCTTAAGCATTCAAATTGGATGCCGATCTACCCGGAATATCTACGCAGATTTTCATTGGTCCATTTCCAAATCAAAACTTTTTTTATATATAGAAGGAAATGTAAAATATCTACTACAGTTATGAATTAAAACAGTTTTCATCTACTCTGTATATGGGCAATACCTACCTACCCTTGTATCTACTTTGTACACTGCAGTAAATCGGTCATCTTTAACTTGAGTAGCCTGATATAGTCCACAAATAACAATAACAATTCATTATATAGATTTCAAATTGCATATAATTAGTTTAATTAGGGTTTCGTTCATCTGACGAAACTCTATTCGTCTCGCTCACCTGTCTGTCCGTCACAGAGCCCGTTTTCAGAAACTATACATGTTGGAGACATGAAATTTTGGGTACTTATAGCTGAACACGTCACATCATACGACAAATCATAAAATTTTGAAAATGTCGTACGTTTAACCCTTTGGGGTCCCACATGTGTATTTTAAACAATTCTTTCTAAGTTAGCCCCTAATTATGTTGGAGGCGTGAAATTTTGCATACTTATAGCTCAACAATTCAGATCACACGTCAAATAATAAATTTTGAAATAGTTTTATGTTTAACCCTTTCAACTCCAGCTTGTGTATTTTAAGCAATTCTTTCTAATTGAGACCCTAATTAAATTGGAGATTTGAAATTTTGCATACTTATTGCAGAACACATGAGGCCAGGCGACAAATCATGAAATCTTGAAAAAGTCTTACGTTTAACCCTTTGAGCTACCACATATGTATTTTAAGCAGTTCTTTCTAAGAGAGCCCCTAATTAAGTTGGAGACATGAATTTTTGCATACGTATAGCTGAATGCCTCAGACCACACGGCAAATCATAAAATTTTCAAAAAGTCTTATGTTATTTACTCCTCCGGGACTTGGGTATTTTAAGCAATTTTTCTAACCTCCGCCCTTTTCATCCGGGGAGTACTTTTCCAACTTTTGCCGACACCCCTTTGACCATTCTTTCATATTATGCACCATAGCCTTACATATTTTAGTCCCACTTTTTACCGCCAGGCGCCTTCTTATCTCGTGTGCTATCGGCCCAATCCTCTCGACTAATATATCTGCGGATAGTATGTAAAACGTATTTTCGTTCGGATAGAGGTTTGTTTAGAATCAAGTGCGCCCTTTGGTTCTGAAATGTGGAACTAACAGATTTTTCAAAAGGATAAAGTGTTTTGAAAGGAATATTAAACGAAACCCTCTGTACGATCTGTGATCACACTTACCCACTTGTTTCATTTTTAAGATGTCTAACAAAAAAATCTAGTGTCGGAGTCGGCTTGTTTTTTAGCGATTCCGACTCCGACTCCGCAGCCCTGGTTGCAACTCAATCATTTTGGGGAAGAGAATAATCCCTATTGGAGATTTCGGACTGCCATCGGCCCGTCCCGAAGGAAAAACTTCAGCTCATTTTCCATTTTATGCTTTTGTAGCAGTTTTAGTTTGATTAAACCTTGGCAATTGTAACCAAGAGTTGAAGTCCTTCCAATATACGGCTTTATCTTTCCGGTGCTTTATTTTACGTTGATTTATTTTCCAGAGTTTTATATTCGGGTTGTTTATTTAATTGTGCTTCTTTTTTTTGCGGTGTTACATAATTTACTAGTCAACTCTATGGAGCAATTTATTATAAATATTCAGTCAAATATCGTAAAAATTCAGAAAGATATCGGCATTAAAGTGAGCTAATTTTTAGTTGTTCTCTAAAAGCAGCTGAATGATAAGGGATTTTCCTCAAATTGTCATTTTTTATTAACTGACTTTTAGAAAAAAAGTTAGTATTTAGTGACTATCAACGAGTAGATTTGGAAAAAATGCTTCGATTTTGATACTTCTTTTGACCGAATATAGGAAAAAAAGTGAACGGAAAAAACGTGACAGGAAAAAAAGTGACAGAAAAAACAAGAGCGGAAAAAAGGTGACAAGGAAAAAACGTGACCGGAAAAAACGTGACAAGGAAAAAAGTGACCCGAAAAAACATGACACGGAATTTATAAATATTGAACTTATTCATAAACAATTACTAAAAACTAACAAAGTAACAAATGTCTGATATTTTCAATACAATGTTGCATCTTATAAATTTGTTTTCATAAGTTACTTTACCATTATGCATTGGGAAATCAACAGAGATTTGCTTACTAGGGCGTGCTGAAATAAATATTTTGTTAAAAAAAATAGATCTCCCCCCCTCCCTTCCCTCTGCTCTTTCTTTTTATAATTGTTGCTTGCAACTTTTTTTAAGTCTTTCCACCCTTGAAGAACAGTTTTGTGAGCAAATTTTATTAAAATTAGACCTATTTCTTTTAATAAAACGATTATTTTTAAGTTTATGTGATAATGTTATTAATACCTTAATAAATAATTTTTTAACTGACAAAACTAAGCTTTTTTGCATTTGTCTTTTATTATTTTCTTTTAATTACCTTTTTCCTCCATCTTTCCCAGAAAGTAAGTTTAATCATTTTTTTATCTTAGTTTTATTATTAATCATATTAATAGTTTTAAATCTCAGTAACTTTAAATATAAAATAAAAAAGCAGATAAAGGATAAATTTCAGCTTATAGCTAATATTAAATATAATGATAAACTGAATATATAATTTGTATTGAGTTTATTTTAAAGTAGAAATTTGTAATATATATTAACGTTAATAATTTAATAAATTAAGAATAAATTGAATTAAAAAATATATTTAATAAAACATTAATTATTAATAGCAATTATTCATCAATTAAAGTTTTTATTCAAAAGTTTTTATTTATTATCCCCCCCCCCCCAAAAAAAAATGAAAAATCAGTCAAAATTTAAGTCTAAGTAATTGTTTTGTTGACTGGTGGTATTATTGTTAATTAATAATAATAATAATGTAATATTGTACAAAAATGTAAAAATATTTTTTAACGATGTTAGGTGATGTTATTGTCCAGATGTAGAATTAGATTTTTATTTCTTTAGCACAGTTATAGTTTGCAATTAAAAAAAAACTAGATATTATTAATTAATTATATTTAAATAGCAAGAAAATATTATAAACTAAATAATAAATAAATAAACAACATATTTATCCTCAGAATCATTATCATTTTTATATAATCTAATGACATTATAGTAAACGAAAATTTAAAAAAAAAAATTATATTTGCATTACCCTGTAATTATTATATAGCTCATGTAATATTTTTTAAACAAGTAATTGATAAATTAATTATATAAACAATTAATAATTGAAATAATTTTGAATTGTTACTAATAAATACGTCAATAAAAACAATTTAATTTTTGAGATTTTGTTATTAACAATATAGCTGCTTCCAACAACAACTGCAAGGGACCGAAATGGCTAGGAATCGAAATGGCATCAGAACAAAACGGCGGGACTAAAATATCCTGTTTTCTAATTTACATATATCAAAAATCAACTAGTGATGTAAATATGCATTTTCATATGCGAATATGCGGGACTTTTCTCAATATTTGCATTCTTAAACATCGACGGAAAATATTCGTATTCCCGTTCGCGATTGTCAAAAATCAAGTAGAGCTGTAAACAAGCATTCTAGTATGCAACTATTCCACTCCATTTTTCAAAATTCGCATTTGTAGACATTGACTTAAAATATTTGTATTATTTATAACGGTTCCATACCGGACAAAGTACAAGCAGCACCGAACGGTCCCGTTTTTTCAGTGTCCCGTTTTTTCCTTGTCCCCTTTTTTCCGGTCACGTATTTTCCTTGTCACGTTTTTTCCGCTGTTGTTTATTTTGTCCCCTTTTTTCCTGTCACGTTTTTTCCGGTCACTTTTTTTCCGGTTACCATTTTGATCATGGTATAGGCTCTTTCTGGTGGTTATCCAAGAAGAACTAAAGCATCAATAAAAAATGAAATAAAAAAAAATAATTAAAATTGACAATTTGTGGGCAATTCCTTATCATTCAGCTAGTCTAATCTAACTTGCTATCCAATCTAATTTGCTATATCAAAAAATGAATGAAACAGAAAATTTCATTTTAAATTATTTTAGTACAAAATAAATTTTAGCACAAAGAAAGTAGTTATAAGGATATTATCAATTGGATATAGACAAACAAAGCCAGAAAATCCTACTTTTCATTTGTTAAAAAAATTTAGATACTTTAAGCAAAAGAGCATGTCATATTCTTTATTGCTTCTCAGTTTCTTTGATAATTTATCCTCCGTGTTATCTGTCTTAATTAATATATATTTTAGAGAAAAATCTAGAATTAAGTTTAACAACCTTAAAGAAATTAAAACATGTGTATCTAAAATTGTATGTTTAAGTGTATATTTAAATATACTTTTAATAAATTGCATTACTTTTTTATGATGAATTTAAATGGTCATTTTCAGATACTTTCATTCGTTATGGAATAAATAATACTAAAAGTAATGCAAAAAAGTTTGAAATAAAAGAGACAACATGATATACGAGCGGCTATATTTTGGATGAGTACTGTTAATCGTTATTAAATCATATATTGTACCCTTTCATAATAATATAATGTTAAATTTGTTTGTTTGTTTCAGAGAAACGTAGTAAGATTTATTTCAATGTATGTAAATGAAATTATCAAATCACGTATATATAAATTTTATTTTATTTATTTATTTATTTATATTTTTATTTGACGACTTGTTAAACCATTTATTAAGTTTTCTACTAAAGGTCTTGAATTGGTAGCTCTAACTAACGCCGCCTGTGATTAAAAATAAAGTGTCTACCATTTTCGGCACCTTGTGCCAGGCTATTACTTCTCTTGTGTTTGTGTTTCAATAAAATAAATTAATTCAGTAAAATTATTCGTTAAAAGAGATTTTGCAAAAATTAAGTAATAATTTATGAATTTTTGAATAGCCCGAACACAATTATATGTAGTTCTATAAATAAAATTCACAAACCTATTTTACTAATTATTTTATTTTACTAAAAACGAGGATTCACGAAACTAACATTTTGCTTACATTTTATTTATTTTTATTTGAAACATTTTGTAAAATTCACCTATATTTATTGAGATAACTTAATTATAAACGTTAGTGTGTAATTCCCGAGGTTATCATATAAAAAAAGCATGGTAATAGAAATTTACAATCGAAATTTTGAACTTTTTTGTCTCTTTCAAAGGAAATGTGCCTGAAATTAGTATTCGTAAAACTCTGTATTATTTATTTTATATTATTTTTCTTATTTTGTTATGCGATGTAAGCATTATTCTAAGCCCTAAATTTTAAGGGACACATTTGATGAAATAATGCGTTTTTTTATCGTTCAAGTGAAAATATTCTCTAATTGTATATAAACCACAGTTTAGTTGTTCTTGTATGTTCTTGTGAATTATAATGTATAATTTATAAAGATATAATAATGTGTTTTGCTTATAAAAATGAATATTTTTTAATGTTTTTTATATACTTTAAAAATTTAGTTTGAAACAAAGTTTTAGGAACTTAACCACTAATTTAAAATTTTAAACAAATAATTACAATTTAAATATCTTATATAAAGTTTTTATTTTGAATAATATACATTTTGAAATTTAACAAAGAGTTTATAAATTTATATTCACTGCAAACCTATTTTAGCTCATATCTTTCCATATGTGTGTACGAATTGTTCAAACAATAAAAAAGTATTACATTAAAATTAATATTGTTATTTCTCTTTTGATATTTCACTTTTAAAATAGATATGCATGAAAAATTCACATAAAAATATTAAACCTGAAAATGCTTTAAGTAAATTTTGATGAAATTCAATGCTGTACACAGTTAAACTTACTCGAATTTAAACTAAATTCTTAAATTTTTAAATTTTGAATTTTTTATTACACTCATTTCAAGTATTTAGGATTTACAGTTATTAGTATTATTATTTATTATTTAATAAAGATTAAACATAATTCGGTATTTTTATGAAAGTATTCGTTTTGACTACACTATTGAAGGTTTCTATTCCACTAACTCAAATCAATAACATATTCATCATGAAAAAATACAATTTGAATATCCATCAAGTACGCTTTGACACTTTGAAATGATAATCATTATTTTTCAAACAGCATATGATTTCTTCGGATTTCATTCGGGGGAAAGGGGGGGGGGGGGGTGTTGTATTCACCAAGAAGGGAAGACAGATTCCGGAAACCACAAACAGGTATGCTAATGACATATACCAATAGACCACCCGCGTTAATCACCTTTACTGAAAAGGGGGTGAGGGTGCATACTTTTTAAACTTCTCGTAACTAAGCAACAAATTAAAGTAAACGGGTTATAAATGAGCCAGGAACTGTGTCAGAAAATTTCGCGAGCAGGTCATTTGAGAACCATCTTAAGAGGCTACTTCAGTCAAATGAAAAGACCCGTTCGCTAATTCTAATCCTATGGAAGAAATTTATAACGATATCTTGGTTACATTTCAATATTTTTAAAGGATTTTTTTTTGCATTGGATAGCTGAGATCGATCTGTATGCAGGCCGTTTTTTACTTGTTCGATTTTTATTACAGATTTTTTTTATGAGCATGCTTTCAGTTTCGAAACCGGTTCCGAAAAGGAAAGCGTCCTCGTTAAAATTATCTGTAAACAAAATCGAAGAATTAAAAAACGGCCTTTGTACAGATCGATCTCAGCTATCCAATGCAAAAAAAAATCATTTAAAAATATTTAAATGTAACGAAGATATCGTTATAAATTTCTTCCATAGGATTAGCATTAGCGAACGAGTCTTTTCACTTGACTGAAGTAGCCTCTTAACATTAGTTTTAACTTTTTTTTTTATTATTAATTTCAAGAAAATTAGCAACATAGCTCACTTGGCTTATGTCTCCAGAAACAATTATCTTTCGTTAAGTACATGTCGTAACACATGTTCTCAATATGGAAGGTAAAAAGGACCGATTCGTTAGTTCTAACGTGGCATTAGTCTTATTTCCAATTACTTATTTCGACAATTAATTCACTTAAGGATGTTTTCATGAATTGAGAGTGATCTATGTGCTATGGGTTTAGGATTTTTTAAAGTTCACACAAGTGTCTCTTTTCTATATGATTTCTTTACGCCTTCTAGCTATGGGTAGTTCTTTTCACTGTACGTGACACCTCCTAAAATAATTAGTCAGCCAAATGTGGAAGTCGTATTCGTGTATTTCTTTTTTGCAAACACTTATCCAGGGTCGTACTGGCCCACCGGGCAACGAGGCAAATGCCCGGTGCGCCCATCGTCTTTTTTTTTTTTTTTTTTTTTTTTTTTTCTTAAGCACGCTTAAAGTTGTGTATTCTGAAAGGCATAAAATTTTCATTTGGAAAATTAAAAAGTAATGCTTTTTATTTTTTAAAGTATCGCATAAGCAAACTATGTGTGATCAAAGACAATTAGATAACCCAATTTCGAGATAACAGAAGTTATCGACAATCAGATATGCCATTATTACACATGGTATCCTGGACCAGACTTTGTTTCAAAGCTTGTACTAAAGATAAATTCTAAGAAAAATAATATTAAGTATTAACTTATTTAGATATACGCCTAAATAAGTTCTGCTCTAAGAATGCTTCTAATAAGTCTGCGTCTAATATGTTTGCATATTTTCTGCGTCTAAGTATTTAGCGACCCTGGTGTTGTCAGGTATTTTTGTATTTCTGTCTTTTGTGCAAGTATAAGCGACGAAACACTGTATAAGAAACATATTCTCATTTTAAATGGATTCATTGGCAGAGAATTTGATAGTCATGGCGCCCTGGTCCAGATTTTATTCAGTACCCCGAAGAATAGTAACTTCCACATAAATTAATATTAGTATTAATAACGTATTTAGCATATTTTCGGTCAAATATTAAGCGCCCGGGGTTGCTGCCCGGTAGTTTGATATTTCTGCTTTTTGTAAAAGTACAAAAGACAAGAATAAAAAGGGAATGACAATTTAAGACAGCATATTTTTATTTTTATTTCATTTGGTCCCATTGTCAGAGGCGGCTTTGGTAATCATGACGCCCTTGTTCTGATTTTTTAAAGCGTTTCTGTAAAAATAACTTTCAAAAAACTAATATCGTGTTTTTGTAATCATGGCGCCCTTGGTCAGATATTTTTCAGTGCCTCTTTAAAAATGCCTTTCAAAAAGTTATTATCGTGTTTTTCTAATCATGCGCCCTTGGTCAGATATTTTTCAGCGCCTCTGTAAAAATGCCTTTCAAAAAGCTATTATCGTGTTTTTTCTAATCATGCGCCCTTGATCAGATTTTTTTCAGCGCCTCTGTAAACCTGCTTTTCAGAAAACTATATCGTGTTTTTGTAATCATGGCGTCCTTGGTCAGATTTTTTCAGCGCCTCAGTTAAAATAAGGTAAAAAAATAACTAATATCGTGTTTTTGTAATCATGGCGCCCTTGGTCAGATATTTTTCAGCGCCTCTGTAAAGATGCGTTTCAAAAAGCTATTATCGTGTTTTTGTAATCATGACGCCCTTGGTCAGATTTTTTTTCGGCAACTCTGTAAAAATAAATTTCAAAAAACTAAATCGTGTTTTTGAAATTATGGTGCCCTTGGTCAGATTTCTTCAGCGCCTCTGTAAAAATAACTTTCAAAAAAGTATACATCGTGTTTTTCTAATCATGGCGCCCTTGGTCAGATATTTTTCAGCGCCTCTGTAAAAATGCCTTTCAAAAAGCTATTATCGTGTTTTTCTAATCATGCGCCCTTGGTCAGATTTTTTTTCAGCCCCTCTGTAAAACTGCTTTTCAGAAAACTATATCGTGTTTTTGTAATCATGGCGCCCTTGGTCAGATATTTTTCAGCGCCTCTGTAAAAATGCCTTTCAAAAAGCTATTATCGTGTTTTTCTAATCATGCGCCCTTGGTCAGATTTTTTTTCAGCGCCTCTGTAAAACTGCTTTTCAGAAAACTATATCGTGTTTTTGTAATCATGGCGCCCTTGGTCAGATATTTTTCAGCGCCTCTGTAAAAATGCCTTTCAAAAAGCTATTATCGTGTTTTTCTAATCATGCGCCCTTGGTCAGATTTTTTTCAGCGCCTCTGTAAAACTGCTTTTCAGAAAACTATATCGTGTTTTTGTAATCAAGGCGTCCTTGGTTAGATTTTTTTTCAGCACTTCTGTAAAAATAAATTTCAAAAAACTAAATCGTGTTTTTGAAATTATGGTGGTGCCCTTGGTCAGATTTCTTCAGCGCCTCTCTAAAAATAACTTTAAAAAAACTAACATCGTGTTTTTGTAATCATGACGCCCTTGGTCAATTTTTTTTTTTCAGCACCTGTGCAAAAATAAATTTCTAAAAACTAATGTCTTGTTTTAGTAGTCATGGCGCCCTTGGTCAAATTTTTTTTCAACGCCTCTGTATAAATAACTTTCAAAAAATTACTATCGTGCTTTTGTCATCACGCCATTCTTGGTCAGATTTTTTAAGCGCCTCTGTAAAAATAACTTCTAAAAATCTAATATCGTGTTTTTGTAATCATGGTGCCCTTGGTCACTTGGTCAGACTTTTCAAGTGCCTCTGTAAAAATAACTTTCAAAAAACTATTATCGTGTTTTTGTAATAGCAACCTCCCCCCCTCCCCCCACAGACACGCACACACATACTTACATACAGACACATAAATTGATACTCTTGTTCTACTAAAGTGGAGCATTCCATAGTTTCCTAATGATAATATAAGTGTTAGACCGTCAAGACTAATTCTTCACAAGATTTTGCAATGGAAACTTATGTAAATTTTACTTTCGAAAGAAGAAAACGTTAATTTTTCATATATATTTAAAAATTCGATTATACTTTTAGCATCCGAAAATGCCAATATCTAAAAACGTTTTTTTTTAAACCGGATCTGCTTAACCGCTTTAAACTTCAAACACTACCTCGATTTATAAATTGAAAAATACACATGTAATGAAAATAAATAGACAAACCACTAAAACTGTAAAAGATGTTTTACAAAAGAATGGGTGAATATAAGTAAAGAGAAGTGCAGTTTGTGTTCAGTTTTCAATGCTGTTAGTCAATAACGTGGGATGGGATCTTGTTCCTAAGAAGACAAATTACCATTTCTGCGGGGTTTCGAGTTAACTAGATAATGGGTTCTATAGACACCCAATGGTTTCTGTAGTAATACCAGATGTGACACTTTTTATTGATTATACTGTATTCTGAGATTTCTGGTGCTCAATATCTTTCTGCTGGAGGTATTTTCCCATGAAATACTAATTAACGCACGACACAAGATTCTTCTTCTTCTTTTAATTTTTTTTTTTCACATTAAGCAATTAATGGGGTTGGTCACCCAGCTTCCGATTTCTCCTCACTAATGTAAAGTCTATGGACATTGGATAGATTCATATATTTGAAATATCTCCTCGGGAAATTAATATTTTTAACTTCTATTTTTTGTGTACACTTCCTAAAAGTTTCTTTTTTTTTCTTAGTTCTCAAGATATTTCTAAGGTATAGACTTAATTTTATATGAAGTGTTAAAATATTACGAGTGTGTCAAGTGTTAAAATTTTAAGAAGAATTCACAGAAAAAAAGATGTTAAAAATGTGAATTTTCCGAGAAGATATTTTAAATATACGAATGCATCAAAAGTTTATAGACTTAGCATTACGGAGGAGAATTTGGAAGTTGAGTGACGAGCCCCCTCAAGTATTTCTATTTTCTTTGACTTTGTTTTTTATTTTGTAATACAATGCTTAAATATAATTTTGATACATATTACTTTTGAAAAATGTAAATATATTTGAAATTATTGCCTCTTTTCTGGTGCGTTTTTTGTGCGTGTGAGTTGCGGCGAACATTGTAGTTTAAATTTAGCTTATCTGAAATTAAAATATACAGTAATTTTTAATTAAATATGACTTATTTTAGTGACTAGACGGGACAAAGAGTGGAAATTACGAAAACCTTTTTTTTTTTAATTTTTTTTTTAATTTTTTTTTAATGCTGATTATTTGAAGAGGGTATTCAACTTTTACCGTAGAAAAATACTGATTTATGATGATAAAAAAAAAGTCCTTAATGCACTGCATAATTATATAAGAAAAAAAGCTGACAAAAGTAAAACAATTCATTATTATTAAAGTAATCGTGTCGTAGTCAACAATTTAAAAATGCAATTTTGAGAAAATTTTTATTAGTTTAAATTTTATGTTATAATTATAATATAATGCTTATTGTATTTTTTTTTTTTTTTTTTTTACTAACATAGAATCGTCTATTCCAGATTTTGGCCACATAAAGAAGTTTTTCGTGGATAAAGCCGCTAAAATAAAACTCGATTTTCTGAAATTCATAAGTTATGATTACGTGGTAAATCCTTAAAGCGGTTCTCAAAGAAATATTTTTTAACGTTAAATAATGCGAAAAATTCTGCTCATTTACAAACATAAAAATAGTGTTCGACAGAAACCGAATTTCGTTTACCTTCCTAGTTTCGACCGAAAACGAAAGCGAAACTGTTTTAAAAATAAATTCAAAGTAATTAACATAAACATACATATATGCATGTTATCTGAATAATGTTTTGAGTAGAAACAGTACATAATTATTAATTAAAAAATAATTTGATTGAAACAAAAATAATTCAATATAAGGTGCTATAAACATAAAAAATTATTAAAAAATAATTTAATTTAAAAATAACGATTAGTAATACCTTCTAAGTTTATCCCCTTGTATGTGAATACATACTATGTGCGGCTCAATAGATGGGAATGCCGTTTGGGGCAGGCTAGGGAAGGGCAGTTATAGTAATATCGAATATTCGCCAGTACTTTCGCCGAAACTAAGATTTTGGGCTGAAAACAAAAATGAAACCGAATATTCGGCCAAACTGTACATAAAAGAAAAGACTTGTAGTAGAGGTCTGCACGGGCCGACATTTCCAGGCCCGGGCCCGGCCTGACTCAGAGAAAAAAAAATTCGGTCCGGCCCGTACAAAAAAAAATATTGGCCCGGCCCGGTAAAAAAGTTAAAAGTTCGGCCCGAGCCCGGCCCGTAGCAAAAAATTATTGGCCCGGCCCAGCCCGGTATAAAAGTTAAAATCTCGGCCCGATCCCGCCACGGCCCGAGGGAATTTCTACAAAACATTGATTTTTACGTCGATTTGGTTAAAAATTTGTCTCGTACGAGGAGTTCAAGCCAAAAATATTTATCTTAACTTTTCTTTTCATGTTTATAATCTTCATTTTTATAGAAGTGCCGCAGGGTGCGATATTTATTTTTTTAATGAATCTCTATTTCTTGTATGTAAATGTTTCAGTTATCATTAATATTGTTAATCCATATTCCATGTATTGAAGCGTTAAATATCTGAAAAATGCTATACAGTAAAATCTAAGACTGAATTGCATAGAAAAGGAAAAAGAAATGCGTTATACACAAGTTCCCTTCTTAGCAAGTGTAAATGCATTACATATTATTTTCTTACGTAGTAGTATATTAATTTTGCATGGATCAACACGTTTTTCAGTTTAAAACGAGAGTCCGTCATAGACAGGTTCTTTTTCACACGTTTTACTATATTTTAATTTAACTGTATTTTAATAAGCGTAGAAATCTACTACTCTTTAAAAAGAATGAATTTGAATGTTTAATTGTAGGATAATGGCGATTTAAAAATGTATGCATTTTTTGACAAAAAATTTGTGCCAAGCCTAATTTTACTGACATTTGAATGGACCAGGCCACGCCGAGACAATGATTTTCATACGGGCTGGGTGAAAACTAGGAATGAAAATTTTGGGCCATGAAGATTAGGAATGAAACCAGTACCCGGGTGTGTGCAGACAAAATAAGTTAGGGCCGGCCCGACCCGAAACTTCAGGGAAAAAGTAAGGCCCGGCCCGTAAAGAGTAGGCTAGGCCAGGCCCGATTGCCGTGAATGAAAATAGATGCGCGGCCCGATCTCGGCCCGCGGCCGGGCCGGGTGTTTATTAGTTTGGATTTTTGTGAAATCTTCAAAATTTGTCTAATGTATTTCTTTATTTTCTCTTTATAACTGTTGCGAAAAAATAAAAAATCCCTGCCGGCCCGGCCTACAGGCGGAGGTAGATTTCGAAGTCAGGTATACTAATTTCACAAACAAAAACTAAATCATGATTAGAGATAAACCCACTTTAACAATTTTGTCTGGCCGCTTTTGACAAGTTTTTATTTCATTTTTATATAATGGCTAGTTTTAGCAGAATCATGTTAGGGTGGTATTCAAAAAAATACTTTTCCATGCTCAACAACTCGAAATTTTCAGGCATAACTCCAGATTCATTTTTAATAAAAAAAAATATGAAACTTGCTGACGCGATTTTTGAAGAGATTTATAAGCGACCTGTATTTTTATTTTTCGTTCAATTAATTAAAACTTGATATATAAAAAATTATTTTCTTAGAAGGACAATATTTTTCGTTTCTAACACAATCGCTTCGGGAAATTCCGTTCAAAATGCCCACTTTGTCATCATTTTTTGAAATATATTCCGCCTCTATCAAAAAATCGATCATTACGATAGATTATATAGTTTCTGAATAAGCGAATCTACCAATTAAATTCATTTGAGAGCAAAAATTAATTTAAAAATGAGTCAGAAAATAAGCAGTTTGGATTTGAGTGCATCCTTAATACAATGATTTTTCCAACACAATCCGCTTCGAGAAATTCGGTTCAAAATGCCCACTTTAACAGCATTTTTAAAAAATATATTCTGCCTCTATCAAAAAATCAACCATTACGGTACATTATATAGTTTCTGAGTAAGAAAACGTACCAATTGGAAGCCTTTGAGAGCAAAAATGAATTGTAAAATGAGTCAGAAAATAAGCAGTTTGGATTTGAGTACACCCTTACTAAGATGATTTTTTCTTCAACCGCTATTTGCAAGACATTATTAGAATGACACTTTCATTTTCAGAACTGGTTTTGAAAGTGAATGTAACTTTATTAAAAATATCTGTGACCAAAATCGAAAAAGTGAAAAAGGTGCGCTGTAGAGATGGACCTCGGGTATTCAATGCAAAAAAAAAATTATTTAAAAATGTCGAAATGCAAACAAGATATTAGAAAAATCCCTCCCCAATTAGCATTAGCTCGTGAGTGTCTTCGCCGGCAGGGACAGGACCCTCAAGCATCAGTTCGGGTTTCAGTTGTTGATATAGAAGTTTTCTAGTGAATTTGGCGCCAGTTTGTCTTTGATTTTCAATGTTTCTCTTATTTTAGCCCTCCTAATCTGTCCCACATCTCTTAATATTATAATGCTATTGTTAAAACAAAATTGCACTGCAAATTATGTGTTTTCAAGATTTTAAGTGTCGCGCCTCAGGGAAGAGGGTTTTTCAAAATTATTTTACCCCACTCATGTAACGTATTAAAATAAGGGTAATCTCATAACCTTTCTAAATCTGCCTTTCTTTTGTCAATCCACCGTTAATTTTAGACCTCTGGGGTTAAAATATTCTAAAGGAATATACTTAGTGGCGGTTTTTTTTTTTGTACTCTGGTACGGTATCTTCCACTCATAGGAAAATTATAAGACTAACATAAAATTGTGTCTAAAATCGAATAAAGAATATGGACATATGTTTCTTAATTTTAACTCCCTTCTTCGCCTCAAGAGGGCGCTTTAAAGTTTTGTTTCTTCAAGCCTTTAGTATACTGTTTGTGCAAAAATTATAAAATTCACAAAATAAAGTCTTTTCACTCTTCCCTATCTTTTCGTATCAATTTTATTTTTACTACCACCAGGGGACGCCGCCCAGTGAAACATTTTACTTTTAGCCTCAGGCTATTGGTATTTTTCATAGTATTTTGTCTCATTATTTTTCTTCATTGTAGATACTATTCTCCAAGTTCTTGACACATTCTGACAACTCGGGCATTCATTTTGGACCAGCTGTGGCCCATCGGGCCCCTCTCCATTTGTCTGGCTCTAATCACACGCTTCACTTGTTCTTTTACCATTTTTCTTTTTCTTCAAATTTTTTCTTATTCAATGGTTTGGTTTTTTTTTACCACTCTCAATTTCCCTATAGTCCTCTCTTACATGAAGTTAACTTTCATCCTTGGTCTGCCCTATTGTCAATTTGGGGCCTAATGCCGCTTCGGGGGAGGTGGGGGGGGCGTTTTTTCTACCTTTTCCAGACCCATCATCTAATACCACGTTGGTAAGGATTGGAAGATTAAAATTATCCAAAATACCAAAAATGAAGTCCATTGAAGTTTTATTTTAGTTATAGAATTCCCTATTAGCGGATATATTTGTCTGTTTACCTTTCTATTTTTCGATAACGCTCCTTTGTCTTCGATAAACGGAGAAATTCAACATCATTAGACACACTTTAGACATTTAGGGAACTTTAACTTGTATCAAACCTTCTGCCTTTATCGAAAAGAAGAAAATGCTAATCGATTCTAGCTAATGCGCCTAAAATAAAAAATGAGCTAGTAAATGTGTCAAAAACTAACTACTTCGGATTTCGATACAGACTTGAAGAGTCATGTTGGAATCGCTAGGCACTGGAAAACAATTTCCGTATGAGACAGGCTTCCTCTTAGCAGTTATATATGTCTGGTTATCCTTCCGTTTTTCGATAAAGCTGTCTTGTTTTTGATAAACGGATAAATTCCACAGCATTTGATACACTTTAGACATTTATGGCACTTTAACTTGTATCAAACCTTTTGCCTTTATCGAAAAGAAGAAAATGCTAATCGATTCTAGCTAGTGCGCTTAAAATAAAAAAGGAGCTAGTTAATGTGTCAGAAACTAGCTACTTTGGATTTCGATACAGACTTGAAGAATCATGTTGGAATCGCTAGGCACTGGAAAACAATTTCCGTGTTAGGCAGGTTCCCTCTCAGCAGTTATGTATGTTTGGTTATCCTTCCGTTTTTCGATAAAGCTGTCTTGTTTTTGATAAACGGAGAAATTCCACAGCATTTGATACACTTTAGACGTTTAGGGAACTTTAATTTGTATCAAACCTTTTGCCTTTATTGAAAAGAGGGAAATGCTAATCGATTCTAGCTAATGCGTCTAAAATAAAAAATGAGTTTTTAAATGAGTCATAAAATAGCTACTTTGGATTTCGATACAGACTTACAGAGTCATGTTGGAATCGCTAGGTACTGAAAAACAGTTTCCGTGTTAGACAGGTTCCCTCTTGGCAGGTATCTTTACTATCCTTACGTTTTTCGAGAGAAACTTTTGTTTTCGATCAATGGGGAAATTCCACATTATTTGACATTTAGGGGAACTTTAAACTGTATCAAACCTTTTGGAGTTATCTAAAAAGTAGAAAGGTTATTTGATTCATCAAATGCGCCATAGTTACGCGATTTGGACATTGCAGTTTCATAAAGAAGAAAGGGGAATTTATTCCAATGCAAAGAAAATCATTTTAAAATACTGAAATTTAAATGAGATATCTTTATAAATTTCTTCCATAAGATTAGCATTAGCGAGCAGGTCTTTTCGCTTGACTGAAGTAATACCTAAATCGGGAGCAAATAATTGCGATAGCAGAATTATCGATCAAGCCCTATCACTACTATGAAATTTTCGGCCAGAATAATAGCTAAGTTTTCCAACAATTGTTTTTAACTTCTCTCGTTATAATCGATTGTAAAACATCTCGTTTGTATATTCTAGGAATTAATCGATGGCTGTATCGATTGTGATTTTTTACGATGACGATTTTTTTCGATTGTCGAATTTTCGAGAATCGCCCATCACTATTGCTACCTACGAACTAAAGTGAATAATAACGAAACCTGTAGTAATAATGTTAAAGAATATTTTCTTTCATGCAATTTCAGACTATATATATATATATTTATTTAAACTGTTTAAATAGCGGGATTCAAACCAAATGCTTCTCTATGATAATTTTTTAATGTTGAAAAAATAAAGAAATAAAACAATTTTTAAAATAATTCACGTAAAATAGACGTCATTCTTGCCCTAAACCAAAATTAATTTTCTGAAATTTTTTACACCATAAATAGTATTTGTATCTTAGAGATTGTATTATATAAAATGTTATTCAATTGTATAAAATAATGTTTTGCACTTTTGAGTTTTGACCCAACGAAATTGTTTTTGTTTGTTTTATTTTAATATTTTATTTTCCATTTGGAGATAATTGTATGGAGATTGTTATTCGGATATTCGGGGTAAAGTTTGAATTAACTCATTAGATAAGGTGAGCAGATTTCGAAAATAGAGATAGCTTTTTTAGAAAAGTGTGGTGGAAAAAAAATACCTCTAAGTTGGCAACACTGGTCTAACATCAGAAGTGCAATGTTTTGCGGGGAACTATTTTTGTGTAAATTACATTTCTATAGTATAAAATACTAATTTGGTTGTCATAATTATTTTAGGAATAAAGTTTTCGCTATAACAAAATAGTCGTATATATTTTTAAAGTATTTTTTTATACATAATTTGTATAGTATGTATGTGTGTGTGTTCCAATAAAAATTGGTCGCTCCAAGAGGTGGTCTCTTAAGGGAGGTCATGTTTAAATCTAGATTTTAATTGTTGAAAAAAGGTAACAATGTTACTAAAATTTATTTTTCACATTAGGAAAAAAAATATGTAATTAACTTATGTTTTGATACTTAAACTTTTATAAGTTAATTACTGCAGAGTGTAAAAAATGAATACGTTGACGTTTGCTTTGATTTTACGGTTTTATCTTTTATAACTTTTATTTCGAAATCCTTTCGAAGTTCAGTAAATAAATGCATTTTTTTTTTTTTTTTGATGCCAACAAATAATGACGATTTCATTCATTTATCTATTTCCTTGAGAGTTTCCTGACAGAATTTGGCAGGGAAGTGTATTGACCGTCATCCTTAATTTGTCACCAAAGTTAAATTCATTGTCTAAAAAGGCACACAGGAGTTTAAACACTTAAAAGTTACCGGAATAAAAAAAAATCTAAACTTAGTTTAGAAGTTTGACGACTAATGCGCTCTCCGGAATTATTTTTCTAATAAAACCTTCTTCAGGCGACCAGGAAAAAACGGAATTTGTTTCGTTTTCTTCAAAGAAATGGGTCGCTCATGGAGGGAGTTCAACTGGGATGGTCTCTGACAGGGAGGTAAAATTAGTATTGAGCCTATGGGAATAAATTTTGTTCTATGCAAAAATGATCGTTCGGGGAGGTGGTCGCACAGGGAGGTTTCACTGTAAGTGTATATAAGGTGTGTCCCACAGAAATAAAGCCACCGTGATTGTGTGCTGTAATTGGGCACGAAAAAAAACCAATAAGAACGAAACAAATATATTAAGAAAATATATATACAAATACATATTTACAAGGAGTAACTCACTCCCTGCCTTACTTGGGCAGGAAAAAAATGTATTTGTAAAAAAAGGAGGGGGGGGGGGTGTCCCGCCGAAATAAAGCCACTACTGTTAATAGACAATATATCCGCCATGGTTATATATGACGTGGAATATACGATGTGGCATACCATTTACCAATCCTTGGAAGAAAATAGCATCAATATTCTCCCACGCTTCAATGATGACGACCTTCAATTTTGTCACAGACTGAAACTGTCTGTTATTGGCATATACAGCCCTACTGAGGATACCTCATACATTTTCTTGGGGATTGAGATCAGGAAAAATGTACAGGTGATTCCATGACATGTACCCGATTATCCAAAAACCATTCCCAGGAGGATTTTTGAACGTGAATGGAGGTCTTGTCCGCCTGAAAGATCCAACTTAGTCTACAAAGTCTCTTTGCAAATGACAGTAAATGGTTTTCTAGCATTTCTTGGTAATCGGTAGGCTTCATGCGGCCTGAGAGAAAAGCCAGGTTATGTTTATCTCCATAACCGATGCCTCCCCACACCGTTAATGAGCCTCCACTTTGCTGTCTTTTGGAAAAAATTTCTCTTCTTTCCTCATGTCATACCAATAGAAAGCAAGGTCGTCTGGCCCATCCAAATTAATGTTTTTCTCATCTGAGACTATAACACGATGCCACTGGTCCTTCCAGGTTCGATGATATTTGGCCTATTCGACTTTCCATATCATGTGGATAACTTTCAACATGGGCAGCTGTTTCCTTTTCTTGTGTTGCAAGATGCCTATACGTTTTTCAATTCGTTTCAAGGTTGATTCTGTCACAGGGATGTTATCTTCGTTTGTCAACTGTTTTAGGGAAATACCACCTCGTGAAGACGACGCAAAACTTCTCTTTTCTGCCTGGAAGTCATTTTTCTGCATGTACACCACTTTTTTTTTTTTTTAATACCCGTACGTATTTCCCTGATTTACAAAATTGTTTGTTACGGTTTTAGATCGTTTGACTTGCTTAGATATTAGTCTATGTGAAAGACCTTTTTCCTTAAAAGTTGTTATTTGTCCTTTTTCGAACTTTGATAGGTGGGTTTTCATTCCCATTCCAATACTGAAGGAGAAATAGAAAATTCAGCCTTCTAAAGTCTGCAGAAATTCCGACTGGCTCAGAACAAGTATTTGACAACTTCCTGACATCATAAAAATGTTGACCTGCAGCAGCTCGAATGTCGGTAGTTACCAATACATACTAATATTGACTGTGGCTTTATTTCGGCGGGACACTTTTCCCCCTCTTTTTTTACACATTCATCTTTCTCTCCTGCCCAGGTGAGGCAGGGAATGAGTTACTATGTATTATGTATTTGTATATGGACTTTCTTAATATATTTGTCTTGTTCTTATTTGTTTGTTTCGTGTCCAGTTACGGCACAGAATTAGGGTGGCTTTATTTCGTTGGGACACACCTTATATATATATATATGCATTTGGGCCTTTTTGTAAGGCAATCGGCGCCCTTTTTTTCAATTTTGCCACCGCCCTAACAGTTATGCCAGTACGACCCTGCACTTATCAAGAACACACTTACATTTGTCAGCCTTTAAAGGAAGGAGTGATTTTTTGTTCAAGTTCAGATTTTATTAGAGATGTGTCATTTGTTGAGGAACGACTCCAAAGGAACGATTCCGGCAGTGAAACTGAAGGAACGATTCCATTCTGTAAAAAGGAATCGGTCATTTTCGGATTCGGTCCTTTTTGGAACGACTCCGCGGATTCGGTCCTTTTTGGAACGATTCCTCGGATTCGGTCCTTTTTGGAACGGTTCCTCGGATTCGGTCCTTTTTGGAACGGTTCCTCGGATTCGATCCTTTTCGGAACGGTTCCTCGGATTCGGTCCTTTTTGGAACGATTCCGAAAAGGAACGACTGCACGGAATCGGTCCAAAATGTACCGACTCCGAAAAGGACCGATTCCTCGGAGTCGTTCCGAAAAGGACCGATTCCTCGGAGTCGGTCCATTTCGGAATCGTTCCGAAAAGGACCGAATCCGAGGAACTGTTCCAAAAAGGACCGAATCCGAGGAACCGTTCCGAAAAGGACCGATTCCTCGGGAATCGGTTCTTTTCATGTAGACTGGCCAGTTTTAATAAATTAAAATACGCTTTTTTATTTCAAAATAACAGATTTTGATTCTATTAAAGCTGACTTTATTGCCAAAATATCCTTCTAATGTGTGTGCCACTCCCCCCCCCCCCCCCAAAAAAAAAAGAAAAGTAAAGAAAGAAAGAAAAAAGAAATTGAAGTGCGGGGCGGAGTAGGGCGTTTAATAAACATTACTATTTCATCTTCTTGTGCTAAATTAATCTGAAAGAAATAATTAAAAAAAATATTTTATACGAATTGGATTTTTTACACCTGAGAGAAAAAGTGCCCGAGATGGGATTCGAACCCAGAAACTTTACGTGCTTTACCGATTGAGTACCTGGACCCCGAGGGTAATGGAACACCATGTGTACTTATACACTAATACATTTTCTAATCGGTAAATGTATCATACGAAATGAATTTTTTCTAAATGAATTCTTAAGGCTGTTCTCAAATCCAAAAGGATAAATTTGTGACAAAAGTTTTAATTTATTTTTATTCGGAAATGCATGAAACGAACAGGTGTTGTTGTTCAGAAACTATGTAATCGAGCTGTTTTTTTCGTTTTTTTGCAAACGCAATAGGCCTTTCAGAAAATAGTGTCAAAGTGGGCGTTTTGAACCGAATTTCCGCGCGAAAGAGGCATAATTTCTCAAAAATGGGTGAAAAACATGTTTGTCACGTGATCAAAATCGATTATAACTCAATAGGTAATTTACTGATCAAAAGATGGAAAACACAGTTCGATTCCAAATCGCTTCCATGGTCAAACATTCCAATTTTATATCTTTCCGTTAAAAAATGAATTTTTAAATGTGTCAAAACGTTTTACGCTTGTTGAGCAGATCACTTAAGAACAGCCTTAAGAAAAACAAAGAAAATGCTTGTTTAATTACTAGTGAAAAATATTTTTTTAAATCTGACTAGAAACAGTTTTGAATAATGTAAGAAATATATCACTAGGCCATAAAAATTGCATTTTAATAGGATAATAATAACTGATTTTCAATTATTTTAATAATTGTAAAGTTACGCACTTTCATGCATATTTCACTATTTCATGCTTTTTCCTCAAACATAATTTCAATTTGAGAATCCTCTTTGTCAAAATAAATATATGACCAGCTACGAGCGCTCGAGTACCACTTTATTTCCACAGTTTGGCGTCTTGTTTTTCTCTCCTGAAGAAGATGATTAAAAAAATCTCGAAACTCCCTAAGATTGTTGTTTTAATCAACTTACATTGAGGTTTATTACATAGAGTAAAATCTGTTAGAACAAGGAATTTTTGTAAAACGTTTCTTTCTTTCTTAAGATAATGAATATTTCAAAAAGCATAATGTCTAATAATAATAATAAGATAACAGTAACAGTGGTGGGTGGGATTGAAATAATTTAACCGCGGTTCGCTCTCTTGATGGCCGTTTTGAGTATAAAAACGGGAAAGAAAAATCACGTGCTACATATAGATTATCGGACTTTCTCCAACACTGCGACATATATAAAGCTGCATATTTTATGCTTGTTTCGGTTTAATAGATTTATGTTAACCCTCCGCCTACCAGAGGGGTTCAATGGCCCCGACAGGTACATTTATAATGATATTTCTAATTTATTTTAAAAACTGAAATTTCTGTAAATATGGGTTTTTTCTGGGATGTTCTATTCTTTTGAGTAGAACATTCCAGAAAAAGTCACATATTTACAAAATTTTCATTTTTTAAAATGTGAAAAATCAATTTGAATGTATCTATCGGGTCCTGTTGCACCGGTCTGGTATGCGGAAGGTTAATATTGCATTTAAAATTTTTACAATATACGAATTTAATTATTGGTTTCCAAAGAATGCACGTTGTGATTTTGTACAGTTTTTTCAATTGTTATTTTACTTCTATTTCTTGCTAAATAATTAGAATTTAAATAACTGTGACTTTGTTTTAATTCAACGTAAAATAAAAGCAAAAAAAATCGTTTATCGTAATAATTTCTTATAATAATTCAGATTTCTTGATCGTTATTGATACTCGTAAATCCCGAGTTCAATGCCACGATTAATGCCTGTTACTGTGGTGATGGATAATACATATCTGAGTTTAATTTCGAGCAAATCAAGGCTCCCTTCATGCTAAACTAAATTTAATGTTTCAAGCCTAATACCAAATTTCCGTTTTTATTGAGGTAAAACTTACTGCAAATACGATACTAAATTTTATGTATTTTCCTTTCTTATTGTTATTCTTTTCACTTAGAAGATTTATTTATTTATTTTCTTTTTTTTTCTTAAATTACATAAAGTTTTCTGAAAAGTTCGAATTTAACAAAATGTTTTATATATTTTAAATAGTTTTGACAATAAAAAGTTTAACTCCGAATAAAAAATAGTTAAATTCTCAAAAAATTAAGGTTGGTATTATCTATAATACGTTTACAACAGATATCTTTCATTCAACGGCCGAAACATCGTCAAAAGGATAGTTCTTTATATAGTACTACACTCTGTAATAATAATGGACATACTTTTAATTTGTTTAATTTAATTAAACCAATAAACCGTTTTTCAGTTAAAATGTTAGCAAATTTCAAATTTAAAGAAATAGAACTTTGAAGTTTAGTGAATCACTATATCTTTTGGCGGAGATAATATGTACTATATATGAATAAAATCATATATATTACTATATATATATATTTATATTATAACATTAATGCATATAATATTATCTTATAAATATCCCTAGCCATAGCCCTGCTAATGAATCTGTTTACAAATCATCTGAAGGAACTTCTACCATTTCGTGTAACACAAGTGTTCCATGACTTCATGAGTTATAAAGCTCCAAAGATCCCAATCCAAACAAACATATTAGCATTGCAATTCACTCACACCGAACTGTGGTTCTGTATCATATAAGTGAAGAGAGGGTGACGGCGGATGAGGGTGTAAAATTAGAGAAATTCCGGTAGGTTCTCGTGAAATTGGAGATTCAAAAAGAGTTGTAAGTTTATTGAAATTCTACGTAGTTAACAGCAGTTCACAAATAGCGATGTTAGGGTAAAAGACAAGACATACATCAGTCACTCAGGAAAGACAGTGTGCAAAAACGTGCTTTACTTTTTAACTCTTTCCAATAAAGTTAGTGTTTATGAATGCGGTTTGTCTGTCCGTCAGACCGTCCGTTCACGCTCTAAGGCAAGTCACACACTAAGGCGACACATAAGACATGTCGCTTGAATTCGCTAGAAAAACTGGTTTAAAACAAGTTTGCAACTACTTCGTTCTTTGTTTCGACCGGTTTTTGCACTTCATGTTGCGCTTTGTGTCGTTGTGTGGTCTCAGTGTGTAATATACCTAACTCCCGTAAATATACTCGGATTCCCATGCAATTGATATATGTTAATGATGTTTACCATGGGATGTTTGGTATTCAATATGAAGAGTGTAGCATTAATAGTTTATTTACAGGGGCACTCAAAAGTATTTCGTTACATTATGGTCAACGGGAAAAAATCGTTTGCAGCGCATTTTAATGACATTAAGCTATTTCAAATGCATTGAAATTGATATATATCACTGAATTGCACTACAAGATGATTGCTATAGAATAGGGTGTTTCACTTCTGAACCAGATCCTGAAGGCGGTGATAATAATGTTGATGAATTATGCGAAATATCCTGTGTGCGTAAAGTTAGGGAGCTGAGGAGAAAGACGATAAAGGGCATAAAGTTATTGAAAGTACGGACACTGGAACAAAAATGTAATCTGCTTTAACTAGTTACATATCCAAACCAGTAGGGCCATCCAAATGAAAAATGAGATTCAGAATGAAAAATGAAATTAAGATTACCTAGAGGTAGATTTTGAAGAGGAATCTATGAGACTAAAAATTCCTAGACCCTCGTGACAAATATCAGAGCAATAATAAAATTTCCTATACGGGATGTCCACTCTCAACGGTGTCCAATAGCTAATTCCTAAACCGTTAGTCATAGCCATATAGTTCCAATTACAAAAATGTTTTAAATGGGGGTAAAGAAATATTTAAAAAGTGATTTGGGTCAATAGAATCATTTCTTGAAAAATTATGAAATTTAATTTTTTATACGATCCCCCGGTCCTTCAAGTTATAGTTAGTAAAACTTTCCTATTACACTTACAAGTAAGACAAATAAAAGTCCTATTATTCTACGACTAAAACTGACCGAAGCTGAGAACTGGCTGTTTCAACTTGGAGCATATTTTTTGCTGCGAAATAGGGGTCATTTACAAATTTACTAGAAATATAAATAATCTTCAGATATATAAAAAATATAGTTGATAGTAAAATTAACATTGCATTATAAATTTGAAATCTATAATCATTCTGAAATATTAATGCAAAATATACAGCTTGTACTAAACATATAACAGGAAAAAAATAATAGAATTTTCGTTAAATAAAATGTTGAAAAGCAACAGCCTCGATTCTTTACACACTGAATCCAAAAATGGCCTTCATTTTTTATCACAAAGTACAGATTTTTTGCAAATCGTAAATTTGAAAGCTAAAAAGTGAAAAATTTTCGGAAATCTGATTCTGATAGTATAAAATAGATGTGATTGTTATTTCTTTAACTTTTGATAATTGATTTTTATGTATTTTTTACTATTGAATCCGAAAATGACCTTCATTAATTTTTGGTGTAAATCGCCCTGCAGGTGGCGCTGCTATGTAGCATTTTTCAGGATTTCCGCAAAAGCTCTATCTCAAGAACTAATGCACGGATTTTTATAAAACTTCAGATTCTGTTAATCCTTGATATGAATTAGTGCTGGTAAAGTTTTGGTGCAAATCGCCCAACAGATGGCGCTGCTATGCTGCATTTTGCAGCATTTACACGATTTTCGTAATAGCTCAATCTCAAGAAATAATGCACGGATTTTCATCAAACTTCAGATTTAGTTAGTGCTTGACATGAATTGACGTTTTGCCTCTTGTGGCGTAAATCACTCAACAGGTGGCGCTGCTATGCTGCGTTTTTTGAGATTTCCGCAATAGCTCTATCTGAAGAACTAATGCTTGGGTTTTCAACAAGCTTCAGATTTAGGTATACTGGATATGAATTAGTGCTGTTTATGTTTTGGTGTAAATCGCTCAATAGGTGTCGCTGGTATGCAGCATTTTTCACGATTTCCACAATAGCTCAGTTTCCAGAACTAATGCACGGATTTTCATCAAACTTCAGATTCTGTTAGTCCTTGACATGAAGTGATGTTTTGTACCTTTTCGTGTAAATCGCTCAACATGTGGCGCTGCTGTGCTGCATTTTTGTGATTTCCACAATAGCTCTAGCTCCAGAACTAATGCACCGATTTTCATCAAACTTCAGATTCCGGTATACCTTAATATGAATAAATGCTGTTTGTGTTTTGGTGCAAATCGCTCAACAGGTGGCGCTGCTATGCTGCATTTTTCAGAATTTCCCCTACAGCTCTATCTCAATAAGTAATGCACGAATTTTCATCAAACTTCAAATTCAGGTATACTTTGATATGAATTGGTTCTAAATTGATGTAATTTCTTTTACTATTTAAATGATTTAATTGACGTGATTTATTTAGAAGAAAGTTTTGTGATGGCCACAACATACTAGTTTAACTTTGAAATTTGCCATTTACAAAAAAAGTCTAACATGATGGTTAAATATGAAGGTAATTTTTACATTCAGTGCTAAAAAGCACATACAAATCAGTCGTAAAAGTTAAAAAATACAACCATCGACTCTATTTTATAGTATTAGCTATTTTTTCAATTTTGAAATTTACTATTTTGAAATTTACTCGTTGCGAAAAATTCTGACATGATGGTTAAAAATGAAGATAATTTTCGGATTCAGTGCTAAAAAATACATAAAAATCATAATTTTAAAAATACATAATTTTAAAAATAAAAAAACACAACCATCGCAGTCTTGTGTTATCTAATCTAAAACTTTTTAGAAAACTTGTTGGCACTAATCTATCCGAAATTTTTTGTGTTACCCTGTAAAATAAGTACATAATGGTAAGCACTGAAAATCATAATAATATTACATTGTCATCTGATTTACATCAATATGTAAAATTTAACCTCGATCGCATATTTTAAAGTGAGTTGAATTTCGAGTACAAATTTTGAACTGGAAAGACATACATACGATCGTTTCAAGTTAACCCGTTACCCGCTGGTGTTGCGTTCACGCAACGGTCAAAATAATTGCTCATGCTTACATTAATTACTTTGTCACCACTATTTTACAATTAAAAAAATTGCCTTATTTATTGGCAGAAATTTTGATATTTTAATAAAGCGGAAATTACCTTTCTGAATTTGTGGTGACAAGCGACTTTCAACAAGAAATTTGAAAATTCCTACTTATAGTTTTGGCGGTTAATAGGTTAAATAAAAGCTTATAAAAATAGCTTAGTTTTTGTTAAAAAAATCATGAAAAGAAACAGCTTCAAATCCTTACAAAAATCTGTCGTAATACGATTTCTTTCAAAGCGCAGCTACACATGAAATAAATCCTTCATATACTTTAAGCACTTTGTTTATGACCCCTAGAAGCATGGCTAAACTCATGTGTATTCGGATGCAGAAAAGTGGCATAAGTCTTGCATTTCAAAGTTTCGTATAACTTCATGAATTTTAGTGTTAGATGAATGGGACTTTTTTTGTCTTTCTTTTAAGAGAACAGGAAATTTTTACTAAATATCTCTTATAGCGCGGAGGACCGTATAAAAAATTAAATTTCGTAACTTTTTTAGAAATATTTTTATTGATCCAAACGACTTTCAGAATAATTTTTTACCTTATTTAAAACATTTTTGTAATTGGAACTATAGGTCTATGACTAACGGTTTAGGACTTAGCCACTGAACATCGTTGAGAGTAAAGACACACTATATAAAATAATAATATAAATGGACGGTCATTTGACGACATATTTTCAAGAGAAACCAATGATTAGACTGAAAATCGAATAGACCTTGCACCGCCCTTAAATTTCCAAGAGGAATTATGCTTTATACCATAAATCACAAAGTTAGAAATAACTGCAAATTAATTGCACACGCTGATCAATGAAATGAACTCTTAAAAACAAAATCATCTGTCCAAAACATTACAAAATTAAAGCGACTGGATGCCTAAGAAAATGGATGGGTACATAAGAAAATAAATTAGTAAAAAATATTATGGATTGCATGTGGTTCTCTTTATCTCGGAAGTGTTTTTTTCCCCTTGGAATCCTTTATTTTTCAAAATCGTTCTTTTTTTCTCGGAATCGTTCCTTTTTTCTCGGAATCGTTCCTTTTTCTCGGAATCGTTCCTTTTTCTCGGAACGATTCCGAAAGGAACGACTCCAATGAACTCGTTCCTTTCGGTGAACGATTCCGGCTGGAACGATTCCTTAAAAGGAACGATGTTGCCCATCTCTAGATTTTATAGTTACTAAAGCTTCTTATAATTCTAATTTTAAAACGGAAAAAACAGTTTTCGAAGTGCCTAGCACTAAAAATGGATGATTATTTTCCAATGGTGATGGATTTTTTTTATAGAATTAAAGACAAGCCCAGTGCCGGTAGATGTAAACTAGCATGCAAAGATATTAAATGTCGGGGAAGAGCAGTCTTGTTGAATTCAGAGGGGGAGAAAAAAATTGAAGAAAAATCCGCACACACATGCAAACCAGATTTACTTTATAAAGAAAAAATCAATCTTCGTGAGGATATTCTTCATAGATGTAAAACGGAGCTTACACCGAACAGCGAAATTTTCCGAGAAGAGTGTGCGAAAAGGTAAGTGAGTTAATTTTTACAAAAGTATAATAACATTTCAATTTATTTAAACCTGTGAAAACGAAAGCGAAAGGGACCAAGAAAAAAAATATGTTTATTAAAAGTTTCCGTCTTAGCAAGTATAATTGTTTGTTTTCTTTCCGTCGAGACCAGGGCTTTACAAATTCGGTCGCCACTGCTCGAGCACACTTAAAATTTCAATAATACCGTAATAATTCTATTCTACTTAAAGTTTAATTGCTTTATTTTGTTTTGATTAATTTATGTATCTCGATATAATAATCATCCTTCTAAAAGAAAACAAAATAGTTATTATAAATAGTTAATTATTGAATACGATAATAAAAAATAATTTTGACTCATATTACCCATAATCTTTTTCATTGGTATATTTCGTGTTTATATGAAGAATTATTGTGTGATATATGTGATATATTATTATATGTGAGGACTGTTCAGAGAGTTTGAATAAACATAGTAAAATAATAGACGAATGCTAGTGTTTCACGTTTCTTGACAAATAAACTATTAATCTATATAAATAAATGCTGAACTATAAAACAAGCAACGCGTTTTGATGGAATAAATCCTTCTTCAGGCATTCATAATTACTACCAAGTGTTTGGACTAAAGTGGCACTTAATGCTTTTTAATTCTGGTGTGTTAAAATTTTCTTAAATTAAAATTTAGGAAACATTTTTAAGCGCAGTTTCATAACATTCGGCTTTTTAAAGATCTTCTGAAATTACAAGTAACTTTTATATGTCTTTTGAATAACAGAATAGACTGTATTTTCCATTTAACTCTATAATAATTAATTATTTAATTACATTTAATGCTACTTAAATAGTAAGGAAATTATTCCTTTGCGTCTAACACATGATCGATATAATCTTACTGAAATTCAGTTTTCTTTAAAACAATTTAAATATCACGCTTTTTCTTTCTATTTTTTTTATTGTCTAAATCCCCCCCCCCTTTCCGAAATTTTGCTTTCCTCCCCTTTTCTTCCCTCTCATAAACTACCCAAAGATTAAAATCATTAAATTTATAATTTATATCTGTAAAACTCTTTTGCTTGTTTTTTTATTGAAACGAAAAAATAACCGACTATCTAAATTTTTACTTTCTTCCATCCCCCCCCCCTATTCCAAGTATGAAAAAGTTTTAAAAAAGTTAAAGCTTATTATTATTTAATTATTTTCCTGTCCTATTTTTAAGCATATAGTAATGATAAATAAGTATTTATTTAATCAAACTCTTTCCCCGCCAGAAGAAAAAAAAGCCTTTTCTCCATTTCCCTGCCTATCATCTCAAGAAGTTATATATTTTTTCAACTCTTTATTTTATTTTTATTTTGTTGCTTTTTGTAATATTAAATAAATAGCCCTCTAAATCAACGCTCCCCCTTATGAAATTTATATTTTAGTTACAGGGACACACAAAAGAATTCAGTCACATTGCAGCGTGTGGGAAAAATCGTACGAGGGTCATTTTTCTGCGATTACTAGATATTAAACATAATTAAATTGATAAATTACTGAAGTTCGGTACAAGATGATTTCTGTACATTATTGGATGCATAACATTTATTAGTCATTTACGGGGACACGCAAAATAATAAAGTTACAGTACTGGCTATGAGCACTAATTAGTAAAAATACTTTTTCCGTTCTATTATGCTTTTTTCACACAATTTTTGCATAATACAAGATGTGTATAGTTCTACATCTGCATAAAATAGAGCTAGATAAAACAATTTGTAAGCGTTATTGTTAAGGGTGTAAATTGTTCAATAAAGGTTTTTCAGTTTGTTATGCATATATTTAGTATACTGTATGATGTTTGTAGAATATAGATAAATTACTGTACAGGCTTACGCAAAGAACAAGATACATTGCTTTCTATGATTAGTAATTGCTAGAAGTTTGTTTTTAGTTGTGTTAAACATTTTTTACTTGGATTATTTAAATTTTAGCTTAATCCGGGGTGTCCATAAAAATCTGTAGATAATATGCAGACAGTATAAGGGAATACGAGTACATTTCCGTTTAATGACAGAAAATTCTGAAGATGATTTTTCACATGTTTTATGAATTTGAACTAACTGAAATGAATTTTAAAATACCTGTAATATATATTGTCGACTCAAAGCAATAGTAAAATATATCAATAAATAATAGAAAATTAGTTGTCTGGCTTACTGGTATGAAAAATTGTATCTTCATCTAGTGGAGCTTTAGGAAATGTTTATTTGAACACATCTGAGTTATATTAAACACAACTCTGTGTTTTAGAAGTGTTCAACGATATACAAATCTGTAAATCATAGCCAGCATAAAAATAAATCGACTATATTTCCAACTTTGGACGGAAATTGCTAAAATTAGATTTTTAATATGTTATGAATTTTCTAAATTGTTTCATTAGTTATTATTTTTTTTTTTTTTTTGCTTCACTGTGAAGTTTCGTGACAATTTTCTGGAATTGTTAAAAGTAGTTTATAATTATCACTGTAAAGAATATGTAACGTTACTCCATAATTTTTTTTTTCAATTATTCTGCCTGCATTTTATTGGGTACCGATATAACTGATGTTGCGTTACCCAGGGGCGTAGCTACAAATTTATTTTCGGGGGGGGGGGGGGGTGAAGGGGAAAGTTCAAAATTTTTCCAACTTATAATTCAAAAATTTCTCAATGTGAAACAAATTGCTCTATTTTCCAACTAAAATGATATGTTCAATGTGTGTTTAATAATAATAATACTTATACAAAAAAAAAAAGAAAAGAAAAAAGAAAAAAAAAAAGAAAAAAAAATTCTTTCCAAAGAAAATGCTGAAACTAAAAACAAAAATATTATAATTATTGGTTCTTTTAATGAAAGTTTTTGTCTTCAATTGTGTAAGAGTCATAATCGTACTTCATATGAAAATAGCCTCATACTTTTAGATTTTTGAGAAAGGAACAAAGTTTTGGAAGAAATGTATTGGAGACACTGTTGATGGATAACAGTAGAGAAATTCAGGTCTGGTAGAAGTATGATATTTTCGTAGCACAGAGAAATATAATGAGAAATTGAGTCTGGCTGCTTTTTGTATTTCTTTTGAAAGTTTAACTATTTTGCTATTACAGAACTCAGAAAGGTAGTCAACAAAACAATAACAAAAATCTATTTTTTTTTTTTTTTTTTTTTTTTTACTTAAAAAAAAAATCTATAATTTCCAATAAGTAATAATAATTTCCAATCTATAATTTTAAAAATCTATAATTTCCCAACTCTAAGCTCAAATTTCCGAAGTTCACATATATTGGGGGGGGGGGGACCCCCATAGAACCTCTGCACTGATGTGTAATATTACGCCAATTATATCAGGTCAAATTACACTATTATATAACTTAAATTACTCCATAAAATTGGAGGTAGCATGTTGCCACTAATTTTATGGGGTAACGTTATATATATATTTTTTACAATGATGCTTGGTACATGATTTTCCTCTCTCTTTTATTATTATTATTATTATTATTATTATTATTATTATTATTATTATTATTATTATTAAACCTTTTTCAGAAATCTTCGTTTTTCTATTCTTTTCTACTCTTTTCTTACTCTTTTTAAATAACTTTAAATTTCATTTTTTCTTTGGTGGTGCTTATTTTGAAATAACTATGATTAAAAATCTTCTAATTTTCTACTGCTAGATACCAAAATCTATGCTTGATACAAAATTTCTCTATTTTTTTTTTTTTTTTTTATTCCACCTACATTGCCCCTTTTTATGAAATTTCCGTTTTTCTTTTCCTTGCTTTTCTCTTAACAAATATAGTTAATCTTGAGCTCTTTTAATTTTTGAAATTTATCCGCCTTATCTGATACTTTGCTGTGATAATAACGGGCCAGTTTTACTTCAGTAGTTTTGAAAACGGCCCAGATTTACTTTACTTTGTTGCTTAGTTACGGAAAGTTACAAATGCATGAATCCGACTTTTAAGTAAGGCATCGAATAGACTGCGTTTCTTTTCGTCGTAAAGTTTGATATGGTCAGGCGCTCTCTTTCATGTTTGTTGGCGACTGCGGAATTCTAGATGACATAGAACTTCACAGGCCGTCGTTGACGTGTCTCCACTTCTTTCTTTTGTTGAGATTCTCCTTTCTTTGCTTGATGACCACAGAACCATTGGAAAAGAAAGTGCAGGTATTAAGCAAGGGAAGAGAGGGAGCACTGACGGGTCTGCAACCCGCTCGCAATTTTAAGAAAATATAAAGTTTAATTCCAGTAGTATATGTGAAATTTACTTGAAGTAGTTTAGAAGAATCTAATAAAACCTGCTAAGACGGAAACAAAAAATCGAAACGTATTCTGTATTAGACAGATTTATATCTGTGAAAGTGCATCATTTACCAGAAATCATAAAAGTTCCCTTACCACCAGGTATCCGTTTATATATTTCATTTACGCACGTTTTATTATATTTTACATAAATGTATATGAATGTGTATAAATAATAAAATGTATATAATTATTTTACAATATAACACATATCATGTTTTATTATATAAAACATGATATATGGAAATTCAAATTGCATATTTTTTTTTCTTTAGGCAAAAAACACTAATAATATGTTTACTCTTGCTGTTTTTCCATTTCTTTTAATTTATTTTAATGGTTGGCACGTTACAGGCTTGTTATTCAGCTTGTTGCAGCTTGCGCTATCATGTTTTTTTTTATTTTTTATTTATTTATTTATTTTTAATAACATTTCAAAATTTTACAGAATTTTTTTTTAATGTTTATGTAACTTTTTGCTAAAAATCAGCTTTATTTTATTTTAAAAACCTTAGAAGTATAACTGCATGTTATAAATCGCAAACACACAAAAAATGTCCTTATCAACAACAATTTATGATTAAAACGTATTCAGAAAATGCTACCAAATTTGACAGTTAAAGCCAACTTTCGTGAAGTGATCGTCTTGGAAAAGTCATCATCAAGGTGTGATTAACTGCAATTCCAAACGTATCCTATTTATGAAAAATGAAAAATGTTATTCAATTCTTAAGAGTACTGCGAATGTCATTCATGTATGCTTCAAAATGAGTCCGAAAATGTACGAAAGAGGGAGGTAATTTTAAATATAATTTAAACGCACATATCTTATTTTCGGGTAACCAGATTTTAATCCGACCATACTTGTGTTTCTATTTGATGCTTTTTTTTTTTTCGTTGTGGACCCGGTTAACTTTCAATGATTCATGATCATATTGAGTTTTGATTTTTTTCGAGTTTTGTTCAGACTGAACCAGTTTTTCAAAAATATCTTCAATTAAAAACTATATGTTTGAGAATTAATTATATGTGTTCATTTTAATACATAAAAAGATATAATTGATGACATAACTATTGACTACTTTTCCATAATTGTATTAAAATATGAATTAATTCTTCTTTCATTCCTGGTTCGCGATCGATTCGATTCGGGTTGAAGTGTGTCAGATTTCAAGTTGACTTGAAGCAGAAGTTTTGGTTCTGTTCTGGTACAATCCTACGTGCGCAGGACTCAAATGTAGACCTTACAAACAAACATTCTGTTATATTCTATTATTGTGCTCTATCTTTGTTATTCATTACATTTGCTTTTCAGTAATTTACTATATTGTCACTAATGTTAAGTCATTTTCTGAAATAATTGCATCTATGAATTTTGAAAATTATTATTTTATTTATTTTTTTTTCGACTGAAAATTTCCATTCTTTTATAAATATTTTTTTATTATTATTTATAACAGCAACATAAAAACTGAAAAAAAAAAAATAACTGCAAAAAAAAAAAAAAAAAAAAAAAAAAAAAAAAAAAAAAAAAAAAAAAAGGGGGCTTAGAAAATTGACAGAAATGTATATTTTATTTAATTTTTATTTTGAATATGTGTATAATATTTATTTGCACCAGATTACGTGTTTCCAGAGATGATACAATGATGGTTTTATGATAAATTTTCCATAGGCATAAAAATTTGAAAGTTAATGTGCTAATTCATTTTTTCATAGGGTGTCTCTGAAGTCTAGAATTTCTAAAAGCTTTAATAATTTTAAATACTAACTGAAAAAAGTTTTTTAAAAGGTATTTCGCACTTTTTTCTTTAAACGCATAATTTTATGCGAATATTTTTACATATTCTGTGATACAAAAAGAGGGGCAGCCACTATGAGAAATGTGGCAGATGCAATGTATTTGACGCCTGCTCTTATAGGGTCCGCACCTATAACGTGATCTAAATACCTTTGTTTATCTTTAATTAAAAAAAAATTCTTGCACTTTTTAAAATGGAGGCTCGCACTGTACAAAAGTGTTCAAAAGTAGGTTATATGCTTAAGCTTGTTTTAAAAAAGGAGGAAAATTTCCCACTCGATAACAAGAAACATTCGTGAACTAATTTTTAAATAAATTAAAAAAAAAAAAAAAGAAAGAAAGAAAGAAAGAAAGAAAGAAAAATAAATAGCAGACATCAGCTGTAAAAAATTTGGAATCAAATAACGTTTTCAGTTTTCGATAAATGAATTGCATCTTATGAGATTAATTTCTCACGGTAACGTGGTGACATTAACATTTCTCATTGCATCTTATGTTATTTATTTTTCATTTTACTTTTCTCCGTAAGAGCTTCTGAAAATTTGTTTCAAAATATCATCTTTTCGTATTTATAACAAAAATATTCTTGGCATTTATCGAAATATAGAAATCTCTACTCAGTTTCCCATTTTTTGAATAAGAGTGCTTGCCAAGTTCGTGTATCTAAGATTAAATTTGACTTCTTGAGTGTGTGAGAAAGTTCTAACTATAAATATGGTACTGATTTGAGGTAGTTGAATAGAACGCTGATTAGTGTAACAAATACTTTCATCTATGTATCCAATTATTTTTAATTTGTATTAAATTAAATAAAAAAAAAAATAATTGTAAATTTTAAAAACAAGAAATGGGAAAAAAATCTATTTTCTTTATTTGCATGTTCTTTTAAATTTAGGAATTTTTCAGTGTAATTTGAAATTTGAATAAGTTTAAAGAAACTGTCTATATTGCGCGCATTGAATTTCACTCAATTTTCTTAAAACATTTATGAATCCAATATTTTTGTGTGTACTCTTTATGGATATAATTTTTAAAAATGAAATACGAAATATCAATTTTATTGAGAATACATTTTTATTGTTTGAACAATTCACACGCACATATTGAAAGAAATTATAAAAATATTGTTACTCTGATTATAAGTGTATAAGATCCTCGATAAACTTCTATATGTATGTTTTTTAAAATCAAACCTTCATAATTAATAGTTCAAGTTCTAGTTATCAGTTTTCCATTTTCTATTAGTTCTTGAGTTCCTTACTCTCTGTTTTGAATTGAAATTTTAAAGTATATAACAAGACATATAAAATATATATTTTTTATGAGCATACAATTTTATAAATCTACATTTTGGTAAGCAGATAAAGTTTTTATTTCATTATAAATGATGCTATTTATTTTATAAGAATATACCAACAATTAAATTGCATATATATGCAATTAGAGAAGCAAAAATCTGATATCCGCAGCAGATTTTCTAAAAAGGTTACAGCAAAGAGGGAAAATCCCCTACATGCGCTAATTAGCATTTTTTCATGACCTTTTGATGAAATTCGTATATTTCTGCGACCCTTTCACAAAATTCGAGTTTTTTCGCGATACTTTGTCGAAATTCGCTTTTTTTTTCTTCTTGTGAAGAAATTCAGGTTTTTTGCGATGTTTTGATGTAATTCGCGTTTTTTTTCGCGATCCTTTGACGAAATTTGAGGGAATTTTTGCGATCCTTTAACGAAATTAGTTTTTTTTTTTTCGCGATGCTTTGATGAAATTAGTTTCTTCTTTCGGGATTTTTTGACAAAATCCGTGTTTCTTCCCCTGATCCCTAGGCGAAATTGGTGAAATTTGCATTTTTTCCGCGATTCCTTGACGAAATTTGCATTTACTTGCAATATTTTTGCTACATTCATATTTTTCCCCGATCCTTTGACCAAATTGACGATTTTTTCTGCGAACGATTGAAGAAATTGAGTTTTTGGCGACCATTTGTCGAAATTGGCGATAATGTTGCGTTACATTTTTAATGTCAGAGTTTTGAGAACCGAAAGCCTTAAATTTTCGAAAAATTGGGAATAGAATCACCTCTATAATTAGACGGTGATAAGATTTTTTATTTTAAATAATTTTTCTTGTGTGTTCTTGAAAAAAAAAAGGTTATACTGTATTTTGTTTCTTATAGTGCAAAATTTATCAAAATGTCACATATTCACAACTTTTTATATGTACTCTTGTGTGACAAATTGAAAAAAAAGAAATACTGCTTTTCTAGTATTCCCCACTACCATGATTGCTTACTTTATACATATTTTTTGTAACATGTATCCTGCTCAGATTAATCTTCTGACCCTACATAGTTCAATATTAATGTTACACTTAATTTATATCCAGTTTAAAAGAATTATGTGATTACAGTACACAATTTTGATTTAATTTGTATGTATTTTGTTGTACATGTGTATATATTAAATAAATTATTTTTCACTTTGTATTCCTGAATTTTTTTCACACATAAACGTTATTACTTTTATGCGTTTCTTTCGCAGTTTAGCAACTGGAATTTTCAGATTAAGGCGACAGTGGACGTTCAAAAACATTATCTACAGTTTTTGCTCAATCGTTTTGAAATTTAATACACATATAATTTTTGAAATAATTAAGAAAATTTCTTAATTTCATTAAAAAATATTAATATGCAAATGAGTAATTAATTAATAATATACTAATTAGTGATACAAATTAAAAATGCTCCATGCGCATTAAATTTTGTTTCAAAAACTTGTAATTTTTTTTTTTTTTTTTTTTTTTTTTTTTGTGATAGCTTTATGATATTACATCAAAAATTGGTATACATTTTAAAATTATACTAAGTAATTTGGCAGAAAATAATTATAAACATATAATATTGTTCATTTCGGATAAAATTCAATGATAAAATATTACTTTTTTTTTTTTTTTTTTACACATATTAATAGCAAGTTTTGTAATAAAGTATATCAACAGCAATATTAACAAGTATTATAAAAATTAGTATAAAATTAAGACGAATGGAGTATTTTGAACTTACTCAGTCGGCGAAAATTCTCATTTTGAGAAAACTAGATTTAAAGTTTTATTTTAAGTGCAGATTAACGATTGTTTATGTTAGAAAAACAGCTGTATCTCTGCAAAAAAATTATCAGATTTGAATATTTTTTTTTTTTTTTGAAAGTAGAAGATTGCCGGAACATTTTTTCGAAAAACAAAAAATGATTTTTTTAATGTTTTTGCGATTTTGAACGTCCACTGTCGCTTTAAGAAGCCACTTACTCCTTAAAAATCTCTGAAATCGACACCTATTCTAATATCCAAATAACACAATTTACTTACATCTAAACCACAAACACCTTAATTTGATGGATAAAGACTTATGGAAATGAAAACATGCGTCATCTAATTTAGAAATATAATTTCTCCACTTTTTGTTTCCGAAAACAGTTTTTATTACCGAATTAAAATTAAAAAAAAAAAAATTAGAAATAAAAAGGATGAAAAGTTTTATGTATAAAAAAATACATTCTTATGAAATAGTAAATTAATTTTAATTAATTTACGATTATGCGTTGAGAAATAAAATTTTAAATTCCAAAATAAGAAATTAAATAATGTTTATTTTTTTCTTTCTAGTTGCCTTATCTTAAAAAAGTGACAAAAAAAATATGTCTTTTTGAAAAAAAATTCGTTTGTTTGCGCTTTCTACCAATTGTAAAAAATCTGTATATTTTTGATAATCGAATTCGATGTCAAATTAAGACGGAAATTTTTGAGAAAAACATGAAATACATTAAAAGAATAGGCGCAATTTTCAAGATGAACATTTTATGCTTATAAAAGAAAGTAAAGAAAAACTATTTTTAATTTCTAGTTATAAATGTTATAAATTGATGATGGATAAAATATATAATGTGAACTTAAAAAAGCCCACAATCTTACTTAAAAGGCGACTAAAGTGATGAAAAAGTTTTTACAAGTTTAAAATATACATTTTATTTAAAAGTTCTTAGTACTTTCAAGCTTTCCAAGCTCATCATCAGATAATATCTTAATAACTAAATGTTGTTTATTTATACAAATACGTCACTTTGTTTTGAAGATGAGAGAACCAATAATTACCAGAGTTGAAAGTAGAAGTAGCAGCAGCAAAGGAAATATATATTATTATTAATTACAGTTCCATTTATTTTATGACATCACTCTGTTCTCATACGTCACTTTTCATGGGTAGAAGAAAATATTTAACTGCCGTACTTTAAATTTTAATACGTAACTTTGCTCCAGTTTTCATTATTTATTTTCAGGATATTGAAGCATAAACTGGGGATATTGTACGATAGGGCGTCGTTATATACTTGATTGTTTTTACACAGGTTTTCTATGGATTCTCTTATAGTGGATGCGTAATAATTGGATGTTGGGAAAATGATTTTTGCATGATCAAAATCTATTGCGATATTCTGATAGAAACTTAAACGAGAGTGAGTTGTGGGTTGACGACAAAATTTTATCTCTGTTTTATGTTCTTTTATTCTTTCTTTGATTTTTCTTTTGTGTCATTCCGTCAATCGTTTAAGTTTCAATCAGAATATCGCAATAGATTTTGGTCATGCAAAAATCATATTCCCAACATCCAGTTATTACGCATGCACTATAAGAGAATCTATAGAAATCCTGTGTAAAAACAATCAAGCATGTAACGACGCCCTATCGTACAACATCCCCAGTTTATGGTTCAATATCCTGAAAATAAATCTTGAAAACTTGAGAAAGTGACGTATTAAAATTTAAAGTACAGCAGTTAAATATTTTTAGTTATATAAATAAAAAGTAATAAAATTGTTTTTATGTGTATGTATATAATATAAAATTATTTAAAATACCTTAAAAATCAAATTAGATTTCCAAAATGTTTTCGACCAAATTCAGACGATCATCGGAAGTGTTCATTTCATCGTCAGCGTAGAAATAAACTTTTATATTTTAATGTTTGCGCTTGTACTAAATCTTAAAATTAGTCTTTTTTTCAGTAAATTTCGTCGCTATCCATTTTTTCTTGAATGTTCTAAGCACAAAATTTTTCCTCTGAATGCTTTGAAATGTTCTATAGCTGTTTGCTATTATGCTTGAATTTTTAAAACTAAATACAGATCAAAAGTTAAAGGTAGTTAATTGCAGCAATATGAGCGAAAATTCTGAGAATTTCATAAAATTTAGAAAGTTTTTTTTTCTTACTTTTATATTCAAATATATAAAATTCGAGGCAGCGTTTTATTTGTATATATAAAGCACACTTGAATAAAAATATTGGGGGTTTTGAATTGATCTGGAATGCTCATGTTGTATTTTGAAAAGTTCTTCGTAACACTTAAAACATCCCGGAAAATTCCTTATTTTTCTCAAAAAAAAAAAAAAAAAGTATTTAGTATTTCTTGTGTGATAAATATATGCCCTTGATTAGTATTTAAAGTGAAAAAAAAAGTAAAATAAAAAAATGAGTTGTATGTTCCTTGTCGCCTTAAGTGATTAAATTAAAAAAAAAAAAAAATCCGCGTAAATTTAATTTCAAATGGCATGTTTCACAAAGAAACAAAAGGGTAGAAAAAAGAACGTAAAAAAGCTATAACTGCTTATCAAAATGGCCTTCTCAAAAACGAGAAACTTTCTGACACATTATCTGGCTCATTTATAAACGCAGAGGCAAAACTGGAAAGACTAGCTATTGAAGCAATTTGGAATCGAAATGAGTTTACTATTTTTTGACAAATAAATTACTTATCGAGCTATAAGCGATTTTTGTCTAGTGATGAAAAGTCTTTACCCTTTCTCGCGCTTCCGCGTCCGTAATTTGGTTTAAAAGCCGGCATTGATAGAATTTTTAAGAAAGTTCTTTTGCTTTTAACAAAAAACGGAAAAGTCTTCCGGTTACACAATTTCTGAATAAGAGCACAGGGTAATTTCATGGTTTTCTGAACATAAATGAATTCAGAAATGTGTCAGAAAGTACCTTCCTTTTATGCGAGAGCAGTGTTCAGCTATACTGCAGAATGTTTCTCAGAGAAAAGAGGGTGTATCTAACAATTATAGTTGTTATAGGGGGCAAACAAAAGAATTGGGATACATTAAAGTCTATAGCAGAAATTTATTTGAAGTGCATTTTGATGGTGTTTTTCTCGGTCAAATTCGACGAAATTTGTGTAATGTTAAGCATTGCATGAAAGTACAGAGTATTTCGAAAAACTGAAGTTGAATAAATGTAAATTATAAAAGTAGTTGGGAAGTGTTTAATAATCTATACAACCGGCATGATTTATCTTTATCATTTTGGTCACATGTGCTATCTGCAGGAATGAACCTCAGATGGAAAATCAGCAATAATATTTCTTTCTAACTATATATAGTTTCTAACATAGTTTCTTACTATATCGTAGTAAGAAACAATGTTAGAAACTATATCGTAGTTTCTGACTATAACATTTATTCGAACCATAACTGTCTATAACATTTTAAAATGGAAGCAAAATGATTAAATTTTTTTTTAACTTTATAAATTTTCAATATATATTTTTTTATGTATATATGAAGACGTGAGTTTCAAACCTCGCCCTGTCCAGATAATCTAATTTTGGGAAATCGCATAAAACCCGTTCGTTTTAATTGTAAACCAATATTATACAATGGCAGACATACACGTTAAAACTAGGGTTTTTTTCAGATTATAGTGTTTTTTTTTATGCAGGTTCACCTATAGAATAGATTCATAAAGAACACTCGATATTTTAAAGTTTGGATAAGGTGAGATATGAAACTCACGTCCTCGTATATAATTACATTATTCTTGAGTTTCATTTTAAATGTCTTTCACAGATTTCTAGATAAACAAGGCCTTCGCGGCCACAATAAAATCTATACGTAGAAGAGGACATATATGCAGAATATCCAACTCTCGACGAGCGTAAAAATATTCTAGCAATGTATATGTGTCCCCTCGACTGTGACATCAAAATGACGTATGGGGGCATATATACAGGGGTCGGATATACAACCCGCTCGCCAAAAGTAAAAGTCCTAGCATTGGATATCTGCCCCCTTGATATGTGTCCCTTTCTGCTGTGACGTTAAATGACGTATGGGGGCATATATACAGGGGTCGGTTGTCCAACTCTCTCGCCAAAAGTAAAAGTCCTAGCATTGAATATCTGCCCCCTTGATATGTTTCCCCTTTGCTATGACGTCAAAATGACGTATGGGGGCATATATACAGGGGTCGGATATACAACCTTCGACGAAAGGAAAATTCTGTAGGACTGGATATGTGTCCCCTTCAGCTGTGACGTTAAAATGACGTATGGGGGCATATATACAGGGGGTGGATATACAGCTCTTGAGAAAAATAAAATGCTCTGTATTGGATATGTGCCCCCTTCTGATATGGGGGCATATATACAGGGGTCGGATATACAATTCTCGAATAAAGTGAAATTGTGTAGCACTGGATATGTGTCCCCTTCTACTGTGACGTCAAAATGACGTATGGGGGCAGATATACAAGGGGTAGATATCAGGCACCTCATGTTGAGCAATAGAAGAACGTTTGAGCTCCTGATTTTTAACATAACCTTCATGCTCTTTTAAACGAAATCTAAGAACACGTTTAGTCTGGCCAATATAAGAAAGGCCACACTGGCAAGAGATTTGGTAAATACCCCAGTTATCTAGGTTGTTTTTCGGGCTACCAATATTTGTTCCACTCCTCAGTTACTTAGTGCTGAACTTAATTACCTCAAAGCTGTTGATCGTGGTTATTCCTCTAACATTATTGATTCTATTTATAAGAAATTGACGAAAACCGTCCATTCTGAAAAGCATTCTAATTCCAACTCTAATACTTCAGTTGTGTTACCATTTTTTCCTAATATCAGTAAGCAAGTTGCTAAAATCTTAAGAAGGTTTGATTTTAATGTTATTTTTTTCTCCTGTTAATAAAATCACTTTTTCAAACCTCAAACACCCCGTTGATCGCCTAGATAACTGGGGTATTTACCAAATCTCTTGCCAGTGTGGCCTTTCTTATATTGACCAGACTAAACGTGCTCTTAGATTTCGTTTAAAAGAGCATGAAGGTTATGTTAAAAATCAGGAACTCAAACGTTCTTCTATTGCTCAACATTCTTGGTCTTCTCGACATAGGTTCGATTTTTCCTCAGCCACCATTATCCAAAAATGTTCTTCTAACCTTGATCTTGATTTTTGGAAAGCTTACCACATCATTAAAAATTCTCACTCTTTAGTCAATGACTTATCTAGTACTCCAGATTTTCCAAGTATTTGGAAAGCATTAATTTAATTTCCTCTTTTTTGGTTTCTTTCTCTCTCCTTCTCCGGTAGATGTCGCTACTTGTCCACCCAGTCGTTTCCACTGCTTCTCTCTCATTGGTTGTTTCTGGAGCTTTCGCTACCCGCATAGGGTATATAAGGCAGCGCGTCTTTATCTATCATTTTGCTCAGCCTTGCTTTTTCCAGCACGCTGTTCTTTTTTCCCTATCTTGCACTGAAGAAGAATCTCGCTGTAGATTCGAAACAGCTGTTTGCATCTTTTCACGTATTATTTGTGCATTTTAAACGTTGGTTTACTGCTTTTTAATATTCCTGCACAAAGGCTTTAATTGCTATTTTAATACTTTATATGGCTGTCACCAGCAATTGAGATCACTCCCTCACATTACTATAAATCTGCTCTTATTTTTTCGGTACATGGTGTCACATGTATTTAAGTATTGCGCGGCAGCGCAATACTTATTTATTTCCAGTGTCACTTTTCAATGTTAATTTAACACAGAAAAGCCTATGGAGATCATAACTTTTTCATTTTTTCTTCCCACCTTTTTGTCCCTGATGCCACTCATTTTTAATTCTTTGCTAATTCTAATAATATTATAAATTCAAAGTGTAAAAACATTTGCCAGACGTCAGGATCAAAACTGATCATAAAATGCCTTTGCACATAGGTGGATTATAAATCTAGAGAGTAACATGGGCTAATTTTTATTTACATTATTCAAATATTTTTCTTAATAATTCCAAATTTCGCTTTTTTCATTGAGAATCAAAGGACATTTTCTAATAAAATTTACCATTTTCCCGTCATTGTTGTAAATAATTCAAAAGCCGTAATAATAATTTGACTATTTTTAGTTGAATGATTTTCACGTGAAACATGAAACTGAAGAAACTGAAATAGTTTTTTTTTTTTTTTTTTTTTTTTTTTTAAGAATTAAAAAGAAGATGAATATGACGTCATAGTGGGGAAAAATGACATTTTCAAGCAGATTTTTTAAGTTCCGATTGTAATTTTTTGACCAAACTACAACAACCTGCATTACTGCATTGGTGAAACATTTTGAATTATACACAGGTAAATTGCATCACAAATTGTGATGCGATATCGCACAAATCAAAGCTTGATGATGATACCCTCCATCAATTTTGAAATGTGTTTGCCTGAATGCAGTAGTTATTAAAAAACTTGACATATTAAACAAAAACCTAATTTGCTGAATAAATTAAAAAAACAAAATTTATTTCCTAAATTGTTTAAGCCCGAGTAGGGGCAGATATTAAGATATTTCATTCAATTCGTTCTACATTTAATGTTAATTTTTTGTAACAAATAAGCTAAACTAATTGAACATTAAAAAATAAAAATGAAATTCATACAATATAATGCTTTAAACAGCTGTATACTTTGATTCCGTTCAAATGAAATCGAAATAAATCTTAGACTTTTTCCATTTTTAAGTTGTAAATATTTGTACTGCAGATTTTGCATTATGTTTCTGACGATTGTACATAATATGATAAGGTACATGCAAAATACAAAACTTTAAAAAAAGTCTAAGATTTATTTCGATTTCATTTGAACGGAATCTAAGTATATAGGTGTTTAAAGCATTATATTGTATGAATTTCATTTTTATTTTTTAATGTTCAATTGGTTTAGCTTATTTGTTACAAAAAATTAACATTAAATGTAGAAAGAATTGAATGAAATATCTTAATATCTGCCCCTACTCGGGCTTAAACAATTTAGGAAATAAATTTTGTTTTTTTAATTTGTTCTGCAAATTAGGTTTTTGTTTAATATTATATAGGTTTAGGCATAATACAGGCGTAATATGCTGTATAGGCATAAAGTGGGGAAAACATCTTGTTTTTTGCTCAACAACATTCTTCAGTAGTTAGCACATGGCTTTCAAGTATTAAATAAAAATAAGTATTTTTATTACCCTTCATTCCCTATTATATTTTTAATATAAGCAAATAAAATTTCTTTTTCTGTTATTATATTATTGAAAATGTGTCTCAAAGGATATTTAGTAACTTAAAATATAAATAAGCTTAATCATTTTTCTAGAAAGAAATTTTTAGAAGTATATCATCCTTCTCTCATAATTTCAATGATGATGAAATAATTTTAATTGGATGGGAATGATCTGAATCCACTTTATGTATCATACAAAAAATAAGATTAAAAGTTAAACTTACCAATTCTTGGGAGTGTTTATTTAAAGTAGTTCCCTCCAAGATCAATGCACTTTTGTAGGCGAATTTTCCTAAGGTTAAATGCCTCAAGCCATCCATTTCTTGAAACAGGGGAAAAATATTTTTTTTATAGCCTCATCAATATCATCTTCGAAATGGAAACGATGCCCACGTAATTTTTTTGCATTAAAAAATAGCTAAAAGTCACAAATAACCAGATCAGGAGAATAGGGTGGATGTTCTATCACTTTGATGTTTTTTTTGTTCAAGAAATTCACTGGAATCCTTGCTGAATGAAAAGATGCATTGTCATGGTGAAGCCATTAAATAGCTATTCTTTAGAGAATGAGCCGTATACCTTCTGAAGATCTATCAAAATTCTATTTATTTATTTGTAATTTTAACGTTACATGAATGTTTTCCAAGAGAGCACTTTGAAACGGTACAAAGAGCAGCTTCAGAAAAAGATTTTTAGTAAACCTAAATATCCTTATTTAGAAAAAGTTAATTAATAATTTATCTAAGATTTAAAAACTTTTCTACAAACCCCTAAGATCATAATTAATAAAGCATTATTTACACTGTATCGGATTTCAGAAACTTTTAAATCTTTGAAATATTTTCTAAGATTTTTGTGAATCTAGTTTGAATATTTTAGTAATATTTTAAAGGAAACTATTCTATTTTAATTAAAGGGGGAAAAAAAAAACGAGTTTCTATTACAAAAGAGTTTTTAATCTAGAACGTAATCAATATAATCAGTGTTTTTAAACTTAATAAAAATAAATAGATAAATAAAAAATAAAAAGATTGATTTACTAAATCCGGTTCACCGGATGAAATCTTTTTTTAAACTTCAAAAACTGCGGCATCACTTTAATTGAGGACGTGAGTTTTAAAACTCGCCTTATCTAAAATTTTAAAAAAAATTGTGTTTTCTCAATCAATCTATTTTATTGGAAAACCTAAACCGAAAAACACAAGAGTCTGCAAAAAATTTGTGTTATCTTGTATTTCTGCCATTGTAAAATCTTGGTTTACAATTAAAACCAATGGACGCAGTTGGTTTTTCGCAATTTTCCAAAATTTGATTTTCTGGATAAGGGGAGTTTTGAAACTCACGTCCTCAATTATATTTTCTCCATTTGTAATAAATATTTCTAAAAATACAAGTATACACTGAATACTATTGTCAATCTAATAGGTTTGAAGCACTTTTTTGGTTATATTTAATCCTTAGAAGTGTCAAACTTGGAAGATTTTAATGTGCTATAATTGCGTTGAATAGAATTCTTGTACTGTAATTCTCATATAAACATATACATTGTAAAAAAAAATCCGTCAATATACACAAACTTTACGGAATAGTTTCATTTTTCTAAGAAAACAGTACAATTTCCGTAATTGACATTATGAGATTATAATTCCGTATAAATCCAGTAAGTTTTCCATAAAGTTTACGGAATATTTCCGTATTGCTTTCAAAGCAGTACAAATTCTGTAAATGATGTTCAGAAATAATTGACATGTTTGGAAAGCGAAATAAATAATTGTTGTATGTACTTGTCTTACAGTGATATTATTTTCAATGAAACTTCAATATTGGCTAAATGTGGCTCTATGTTGAAAATATATCCAATGATTTCCCAATGGGGGTGGTTTTATGTGGGTTTTTAAGTAAAACCGATAAAAGTTATGGCGCCATCTATACATCTACATTTAAACGATATAGTATTCTAACGCGATAGTATTTTTCTTTCTTTCTTTTTTTTTAAATAAAAAGCTTTAAAATTGTTTTTTTTTTTTTTTTTTTTAGAATTCTTTACAATTTTTTAAAAAATAATAAAATCGTATTAATTCTTTTTAAATTTGAGACAGTTGAATAGGAAGTGTTACAGTTTATTTTTCATAATGATTTTAAAATAATGTTTCACTTATTTATAGCAAGTTATTATTATTTTTTTTAAAAGGTGATAAAATCTATTTTTAATTTTAATATTTTTTAATCTATTCACTTTAACAGATTCGCACATAAAACTTAAAACATATCTGAAATATAATAACGAAATTATTATAAAATTGACATTTATCTAAGTTATAATAAGCAATAAAGGAAATTTCTTTTAATACCATGTAGCAATTTCTTCTATTTGATCATCACACAAATAACTTAAAAAAGTGTAAAAAAATGCAAAAATAATTTGCGAAATGTTTGAAAAAAATATGTTGGTATTCTTGCAAAAATAAATGAATAAATAAATAATTATAATATAATATTACAAAAAAAAAATTAAAAATCTTGCAAAAAAGAAACAGTTATTGCTTATAATACATTCTTTCATGCATGAAATAATTTAAAGACTAAAATTTTTCTTTTATAAAGCATGAAATTAAAAAGCTAAATATTCAAAATTATGGAAACATTTCGAATTGTACACTCAATTGAAAAATCTTATCTCCACGAAAATACGTTCCTTGTTTAACATCTTGTCCTTACTACATAAAAAGCACCTGAAATAAGTAATGATATTTGAAAGCATATTTCGTGTTCCCGTGGCATAGTGGCTAGGAGCGCTAATCTGGAAGAGGACAGGCCCCTAGTTCAAACCCAACCATAGGTAAGTGTTGTTTCATTACTGTTATTTGAATTAAATAGAGATACGCTGACCTTGATAAACGTGTTCGTAAAAATTGAAATTCATAAAGATGTAAGTTTCTCGAAAAGTTATATGGGTTTTTTTATTTTGTCTTTGAAACAAAAATTTTTAAATACGGGAAGGAGGGGAGGACGGAAAAATTTTGTGAAAAAACAGAAAATTTTCTGGAATTTACGGAAAAAAAATTTTCCGTTAAAATACGGAAATAGTACTGGCGTTTAGATTGCCAGTACAATTTCCGTTTTTTAACGGATTTTTTTTTTTTTTTTTTTTTTTTTTTTTACAGTGTATTTTTATATATGTGTGAATGATTGAGGATCAACAATCACATTTGTACGAACGCAATGACTTAATAAAGTAATAACAGTCACAGGCTGCATGAAAGCATATTATGAATCCACGATAAGCATGAAGAAAGCGCACGATGGCCAAACGATTAGTTCTGTAGAGCAGCGTTTCTTAAACTTTGGGATCTCGCGGACCTCCTTTGATATGATATGCATTTCGGGGACCCCCAACAAATTTTTTCTTACTGTAAGATAAAAATAAATTATTTTAATGGTATAGACCTTATTTATTTTCCATTGCAGATATTATGTGTTTAGTTGTTGAATACTTCAGTTGCATTAACAAGAAAAATGGCACATATTTTAAGACAGTTAAAATATACATAATAATATTTCGCATGAGAAGGATGCTGCTGTTTTTTTTTTTTTTTTTTTTTTTTTCTACGACATGTGCAATGTCTGGTTCAATGTTCGAAACATGTATGCGCAAGTCTGGTTCAGCATTCAATCGATTTCTATATTTGGTTTTCATATGCACAAGGCTGGAGAAAGTCTTTTTACAGAAATATGTCGTACAGAAGGGAAGTAGATGGTTGATATCTTTATCTTCTTGTTCTGCATACGTATTTCTCACGCACAACCAAAAATTAGGAAGGCTATAGGAAGACCTTAGGAAATCAATTTTCATGGAACCACCGCATGATAATTCGCAAGTTGTTTCTGCTCTAAGAATGTTAAGGATTCCATTTCACTAATGTCTTGGATATGTTACTAAACAGAATCTTGATCGCACAGTTTTTAGGAAGACTAACAGATCTAATGTCACTATTCCTTTTGAATCCACTTCCCCTATAAGTTACAAATTAGCACCGTTTAATAATTATATAAAAAGAGCATTTGAGGTTTGTTCGAGCCATCTCCTAAAAGAAGAACTAGATTCAATTAGAAAAATAGAAATTGAAAATGCAATTCCATCCTGGTTTATTGGAAAAATCATAACCAAGTTTGAAGTAGAAGATTATGGAAAACAAACCGCAGTTCTAGATAAAATATTTAAATTTTGTAAAGTTAACTAACATTCCAAGGCTTTTTGAAAATATAAGGCTTACCCTTTTTAAATATGATGTAAAATTAATCACAGCCGAGGAAATTTCGTGATAGAATTAAAGAACATGAAGCAGATCTCAGATTAAATACACCCCATACTGCATTACCAAGATTAGCCCAAAATCAATCTATAAAAGTAGATTTTAATAAATTGAAAATTATCTTTCGTACAAATAATTACCAGGAAGCCATCATAAGAGAATCAACTGAAATAATTGCTAATAAAGAGACAGCTTGTAACGATGCACTATCATACGATATCCATGGAGTATGGAGAGATTTGCTGCATAATAGATGAAAGCTCGTTTTGAATAACTTTATCTGGCATCTCTGACGTACAGCCTTAAAATTACAATGTTTTTTTCTGGACAATTCTTGAATAAGCGCAAAGAAAATAATAAGAACATTTAAATCCTACTGATGAAGGCCTTGTAATGGTTGAAAACGTTCTGGGTTTTCCTAATGTATTTTCACATATTTTTAATTTGTATTTTAAATATCTTTATATTTTATGTATAAAGTAATTTTGTACAATTATTTGTGCTTACATATGTATTTCAGTTTATTTCTTTTTTTGTATGAAACCGTTTAAGAAGGTGAATAGCGCAGCACTTTTTGTGTAAGATGGAATGGATTTGCAAAACAAAAAATCTTCACATATCTTACCACCAAATTCATACCGAACGAGAGCCGCTTCACTTTATTGGAAACTTCTAAACTCTCATTCGCGTGTAATGCGAAATAAGGACTTATTTTTACGCGTTCAATGAACCGCCTCTCAGTCTTTTCACATAAGTCGGTAATTCTGTTCTTAACAGTATCATTAGATAATGAAATTAAATTTAGATCCTTTGCTGCATTTACTGCTATCATTGTTGTGACCATTGCTTCAGCAGAAAAAAAAAGGTATTCGGTAAAAAGGTTTGGCTTGCGCAGAGATAAATTTAGAGGGTGGAGCGAAGAGGAGGGGTGGTGTTCTCTTCCCCAGCATTGAAATGTCCCCCTCCACCTCCGAAAGATTTTGATTTAAGTGTTCCTTTTATGTTCATTAATAGCCCTAGTTTAGAAGTTCTAGTCCTGCATTTATCCAAAACTACAGCTACAGAAATTCCTGCCGAAGAAAAAAGATCTGAATTCAACACTGGGCTCGAGGACCCCCGTCGGTAAGCTCACGGACCCCCAGGGGTCCGCAGACCACAGTTTAAGAAACGCTGCTGTAGCGGTTTCAGCCAAAGGTGTTGTTTTGTTTTTTTCTACGCAAGGTTTAAGAAGCTTGCATAGGTGCAGGGGCGTAGCTACAAATATTTTTTCGGGGGGGGGGGGGGGGATTAAAAAATTTCCCAACTTGAAACAAATTGCTTTATTGTCCAACTGAAATAATATGTGCAATGTATGTTTATGATAATGATACTTATACGTAAAAAATCATTTCCAAAGAAAAATAGTGAAACTAAAAACATAAAAATTATAATTATTGGTTTGTTTAATGAAAGTTTAAGTACACCTCTTTCATTTAAATAATTAAAATTAAAACTAGATGAATTTCCATTTTCTTATCTTGGAATCATCGAGCATGAAAATAATAAGATACCCAATTGCTAAATGAATAGTTAAATATTTAGAGAAAACCAGCATTAGTTTAAGAAGATTTGCAAATTTTTTGTGTTCTATTACATACGAGTCATAATCGCCCTTCATGTGAAAATATCGTCATGTTATTTTGAGAAAGGAACAAAGATTTGGAAGAAATAAAGGGAATAGATTCGAGACACTGTTGATGGACAACAGTAGAGAAATTCAGGTCTGGTAGATGTATATTTTCTTAACACAGAGAAACACAATGACAAATTGAGTTTGGCTGCTTTTTGTACTTCTTTTGATAATTTAACTTGTTTACTGTTACAGAACTTGGAAAGGCAGTTAGAAAAACAATAAAAATTTTATATTTTTTTTACTATTATTTAAAAAAAGGTCTTTCAAAAATCTAGAATTTCCAAACTCTGAGCTCAAATTTCCCAATTTCACATATATTGGAAGGGGAGGCCTCCTCCCATAACCCCCCATCGCATTGGAAGGGGAGGCCTCCCCCCATAACCCCCTCATCGCATTGGAAGGGGAGGCCTCCCCCCCATAATCCCCCCCCCCCCCCACACACACACACACATCGCGACGCCTCTGCAGAGATGTGTTTTATCGAATAGGCAAAATTCCGTTGTGCTTTTTTAATGCTCATCTATTTCAACTCTATTTAACTACTATCTGTGGATTTAATAGATAATGTGCATATTTGTCAACAAACTGGCTTGTTGCGTAACTACTCAACTTGTTCTAGGCAAAAATTCGAACTAAGTTGCTGAAATTATGCTAAAATATTCGTAATTTTCACGAAGGTATAATATATTGTATTATATGTAGAAAATAACACGCTATAAATTACTAACTCTGCGAGAATTGTTACTTTCTGCCTACAGCAAGTTGAGAAGCACCTCTTTTTTTGGGCGTGTGACGTCACATGCACATTTCTTTTGCATTATTAAAAGCTTCAGTTTGTATTTGAACGCAGTCCTTGTTGTGGTAATGTATTCACATTAATCCCACATATATACATTTAATATAACATATATTGAATCTAAAAAAAATTGGAACGCATCAAGAAATCAGGAGTGGGATCTCTGATTAACGAAAAATAGGAGCATATATTTACAATGAAATAAAATAACAAAAATAGAAACTTTTGAGAATCGTCGTGATTTTCGAATATAGGAAATATGAACTTTAACTGATATTACAATCCTGTAGTTCTTGATATTTTTGTGGAGAAAAAATATTTAAGTCGCTTACCATTCCTTTTTACCTCGCCTGAATAAAAAAATATTTTAAAATAGTATGCATATGCTTGGGTATAATAACATTTGTTCATCCCATGATTTTCTCATTATATTGTTTAATAATGCATCCATTAACATTATAAAAATATTTTAAATACTAGGGGGCTCTTCACCCCTACGAGCTACGCTCTCCAAATCCCAATTGAGACACCGCAAACTCTAAAAACACGCTAATTTGATCGACTTTCAAAGCAGCAGATGGAACTATAATTTAAAAAAAAGTGGCGATATTTTTTACATATTTTAGAAAATGGTATTAATTTAAACTGTTGCCAACTGTATAAACAGCGCAAACAATAATGTTTGCTTCAAATAAAAAATTTATTTACACGTGACTATTATAAACAGAAACAAATCCTTCAAATTAGAATTAAATGATTTCGTATTAAAAGCAGGAAAATATTGATAATTACAGTATTAATAAAAATTGCCAAACCATAATATTGCTAAACAGTTTAAATTAAAAAATATACTTGCACGAGACATTTATTTCATATTTTGAGATAATCTTTTAAAATTAATCTAAGTATATATATTGCGCTATCGTATTATTGAAATGTCTCATTGATTATTGAACAGCATTTAATGCATCTCCACGCCAATAAGGGGGTTACCATAGGGGGACCCTGTTCTGTCGCCAAACACCGCCAAGGTTGTACTAGGCGATATATCACCAAATTTGGCGATCAAAATTAGTCGCCAAAAGTGACGCCAACTTGGCGATATCTCTAATATTTCGCCAAATTCCCGTAGACTTCCACCGTAAACCGATAGGGTTTACTTGCTTACAGAAAATCAACATGTTGAAGTATTTTGAACCAATGCAGATGTTATTGAAGCGGCTACAAGAGTCGCATTGCTCCCGTGTTGAGAATTCGAAGACAGTGCAGATAATATTTTCTTTCTAACAACAAAAGTATTTTCACGTGAATATTAAAAAGGAAAAGAAAACTTTGGTGAAAATTACGTCAGATTTAAAACGATACATTTTAAAGCCGATCAAATTAGCGTGCTTTTAGAGTTTGCGGTGTCTGAACGGGGGTTGGCGAGCTTAGCTCGTAGGGGGCAGAGCCCTCTAGCAATTAAAAAAAAAAAAAAAAAGAAAAAAAAAACAGTGGCGATCTCTTTGTAAACGGGTTTCCATTCCCTTTATTTGGGGAATTTTAAGGCCGCATCAGCTGCTGTTAAACATCTACTGGCTGTTTTCATGTTTGATTAAATAAGATCAGTTAAACATTAGAAAAAAAAAGCTAATATTAAAAGAACTATGTAAACAGAGTCTTTGCCTCCTGGTATTTTTTAATAACGCTATAAGAAAATGGTTTTAAATAAGACGTTTTAAATGTATCGTTTCAAATCTGATGTAATTTTCACTAAAGTTTTCTTTCTGTTTTTAATATTCACGTGAAAATACTTTTATTGTTAGAAAGTGAATAATATTTAAGCTGTCTTAGAATTCACAACAATTGTTAAAAAGATCATCTCAAAATATGAAATAAATGTCCTCGTGTAAATGTATTTTTAAATTTACACTGTTTTGCAATATTATTATTTGGTCATTTTAAATATGACATAATTTCCTCTAATTACAGCTTTTAATCCTTTCAGAGGCAAAGCACTTTCATAGCTAAAATGATGAAATAAATGAATGGCACCGGACTTTATTAACAAATTTATTTGGAAATAAGAAAAAGGCTACATTTCAGATACATATTAAATGGAAAATATTTTACCTTAATTCTGGTGCAATTGTGGTGTTTGGGAATTAAAATGAAGTAGTTTCATAAACATACCACCGCCCCCGAACGGGTTAACGCATATTAATGAATTTATTATTTTAAAGTTTTCTTTCTCTTTTTAATATTGACGTGAAAATATTTCTGTTGCTTGAAAGGAAATATTTTTATTTTCACTGCCTTAAAATTGGCAACAATAGTTTAAAAGATCATCTAGAAATGTGAAATAAATGTCTCGTGTAAATATATTTTTCAATTTAAACTGTTTTGCAATATTATCATTTGGCCATTTTAAATAGGACATAATTTCCTTCATTTACGGTTTTTAACACATATTAATGAATTTATTATTTTAAAATTTTCTTTCTCTTTTTATATTCATGAGTAAATATAGTTTTTATGACGTAATTTTCAATATTTTCCTGCTTTTAACACGTAATCATTTTATTCTAATTTGAATTTTTTTTTTCAGTTTATAGCAGTCACGTGTAAATAATTTTTTAATTTCAAGGAAATGTAATTCTTTGCGCTGTTTTTACAATTGGCAACAGTTTAAAATAATAACCTTTTCTATAAATATGTAAAAAATATCTTTCGAAATGCTGAAAATTTGAAATTAAAATGGAAATAAACCCTTAAAAAATGAGTTAAATTAAAAAAATAAATGCAGTCTGCACACCGGGCACTTTTAATGTATAAAATGATTAAATTCCTATGTATAGTTTTTGCTCCTATAAAACTTTTTAATGGAACTATTTTGACCAACTTTAAATTAAATATCTCTTAAAATAATTCTTTGATTCTTCTTCTGTCTGCTTCAGCGTGTTTATCAAACATTTCTCTATAATACTACTATCAATTTTCATATTTTTGTGTGCAGTAGTTTTCTTAATATTAGCGAAGGAAAACCCTAGGTCACAAAAAATTCATTGACTGCGGTGTTTAAATAAGTTACTTTTTTTTTTTTTTTTTTTTCAGAATAGAGAGATAAGGAAAAGGGAAATATTATCTGAGTTATTTATTCATTTATATATTTTAGATCAATGGTTGTATATATAAAAAAAATAATAATTTCCATCTTTTATAAAGTACTCTGCGGGTTCCCGATAGGATGGCAATGATTAGGAAAAAAACTTGGTTTAAACTTGGGAATAAAACGCGTCTCTTGGAAATAAACTAGGTTTTTTTGGGGAATAAGGGAAGAAATAAACAAGGTGTATTGCGAATAAACCAGTTTTTTGCAAATCTACAGTACGTGTAAAAACTTTAAGGACAGCCACAATTCTTCTTCTTTTTTTTTTTTTTTTCTAAATTTCAAATCAGATGAAAAAAAGTTTACTATAATGTGCATCATAAAGTTGAAAAGCTAATAAAAAAGTCAATAAAATTTATGTGGAAGTATTTTATTACGAAAACAAAGTAATTGTATAAAAAAATACTATTTCTGCCTGTGTAAAAACTTTAAGAACAGCAAAATGAAAACAATACAGTAATGAAGAAACAAATACTTAATATACTGTGCACCCACCGTTGCGTTTAATGACTGCAAATATTCTATCTTTCATGGACATTATTAATTTTTGGAACAGTTCGGGGCTGGTTTTGTACCATACATCTTCAATCGTAGATCTGAGTTCTGAAGCTGAGGAAAAATGTCTTCCATTTTTAGGGTTTCGTTCATCTGACGAAACCCTATTCGTCTCGCTCCTCTGTCTGTCCGTCCGTCTGTCTGTCTGTCTGTCACAGGGCCCGTTCTCAGAAACTATACATGTTGGAGACTTGAAATTTTGCATACTTATAGATGAACACCATACATCATACGACAAATCATAAAATTTTGAAAAAGTCGTACATTTAACCCTTTGGGCTCCCACATGTATATTTTAAACAATTCTTTCTAAGTGAGCCCCTAATTAGGTTGGAGGAGTGAAATTTTGCATACTTTTGGCTGAATACCTCACATCAAACGACAAATCATAAAATTTTCAAAAAGTCGTACATTTAACCCTTTGGCCTCCCACATGTGTATTTTAAACAATTCTTTCTAAGTGAGCCCCTATTTAGGTTAGAGGTGTGAAATTTTGCATACTTATAGCTGAACACCTCACATCAAATGACAAACCATAAAATTTTGAAAAAGTCATAAATTTTGAACATATTACATACCCTTTGGGCTCCCACATGTGTATTTTAAGTAATTCTTTCTAAGTGAGTCCCTAATTAGGTTGGAGGCGTGAAATTTTGCATACTTATAGCTGAGCACCTCGCATAAACGACAAATCATAAAATTTTCGAAAAGTCGTACAATTAACCCTTTGGGCTCCCACATGTGTATTTCAAACAATTCTTTCTAAGTGACACCCTATTTAAGTTGGAGGCGTGAAATTTTGCATACTTATAACTGAACACCATCATGCGACAAATCATAAAAATTTTAAAAAGTAGTACATTTAACCCTTTGGGCTCTCACATGCGTATTTTAAGCAATTCTTTCTAACTGAGCCCCTGATTAAATTGGAGATTTGAAATTTTGTATACTTATAGCAGAACACCTGAAGCCAGGCGACAAATCATAAAATCTTGGAAAGTCTTACGTTTAACCTTTTGAGCTACCACATATGTATTTTAAGCAATTATTTCTAAGAGAGGCCCTAATTAAGTTGGAGACAGGAATTTTTGCATACGTATAGCTGAATACCTCAGACCACACGACAAATCATAAAATTTTCAAAAAGTCTTATGTTATTTACTCCTCCGGGCTCTAACTTGTGTATTTTAAACAATTTTTCTAACCTCCGCCCTTTTCACTCGGGAAGCACTTTTCCAACTTTTGTCGATACCCCTTTGACCATTCTTTCATATTATGCACCATAACCTTACATATTTTAGTTCCACTTTTTACCACCAGGGTATTTATCTCGGGTGCTATGGGCCCAATCCCTTCCACTGATATATATATACGGATAGTATGTAAAACGGAGTTTCGTTCGGATACAAATTTGTTTAGAATAGAGTGCGCTCCTGGTTGCGAAATGTGAAACTAACAGATTTTTCAAAAGGATAAAGTGTTTTGAAAGGAATATTAAACGAAACCCTCTGTGCGATCTGTGATCACACTTACCCACTTGTTGTAAACTCATCTTGCTAGATCTCCGAATAAGTTATCGATAGGGTTTAAGGGTGTATTCCAATCCAAACTGCTTATTTTCTGATTCATTTTTTAATTCATTTTTGCTCTCAAACCCATGAAACTGGAAATTCTCTTATTTAGAAACTACATAACGTGCCGTGCTTCTCGATTTTTTGATAAATTCAGAAAATATTGTAAAAAATGCTGTCAAAGTTGGCGCTTTGAACCGAATTTTCCGAAGCGGGAGATCTAGGAATGAAAAAAAGAGTCATACTGAAAAAATAATTGTTTAAAAATCAAATTCTAATTAATTGAGCGAAAAATGAAATCACCACGGCCTCTTATACATCTCTTCAAACATCACCTCAGCAAGTTTCATGCTTTTACTTTTAAAAGTGAGTCTGAAAATGTCTAAGAAAATTTCGAGCTGTTGAGGGTGGAAAAATACTTTTTCGAATACACCCTTAACACAGGACTTCTGGGTGACTATTGCAAAACTTCAATATTTTTCTTCTGGAATCACAGTTTTGTCTCACGGCTTGTGTAGATAGGCGAATTATCTTGCTGATAAATCCATTTTTCTCCTGCCACAGGTGAAAGATGGTCAGGAAGAGTTTTTAGATATGCTTTGAATTAATTTTTCTCATGAAAGAATTGAAAGTGACTCCACGCCTTTGAACGAAAAGCAACCTCATGTCATAATCGATGCTCCACCTAACTGACGTTTTGAGAAAATTTCTTAAAAAATTGTTAATAACGGTTTTAGATTTGCCTATCTTTTTTGCAATAGACCATTCCTGACAAAGCAAAAGATTCAACAGCACCTTTTCCATATTCAGTCAGTTTACTTGCTTTTGGCCCCATTATTATGCAATTAACAAAACTCTTACTAGAAAACGTCAGAAAAAGCACTATACAGACGAGTTTTTAATTGACAATTGAATAATAATTAAAGATCGACGGAAAATTCGGATTCGTTTTGTTTTCAGCCCAAAGTCTGAGTTTTGCCGAAAATGTGGCTGAAAAACACGACAAAAGCTACAATACTCCAAAAATATCGTTTCATCCTACGGAATTTTTCAACATTACTCTGCTTTATCGGCAAAAATGAGGCTGTTTATTGCTACGAATTATCAGTCATGAATGACTCAAGACGTGAATGCAAATTATAAAGCAAGCAATGCATATATAACTAAAGTTTTTAACATGCTCATTAAAAGCTGCAGACATAACAGTAATAGAAAATTTTCAGTTTGAAACCGCAGAAGTGTTTCGAATAGTCTTTGAGACAGTTCTAGTATAACAGATGACCATTTACGGAAATTATTATATAAGATAAATCTAGGTGTGTATACATAAAAATAAAATATTTTTTAATTAAATAAAATTCATATAATTAGAAAATCTTTCTGTATCGTTGATGAATTAATTACATTTTATTTTATAAGAAAATGTTTTGGGTCTAAGGCACACAGAGCCAATTTGGGCCACACGTATAATTAATTAAAATTATGTATATTTAATAAATACGCATAATTATTTAATAATTATGCATATTTAATAAATACGAATAATTAATTAACAATTGTGTATATTAATTACTTACATACAATTTAATTAGTTTTAAAAAATTGGACATTTTCGTTTTCGGCCGAAATTCGGTTTAGGTTTTGGTTTCGCCCTCAAAAACCTGTTTCGGTCGATCCTTAATAATAATTATGTATAATATTTCTATAAAAAAATACTGGTGTGCTAAAAGATTTTACACAGTCAAAAATAGCGTTTTATTGCATAATAATTATTTTTTCACTCTAAAAAAGACATAGATACATTTTGTTCACTTTTATAGTAGTATTTCCCCTTTATGATCAACATTAAATTACCATTTCACTTGTCGCATTTTAAATTTATTAAAAAAAAAATTACAATTATTTGCTGTCCTTAAAATTTTTACACGCATTGTAGTTCCAGAGCAGTGATACTACAGTTTGGGGTTGAAGGTAAAATTTATTCATAGACTTATTACTCAATTATTCGCGATCTAAGTTCTCAAAATTTTTCGACATCGGTTATTTTGACTCTCGAAACGCACATAACTTCTTTTTTTTTTTTTTTTTTTCTTTACAGGAAGGCTTTACATTTTCGGTATTCAACTATGCTTCACAAATTTTATCAATATTTTATTATCCCTAGAATGACACACTGGGATCTCACAAACCCCACGTATTTTTATTTTGTCGATTTCTAGAATGATACATTGGAGTCTCACAAAATGCACGAGTTTTTTTTTTTGTTTTTTTTTTTTCATTTTCTATAATAGAATGACACACTGGAGTCTCAAAAACAGCACAATGTCTGACGACCACTCACACTTTGAGTATAAATTTACCCTTATTGCTTCAGTGGATTGACAGCTATTCGACACCAACTTCTATATATTTTGGAATCTCTGGGGACTTTCGGGTAGCTGGATGCGGACAGTTGGAGAGAAGCAAGAACTTGGCTAATTTTGCAGTTGAGCTTGCAGTTTTTTACTTCGTGTTTTTTTTTTCTTAAGTATAGTCTATATAAAACTAATATAATTACGTTTTTATCAATAAAAAAAAATAGTCAAATAACCTTTTGGGTTTTGTAGACCCCATTGTGTCAGATTTGTTCGAAAAATATATGTGCGTCATTCTAGGGCTAATGCACATTTTTTTCTCTCAAATGTACTTTTTTGAATGTTTTTGTTTTTTCATCTTTTTTCCTATCGCTTAGTCTATGTAAAACTAACATAATCATGTTTTTATCATAAAAAAAGGCCAAAAAATATTTTGGGGTTTTATAGACCGCAGTGCGTCTGATTTCTTCGAAAAATATAATACGTTATTCTAGGGTTAAGAAAGCACAAAATCCATGGCCTATATTACGGATGGCGAACCTATGGCACACGTGCCAAACTTGGCACTTAAGAAAATTTCTCTGGCACGCGAGAAAACTTATAGAACATATTCAGTTTATGGAGAACAATCCACTTTATGTTTTGTTTACAAAAAGTATAGTTTTGAACAGCTATATAATTTACTTTAAAATAATCAGTTACTTTTGAATGAATTAAGGCATTATAAAATATAAATTTCAATGAAAGCGCCTTGTAGCATTTTCTCGCAAAACCATTCAACATATAGTGATTTCTAAATCGTTTTACTTCCCTATCAAGTTTCAAAGGTTTTATTTCTGAAAATTGAATTTTAAGAGATAGTTTGCATAGTAATATACCTAATTGACACGCTTCTACTTCAGATTTTTTTTTTTTTTTTTATGTGTAAGGCTTTAAGTTACTTTAGGTTTTAATATATTTAGGTTTTAATTTTGAAAATTGAATTTTAACAGTTATTGTAAATAATTATGTACCTATTGAACCTGCTTTCTACCTGAAGAACTAAAAATTGTCTGATTCGGAAGTATACAATAAAAGAAAAATTCATTTATAGATTATTAATACGGAATTCGATGCGACATGGCTGTATTATTGGTTAAAATGTTTATGGCACCTTAGAATGTTGGTACAAAATCATTTTTAAACTTTTGGCACGCATACTCAAAAAGGTTCGCCATCCTTGGCCTATATTATGCGGTGGAAGCATAAAGATCCCTATTAGAGACCAAGTAACGCAAAAGTTACTTCCGTAACTCTCTGCGCATTTTGGATGAAGGTAATAGATGTTTCACACCATCTGTAACATGTTACAGAAGCAGAATTTTGGTGCTAATATGTGATATTTATGAAAATCCTCCAAAATATGAAACGTTGAAAAGATTTAGTTTAAAACTGATAAGCACCCACCAATTAATACCTTCATTTTATTACCATTTGTATAACCTTATCTTAATTTTTAAATCTCTCTATTCTAAAACAAGTTGGAAATTGCTCGTCAAACGTGGCAAATGAGGTGCGTTCGTACTATAACTAGTTTTAAAATTATTTTTTGCACCCTATATTGTACTGAATGTATAATTTTTTGCACTTCATAACGTGCATAGTCTGATACATCATTAAAATGCACTTCCAATAATTTTTTCGGAACACTTTTGACTGTCCCTGTAATTAAACTATACATCCGATTTTCCTAAAATTTGAAATAGCTCAACAAAATTTTGCAACAATTATATCTTTAAAATTTCAGACCATTCGGAAGGCTGTAATATCATTAAAATACACTTGCAATAATTTTTCCCATTGGCCGTAATGTAAAGAAAAACTTTTGGCTGTCCCTGTAATTAAACTATACATCCGATTTTCCTAAAATTTGAAATGGCTCGACAAAATTTTGCAACAATTATATCTTTAAAATTTCAGATCATTCGGAAGGCTCTAATATCATTAAAATCCACTTGCAATAATTTTTCCCATTGGCCGTAATGTAAAGAAAAACTTTTGACTGTCCCTGTAATTAAACTATACATCCGATTTTCATAAAATCTGAAATGGCTCGACAAAATTTTGCAACAATCACATATTTGAAATTTCAGACTATTCGGTTGGGTAGTTTTTGCTCTGTTACATGCGGACAGACGGACGGACGGACGGACAGACGGACGGACTGAACGACGACTATAGGTGCTACGTATTTATATAATTACGAACGCACCTAAAAAGTAACTACCGCTGTCACTGCCGCCGCCGCCGCCGGTTTTGAATTTTTTGTGACCGGAGGTCTTTCTTCGTTAAGAAAAATACTGCATACAAAAATATGAAAATCGGTGGTTTTATACAGAAATGTTTGATAAACACGCTGATGCAGACAGTTTTCAAATCGAAGAATTATTTTAAGAGATATTTAATGCTAAAGTTGGACAAAATCGTTCCACTAAAAAAGTTTTATAGCAGCAAAAACTATACATGGTAGTGTAATCATTTTTAGATCATTTTATGCGTTAGAATTTGCCGGAGTGCAGATTGCATTAATTTTTTTTTTTTGACTCATTTTTTGAGGTTTTATTTCTATTTTAAATTCAAATTTTCAGCATTTCTAGAGATATTTTTTACATTATTTTAGAAAACTAGGGGGCTCAGCCCCCTACGAGCTACGCTCGCCAACCCCCGTCCAGACACCGCAGACTCTAAATGCACGCTAATTTGATCGGCTTTAAAAAGATTTCGAAAGTTTGAATTACAATTTAAAAAACAGTGGCGATCTCCCTATAAACGGATTTCTATTCATTTCTCTTTGATTGGGGAATTTTAACGCCAAATCCGCTGCGGTACTACTTGATTATCCAGTCGACCAATTTCGCAAAAATTATACAAATTGACATAATTTTTATTTTAAATAACGAAAGAACAAATAAATTAGTACAACATTAATAAAAATACAAATAAAACGTCGAAATCAAAATAACTTGATGACGTAGACACGTGTAACAACATTTCAAAATAAGCTAATATAAAAGGAATTAAGTAAACAGTCTTTGTCTCCTGGTATTTTTTAACAAAGCGAAAAGAAAGTTCTTTTAAATGAGACATTTTAAATTAATCGTTTTTAATCTGACGTAATTTTGACCAAGCTATTCTTTCTCTTTTAATATTCACGTGAAAATACTTTTGTTAGAAATGAAATATTATTTGCGCTTTCCTAACAAAAATAATTGAAAAGATCCTCTCAAAATATCAAATAAATGTCTAGCACAATTTCTAAATTTAAACTGTTTTGCTATATTATTTTGTGTTCATTTTATGTAATAACTGTAATGTGACGTAAATATGACGTAATTTCTCCTATTTAAGACTTCTAACGCATGTTAATGAATTTATTATTTTACAATATCCTTTCTCTTTTAAAATTCACGTGTAAACTTTTTATGACGTAATTTTTAATAAGGTCCTGCTTTTTGTACATAATTATTTAATTCTAATTCCAAATGATTTTTTCTGTTTATAATAGTCACGTGTAAATAAATTTCTAATTTGAAGCAAACATTATTGTTTCCGTTGTTTATACAGTTGGCAACAGGTTAAATTAGTACAATTTTCTAAAATAAGTAAAAAATATCTCTCGAAATGCTGAAAATTTGAATTTAAAATAGAAATAAAACCTCGAAAAATGAGTCAAATTAAAAAAATAAATGAATTCTGCACACCGGGAAATTATAACGTATAAAATGATCTAAAAATTACTAAATTCCGATGTATACGTTTTGCTCCTATAAAACTTTTTTAGTGGAACAATTTTGTCCAACTTTAGCATTAAATATCTCTTAAAATAATTCTTCGATTTGAAAACTGTCTGCATCAGCGTGTTTATCGAATATTTCTGTATAATACTACCAATTTTCATATTTTTGAATGCATTATTTTTCTTAATATTAACGAAGAAAGACCTCCGGTCACAAAAAACTCAAAACCGGCGGCGGCGGCGGCGGCGGTGACAGCGGTAGTTACTTTTTTTTAGAATAGAGAGATGGTATTAATTTATACTGTTGCCAAATGTATAAACAGCGCAAACAATAATGTTTGCTTCAAATTAAAAATTTATTTACACGTGACTATTATAAACAGAAAAAATCATTTGGAATTAGAATTAAATAATTATGTACAAAAAGCAGGACCTTATTAAAAATTACGTCATAAAAAGTTTACACGTGAATTTTAAAAGGGAAAGGATATTGTAAAATAATAAATTCATTAACATGCGTTAGAAGTCTTAAATAGGAGAAATTACGTCATATTTACGTCACGTTATAGTTATTACATAAAATAAACACAAAATAATATTGCAAAACAGTTTAAATTTAGAAATTGCGCTAGACATTTATTTGATGTTTTGAGAGGATCTTTTCAACTATTTTTGTTATGAAAGCGCAAATAATATTTCATTTCTAACAAAAGTATTTTCACTTGGATATTTAAAAGAGAAAGAATATCTTGGTAAAAATTACGTCAGATTAAAAACGATTAATTTAAAATGTCTCATTTAAAAGAATTTTCTTTTCGCTTTGTTAAAAAATACCAGGAGACAAAGACTCTTTTTACTTAATTCCTTTTACATTGGCTTATTTTGAAATATTGTTACACGTGTCTACGTCATCAAGTTATTTTTATTTCGACATTTTATTTGTATTTTTATTAATGTTGTACTAATTTATTTCTTCTTTCGTTATTTAAAATAAAAAGTATGTCAATTTGTATAATTTGGCGAGTGGTTTGGCGATTTATATAATTTGGAGAAATTGGTCGACGGGATAATCAAATAGTACAGCAGCGGATTTGGCGTTAAAAGTTCCCAATCAAAGAGAAATGAATAGAAATTCGTTTATAGGAAGATCGCCACTGTTTTTTAAATTATAATTCAATCTTTCGAAATATTTTTAAAGCCGATCAAATTAGCGTGCATTTAGAGTCTGCGGTGTGTGGACGGGGGTTGGCGAGCGTAGCTCGTAGGGGGCCGAGCCCCCTAGTTTATTTAAATGGCCACTTACCAAACATTAAATAATAATAATAATAAAGCATTGTTTAGTCATACATACTTTGGTCAGGTGCCCCAGATTCCTTTTTAGTCGCCTCTTTAGGTACATCATGCTAGTGGATTGAATAAAATTGTTTACAGAACCCCCCCCCCCCCCAAAAAAAAAAGAAAAGAAAACGTCTTTTATATAAGTCGATATATTAAAATATTTTTTTAAGGTCGTGTACATGAAAGAAACTATACGGTGAAAATTTCCAGTTTATTGTAAAAAAAAAGTCAGATAGTTTCAAATAAAAACAATTAGTACGAGAAATGACTCGTATACATAGTACATCCCAACAATTGTTTCAGTTGCGCTAGTTAAATAATGAACAGTTATATATGCATATATATTGAAAATGAATTGGTGCATATTTTTTTTTAGAAAGAAACTGTTAAAAAAATAGCGGAAAGAATGAAAGAATGAACTGATCAAGAACAAAACACATTCTTAACCTTTAACTGATGTCTCAGAAATTGGCACAAAACTAGTGTGAAGCGGTCTGTGAGACCGCTCCATCAAAAGATGAATAAAAGGCGCGATTAACTCATAGGATGTTATTTTTGTACTAAACGTTTTGTACAGAAGTGTTATAATTAAAATTCCCCTATTCAAAAGTCTCTGGTGTTAGTACTAAAGTTCCAAACGAAACAAAATTTCAGTAGTGTTTTTAGATAAACTGAAATTTGCAAGTTAAACTATGAAATTGAAAAAAAATCCCTGTCTATGAGATCGGTAACATCAGTTAAAGGTTAATTTGGCGCTATATAGCTATGACGCACGTGGCGACCGCCCCTCCCCCCTTACCGCTCTCTAGCTACGCTACTATGAAAGAGGGAAAGCGGCACTTTCTTGCATTCACCTATGTACGTAAGAAGTGTTACTTAAATTACTATAATCAAGAAAATAAAATATTTTTCAAATAGTACAAATTAATTTTCCCCTATGAATAATTATTTTTTATTGCTCGCCAACCCCCGTTCAGACCCCCAAAACATTCTAATTTGATCGGCTTTTAAAAGATTACTGAAAATTCAATAATAATTAAAAAACTAGTTGGATGTGCCAATCCCAAAACTTTCTTCTATCTTATACATCTTAATATTTCAAAAACTAGCTACACATGTTAATACTTCAATATTATTAGTTCATTACTATACCAACTTTGATTTTCATCTTAAATCTCTGCTTCAGTCAATTAAATGAACTAAAAACGAGTTAATCTATATCATGATATTTGTTAAAATTAATCGTTTTTCTTTATTCTGTTGTTATCAGATGTTTGTGAATAGCCGGTTTAGCAGGAAGTGAGTTCCCGCCTTTGCACGAGCCACCGATGGACAATAGAACTACGAAAAATCAAGAAAAGTATACAAAAATCGCCATCACAGAGCCCCATTACCGCGCGATATTTTCAAATTCAAGGAGGACCTGTTGGCCAAAGCCAAAAACATGCACAAAAAATTTGGTTCAATTGTATGCATATTTTATACAATTTTCGATTGTACAATAAAGAAAATGGTACAGACATCGTAATTATAGAGCACCCTTCCAGCGGAATTTTTCCAAATTCAGGGAGGACCTTCATGCCATGAACAAAAAGAAACACAAAAAATTTGGCTCAATTCTCTGCATAACTTCATACACTTTTCGATGGTATAATATTCAAAATGGCACGAAAATCGCTATTACAGCGCCCCCTACCCGCAATTTTTTTCCAAATTAAGGAAGGACCTGCTTGCCATAGCCAAAAACTTAAAATAAAAATTTGGTTCAATTCTATGCATAACTTCATACACTTTTCGATGGTACAATATGCAAAATCGCTATTACAGCGCCCCCTAGTGGCAAATTTTTTCCAAATTCAGGGAGGTTCTGCTTGTCATAGCCATAAACTTAAAATAAAAATTTGGTTCAATTCTATGCATAACTTCATACACTTTTGGATGGTACAGTATTCAAAATCTCTGTTACAGCGCCCCCTACCGGCGAATGTTTTCCAAATTCAGGGAGGATCTGCCTGCATAGGCCAAAAACTTAAAATAAAAATTTGGTTCAATTCTATGCATAACTTCATACACATTTGGATAGTACAATATTCAAAATCACACAAAAATCGCTGTGACAGCGCCCCCTACCGGCGAATTTTTTCCAAATTCAGGGAAGACCTACCTGCCATATCCAAAAACTTAAAATAAAAATTTGGTTCAATTCTATGCATAACTTCATATACTTTTGGATGGTACAATATTCAAAATCGCACAAAAATCGCTGTTACAGCGCCCCATACCGGCGAATGTTTTCCAAATTCAGGGAGGACCTACCTGCCATATCCAAAAACTTAAAATAAAAATTTGGTTCAATTCTATGCATAACTTCATATACTTTTGGATGGTACAATATTCAAAATCGCACAAAAATCGCTGTTACAGCGCCCCTAGCGGCGAATTTTTTCCAAATTCAGGGAGGACCTACCTGCCATATCCAGAAACTTAAAATAAAAATTTGGTTCAATTCTATGCATAACTTCATATACTTTTGGATGGTACAATATTCAAAATCGCACAAAAATCGCTATATCAGCGCCCCCTACCGGCGAATTTTTTCCAAATTCAGGGAGGATCTGCTTGCCATAGCCAAAAACTTAACATAAAAATTTGGTTCAATTCTATGCATAACTTCATACACTTTTTGATGGTACAATGGCGACAGACACACGGACAGACAGACATTTGCTATAAACATGTTTTTTGGGATCTGTGACCCCTAAAACATGTAAATCCGTCGAAAACCGGGAGTCGAAAAAAATTTCGATTACAATACTCTCTTCTATTGAAGATAGAAGAAAGTAACTAGTGGCGGTCTCCTGTAAACGGGTTTCCATTCATTTCCCTTTCGTTGACGATTTTAAGGTCGAATCAGCTGCTGTTAAAACATCTAATGGCTGTTTTCGCGTTTGATTAAAGGTCATTTAAAGATTTAAAATAAGGTAAAGTGAACTAAGTATACAGAGTCTTTGACTCCCGGTAATTTTTAACAACTCTATGAGAAAATTGTTTTGAATAAGACATTTTAAATGTATTGTTTTAAATCTGACGTAATTTTCACCAAAGTTTTCTTTCTCTTTTTAATTTTCACGTGAAACTACTTTTTTTTTTTTTATTAGAGAAGATATGTTATTTGGGCTATCTTAGAATTGGCAACAATAGTTAAAATTATTATCTCGAAGTATGAAATAAATATATAAAATAATTATCTAACTATAATATTTTTAAATTTAAACTGTTTGGCAGTATTATTATTTGGCCATTTTAAATAGGACGTAATTTCCTCCATTTACTGGTTTTAATGCATATTAATGAGTTTGTTATTTTAAAGTTTTCTTTCGTTTTTAATATTCGTTTATAATTCGTGTGAATACAATTTTCATGACGTAATTTTCAATATTTTCCCGCTTTTAACACGTAATCAGTTCATCCTAATTTGAAAGTCATTCTACCTAATCTCAAAGTTTTTCCTTTTTTTAATAGACACGTACAAATATTTTTTTATTTAAGGGGACAGTGGAGCTTAAAATCCTTAAAAATATTTTTTTTTTATTTTTGTAAATTTCAACTTAAATATTATTCAAGGGTACAATATATACATTATGGCATGCATTTATCACAAAAAAATTAAAAAAAAAACTTATTTTTGAGAAAAAAATGGAATTTTACGCGTCGTCTTAGAAATCTTCGAAATGCCCCATGCGTCTTCCATATCAATGAAAATCCCCAATATTTTTTATAAAAGTTTAGTTTATATATAGAAATAAAATAGAGCATCGAATTTTATATATTTGAATTTAAAGGTAAAAAAAAAAAAAAAATCAAAATTTCAAAATTTTTCAAAAAAAATTTTTTTTAACCTTTAAATTCAAATATATAAAATTCAATGCTCTATTTTATTTCTATATATATAAACCAAACTTTTATAAAAAATATTGGGGATTTTCATTGATATGGAACGCGCAGGGGGCACTTCGAAGATTTCTAAGACGACGCGTAAAATTCCATTTTTTTCTCAAAAATAAAATTTTATTTTTATTTTTTTTGTGATAAATGCATGCCATGATGCATACAATGTACCCTTGAATAATATTTAAGATGAAATTTTCAAAAAATAAAAAAAAAAAAATTGAAAAAATTTGAAATTTTGAAAATTTTGCGAAAAAATTTCAAAATTTTTCAATTTTTTTTTTAACCTTTAAATTCAAATATGTAAAATTCGATGCTCTATTTTATTTCTATATATAAACCAAACTTTTATAAAAAATATTGGGGATTTTCATTGATATGGAAGACGCATTCTATTATCGGCATTTCGAAGATTTCTAACACGACGCGTAAAATTCCATTTTTTTCTCAAAAATATTTTTTTTTTTAAATTTTTTTGTGATAAATGCATGCCATAATGTGTATAATGTACCCTTGAATAATATTTAAGTTGAAATTTACAAAAATAAAAAAAATATATTTTTAAGGATTTTAAACTCCACCGTCCCCTTAAAGGAAATATTATTCTTTGTGTTCTTTTTACAATTGGCAACAATTTAAAATATAACTTTTTCTAAAATATGAAAAAATACGGCTTGCTGTGGTCTCTATGTCTCCAAACTCGACTACGGCATGAGGTTAATACTTGTGACTTATGCGCGATAACAGTGTGGGCTAGAGTCTCGCGCGGGAACCCGAAATTTCCATCTGAAGTCAACCCGAAATCGAGAAAAAAAAAATTACTCGGCCCGCAACCCAACCCGGACCCACAACCCAACCCGAACCCGCAAAAAAAATTTCGGCGACCTGCAACACGACCGGAACCCGACGTACTTCAACCCACACCCGACCCAAACCCGCAATATTTCAATCCGCAACCCGGCCCGAACCCGCAATGAAACGAAAGTAAATCATGTTTTAATGCAATTATGAAAAGTAATCTACAACTGTACCTCTAATATCATTTTTATGTTTTACAAAGAAGAATGAACAAATCTACATTCTTTAACATTCAAATATAGGAAAACCTCTGATTAGTGGATATCTCGAGATCGTTGAATAGAATCAAACATCGAATAAGGTTGGCCCGGATTTTTTTCTTTTCGGCTAGGAATGAATCTCTCTTTCTGCGGGTCGGGTTCACAGACTATAAGAGTTCTTGCGGGTCATATTTAGATTTGTTGCAAGTCAGGTTGTTGGGGTTTTCACAAAAAGTTTGAGCAGGACTGTGTTTCAGATGAAAATAAATACGTATTTGAATATGAATGAGTATATATTTGATTTACTATGCATGAGAAATAAAAAGTGTATAAGAAATGTGATCATAGATTATTCTTTCTTAAATAACCATTTTTCTTCTTTCGAAATATGAAAATTATCAACATTTCGTTTTTTATATACACAAAAACAAATGCGTCATATTAGTGACAGTTTATGCACACATACACATATTATATGTGTGTCGATTGAGAGGTACTCGCTATTCAGAGGTATACGCGTTGAAATCTATATACATATGACAGGAATTGAAAAAGTGTTCGCTAAATAGAGGTGTCCGCTTTTCGTGAGAAAAGCCATTATGGAGGTCTTATTGGTTGGTTGATTTTTGACGGCCAATTATCTACACGAGGGATATAGGCCCCGGAGGTCTTATTGGATACAGCTTTTTAACCTGAAAAAATGTTTTGTACATTCTTTTATATTCGGATCAACCTGATTATCCGCAAGAAACAAAATCCGAAACAATGAAAGTCAACCCGACCCGAACCCGAACCGCAACGAAAAAATATAGCGCCGCGGGTCGGTTTGGGTGCGGGTAAAAGCATGTAACCCGATCCGATGCTGGACTCTAGTGTGGGCTAAACTTTTTTATAATGGCATTCTTGAACACTCGATATCTGAAGGTTTCCATAATCTTGTAATTTGAACAACTGAATTTAACTTATCCTTGTAGCTTGGTCTTTGCAGTTATCAAATTCGACCACAGGCAAACAAGAAGACTAGGAAGTTGACAGTTATATATTTTTGACAGTTCTCACTGTCGGAATATAAAATCGGAAAAATTTAAAAGCTATTTTCATTAAGAAGCGGGCTCCATTGGGCCGGGGCATTTAATATATAAACAACCGAAGCGTCTTGGAGCTGATTAATTGATCACGGCCGTCGCTCGCAGTCGCAGAACAGGTGAAATCGTGGTCCTATCAATATTCTTGGGAAAATGGCTAGCCTAATCACGGAAGATCCCAATGGTAAAATGTAAAAGCTATTTTCGTTACGTTTCTAGTGATTTGAAATTTATTCTTCATAATAGAAGGTTCTTGTTGTCGTCCTCGTGTCATCCATTCTTCATATGCATACTTTTTAGAACACGAGTAAAATTACAGTGTAAAATGTTCCAGGCCACTCTTTACCCCTTTTGCAACCTTTACTTACCCCTTTTTCTGCCATGATTTATCTTTATACAAATCTATTTTCTAATTTCCAAATACATTTTTTTATTTGCTATTGTCACAAAAAGAAACTGCGTATGAACAAAAAATTTTATAAGCTTATAAAATTCAGACTTCTCGCTATATTTTCTCTTACGAAACTGACGTCAGTCTGACCAGATAATGCACATTTTAATGTTTATCCGCGACTTTGAAACAAGATGGTGGATGAAGCTGACTAATGAGCTCGGTCGATACCTTGGTAAGTGCTGTACACATGTTTAGTTACATACAAATCGGTTCACAAATACAAATGCTGTCGCATCACAAAAAAGAAGAAAAAAATCACACATATATATATATATATCAATAACTCAACATTTGAACGGAGAGGGATTTTAGGATCTGGCGGTTATCATCGGTGAAAATATAGCGAAAATTTCCGGAATTGCTTTCCTCCGGAGGGTTGCAATAAGGTTACTTCTTGTAATGGAAGATATCTAAATAATCCTTATCAATATTTCAACCTCGTGAAAAAAAACATTGTTATAAAATCTGCTACAGATTGAATTTAACGAAATCAAAAACAAAACATTACATCTTTACTTTTTTTAGGTAGATTTCGTATGAAATACTACCTATTACATTCTCTCCTATAGTGGGATTTCTGAAAAAAAATTTGCAGATCTACTCCTATCATGACCTCTAGAACCCAAAACCACTCTTAGTAAAAAACTTTATATATACACTACTGGTATATATACGTAATATATACGTTATATATACGTAATTGTTTCGCGTTTCCATTCTGGATCGCTTCGCGATCCCTTATTTTCTATGCATTCAATTTTTAGATTACACTTGGTAAAAACGAGCTCCTTCCCAACTCCTGACAATTTTATTTCCTTATCTCCAAACACATAATCATTAGAGCTTACAGAGTTTCATAATTATAAGAATTATTAAATATAAAATTATATATATACTAGCCAAATTGCCCGGCGTTGCCCGGATACGCCAAAAAACAGCAGGAATTGCGAAAAAGATCTGAATTTCACAATAAGATATTGCGAAAAACTTTTAAATCGTTTCTCAAATTTTGAAAAGAGAAAAAAAAATTATATATTCTGTTCGAAGATTGCAAGTTGATTCCTTTCACTAATGTGGAAAAATAGTAGCAAATCGCTAAAATACACTAAAAGTCACATACAAAATTCCCGGAAAAATCGAAAATTGCTATACGAAATCCGAATAAACGTTATTGAAATGAGGACAGAATGTACTTTAGGTCAAAAATGGAATGTCAAAAAATTGCAGCAGATCGCGAAGAAACGTAAAAATCGCATTAAAAATCACAAAATGTTCAAAAATCACGAAAGTCAAAATTTACTATAATTGGATAAAAGTTTCAAATCTAATTCCTTTGACCTGTGGGCTCTCTTAAAATTTCTGTTTTGGAAATCATGCTAAGCATTAGATCATATTACTTTTATTCGTAATTAATTTACTTGGACTCCCTTAAATATAATTAATATAATCCCTTAAGTTAATATTAGTTTTTGTTGCATTAAAATATCTCAATTTGTTGATTTTCTGTAAGCAAGTAAACCCTATTGTTTTACAGTGGAAGTCTATGGGAATTTGGTGAAATATTAGAGATATCGCCAAGTTGGCGTCACTTTTGGCAACTCATTTTGGTCGCCAAATTTGGCGATATATCGCCAAGTTGGTGACAAACTTGGCGTTATTTGGCGACAGAACTGGATCCCCCCTACAGTAACCCCCTTATAGGTATGGAAATGCATTACATGCTGTTCAATAATCGTATAAAAAATTCGCTAAAAATTCAAAAATCGCTGTACGAATTCTGGATAAACTTTTTTGAAAACAGAGCAAAATTTACTATATTGGGTTAAAAGAAAGAAACCGTATTCTTTTCCCTAATGTGGAAAAATCGAATTAATATAATCCCTTAAGTTAATATTAGTTTTTGTTGCATTAAAGTAACTCAATTTGTTGATTTTCTGTAAGCAAGTAAAACCTATTGTATTACAGTTGAAGTCTATGAGAATTTGGCGAAATATTAGAGATATCGCCAAGTTGGCGTCACTTTTGGCGACTCATTTTGGTCGCCAAATTTGGCGATATACCGCCAAGTTGGCGACAAACTTGGCGACATTTGGCGACTGAACTGTGTCCCACTACGGTAACTTCCTTATAGGTATGGAAATGCTGTTCAATAATTACATAAAAAATTCGCTAAAAATTCAAAAATCGCTGCACGAATTCCGAATAAACTTTTTTGAAAAGAGAACAAAATTTACTATATTGGGCTAAAAGAAAGAAACCGTATTCTTCTCACTTATATGGAAAAATCGCCTCAAAACTTAAAAAAGTGCTAAAAATCGCATAAAAATTAAATTAAAAAAAATCTAATCAAAAATTCGAAAATCGGGCTTCGAGGTGCAAAACTTCATATATAGACCTACCTTTTCCCTAAACTTTGTAGCTCTACGTGCAGTGGTCTCTTCAGAACACCGTCGACACACTCACTCACTCACACACCAATATACGTAATATACGTACACAATATTGCATAAAGGGGGGGGGGGGGGGGGGGGTTGAAGAAGAAAAAAACCATAACTTCGTCAATTCACAAGATATAAATCCGCATGAATTTATTTTATATCTTCTTTATATTATCTACAACTTTCATATTGATAAGTTTTTGATAGGACCAGTTCTTACAGCAAAAACAAATTAAAAATACATAGCGGTTGAAGAAAAAATCATCTTACTAAGGGTGTATTAATAGCCAAACTGCTTATTTTCTGACTCATTTTTAAATTCATTTTTGCTCTCAAACGCATCCAATTGGCAGATTATCTTATTCAGAAACTATATAATGTACCGTAATGGTCTACTTTTTGATAGGGGCAGAATATATTTCAAAAAATGATGTCAAATTGGGCATTTTAAACCGAATTTCCCGAAGCGATTGTATTGTAAACGAAAAATATTGTCCTTCTGAGAAAATAATTGTTTATAAATCAAGTTTTAATTAATTGAACGAAAAGTAAAAACACAGGTCGCTTATAACTCTTCGAAAATCACGTGAGCAAATTTCATATTTTTTCTTTTAAAAATGAATCTGAAAATGTGCCAGAAAATTTCGAATTGTTGAGTATGGAAAAGTATTGTTTTGAATACCACCTTAACATGATTCTTATAAAACCAGCTCTTATATAAAAATGAAATAAAAACTCGTCAAAAGCGGCCAGATAAAATCGTTAACGTGTTTTTATCTCTCATCATGATTTAGTTTTTGTTGTTGAAATTAGCCCTTAAGTTCGAAATCTACCTGCGCCTGTAAGTCCAGCCGGCAGGGATTTTTTATTTATTTAAATCGTTACCAAAAATTACAGAAAACTCCGATTATGGAATATTCCTCAATTCAAAATATATACTTGGTAATTAACAGGATAATTAATAAAATACATAAATAAACAACATATTAAAATCATAGAGTTGACTTTTTGATCTTTAAACCCCTCCCTCATCAGTATAACTTTCGATCGAGACGAAGAAATAATTTTAAATGTTCAGTAATCAATGTATTTCAAAGCAGGACTGCATACTCGGGCGGAACTGCACATGCCTCGTTTAAGAGCGAATTTCTGCTGGCTTGTTTGCATCCTTCTAAAACATTTACGGTTTTATAATTATTACAGTTGATTGGTGACAAATATCTGATTTGTGAATGTCCTATTAATTTTAACGAAATTTAAATATTTGTAATATATTTGGTAAGTTTATTTAAATTGGTTCAGTGGCTCCCAAAAGTGTTTGTGCACTTAAAAAATTTGTAGTAAAAAAGAAGTAAAATGGAATTGAATTCCAAATGAAGCCCAATATATGAAGTCCAATGTATGAAGTTCCACATCATCTCTATGTCATTCTAAATAACACCCAACATTTTTTTTTTTTTTTGAAAACGGAAGGAGTCAGAGAAAGAACACGCCATAAAAGTCTTCGTACACTGAAACATTTTCAGATAAATTCATAATTAAAATTTGTTGTATGTCGCTTTATTTTTATTACTTACCCATCATACGTAGTATAGGGTAAGTCTTGTAATCGTTTTAAAAATCGAAGAAAAAAATTTTGACGGATTTACACGTTTCAGACACTGGAGATTCCGAAAAACATATTTTTAGGAGAAAAAAAAATTATCCGTCCGTCTGTATGTGTGTGTGTCTGTAAACGCTCTATCTCCCGAACAAATTGAGATAGAGACTTGAAATTCGGTGTGTTCTTAGGGAGTAATAATGGGAAGAAGCCTATTGAATATCAGTAACCTCGATTAACCAGAACTATTTTTTTCGGACTCTCGAAATATTCGTTCTGATAAAAGGTATGCAAAAATTTTCGAAATCGTTTATTTGAAGGAGTGAATATAAAAGACAATAAAAAAACATAAATTTTGCATCATGAATAAACTCGATCGGATAATTAGTTGCCGAGATATTTGTAATTCTATTTTTCACACTCTTCGATTTTTCATGACCCTGTATTTCATTCAAATTTCAATTCAAAGATATATTTTAATTGGAAATGAGACGCTTAATCAGACGCAGTAAACTGTTAGCTAATAGGATTATAATTTTTCGAGTTATAAGGATGTTTCTTTTGCGCAATTCGGTACAACTCGATTATTCCGCCGACCCCAAAACTATCGCCAAACTGTAAGATTAAATGCCAATAATGGCTTATCGTAAATGTCAAGCATTTAATGCCTCTCCATACCTATAACGGGGTTTACCATAGGGGGATATTAGAGATATCGCCAATTTGGCGTCACTTTTCGCGACTCATTTTGGCCAAATACCGCCAACTTTGTCGCCAACTTGGCGGTATATCGCCAAATTTGGTGGCCAAAATGAGTCGCCAAAAGTGACGCCAAATTGGCGGTATCTTTAATATTTCGCCAAATTCCCATAGACTTCCATTGTAAACCAATAGCGTTTACTTGCTTACAGAAAATCAACAAATTGAGATATTTTAATGCAACAAGAAGTAATATTAGCTTAAGGGGTTATATTAATTATATTTAAGGAAGTCCAAATAAATTAAATTATGAATAAAAGTAACATGGTACAATGCTTAGCAAATATCACATGTTTTATTTTCATATTTTATATTATCTAGATCCATTATGGGTAAGTATTACGGTGGCCCCCAACGACTAGTTTTTGCATTGCGGTGATATTTAAAAAATCGTTTGGCTTTAATTTGTATTTACTTTCTCCGTAATATTCTATTTATTATTTAAAAATGGCTCGCAGTCGTAAAGCAACAACTGCAGTAGAACCCCGTTAATCCGAACTAATTGGGACCGGTTGCCTGTTCGGATTATCCGGAATTCCTATAAAAATAGAAAAGAAAAAGATATGTGCTAAAAAAAAGTAAGTTATAAGTATGAAGTAGTACAGTAAACATCCTCTAATGTGGCATCCTAAGGTTCTGCATGCTAGATAATCTGGCACGACTTTCGGGAAAAAAAATAGCATTCCTTGTTTAATTCCTCCTGATGTTTAAAATAATCCAATGGAACTACGGAATGAGAAATTAGATAACAACCCATTACAAACGGTTCAAAATCGCGAATCTGCAAATAGCTCAGTCACCCGTCGACGAGGGGGGAGCAAAAAGACATTTCTGTAGATAATTTGCGAAATCAAACTGTTGAAAGGATAAACAAATATTTATCATCCGAATTAAATACTTCTTGAATTTTAGAAAATAATTTTATAGTACTGGCAAACAAACTGATATTCGAGATTTTTTTAAGATGGGTTCTGCGAGTAGGCCTACAGTGCACGTTTTCATTTTATATTCGTGTACATATGTTGTACTTTTACAATATTGCGTATTTTTTTAATTCTATTCAAGCTGTTTAAAGAAAAAAAACATGCTTTACTGCAATTTTTTGTTTGATTCTAACCTACACGTTTTTCCCGACATTCATCCTGTAAATAAAATCGGTTCGGATTAACCAGAATTACGGATTAGTAAGGTTCGGATTAGCGGGATTCTACTGTAACAGCATTCGAAAATTAATTATCTTTCATCATAGTAGTGGTAAATCAGTTCAGAATATTTCTAAATTAGTTAATTTATCCCATTCTACAGTATGATATGTGATAAAACGCTTTAAACAAGAAAATCGAATCGAGAACGAGGTAAGAAAAGGTCGTCCGTCAAAGTTAACACAACGCAATCAGAGATTTATAATTATAAAAATTGTGAAAAATCCACGTTTATGTGCTATAAAAGTTGCTACAGAATTTAAGGAAAATTTTTCTACCTTAATTTCACCTGAAACTGTTCGACAAGTGCTGAGACCAGCTGGATTATATGGGCGTTCTACCCGTAGAAATCTTTTTGCTAGCGCAAATATTAGAAAGCTTAGGCTTTCTTTCGCAAAATCAATAATAAATAAACCCGAATCGTATTGGAATAATATCTTATTTGCAGATGCAGATGAAAGCAAATTTAACATTTTTGGTTCCGATGGGCGTCTAATTGTACGGAGGAAAAAAATGAAGAACTTAATAAAAAGAACTTATAGTTGGAACAGTTAAGCATGACTGTGGAGGTATCCTTGTGTGGGAGTGTATGGTAGCATCAGGACTAGGTAATTTGGTATTTATAGATGACCATACTGAGTCACGTTATTTTTTTAAATATTTTTAAAGACAGTTTAAAATTATCAGCCCAAAATTTGGGTATTGGAATCAAGTTTGTTTTTTTTATCAAGACAACGATCCCAAGCAAACGGTTCTCAACGTTCGTCTCTGGTGTCTCTATAAGTGTCCACAAGTTCTGAAAACACCACGTCAATCGCTGGATTTAAACCCAATAGACTGGAGAGATCTGGAGGTTACTCTACGAAGACACGACATTAAAACGAAAGGCGAACTAAAAACAGTAATGATCGACAAATGGATGAACATTGATGCAGGGATTACAAAAAAACTAGTAAAATCTATTACCAGACGTTTAAAAGCTGCTGGTGTGAATGCTAAAGGATATCCTACTAAGTACTAATTCAACGCAATACACTGGCCTCCAAAAGTTAAGGATCAGGGACTGGATGCTTTCGATTGTACACGGTTTGTCGAATATTTACCAAAGTTATAAGCGAATCGTTCTTGAACTTCTGGGATGTATTAAAGAACATGTTTGATTTCATATTTCTCGATGAAATATGAAATCAAACAACAATCAAACAATCAACACAATGAAATATCTCATTAGTCGGGAGGACAATTAGTGGGCTAATAATAAATTTAATAATAAAATAATATTTGCGATCACCTATGTAACAGAAAATGCTGAAAATGGTTTGTCATTGCGTTAAATGACTATGTGGGTCTTGTTCAACGTTTGTGTGCATTTGTGTAAGCATGGCACTCATATTCGTGAAGATGTTATTGTGCCTGTGCAAAATTCGAAAGTTTTTTGTGTATAGCATACAGAGTTTTCAACCAAATTTAATACAACTTTCCGAAAACCTGACAAAGAACGGTAGCAACAGTATACTGCAATTAAAACATGAATATATTGAACATTTAATGAGATATGGGCATTTGTATGAAATAAATTTTAACTGCGCATGCGTGGAAGATTTCAATTTTTTTTTTCATAATTTGGTAGTCAGCTATTTTGGGCAACTTCTATAAAAAGTCCAATCAAATATTGTAAAAACTCAGAAAGATATAGTGAGCTGATTGAAAAGTTGTGGAAAATCCCTTATAATAAAGCTATTTTTAGAAAGCAACTCACTATATCACCCCTACAAATGCACACAAACGTTGAACATGACCAAAATAGACATTTAATACAGTGACAAACTATTTTCAGCATTTTCTGTTACATAGGTGATCGCAAATATTATTTTATTATTAAATTTATTATTAGCCCCTAATTGTCCTCCCGACTAAATCTTCATCGAGAAATATGAAATCAAACATGGTCTTTACATCACAGAAGTTCAAGAACAATTCGCCAATAATTTTGGTAGATATTCGACGAACCCTGTACAATCGAAAGCATCCAGTCTCTGTTCGTTAACTTTTGGAGGCCGGTCTATTACAGTATTTACTAATAAATATGTAGAGATTTTGTTTAAGTGTACGAAGACTTTTGTGAGGTAACTTTTTTGTTGTTTTTTTTTTATCATTGATTTCTTCAAAATAGCGTTCAGCTATGTTTTTTAATTATTTTATAAGAATAAGTTATAGATCTTGTTATTAAATACCCATTCTAAAATATTAATTTTAATCAATGGATAGAGCACTATTTCATTGAAATTCGTACGTGTACGAACACTTTTGGGAGCCACTGTATTTATTTCAATGCAGTTTAATTCAGAAGCAATGGATTAAAAATTTCAATTAAATATGAAATTTCAGTTCGCCCCTTGAGGGGCAATGGGATATATTATATCCCACTTAATTTTAATAAAGATTTACACCAGAATCTTTTAATTATTTTTTCTCTTTTATAACTTTGGTCAAAAAAGTTGCAAAGTTGCATTTCTTTCCTTTCAGATAAATTTCTTTCAAAAATTCCGGTGTGAATTCAACATTAGAGAAACACAGTTACTTGCCCCTGAAAGCGTTAAGATATACTCATACTTTTCTTGTAACTACACGAGATTTTTTTTTTGTACACTAGGGGGCTCTGCCCCCTACGAGCTACGCTCGTCAACCCCAGTTCAGACACCGCAGACTCTAACAGCACGCTAATTTGATCGGCTTTAAAAAGATTTCGGAAGATTGAATTATAATTTGAATCTGACAATTATAATCTGACGTAATTTTCACCAAACTTTTCTTTCTCTTTTTAATATTCACGTAAAAATACTTTTGTTAGAAATGAAATATTATGATAATCTTAAAATATCAAATAAATGTCTCGCGCAATTTTTAAATTTAAACTGTTTTGCAATATTATTTTTTGTTCATTTTACGTAATAAGTGTAATGTGACGTAAATTCTCCTATTGAAGACTTCTAACGCATGTTGTTGATGAATTTATTATTTTACAATATTCTTTCTCTTTTAAAATTCACGTGTAATTATAGTTTTTATGACGTAATTTTCAATGAGTTCCTGCTTTTTATATTTTCTGTTTATAATAGTCACGTGTAAAATAAATTTTTAATTTGAAGCAAACATTATTGTTTGCGCTGTTTATACAGCTGGCAACAGTTTAAATTAATACAGTTTTCTAAAATACCTAAAAAATATCTCTCGAAATGCTGAAAATTTGAATTTAAAATAGAGATAAAACCTCAAAAAATGAGTCAAATTAAAAAACTAAATGCAATCTGCACACCGGGAAATTCTGACGCATAAAATGATCTAAAAATGATTAAATTCCTATGTACAGTTTTTGCTCCTATAAAACTTTTTTTATGGAACGATTTTTTTCAACTTTGGTATTAAATATCTCTTAAAATAATTCTTCGATTTGAAAACTGTCTGCATCAGCGTGTTTATCAACCATTTCTCTATAATACTACCGATTTTCATATTTTTGTATGCAACAGTTTTTTTAATATTAACGAAGAAAGGCCATGCTTAAGCATTCAAATTGGATGCCGATCTTCCCGGAATATCTACGCAGATTTTCATTGGTCCATTTCCAAATCAAAACTTTTTTTTATATAGAGAAGGATAAAATGTTATACAATTTTTTATAGCAGTTCATAGACCAGAAAGAATCTCCGATCATGGAAAAAGGATAAGTGCCCCGATTATAAAAAGAGAACAAAAAAAAAATTACAAGAAATTATCAATTCAAACATTATAAACCTATCTCATCTGCAGATTTTAATTGACGCACTACTGGGACAAAAGATAGCTTTTAGAATAACAATTAAAAATTATTTATTAGTATCAATGTACTCTGGCGCATAAATAAAATCTGCAATAAACCGGAACTTTTTTCATTATTCATTTTTAAGGTCGATTACTAATTTTTGCTGTTCATGATAAATCGCCATAACAAAAATTTTAAGATGCAGGGCGATAATGGTAACAGGGCTTATTAGGTGCGTCCGTAAAGTTTAGAGAATCAATGAAATTTGCATTAACATAAAAAGTAATAAGGTACAATTAAAATTCGTGGATAGGTAATAAAAAAAGCAGATTTTCTGATATACACATATAAATTATGATCAAAGGTTTGAAATTATAAAATATACATTAAATTATATAAAAATGTGCTGTCCCAAAAGTATAGACAATTGTATTTTTTTTTTTTTTTTTTTTTTTTTTTTTTAACATTATAAAAGTAACTAAAAACGTACTTTTAATATTTAATTGTATTGCCACGACACTTTATAACATCAAATACACGTTGCTCCATAGAATTAACTAAGCATTGCATTACAGAAGGAGGTATTTCATACCACGCTTTGTGAATTGAAATTTTAAAGTCATTTACACATGTATATTGCTTTCCATTTTCATATATTTTACGAGATAAAATCCCCCATATGTTCTCCATGGGATTCAAATCTGGACTAAGTGCTGGCCAGTCTAATAGTGTGATATTGTTTTGCCTAAACCATGTTTTCGATTATGTGGAGGTATGGATGGATGCCCCATCTTGTTGGAAAATACACTCCGGTCCTGCTAGCAAATCCATAATTGGCAGTAAATTGGTACGTAAAATATCCTGATAATCCTCTGATTTCATTTTTCTGTCCATAAATCCTAGAAATGTTTGGCCGTTGAGAGAAAATCCTCCCCAGGTCATTATCGATCCTCCGCCTTGTTGCCTGCTGAAACAGTTCTTGGGTGATTCTTAGGTCATGCCAGTAAAATTTATGACCATCAAAGCCGCCTAAATTTCATTTCTTTTCATCACTGAAGATGACAGAAATCCATTTTCCACGTATGACATATGCTTTCTAGCCCACTTTAGACATGCATCTTTATGTCTCTGTTTTAAGCAAGGTTTTGCTTTCATTCTCCAGTAAACAATATTTTTTGAAGCTTTAATTCTTCTGTGTACAGTACTTTTTGAAATTCTGGAATTTGATGCAGTTTCACGCACAGATAAAATATCAACTGAAGCCATTTTTAATAACATTCTATCATCACGTAACATTGTTTTCTTAAGTCTTCCGAGTCGCTTTCTAGTATTCCATGTTCCACCTGAGCTCAAAACTCTATAAATACTGCTCAAGGATCTCTTTATTCTTCTCGATATTTGTACTGGATTTTGTTCTTGCGCCTTTAAATGCAAAATCTTAATAATTTCATCTTTAGAAATTTCTTTAGAACGTGGCCTTTTTATCGGAATATGCAGGAAATGTCTTTTCCGAATCACGAACAAAACAATACATTGAACTCATTTGATTCCACACAATTTCAATAAATTATTATGCTAAAATACAGCAGATGATATTTCAATTAAAGGGAAAAATTATTCTGCATTTATAGAAGCAGACGAAAATAAAAATATTTTATTTTGTGAACAAAAATGTAAAAGAAAACATGTAATGTTGTATTGTGTCTATACTTTTGGGACAGCACATTTTTAGATAATTTAATGTATATTTTATAATTTCAAACCTTTGATCATAATTTATATGTGTATATCAGCAAAACTGCTTTTATTTATTACCTATCTCACGAATTTCAATTGTACCTTATTACTTTTTATGTTAATGCAAATTTCATTGATTCTCTAAACTTTTGAGACGCGGTGTATAAATACGTAGCACCTATAGTCGTCATTCCGTCCGTCTGTCTGTCCGCATATAACAGAGCAAAAACTATCCAACCGAATGGTCTGAAATTTTAAATATATAATTGTTGCAAAATTATGTCGAGTCATTTCAAACTTTATGAAAATCGGATGTATAATTTAATTACAGGGACAGTCAAAAGTTTTCCGTTACATTACGGCCAATGGGAAAAAATTATTGCAAGTGCATTTTAATGATGTTACAGCCTTCCGAATGGTCTGAAATTTTAAATATATAATTGTTGCAAAATTTTGTCGAGTCGTTTCAAATTTTATGAAAATCGGATGCATAGTTTAATTGCAGGGACAGTCAAAAGTTTTCCGTTCCATTACGGCTAATGGGGAAAAAAATATTGCAAGTGCATTTTAAAGATGTTACAGCCTATGATGCACTTATGAAGTGCACTAAAATTTACATTCAGTACAATATGCGGGGCAAAAAATATTTATAAAACTAGTTATAGTACGAGCGCACCTCATTTGCCACGTTTGACGAGCAATTTCCAACTTGTTATAAAAAGTGGAAAGCTTCCATCACTCTGTAAAAAAAAAAAAAAAAAAAAAATGATTTTAAAAAAAGAAATTGCTTGCCAGGACGCCAGTAAAAAACTTTATTTTGTGGAACTAATCTGTACTTATTACGAACTTTCTGTTATTTTAGCAGATTTCGCACAGATTATTTCCGAAAACTAAACCGTTTTTTACCTACATGCTTTCTTTTAACTTACAGTTATGATTGTGTGTGGTCTATGACTCATTTTTCACCCACTTCCTGCTGACATACAGCTTTAAAATTTGGAATATGTATTCTTCAGGGCATTACATGAATTGGACGTTGATTTTTTAAAATTCGATCCCTAAAGGGGCAACGGGGTCAAATTTACTCATTGGTTACGTTTGATTCCCTAAGGAGAAATCAGCATCAGCTTCAACAATGACTATTTGTTGAAAAGTACTAATGGCAGGATTACTACAATAGCGCCAAATTTTAGCCAACTTGGCGAAATATCGACAATTTTAGCGACAAAAATAAGTTGCCATATATGAAGCCAACTTGGCGATAGCTGGCTAATTTGGCTGGCAAAATTCCCATTTAAATCCATTAATCTTCCATAATCAAGCTCACCGCAATTTTATTTAAACTCCGTAGTCTGTACATTTAAGGGGTTTTTTTTTTTTCAAGACTTTTCTACTTTTCAGTACATTTAAAAAATATGTATTTTCTACATTTTTTGTGAATTTTAATGAAAGCATGTTTTAAAAAAAAAAAAAAAAAATTACATTTATATTTATTTTTAATAATACCAACAGTTTTTTTACAGTGAACCGATTAAAATAAAGTTATTTTTTAAATGTAACATGCATTACCATTCATAAAACTGCAGCATTTGAATTACGATTACATCATAATTATGTCAGTTTCTCAAACTTTTCACTCTGATAAAATTCAGATTAAAACTTTAAAAAACAACAATACTTTAAGGAAAATTAAATTACGAAATTTGCAGCGGCCGACTCATCAGAAATTTTATAATAAAAAATTATAAAAATAAATGGCAACATGATGATCTCGTACTTTGTTTACAATTTCAAAATTGAATCACAGTAAGTCAAGTGGTCATATATTTTTTCATTGTTTTTGCTTTTTAGCTTCAAAATTTTCTTTTTTTGCAGATTAGCGAATTTACATTAATTAAAATGGATACTGTCATTCAAAAATTTAAACTTATTAAAACACGTCCATTATCTTTCAACGAAATTAACTGCATAAAAATAGAAAATAAACATTATTATTATTATTATTATTATTATTATTATTATTATTGTTGTTTTATTTTTAAAAAAATTGATAGATGAACTCGATAACTTTTTCAAGTTCAACTGATTATAAAATTGATATTTTTTATACCTTAACATAAATATATATATTAAGTAGGTCATGATCTTTATTGCTTAATTATCTTTTACGCATGCCTCTATTTTTTTAGTAGTGTATGTATCTTTTTAATATTAACATATATTTACATATATGCATATATACTTCAATGCATGTTAATATAAATATTTAAAACAAGTAAGAGTCTATAAAAAAAAGTTTTTTTTTATTATTATTATTTATCCAAGTTTGACGAAATTGTGGAATTCACTTACACAATAATCAGTGTGAAATTCAAACAACAGGAAATTTCAGTTGATTTATACTTATATATATCACTTATAAGTTAGTTACAAATAAAATATCGTCTAAAAATCTAAAAATGAAAACTGTTGGGTTGATCTAAGAATCTAATTTGAATACAAAACTGACTGTTTTATACAGTTATCTTTTTTAAAAAATGATTAAATCATAATGCTTTAAAAAAAAAAAAAAGCATTATGATTATAATAATATGCATTATATGCATAAAGTTATGGATTGCAACCACTATCACAATCAAACTGGTTATATATATATTTTTTTTAATTTTAACAACATATAAATAAAATGAAATCAAAGATAAAATATCAAATTAAAATTAAAATAACTTACTGATTTGCTTGTGTAAACACTGCCTTCTGATAACACACAGTGGAATAATGCTTCGATAAAAACTACAAGAAAAAACACAGACATAATTTTTGCACACAGTTTATATTTGTTTTGACACAAAACCGATGGAAGAAACGTGCATCCGCTGCAGACGATCAAAAAGATGAGAAATGAAAAACCGAAACACGGAGAGATAGCTCGTCAATTTAAATCACATGTGACGTCATAGAACGTGTTCGAAAACCGTATCTTTTTGGCTTTTCATTACGCACGCCACTGAAATTCGAAATTCTATTGAAAAAGAAATTTTCAACGAAAAATGAATTTAAAACAAATTTATTTTTGTTTCAGTTATATTGTATGAAGTATTTTCATAATCAAATCATTTTTTTCGTGTCTCAGTTGTTCTGTCAAAACTTTCATTTTTCCCTTCCTTTATGTACATTTACTATAGAGAAAAACAATACTGAATCACCAGTATTAAATATCTGACATGTGCATGAATGTACCTTTAGATTTTGCATTATATAATTGATAACTTTATGAGTTTATTACTTACCCATCATACGTAAGTATAGGGTAAGTCTTGTAATCGTTTTAAAAATCGAAAAAAAAAAATTTGACAGATTTACACGTTTCAGACACTGGAGATTCCGAAAAACATATTTTTAGGGGGAAAAATTTGCCGTCCGTCTGTCTGTGTGTGTGTGTCTGTAAACGCTCTATCTCCCGAACAAATTGAGATAGAGACTTAAAATTTGGTGTGTACTTAATATGTTATAATGGGAAGAAGCCTATTGAATATCAGTAACCTCGATTATCCGGCACTATTTTTTTCGGACTCTCGAAATTTTCGTTCTGATAAAAGGTATATAAAAATTTTCGAAATTGTTTATTTTAAGGAGTGAATGTAAAAGACAATAAAAAGAACATAAATTTAGCATAAAGGCTGAAATCGATCGGATAATTAGTTGCCGAGATATTTATAATCCTATTTTTCAGACTCTTCGATTTTTCATGACCCTGTATTTCATTCAAATTTCAATTCAAAGATGTATATTAATTCGAAATAAGACGTTTAATCTGACGCAGTAAATTGTTAGTTAATATGATTATCATTTTTCGTGTTATCAGGATATTTCTTTTACGCAATTCGGTACTACTCGGTTATCCCGTCGACCAAAAAACTATCGCCAAACTATCGCTAAATGTCGCCAAGTTTATCGCCAACTTGGTGATATATCGCCAAATCTGGCGATCAGAAATTACGCCAAAAGTGACGCCAACTTGGCGCTATCTTCGGTATTTCGCCAAATTCCCATAGACTCCCATTGTAATACAATCAATTGCAATGCATTTTATTAATAGTTTACACACATGTTTTATTTTCATATTTTACATTATGCATATCCATGATGGGTAAGTATAAGTATTACGGTGACCGCCAACGACTAGTTTTTATCCGGGTTGAATTTGACCCACGTTTTCATGAGATTTTTTTTTTTTTTTTTTTAAGACGTAATCTTCCCTACCTTTTCTCTTCTTTGTTTTCCCCAACATTTTGCGCGAAAAAATTTAACTAATGATGATAATAATATTTATAAAGTAACTGACTGCGTATATGTCTTTGTTTATAATGTTGTCATCATCATTAGGTACAGGCTCGGAAAGAAAATTGGTCGTATGTTGGCCCGTGCAGACCTTTAACACTGTAAAAAAAATTCCGCAACGTTCCTGGGAAAAAATGGGCAGTTGAGTTGCCCATTATTTCCTAGGAACATGGGCGTAATCTGGCGGGGGCAAGGGGGGGCATATGCCCCCTCAGTTTTTTAAGAGCAGGGGCAAGACATGTATTTTGCCCCTCCAGTTTTTTGTCTTGTTTACAAATTTCTGTATTTCCTTTTTCGCTTTTTTTTACCCCTTTAGTTTAATAATTTATATTACTATCTTGGGTTTGAACTAGAATTGGATACAGCAAAATCAAAACAGCCAGAATTAATGTTTTCACGTTGACATAAGTAATTTTTCTTATGTCTTGACAAAACCTTCTGCTATAATAACAGTTCAAGAGAATTTTTTTCCGTCTCCCTTTTTTCCTTTTTGTACAAAGTACAAAACTTATTTTCCTCTTCATTTCCAGGGATGTTTTTTTTTTTTTTTTTGGGGGGGGGGGGTGCGCGTGTGGGAAGAGGTGGGAATAGATATCACGATTACTGTGTCTTGACTCTGACCATTGTCCTTTTTCGTAATATAAGCACAAAACAAGAACTTCCTGGCCCTCAGGGCTCTCGACTATAGTGACGCTCCTTGAATATACTCGTAGCGTCAGTCCGGTAATGGTGAGCTGAGTAAATTCTCATGGCGTCTGGATATACAGATGCACACACATTCCGTTCTCTCGCGTACATCAGGGACTAGAGTCTTGCACATGTCGCGTTGTACCCGGTTGTACCGTTGGGCGTAATCTGGTGAGGGCAAGTGAGGATCACATACCGCTTAGTTTTTCAGGAACAGGGCAAATACCTTTTGCCCCTACAGTTTTTGTATCGCTTTGTAGTTAAAGCCCAGCTTTGTATTTCAATTTTTTTTTTAATTTAACCATTTATATGCTAGTTTGCGCACAAACTGGCATAAGCATTGGATAATTCAAAATAACCAGAATTAACGTCTTCACGTTCATAGAAGTAATTTCTGATGCAGTAGTCAAAGCTCAAGTAAGAATATTTCCTCTGCTCTATTTTTCAGAAAAGCGGAACCATTTTTCCTTTTTTATTTTGATAGAACTATTTAAATGCACATGTGGGACAGATTTCTTGATTACTATCTTTTGATTCTGACTATTGTCATTAGAGTTTCCTTCATCTGACGAAACCCTATTCGTCTCACTCGTCTGTCTGTCCGTCTGTCACAGTGCTCGTAACTATATATGTTGGAGACTTGAAATTTTAAATACTTATAGCTGAAGACCTCACATCAAACGACAAATCGTAAAAATTTGAAAAACTAGTAATTAATGGACGTTGTTAATTAAAAATACCCAATTACAAGATCTGAAAGGCATTCATGATTCAACAAAAGCATAGATTTTTTTTTTATCAAATTATAAAAACTATCTCTTCCATCGATTAAAACCAGGTGTCATTTTAACGGCAGAAAAGACTACGCTGTAAAAAAAATACTGCCAGTTTTCCGGTAGGAATCGGAAAAATAATTGCCCTTATCGTACCAGAATAATTTCCAAGCCAGCTCGGAATAAAATCCGTAAAATACCGTTTTACTGACTATTTCCTTATTTTTACGGATTTTATTCCGAGCTGGGTCGGAAATTATTCCGGTACGATAAGGTCAACTATTTTTCCGATTCCTACCGGAAAACTGGCAGTATTTTTTTTACAGTGTAGCTATTGCTTTAAGGCGCTTTTATTTCTTTTCTACTCATCCCAGAAATTCGAAATGAGTACCACAAGACGGGGAAAAAAAACAGTTTTCAGAAATTCTAAAAATTATCTTGATTGTACCATAAAAACTTTGAAATTCTTTAAAAATCGAGAAAAAAATCTTTTATTTTCCTTCATTTGTGAAGGCGACAGATGTCTGATGAATTGAATTTTCGGCGATAACCAGAGAATATAAAACAGGTGCGGTCTTGCGGTCAGAAACAGACTCAGAATTTTTATATAAGACCAAATTTAAATATAGATTTTCGAGCTATGATTTTTATGCCATCCGACGTAAAATTTCATTCTCTTTCAGAATATGTCTTTATTTTTCAATTTCGATAATCAGAAGCGAAGATAATTAATTTTTTGGTAATTAAAAGCAGAATTGAATTTTTTGCACGGCAGGCCAAGTGACACGGAAAGAAAAAGAGTTAGATTTTTACCCGGTAGCAGAAAGTGCGTGACGTGCGTCACAGATTTATTTTGGACCTTGCAGATAAATTTGCCAACTTGAAAAAAAAAGGATTTCCTTAAAGAGAAAAAAATAATAATAAGTACGAAAATTCTGACAAAAAATATCGTGAATTCGACAAGTGGTCGCATAAAAATCGGTAATTTATAGCCAAAGGGTCGCTGCAAAAACGCAGATTTCGCCAAAAGATCCTGGACATAAACATGAATTCTGTCGTAGGGTTGTGGAAAAAATACAAATTTCTGTTACAGTACAGGATCGCGGAAAAACGCGAATTTAGTCAAAGGATCGCGGAAAGAACCTGAATTTAGTCAAACGGTTTTGGGGAAAATGCAAATTTAGTCAAACGATCGCAAAAAAAATGCAAATTTATGTCAAATGATCGTGAAAAAACGCAAATTTATGTCAAAGGATTGCGGAAAAAAAACTCGGAATTTCGTTAAAAGATCCCAAAAACCGTAAATTTCTGCCAAAAGATCGCTGTTTAAACTTGAATTTTATCCAAAAATGCCAGAAAAACATGAATTTCGTTCCATGGGCGCGGGGAAAAAAGCAAATTTCTATCACAAAATCGCAGAAAAGGCTTGAATTTCGTCAAAGGATCGAGGAAAAAACACGAATATAGTCAAACGATCGCGATAAAGAAAAGCAAATTTAGTCAAACAATCGCGAAAAAAACGCAAATTTATCTAAAAGGATTGAGGGAAAAAGCGGAATTTCGTCATACGATCGCGAAAAACGCAAATTTCTGCCAAAGGATCGCTGTAAAAGCGCGAATTTCGTCAAAAGATCTCGGGAAAAACGTGAATTTCGTCCAGGGGGACCGCAAAAAATGCAAATTTCTGTCACAGGTTTGAGGAAAAAACACTAATTCCGTCAAAGGATCGTGGAAAACGCGAAATTTCATCATAAGATCGCGAAAAATGCAATTTTCTGCCAAAGGATCGCGGTAAAAACTCAAATTTCGTCAAAAGGACGCCTGATGGATGTACAGAATTCCTAAATTTTAGCTTAGTTTATTCCTGACTCCTGCTCTTGTAATGATAAATTCTTATCATTAAATTAAATACCTTTTTTTTTTTTTTTTCCTTTCAGTTAAAGAAAAAAATAAAGCTCTGTTCTCTTAATATATCTCTTATTATATATGAAAGATCTGATAAGATTTCTGTGAAATAGATAATCAATGTGGTCACTATTTTCCTTATGTGTTTATTCTATGCCATTTTTATGCACGTATCTAAAAGTGTGCTGGAATCTGGGAGCACGGCAGTGCGTCCGCCAAGTTCGCACAAGCCGTAAGCTACCTTTTCCTGAACCATTTTGGCATGCTTTTCAACCCCCCATAACGTCGTTTTAGGGAGAGATATAGAATTTTTTCTTTTATACACATGTTCGTATGATCAAACTGAACTAATGTTCCAAGATTTCATGTTTCTGTATTTAGTAGTTTTCGAAATATTAAATTCCGAAAAAGCGCTTTTTTGTAACTGACTCACTTCGCATCATCAAATAACTAAGGTACTTCTAAAAGTCGTAGAATCATGAAATTTCACAAGTAAGTCGGGTTTGTAGCACAATTAGCCAGAAAAATCTGAAAACATAGAATTTCCGCCTCTAAACCCTTAAAACAGGGGGTGTTGATTTGGCCGTAAACAGTTCCTTCACATTCAATTGCGCCAATGTTGGTCGCCAATACTCGATTACAGAGTTTTGAAGGGGTCACGTAATTTCAAGCAGAATAAAACTTTATATATATGCTTTTCCAAAGATGTTTGTTAAATAGAAAAAAATGAATATACCTAAAAATTTTAATCAGTATAGGTTATGATATATTCACGATATTAAAACAATAAAACATTTAACAAAATATAACCTCAATTCGGTATGTTTCCGATATAGTAGCCTTGGCGAAATAGAGAAAATAGCCTTGACGAGAAAAGAAATTTGATAATAACGTATCTTCTGGCAACCCATCTACTGTGTCATATACACAGGCAATTTTTTCCATATGTATACAATTTATTTAATGTAAGGAACCCGTTTATTTATTTTTACTAGTATTAAAAAATGCTCTGACGAGCACCAAAAAAGGCTAATATGTTTTTAAGTATGAAAAAGGGTTTGACAAGTGCTTCTAATTGAGCATGAAAAGGGACAAGGGGTACCTTCTTGGCTGCAGCTCACTGTCAATGCCAACTTTGAAAAAATCATATTTGCGCTTATTCCATACAAAAAAAAATTCGCAGTACTTTAGTAAAATTTTCCGTCGTGCTTTACATGTTAACTGCACTGTTCCACTATTGTACTGCGCATGCGTCTGCAATGCAACTTTGTACAGTGCACTGTGTACCATTATTTCTCTACAAATTATACTACACTCTACATTCCTATTATGCATTTGAACCTCAGTGCACACTCACATTGTGCTTTTGTACTTCCGTATTAAAGGTGTATGCGTCTAATGTTCGTTTATAATTTACATATGCACTGTTGTACTGCATAGTACATCTTACAGCCTTATCCACTTGGATATAATTTCAACAATCAATGAATGCATTATATTGTAATGCATGCACATGTGGAATTGTTCCTATGCAGAGTGCTGCATCAGTCTACACTGCACTACAAATCCGTTTTCTGTACAGTTCTACACTGCGGGAGTACTTGGTGGCACTGCATGAGTGTGATACGCTGCAGGAACTAAGATTTTTGGTACTATGTCGCCTTACATTCATATTTAATCAGGCTGCGTCTTTACTGTCTGTGTCTTTACACTACACATTTTTATAGTAACTGTGGCTGATTATTTTTTATATGGTATAAGCGCAAATATGATTTTTTCAAAGTTGGCATTGACAGTGAGCTGCAGCCAAGAAGGTACCCCTTGTCCCTTTTCATGCTCAATTAGAAGCACTTGTCAAACCCTTTTTCATACTTAAAAACATATTAGCCTTTTTTGGTGCTCGTCAGAGCATTTTTTAATACTAGTCTTTTAAATTTTTTGATAGTTATATATTGAATATAAATAAACCTGAGTTCTTTTAAATATTCCCAATACTTTTATCTTATTTCGCACAATAACGCACTAGTTAACCAAGTAATGCACACCGTTTTAAGAGGTTCAACGTTTTTAAATCAAATTCAAGTTATTTTTATTCATAATTTAATTTACTTGGGCTCCCTTAAATATAATTAATATAATTCCTTAAACTGATATTAGATTTGGTGCATTAAAATATCTCAATTTGTTGATTCTCTCTAAACAAGTAAACCCTATTGGTTTACAATGGGAGTCTATAGGTAATTGGTGATATATCGCCAAGTTGGCGATAAACTTGGCGTTATTTGGCGACAGAATAGGGGCCAGCCTATGGTAACCCCACTTATAGGTATGAAGATGCATTAAATGCTGTTCTATAAACAATGAGATACGTTTCATTGGAGCGTTGCCATTAAACAATTAACAAATAATCGTGATTTCTGTGACACATACGATAGCGTAATACATATATAGATTAGCGTGGAAATCGAAGATTTAGGCCACATCGTATTGCTTAGCTAGACCGGTTATACTAACGTCGTTCTCATATTTTGCTACAATTTCTTTTATTGAACAGTAATTCGCTTAAGTTTCTTACTACTGCTATCACTAAGCACTTTTTCATTCTTAGAAGTCATAATGAGAGCTAATATTAGCGCAAACCTGAGTAAAAGTAAAACAAAAAGTTATTTTTTTTACAGTAATAAAGGTACACAAAGCACTCTGATATGCACACCTTACTCCAAACTTGACTAATAACAACAGTTATGTGAAGGTTGCCAACTGAACTATTCGGCAGCCTTGGTCGTGAACCGAGATATTGCATGCCAACCGAGTCAAATTTTGATCATCGAAGTTGGACATAAACCGAACTGGTCGTAAACAGAGGTGGTCGTGAACCGAGGTTCCACTTATATTTTGACCTATAAGTTTGCAAATATGGCATCATTTATATATTCAGTGGCGATGATCATTAAGCATCTTGGCGATTTTGGCGATGAAACTCACCGATTTCAAAGTAACGTTCCGAAGTGTACTTGAACCGCCACAGATGTCATATGAACATCACGTTGACGCGATTTTTTTCTGACGCCAATGTCATATACGCACCGCACCGGGGTACTTAACTGGCGCCAAAATTTTGTTATTTTGCTAGATATGGTAACCCGAATGTTGTTGTTTATTTATTAATAAAATGTTTATTTACTTTTATTTTATTTTTTTAAAATTATATAAATTGTTTTGTTCTGTTGTTATTAATTAAACTTTTATAAATTTATTGTTAATCCCTTTTTAAAAATATATATGTAACTGGTATTCGAAAACGAGGTTTTCGCCAAATTGGCGTCAGAAAAAATATCGCGCGTACGTGGTGCGTATATGACATCTGTACCATACTTGGTACAACTTGATTATCCTGTCGACCAAAAAATTATCGCCAAACTATAAGATTAAATGACAATAACGGTTCATTGTAAATGTTACATTCACTTGACAACGTTTTTGTTACGTCATCAAGTGATTTTTAATTCAAGTTTTGGCACAGATGCCATATACGCATATTGGCGCGATTTTTTTGACGCCGCCAATGTCATATACGCACCGGGTACTTAACTGGCGCCAAAGTGCCGTTATTTTACTTGATATGGTAACCCGGATATAGATGATATATTAACGATGTTTTTGTCAAATTGGCGTCAGAAAAAATCGCGTCAATATGGAGCGTATATGACCAGTTTTTATTAGTATTTTTATTAATGTTTTACTTATTTGTTTATTCTTCCGTTATATAAAATAAAAATTACGTCAGTTTGTATCATTTGGTGAATAGTTTAGCGAAATTGGTCGACGGGATAATCAGGTAGTACCGTATATTTTTGCTGTACTTTTCGACAATATCTCAAGCAAAAGTACCTAGAGTTAAACGAAACCCTAATTATTTAAGGAACAGATGTCGTATACACAACGGGTTTGGCGCGGGGTTTTTTTCTGACGCCAATTTAACGAAAACCGCGTTTTCGAATAGCAGTTACAGATATATTTTTAAATTACTTTCTATTATTTTAAAAAGGAAATAACAATAAATAAAGAAAAGTTTAATTAATAACTATAGAACAAAACAATTTATATAATTAAAAAAAATAAAATATAAGTAAATAAAAAAATAATTGATAAATAAACAACAATAGCTCAGTTTCCGTATCAGGCAAAATAACGCCGTTATCGCGCCAGTTATGCACACTGGTGCGTATACGGCATCTCTTCCTTATTTAAAATAGAAGGGATGGTTTTTTTTTTAAGGTATGCTTAGTATGTGAAGTATTTATGATAATTAAAAAAAACTTACATTTACCTCCTGAACAGAAGCTTTGGATTTACCCTGTTTTTTTCCTATTAATTCATTTGTGCTCCATTATGTCTATTACTGCAGTTCAAAATATTAATCAAGAAAGTTTATATATATACATTTATGAAAATTACGCGTTATCTGCTTAGGTTGACGTCAGTTTCAAAAGTACAAAAATCTGTCAGTTGAATTTCAATTTTTATTGACTAATAAAAACAAAAGTACACGTGTTATTCTTTTTTTTTAATTATTGTACTGCTTTTTAGGGAGTGGCATCACGAAAGAAATTATTGAATTAGAAAATTAGAAAATGAAAAGGAGAGATTTTTATAATTTTATGGAGACATTATAAAAGACAAATTCGATTTTCTCAGCGACCGTCAAACATACAAAGATGAAAAAAAAACCTATTCTAAGTTTTAACAAGAGGATCAAAATAAAACAAAAACGAAGTTAATCCACTCACTGGGACGTTAGCTACACTTTGTTGAATTTTGTGTCTTCATTTTTTCGTTTAAGATTAAATAAAAAACTACTGAAAGCTACAGTAATTTTTTAAATGCTATCAGTTTATTCGTCTCGTCGAGTTCTATCTTTCAAAAGAAAAATCATTGTCGTATGTCAACTGGTTCGCCAGAAATTTAAGAAAGTCGTTTGCATTTTCTATTTCTTAATCATATTATAGCTTAACGCTGCCGCGTTTGCTATGATATATTTATATACCAACATAAATAATTTGTATATAAAAAACAATATTTTATACGTGTATAAATAAAATGTTTATATGTATATAAATAGTACATATATAAATAACATAAAAGTTCATCAGGTTTGTTTTCATAGTTGTTTATATCATTTGGGAACATATCTCAGTTTCTGAAGTCCGAATTGCGCCAAGATTTTTAAAAAACGCCAAGGTCCCTATAGTGGAAAAATATCCTAATTCTCATATGAAAGTTTAAAAATCTGCTTTTAATTAAATGAAATGTGTAACTAATAAACTGTCTTTAACGATGTGCGACAGATGCGGTGTCCGAAGTCCGCTGCTAATGTTATTATCTCTACTACTATTAATGTCCGTAAACGTCTGTCTGTATGTTGGTAACACTCGCCCGTGTCGCCGGAACTACTTTTCTCACAGGCGACGCAGAGGGTCTTATTATATGTCGATTCGGACCGCCATTTTCCGAGAAAAACGGACTTTGTGGTTTCGAGAAAATCCGGCCGTAATTACGGACGTCCTTAGCTAATTAACAACTCATAATCGATGGAAAATCCTTTCAAAATTGAATCTGAGACCCGACATCATTAAATTTCCCACGCACCCTCTCAACATACACCTTAAAATAAAGGTAAATTAAATTCCGAACTGAATAACATACAAGCTTATACATACGAGGCACGACCATAAAGTTACGACCGTTTTTATTGAACTTTTTAATTTAAGCTAATACCCCCCACATAATACACCTTAAATTAAAGGTATTAAAATTTCCGACCTGAAAATCACGTTAACTAAGCTTTACGAGGTCTTTCCAGAAAGTTATGGTAAAAAAAAGCAAATTTTTGCAAACATTTTTTTTCAAAAGACAATAACTCGGTGATTTTTGCTCCTATAAGTAGGAAGTTCCGCCTCAGAGAGAGTTCTCATCAAACTGTTGGGCATCACGAGCCCAGTTTTCCCCCATCTTTCTCTTCCCCCTTCCCCTTCTCAGCGTGCCCATAACGGGTTAACTTTTGCAACTTCTTCTGGTTTTGACTTAACTCAGCGGTGTTTCATATCAAACTGTTGGACATCACGAGCCCAGTTTGTGCACCCCCTCTTGCTACTATGTTTATGCATCTCCGGTGTCCATCCCCCCCAATTCCCCCCCCCCCACTTTTCTGTATTTATCTGTTACCCACCATGTGATATATCATAGGAAAGGTCTGTGAAGGCTGATTCAAGTTATGCATCTTCGGTTCTCATCCTCCCCCTTTTCACCTCCCTAGGGGAGCATTTTTCTAAATTTCTGAAAATATTGGTTAGGACCGCCACCCTCCCGACCCATGTATCTACGGAAAGTTCTTTTTATTAAGTGTTATGAACTATCTCAAAGTTTCAAACTGATCGCAATGTTAGATTTCCTAATTTTAGCTATATCGTGTTATGTTAGTTCCATATTCCACCACCAGGGAGCGCACTCTAATCTTAACGAAAGCGTATCTGAACGAAACTCCTTCACACAACCTTTCCATAGATACATGGATCAGGAGGGTGGCGGTCTTAACCAATAATTTAACATAATTGCTGAAATTACTACGAAAAATATTTTAAAGGGCCCTACCCGGGCCCCTAATACAGTTAGAGGAAATTGGAAGACGGCAAAATAATCGCGGGGAAAAGTTTGCTTGGGTGCTTTGGAGCTACTTTTGGCGCGAGATCTAAGCTCTCCGACCAATAGGAGCCGAGATATTTAAGGAAATATGAAAAAATATAGGATTTCTTTGCATTATCATCATCTCTACTACTATTAATGTCCGTAAACGTCTGTCTGTCTGTATGTATGTGTGTAACATTCGCCCTTGTGACCGGAACTCCTTCGCTCCCGGGCCACGCAGAGCTTCTTATGATATGTCGATTCGCACCGCCGTTTTCTCGGACACCCGGTGTTTGCGGTTTCGAGAAAATCCGCCGTAATTACGGACGCAATTAGCTAATTAACGACTCATTGTCGAAGGAAAAATGAATCTTTTTTTATCCAAAAGCAACTCTCTGACTACAATGGGACCCTCTTCCGAGGCTAGCTTTCGGAGCAGTATCATTGGAGGATTCAAGAAACCGGGACCCTGATTTTATTTTACGAGGCTAGCTACTGGGAGATAAAGGGAAATCCCAATCGAATCTCCGGAACTAATGATCGTAGAAATTCGTAAAAGGTGTAGAAACACGCGAAAAAAAATCTACTTTAATTTGGTATAAAATTCATGTGTCTGCGTTGGGTAGAACGCAAAAAATCCACTAAAAATCGATCGATAAAAATTTTATTTCTTTATTTGAAAAGACAATGAAAAGAGATTTCATTTTTCCGAGAAGCAACTGTAGACATCATGGCGCGTTGCGGTTTTGGATACTAGGATAATTTAATACGAAATTTAAACTTTTAAAATATTAAATTTTTGGATAAAATTTTTTGACAACCGGACGGGAAATCTGTCGTAGATTTCATACATACCCAGTTCAAAGAGATTGCTTAATTAGAAGCTGAGATATTAAATATTATTTAATTAATCTGTTTGGCGGGAAATACATTTGATTAAATATCACAGTTAGTTCGCATTACAGATATTATTATGACAAAGACCTGGGTGCTTCGCCCGTTATCGGATAATTTCTGTGCGTGATAGCTTATTTATAAGTTGCGATATTAATTATTATTTAATGAATCTGTATGTGTAGTGGCCAATGGGGTGCGTTTTGGATACTTTTTAGACAGACGGGGAGGGGCGCTGGTTTTCTTTTTTTAAAAATTAGCTTTTATGACCTTTTTAGATACCGTTTCTTGAGGGAGTCCTCAGATATATGCTACTTATTAAATATAACAATGTCAAATTTTTAGTTACCACTATTTTCGAATAGTAATTTTAGCAAGTTTCTTAATTTCTAGCTTAAGACCGCCACCAACTCCAGTAACATATCCACTGATAGGTTTTTTAACACAGTTTCGTTCAGATACACTTTTGTTATGAATAGAGTGTGCTCCCTGGTGGTGGAATTTGGAACTAACAGAATTCTTGGTTAATAACGCCACCATTACGACTCATGTATCTACGGAAAGGTTGCGTGAAGGAGTTTCCTTCAGATACGCTTTTGGTACGAATAGAGTGCGCTCCCTCGCGGTGGAATGCAGAACTAACGTAACGCAATTTTGTTAAAATTAGGAAAAATAACAAGTAGATCTGCCTTGAAACTTTAGGATAGTTCATAACACATTGAGATATATGCTACTTATTAAATATAAAAATGTCAAAAGTTTAGTTACCACTATTTCCGAATAGTAATTTGTGCAAATATCTTGAATTCTTGCTTAAGACCGCCACCACCTCGAGTAACATATGATATGCTTGAAACTTTAAGATAGTTCATAACACATTGAGATATATGCTACTTATTAAATATAAAAACGTCAAAAGTTTAGTTACCACTATTTCCGAATAGTAATTTCTACAAGTATCTTAAATTCTTGCTTAAGACCGCCACCATCTCCAGAAACATACCTACTGATAGGTCATTTAACGGACTTTCCTTCCGACACAGCTTTGTTATGAATAGAGTGGTGGTGGAATATGGAATTAACAGAATTCTTGGTTAAGACAGCCACCTTCCCGACCCATGTATCTACGGAAACGTTGCGTGAAGGGATTTCGTTCAGACATGTTTTTGTTAAGAATACAGTGCTCTCCCTGGTGGTGGAATACGGAACTAACATAACGCGATTTCGTTAAAATTAGGCAATCTAACAAGGCGATGTGTTTAACATATCTACTGATAGGTTGTTTAATGGACTTTCCTTCCAATACAGTTTTGTTATGAATAGAGTGCGCTCCCTGGTGGTAGAATGTGGAACTAACGTAACGCGATTTTGCTAAATTTAGGAAATAAAACAAGGCGATCTGCTTGCGACTTTAAGATAGTTCATAACACATTGAGATATATGCTACTTATTAAATATAAAAATGTCAAAAGTTTTGTTACCACTATTTCCGAATAGTAATTTGTGCAAATATCTTAAATTCTTGCTTAAGACCGCCACCACTTCGAGTAACATATCTACTGATAAATTGTTTAACGGACTTTCCTTCCGAAATAGTTTTGTTATGATTAGAGTGCGCTCCCTGGTGGTTGAATGTGGAACTAACAGAGTTCTTGGTTAAGACCGCCACCATCCTGACGCATGTATCTACTGAAAAGGTACGTGGAGGCGTTTCGTTCAGATATGTTTTTGTTAAGAATACAGGCGCTCCCTGGTTGTGGAATACGGAACTAACTTAACGCGATTTTGTTAAATTTAGGAAATATAACAAAGCGATCTGTTTGAAACTTTAAAATAGTTCATAACACATAATAAAAAGCTTATAAAAGAATGGTGAGTGGAATTTCCTGTGAGGGGGGGGGGGGACTGGCACTGGATTTTTTTTTTTTTAATTAGCGTTTCTGAGCTTTTCGGATGCCGTTTTTGACGGAGACTTCAGATATATGCTACATAATAAATATACAAAAGTCAAAATTTTAGTTAACACTATTTCTGAATAGTAATTTCAGCAAATTTCTTAATTTCTAGCTTCAGAGCGCGACCAACTCGAATAACATATCCACTGATAGGTTGTTTAACACAGTTTCGTTCTGATACAACTTTGTTAAGAAAAGAGTGCGCTACCTGGTGGTGGAATGCGGAACTAACAGAATGTTTGGTTAAGACAGCCACCATTACGAATCATGTATCTACAGAAAGGTTGCTTCAAGGAGTTTCCTTCAGATACGCTTTTATTAAGAATAGAGTGCGCTCCCTGGTGGGGGAATGCTGAACTAGCATAACGCAATTTTGTTATAATTAGGAAATATAGCAAGTCGATCTGTTTGAAACTTTAAGATATTTTATAACACATAAGATAAATTTTATAAAAAAAAGGGGCGCGTGAATTTTCAGGCATGTGGGGGTACGGGGGAGAGACGAATTACAAGCTTTTGCAGTGCGTGCGCAGCACTCCTGCTATACGCTGCCGTAGGCAGCGGTTACCCGGTTCAAGGTTCTTTCGAGCGAGATTGCCTTTCTCACAAGATTTTGCAGTGCGTGCGCAGCACGCCTGCTATACGGTGCCGTAGGCAGCGGGGACCCGGTTCGAGGTTTGTTCGAGCGAGATTGCCTTTTTACAAGATTTTGCAGTTCGTGCGCAGCACGTCTGTTATACGTTGCCGTATTCAGCAGGGACCCGGTGTTCGAGGTTCGTTCCAGCGCGATAGGCTTTTTAAAAAGTGTTTGCAGTGCGTGCGCAGCACGCCTGCTATACGTTGCCGAAGGCAGCGGAGACCCTGTTCGACTTTCTTTCGAGCGCGATAGGGTTTTTTTAAAGAGTTTGCAGTGCTTGCGCAGCACGCCTGCTATACGGTGCCGTAGGCAGCGGGGACCCGCTTCGAGGTTCGTTCAATTCGAGATTTCATATTATTAGAGGTTCATAGAAAGGAGTGGCTCAGTTAAAAGGAGGGGCCCGCTAGCGGGCGAAGCCAGCTAGTCAATACTATTAATGTCCGTAAACGTCTGTCTGTCTGTATGTATGTATGTAACATTAGCCCTTGTGACCGGAACTCCTTCGCTCCCGGGCCACGCAGAGCGTCTTATGATATGTCGATTCGCACCGCCGTTTTCTTGGACACCCGGTGTTTGCGGTTTCGAGAAAATCCCGCCGTAATTACGGACGCAATTAGCTAATTAACGACTCGTTGTCGAAGGTAAAATGAATCTTTTTTATCCAAAAGCAGCAGTCTGAGTACATTGGGACCCTTCGTCGAGGCTCGCTTCGGAGCAGTATCATTGGAGGATTCAAAAAACCGGGACCATGATTTTATTTTATGAGGCTAGCTACTGGGAGATAAAGGGAATTCCCAATCGAATCTCCGGAACTAAGGATCCTAGAAATTCGTAAAAGGTGTAGAAACACGTGGAAAAAAATCTACTTTATTTTGGTATAAATTTCATGTTTGTACGATGTGTAGAACTTAAAAATCCACTAAAAATCGGTAAATCCTTTCAAAATTTAATCTTTTATCAAAGCCAGGTGTTCTTGAATTTCATTATCGACTGCAGGGATTATTCTTTCTCGCCAGACACATCGGCACCTGTCCTCTAGTCTTTCAGAGTACGAAATTTAAACTTTTTAAATATTGAATTTTTAGATTAAATTTTTTTACATCCCCACGTAAAAAATTTCGCCGATTTCATACATACGCAGTTCAAACTCGTAGCTTAATTACGAGCCGAGATATTAATTATTATTTCATTAATTGGATCATTGCTTTGAAACTTTCCTTTCCACCTGTTTTTTATCCCAGACATGACGTCGCGCTCGCGGTTTTTATTTTAATACCAAATTTAAACTTTTTAAATATTAAATTTTTCGATATAATTTTTTGGCATCCTGATTAGAAATTCTTCGCTGATTTCAAACATACCCAGTTCAAACTACTAGCTTAATTACAAGCGGAGATATTAATTATTATTTAATTTATTAGGTTTCATTTTCATCCAATGCGGGTGGCACGTGCTTTTTTAACCACGAAATAATTTAAATTAGGAAATATAACAATTTGCATGAGGTTCAGCGCTATCAGATAAGTATATTCGAGGTGAGAAAAAGCGTGCTTCGCCCGCTGTCTATTCGGAAAGGGGGGGGGGGTAATACTTTTGATTAAATATCCCAATTAAATCGCATTACAGATATTATTATGACAAAGACCAGAGTGCTTCGCCCGTTATCGGATAATTTCTGTGCGTGATAGCTTATTTATAATTTGCGATATTAATTATTATTTAATGAATCTGTATGTGTAGTGGACAATGGGGTGCGTTTTTTATCCTTTTTTGGCAGACGGGGAGGGGCGCTGGATTTCTTTTTTAAAAAATTAGCTTTTATGACCTTTTTAGATACCGTTTCTTGAGGGAGTCCTCAGATATATGCTACTTATTAAATATAAAAATGTCCAATTTTTAGTTACCTCTATTTCTGAATAGTAATTTTAGCAAGTTTCATAATTTCTAGCTTAAGACCGCCACCAACTCGAGTAACATATCCACTGATAGGTTTTTTAACACAGTTTCGTTCAGATACACTTTTGTTATGAATAGTGTGCGCTCCCTGGTGGTGGAATGCGGAACTAACAGAATTCTTGGTTAATAACGCCACCATTACGACTCATGTATCTACTGAAAGGTTGCGTGAAGGAGTTTTTCTTTCAGATACGCTTTTGGTACGAATAGAGTGCGCTCCCTGGCGGGGGAATGCGGAACTAACGTAACGCAATTTTGTTAAAATTAGGAAAAATAACAAGTAGATGTGTCTTGAAACTTTAAGATAGTTCATAATACATTGAGATATATGCTACTTATTAAATATAAAAATGCCAAAACTTTAGTTACCACTATTTCCGAATAGTAGTTTGTGCTGAATCTTAAATTCATGCTTAAGACCGCCACCACCTCGAGTAACATATCTACTGATAGGTAGTTTAACGGACTTTCCTTCCGCTCCAGTATTGTTATTAATAGAGTGCGCTCCCTGGTGGAAGAATGTGGAACTAACATAACGCGATTTTGTTAAATTTAGGAAATATAACAAGACGATCTGCTTGAAACTTTAAGATAGTTCATAACACATTGAGATATATGCTACTTATTAAATATAAAAATGTCAAAATTTAGTTACCACTATTTCCGAAAATATAACAAGGCGATCTGCTAGAAACTTTAAGATAGTTCATAACACATTGAGATATATGCTACTTACTAAATATAAAAATGTCAAAAGCTTAGTTACCGCTATTTCCGAATAGTACTTTCTGCAAACATCTTAAATTCTTGCTTAAGACCGCCACCACCTCGAGTAACATATCTACTGATAGGTAGTTTAACGGACTTTCCTTCCGCTCCAGTATTGTCTCTACTACTATTAATGTCCGTAATCGTCTGTCTGTATGTTGGTAACACTCGCCCGTGTCGCCGGAACTACTTTTCTCACAGGCGACGCAGAGGGTCTTATAATATGTCGATTCGGTCCGCCATTTTCCGAGAAAAACGGACTTTGTGGTTTCGAGAAAATCCCGCCGTAATTACGGACGTCATTAGCTAATTAACAACTCATTATTGATGGAAAATCCTTTCAAAATTGAATCTGAGACTCGACACCATTAAATTTCCTTCCCAACCCCTCAATATACACCTTAAAATAAAGGTAAAGTAAATTCCGAACTGAATAACATACAAGCTTAGACTTACGAGGCACAACCATAAAGTTTTTATTGAACTTATTAATTTAAGCCACTACCCCTTACATAATACACCTTAAATTAAAGGTATTAAAATTTCCGAACTGAAAATCATGTTAAATAAGCTTTACGGGTTCTTTCCAGAAAGTTATGGCCAAAAAAAGCAAATTTCTCCAAAAAAATTTTTTCAAAAGACAATAACTCGGTAATTTTTGCCCCTATAAGTAGGAAGTTCCGCCTTAGAAAAAGTTCTAATCAAACTGCTGGGCATCACGAGCCCAGTTTGTCCCCATCTTTCTCTTCTGCCTCCCCCCCTCTCAGCGTGCCCATAAAGGGTTAACTTTTGCAACTTCTTCTGGTTTTGACTTAACTCAGCGGTGTTTCATATCAAACTGTTGGACATCAGGAGCCCAGTTTGTCCCCCCTCTTGCTACTATGTTTATGCATCTCCGGTTTCCATCGCCCCATTTCCCCCCCCCCCCCACACACACACACTTTTCTGTATTTATCTGTTACCCGCCATGTGATATATCATAGAAAAGGTCTGTGAAGGTTGATTCAAGTTATGCATCTTCGGTTTTCATCCCTTCCTTTTCACCCCCCCCTAAGAGGGGCACTTTTCTAAATTTCTTGAAATATTGGTTAGGACCGCCACCTTCCCGACCCATGTATCTACGGAAAGTTCTTTTTGTTAAATGTTATGAACTATCTCAAAGTTTCAAACAGATCGCATTGTTAGATTTCTAATTTTAACTATATCGTGTTATGTTAGTTCCACATTCCACCACCAGGGAGCGCGTAGATGTGTCTTGAAACTTTAAGATAGTTCATAACATATTGAGATATATGCTACTTATTAGATATAAAAATGTCAAAAGTTTAGTAACCACTATTTCCGAATAGTAATTTGTGCAAATATCTTAAATTCTTGCTTAAGACCGCCACCACCTCGAGTGACATATCTACTGGTAGGTTGTTTAACGGACTTTCCTTTCGACACAGTTTTGTTATGAATAGAGAGTGCTCCCTGGTGGTGGAATGTGGAACTAATACAATTCTTGGTTAAGACCGCCACCATCCCGACCCATGTACCTACGGAAAGGTTGCGTGAAGGCGTTTCGTTGAGAAATGTTTTTGTTAAGAATACAGTGCGCTCCCTGGTGGTGGAATACTGAACTAACATAAAGCTATTTTGTTAAAATTAAGCAATCTAACAAGACGATCTGTTTAACATATCTACTGATAGTTTTCATACGAATTTGAATATTTCCAACTCAGCGAAAAAATGCCCAGGCCGGGAATCGAACCCAGATCCTTGGCTTACAAGGCCAATGCTTTTCCGTTTAAGCTAACTGGGCCGACAACCAGCCAGCAGTTTAACGGACTTTCCTTTCGATACAGTTTTGTTATGAATAGTGTGCGCTCCCTGGGGGTGGAATGTGGAACAAACAGAATTCTTGGTTAAGACCGCCACTTTCCCGACCCATGTATCTACGGAAAGTTTGCGTGAAGGTGTTTCGTTCAGACATGTTTTTGTTAAGAATAGAGTGCGCTCCCTGGTGGTAGAATGTGGAACTAACATAACGCGATTTTGTTAAATTCAGGAAATATAACAAGGCGATCTGCTTGAAACTTTAAAATAGTTCATAACACGTTGATATACATACTACTTGTTAAATATAGAAATGTCAAAAGTTTAGTCACCACTATTTCTGAATAGTAATTTCTGAAAACATCTTAAATTCTTGCTTAAGACCGCCACCACCTTGAGTAGCATATCTACTGACAGGTTGTTTACCGGACTTTCCTTCCGAGACAGTTTTGTTATAAATAGAGTGCGCTCCCTGGTGGTGGAATGTTGAACTAACAGAATTTTTTGTTAAGACCGCCACCTTCCCGACACATTTATCTATGGAAATGTTGCGTGAAGGCGTTTCGTTCAGATATATATTTGTTAAGAATACAGTGCGCTCCCTGGTGGTGGAATCCGGAACTAACATAACGCGATTTTGTTAAAATTAAGCAATCTAACAAGGCGATCTGTTTAACATATCTATTGATAGGTTGTTTAACGAACTTTCCTTCCGAGACAGTTTTGTTATGAATAGTGTGCGCTCCTCCCTGGTGGTGGAATGTGGAACTAACAGAAATTTTTGTTAAGACCACCACCTTCCCGACACATTTATCTATGGAAATGTTGCATGAAGGCGCTTCGTTCAGATATGTATTTGTTAAGAATACAGTGCGCTCCCTGGTGGTGGAATCCGGAACTAACATAACGCGATTTTGTTAAAATTAAACAATCTAACAAGGCGATCTGTTTAACATATATACTGATAGGTTGTTTAACGGACTTTCCTTCCGATACAGTTTTGTTATGAATAGAGTGCGCTCCCTGGTGGTAGAATGTGGAACTAACATAGCTCGATTTTGTTAAAATTTTCAGCGAGGACCCGGTTCGAGGTTCGTTCGAGCGAGATTGCCTTTTTTACAAGACTGTGCAGTCGTGCGCAGCATGCCTCAGATATATGCTACTCATTAAATATAAAAATGTCAAATTTTTAGTTACCACTATTTCCGAATAGTAATTTTAGCAAGTTTCTTAATTTCTAGCTTAAGACCGCCACCAACTCGAGTAACATATCCACTGATAGGTTTTTTAACACAGTTTCGTTCAGATACGCTTTTGTTATGAATAGAGTGCGCTCCCTGGTGGTGGAATGTGGAACTAACAGAATTCTTTGTTAAGACCGCCACCATCCCGACCCATGTATCAACGGAAAGGTTGCGTAAAGGCGTTTCGTTGACACATGTTTTTTTTAAGAATACAGTGCGGTCCCTGGTGGTGGAATACGGAACTAACATAACGCGATTTTGTTAAAATTAGGCAATTTAACAAGACGATCTGTTTAACGTATCTACTGATAGGTTGTTTAATGGACTTTCCTTCCGGAACAGTTTTGTTATGGATAGAGTGCGCTCCCTGGTGGTAGAATGTGGAACTAACATAACGCGATTTAATTAATTTTAGGAAATATAACAAGGCGATCTGCTTGTGACTTTAAGATAGTTCATAACACATTGAGATATATGCTACTTATTAATTATAAAAATGTCAAAAGATTAGTTACCACTGTTTCCGAATAGTAATTTGTGCAAATATCTTAAATTCTTGCTTAAGACCGCCACCACCTCGAGTAACATATCTACTGATAGGTTGTTTAACGGACTTTCTTTCCGCTCCAGTTTTGTTATTAATAGAGTGCGCTCCCTGGTGGTAGAATGTGGAACTAACATAACGCAATTTTGTTAAATTTAGGAAATATAACAAGGCGATCTGCTTGCGACTTTAAGATAGTTCATAACACATTGAGATATATGCTACTTATTAAATATAAAAATGTCAAAAGTTTAGTTACCACTATTTCCGAATAGTAATTTTAGCAAGTTTCTTAATTTCTAGCTTAAGACCGCCACCACCTCGAGTAACATATCTACTGATAGGTTGTTTAACGGACTTTCCTTCCGACACAGTTTTGTTATGAATAGAGTGCGCTCCCTGGTGGTGGAATGTGGAACTAACAGAGTTCTTGGTTAAGACCACCACCATCCCGACGCATGTATCTACGGAAAGGGTGCGTGAAGGCGTTTCGTTCAGATATGTTTTTGTTAAGAAAACAGTGCGCTCCCTGTTGGTGGAATATGGAACTAACAGAACGCGATTTTGTTAAAATTAAGCAATCTAACAAGGCGATCAGTTTAACATATCTACTGATAGGTTGTTTAATGGACTTTCCTTCCGATACAGTTTTGTTATGAATAGAGTGCGCTCCCTGGTGGTAGAATGTGGAACTAACATAACGCGATTTTGTTAAATTTAGGAAATATAACAAGGCGATCTGCTTGAGACTTTAAGATAGTTCATAACACATTGAGATATATGCTACTCATTAAATATAAAAATGTCAAATTTTTAGTTACCACTATTTCCGAATAGTAATTTTAGCAAGTTTCTTAATTTCTAGCTTAAGACCGCCACCAACTCGAGTAACATATCCACAGATAGGTTTTTTAACACTGTTTCGTTCAGATACGCTTTTGTTATGAATAGAGTGCGCTCCCTGGTGGTGGAATGTGGAACTAACAGAATTCTTTGTTAAGACCGCCACAATCCCGACCCATGTATCTACGGAAAGGTTGCGTAAAGGCGTTTCGTTGACACATGTTTTTTTTAAGAATATAGTGCGGTCCCTGGTGGTGGAATACGGAACTAACATAACGCGATTTTGTTAAAATTAGGCAATTTAACAAGGCGATCTGTTTAACATATCTACTGATAGGTTGTTTAATGGACTTTCCTTCCGAAACAGTTTTGTTATGGATAGAGTGCGCTCCCTGGTGGTAGAAAGTGGAACTAACATAACGCGATTTAATTAATATTAGGAAATATAACAAGGCGATCTGCTTGTGACTTTAAGATAGTTCATAACACATTGAGATATATGCTTCTTATTAAATATAAAAATGTCAAAAGTTTAGTTACCACTATTTCCGAATAGTAATTTGTGCAAATATCTTAAATTCTTGCTTAAGACCGCCACCACCTCGAGTAGCATATCTACTGATAGGTTGTTTAACGGACTTTCCTTCCGACACAGTTTTGTTATGAATAGAGTGCGCTCCCTGGTGGTGGAATGTGGAACTAACAGAGTTCTTGGTTAAGACCACCACCATCCCGACGCATGTATCTACTGAAAGGGTGCGTGAAGGTGTTTCGTTCAGATATGTTTTTGTTAAGAAAACAGTGCGCTCCCTGTTGGTGGAATACGGAACTAACATAACGCGATTTTGTTAAAATTAAGCAATCTAACAAGGCGATCTGTTTAACATATCTACTGATAAGTTGTTTAATGGACTTTCCTTCCGATACAGTTTTGTTATGAATAGAGTGCGCTCCCTGGTGGTAGAATGTGGAACTAACATAACGCGATTTAATTAACTTTAGGAAATATAACAAGGCGATCTGCTTGAAACATTAAGATAGTTCATAACACATTGTGATATATGCTTCTTATTAAATATAAAAATGTCAAAAGTTTAGTTACCACTATTTCCAAATAGTAATTTGTGCAAATATCTTAAATCCTTGCTTAAGACCGCCACCACCTCGAGTAATATATCTACTGATAGGTTGTTCAACGGACTTTCCTTCCGCTCCAGTTTTGTTATGAATAGTGTGCGCTCCCTTGTGGTAGAATGTGGAACTAACATAACGCGATTTTGTTAAATTTAGGAAATATAACAAGGCGATCTGCTTGAAACTTTAAGATAGTTCATAACACATTGATATATATGCTACTTATTAAATATAAAAATGTCAAAAGTTTAGTCACCACTATTTCCGAATAGTAATTTGTGCAAATATCTTAAATTCTTGCTTAAGACCGCCACCACCTCGAGTAACATATCTACTGATCGGTTGTTTAACGGACTTTCCTTCCGACACACTTTTGTTATGAATAGAGTGCGCTTTCTGGTGGTGGAAAGTGGAACTAACAGAAATCTTGGTTAAGACCGCCACCATCCCGACCCATGTATCAACTGAAAGGTTGAGTGAACGCGTTTCGTTCAGATATGTTTTTGTTAAGAATACAGTGCGATCCCAGGTGGTGAAATACGGAACTAACATAACGCGATTTTGTTAAAATTAGGCATTCGACATTCGTTATAGCGAAAGACTTTTTTTAAATTTTTTGCAGTGCGTGCGCAGCACGTCTGCAATTCGGAGCCGAAGGCATCGGGAACCCGGTTCGACTTTTGTTCGAGCGCGATACGCTTTTTTTAAAGAGTTTGCATTGCGTGCGTAGCACGCATTTTATACTGTGCCTTAGGCAGCGGAGACTCGGTTCGACTTTCGTTCGAGCGCGAAAGGCTTTTTAAAAAGAGTTTGCAGTGCGTGCGCAGCACGGCTGCTATACGGTGCCGTGGGCAGCGAGGACCAGGTTCGACTTTCGTTATAGCGAAAGGTTTTTAAAAGAGTTTGCAGTGCGTGCGCAGCACGCCTGCTATATGGTGCCGTAGGCAGCGGGGACCCGGTTCGAGGTTCGTTCACTTCGAGATTTCATATTATTAGAGGTTCATAAAAAGGAGGGGCCCCGATAAAAATAGGGGTTCGTTCTTTCGAGATTTTATAAAAAAGGAGGGGTTCATGAAAAGGAGGGGCCCGCTAGCGGGCGAAGCCAGCTAGTCAATACTATTAATGTCCGTAAACGTCTGTCTGTCTGTATGTATGTGTGTAACATTCGCCCTTGTGACCGGAACTCCTTCGCTCCCGGGCCACGCAGAGCGTCTTATGATATGTCGATTCGCACCGCCGTTTTCTCGGACACCCGGTGTTTGCTTTTTCGAGAAAATCCCGCCGTAATTACGGACGCAATTAGCTAATTAACGACTCATTGTCGAAGGAAAAATGAATCTTTTTTATCCGAAAGCAGCAGTCTGACTACAATTGGACCCTCTTCGCGAGGCTAGCTTCGGAGCACTACCATTGGAGGATTCACAAAACCTGAACCCCATTTTTACCCGACTACGGCAAAGCCAAAGGAGGGTTATGATTTTGACAGGCTATGTATGTATGTATGTATGTATGTATGTATGTATGTATGTATGTATGTTCATCTGTTCCCTCGTAACTTCTAAACCACTAATCAGAATTCGACAAATGACATATCATTAGAAGCGTCTTAATTGTCCGCTGGTTATAGGCTATATAGATTTTCACCAAATTCAATGTGGCGCCTTCTAGCGGACAAAATATACAGAGTAAAAAAATAAAGTTAAGCTAGATATGCCGTGTTTGGTATCATTTTAAAGCGCTTCACTTGTACATTTCGAATATATATATATTACTAGCATTTGCTTGTGACTTTACTTGCATTTATGGGCTAATTGCATATAATTCACATCTTTTCGTTCTTAATTTCTTTGGTACTTAGTAATCAGAATAAGACCACTGCAGTGCCATTAGAAGGGTCTTGATCTTGATATTCTGTTGGTTGTGAGCTATAAAGTTTGTCACCAAATTTACTATTATGCCCTCTAGCGGACAAAAAGTTGCTTAAAAATCCACATGACAGTCAATCGTTAGCAGAATTAGATAGATTAAGAAATCTTCCTAGGTCATCTTAATACATGAAACCTTCAATCTACATTACACATTTACACATTACACTAACGACCTCATCCACTAATCGGTCCATTACCCATTTGCTGCCATCGACGGATATGTGCGTCACTACTACCAAATACTGGAAGCGTCATACGTCAAAAAATAAAGTTAAGATAAATATGCCGTGTTTGGTATCATTCAAAAGCGCTTTACTTGTACATTTTGAATATATCTATATATTACTAGCATTTGCTTGTGACTTTACCTGTATTCATGGGGTACTTTTATACTTTTTCAGCGTAGTTTTTTGTCGTAGTTGGGTTTTAGTTTTTTTACTTTATCTTGTATCTGTCGAGGCTAGCGGATACCGAGATAATGAAAATGAAGTGGAAATTTAAAAAGCGAAATCCAATCTCCCGATCTAATGGTCCGAGATATTCGTAAAAGGTGTAGAAACACGCGAAAAAAAATCTACTTCAATTTGGTATAAATTTCATGTTTCTGCGTTGGGTATAACGCAAAAAATCCACCAAAAATCGATGGATAAAAATTTAATTTCTTTATTTGAAAAGACAATGAAAAGAGATTTCATTTTCCCGAGAAGCAGCTGTAGACATCATGGCGTTTTACGGTTTTGGATACTAGGATAATATAATACGAAATTTAAACTTTTTAAATATTAAATTTTTGGATAAAATTTTTTGACAACCGGACGGGAAATCTGTCGCAGATTCCATACATAGCCAGTTCAAAGAGATTGGTTAATTAGAAGCTGAGATATTAATTATTATTTAATTAATCTGTTTGGCGGGAAATAAATTTGATTAAATATCCCAGTTAGCTCGCATTATAGTTGCTTCGCCCGCTATAGGATAATTTCGGTGCGTGATAGCTTAAATAGCTGCTGAGATATTAATTATTAGTTTATTAATCTGATTTGTAGTGGACAATGAGGTGCGTTTTGGAAAAAATTTTAGGCAGTGGTATTCAATTGCAGCAATGCCAACAACGTATTTCCTTAAAAGTTGAAGAAAATATTGTCTCAGGGGGTAATACATTATTATTTACTTAATCTGTATGTGTAATGGACAATGAGGTGCGTTTTGGATCCTTTTTAGGCAGACGGGGAGGGGTGCTGGATTTCTTTTTTAAAAAATTAGCTTTTATGACCTTTTTAAATACCCTTTCTTAAGGGAGTCCTCAGATATATGCTACTTATTAAATATAAAAATGTCAAATTTTTAGTTACCACTATTTCCGAATAGTAATTTTAGCAAGTTTCTTAATTTCTAGCTTAAGACCGCCACCAACTCGAGTAACATATCCACTGATAGTTTTTTAACACAGTTTCGTTCAGATACGCTTTTGTTATGAATAGAGTGCGCTCCCTGGTGGAGGAATGTGAAACTAACAGAATTCTTTGTTAAGACAGCCACCTTCCCGACTCATTTATCTATGGAAAGGTTGCGTGAAGGCGTTTCGTTCAGATAGGTATTTGTTAAGAATACAGTGCGCTCCTTGGTGGTGGAATCCGGAACTAACATAACGCGATTTTGGTAATATTATGGAATCTAACAAGGCGATCTGTTTAAAATATCTACTGATAGGTTGTTTAACGTACTTTCCTTCCGATACAGTTTTGTTATGAATAGAGTGCGCTCCCTGGTGGTAGAATGTGGAACTAACATAACGCGATTTAATTAATTTTAGGAAACTAGGGGGCTCTGCCCCCTACGAGCTACGCTCGCCAACCCCCGTTCAGGCACACCAAAATCCAAAAAGCACGCTAATTGGACGCATTTGATCGGCTTTAAAAATATCTCTCTATTCTAAAAAAAAGTAACTACCGCTGTCACCGCCGCCGCCGCCGCCGGTTTTGAATTTTTTGTGACCGGAAGTCTTTCTTCGTTAATATTAAGCAAAATATTGCATACAAAAATATGAAAATCGGTGGAATTATATAGAAATATTTGATAAACACGCTGATGCAGACAGTTTTTAAATCGAAGAAATATTTAAAGAGATATTTAATGCTAAAGTTGGACAAAATCGTTCCATTAAAAAAGTTTTATAGGAGCAAAAACAGTACATCGGAATTTAACCATTTTTAGATCATTTTATGCGTCAGAATTTCCCGGTGTGCAGACTGCACTCAGTTTATTAATTTGACTCATTTTTGGAGGTTTTATTTCTATTTTAAATCCAAATTTTCAGCATTTCGAGAGATATTTTTTACTTATTTTAGAAAATTGTAGTAATTTAACCTGTTGCCAACAGTACAAAAAGCACAAAATATAATGTTTGCTTCAAATTAAAAATGTATTTTACACGTGACTATTATAAACAAGAAAATATAAAAAACAGGAACTCATTGAAAATTATCATAAAAACCATATTACAAGTGAATTTTAAAAGTGAAAGAATGTTGTAAAATAATAAATTCATTAACATGCGTTAGAAGTCTTAAATAGGAGAAATTACGTCACATTTACGTCACATTACACAATACGTAAAATGAACAAAAAATAATATTGCAAAACAGTTTAAATTCAAAAATTGCGCGAGACATTTATGTAATATTTTAAGACGATATTTTCAACTATTTTTATTAGGATAGCGCAAATAATATTTCACTTCTAACAAATTTTTTTCCCGTGAATAGTAAAAGGAGAAAGAAAAGTTTAGTGAAAATTACGTCAGATTAAAAACGATACATTTAAAGTGTCATTAAAAAAAATCTTTCTTTTCGCTTTGCTAAAAAATACCGGGAGGCAAAGACTCTGTTTATTTAATTCATTTTCAGGGATGTAGTGGAGGGTATACGGGGGTATACGCCGTATACCCTCTGGATTTTGTTAAGGAACACCGTATACCCTCTGTTTCGCAAGAAGGCTATAGTATATATATACACTAGGGTATACCCTCTGCCTTGAGCGTATACCCTCTGCTTAGAACGTATACCTTCTGGTTTTTTTACGACTACACCACTGTTCATTTTATATTAGCTTATTTTGAAATGTCGACTGATTTTATTTAATCAAAGGCGGAAATAGCCATTGTATCATTTAACAGCCGCTGATTTGGCTTTAAAATTCATCAATCAAAGACAAATGAATAGAAACCCGTTTATAGGGAGATCGCCACTGTTTTTAAACTTATAATTCAATCTTCCGAAATATTTTTTAAGCCGATCAAATTAGCGTGCTTTTAGAGTCTGCGGTGTCTGAACGGGGGTTGACGAGCGTAGCTCGTAGGGGGCAGCGCCCCCTAGTTGAATTAAAAAAAAAAAAAAAAAAAAAAAAAAACAGTAGCGATCTCTCTGTAAACGGGTTTCCATTCGTTTTTCTTGGATTGGGGATTTTTAAGACCAAATCTGTTGCTGTTAAGAGATACAATGGCTGTTTTCGTATTTAATTAAACACATTAGTTATTTGAAAATAAGCTAATGTAAAATGAATTAAGTAAACAGTGTCATTGTCTCCCGGTATTTTTTAGCAGCGCTATAAGATAGTTCTTTTAAATAATTCATTTTAAATGTATTGTTTCAAATCTGACGTAATTTGCACCAAACTTTTATTTCTCTTATTAATATTCACGTAAAACTACTTTTGTTGTTAGAAGGAAATATTATTTGCGCTGTCTTCGAATTCACGAGAATAGTTGAAAAGATTATCTCAAAATATCTCGCGCAAATATATTTTTCAATTTAAATTGTTTTACCATATTTTTTGGGCATTTTAAATATGACGTAAAATTTAAGTGTAAATATGGTTCTTATGACGTAATTTTCCTGCTTTTAACATGTAATCATTTAATTCTAATTTTAAAGTTTTTTTCCGTTTGTAATAGTCACGTGTAAATAAAATTTTAATTTGAAGAAATATTTGATATGATAATTTGTTTCGCCGTTTATACAATTGGCAACAGTTTAAATTAATGACATTTTCTAAAATTTGTAAAAAACAACTCTCGAAATGCTGAAAATTTGAATTAAAAATAGAAATGAAACCTCAAAAATGCGTCAAATAAGAAAAATAAATGCAATCTGCGCATTGGGAACTTATAACGTATAAAATGATCTAAAACTGATTAAATTCTCATGCATAGTTTTTGCTCAAATAAAACTTTTTTAATGGAACGACTTTGTCCAACTTTAGCATTAAATATCTCTTAAAATAATTCTTCGATTTGAAAACTGTCTGCATCAGCGTGCTTATCAAACATTTTTCTATAATACCACCGATTTTCATCTTTTTGTATGCAACAGTTTTCTTAATATTATCGATGAAAGGCCATGCTTAAGCATTCAAATTGGATGCGGATCAACCCGGAATATCTACGCAGATGTTCATTGGTCCATTTCCAAATCAAAACATTTTTTTATATATAGAAGGATATAACATGGCGATATGCTTGAAAAATTAAGATAGTTCATAACACATTGAGATATATGCTTCTTATTAAATACAAAAATGTCAAAAGTTTACTTACCACTATTTCCGAATAGTAATTTGTGCAAATATCTTAAATTCTTGCTTAATACCGCCAGCACCTCGAGTAACATATCTACTGATAGGTTGTTTAACGGACTTTCCTTCCGACACAGTTTTGTTATGAATAGAATGCGCTCCCTGGTGGTGGAATGTGGAACTAACAGAATTCTTGGTTAAGACCGCCACCATCCCGACCCATATATCTACGGAAAGGTTGCGTGAAGGCGTTTCGTTCAGATATGCTTTTGTTAAGAATACAGTGCGCTCCTTGGTGGTGGAATACGAAACTAACATAACGCGATTTTGTTAAAATTAGGCAATCTAACAAGGCGATCTGTTTAACATATTTACTGATACGTTGTTTAACGGACTTTCATTCCGATACAGTTTTGCTATGAATAGAGTGCGCTCTCTGGTGGTAGAATGTGGAACTAACATAAGGCGATTTTGTCAAATCTAAATTTAACGAAATTCAGCGAAGACCCGGTTCGAGGTTCGTTCGAGCGAGATTGCCTTTTTTACAAGATTTTGCTATAAGGTGCCGTAGGCTGCGGGTAACCGGTTCGACTTTCGTTCGAGCGCGAAAGTCTTTTAAAAAAGAGTTTGCAGTGCATGCGCAGCACGCCTGCTATACGGTGCCGTAAGCAGCGAGGACCAGGTTCGACTTTCGTTATAGCGAAATGTTTTTTTAAAAGAGTTGTCAGTGCGTGCGCAGCATGCCTGCTATACGGTGCCGAAGACAGCGGCAACCCGGTTCGACTTTCGTTCGAGTGCGATAGGCTCTTTCAAAGATTTTGCACACGCCTGCTATACGGTGCCGTAGGAAGCGGGGACAAGGTTCGACTTTCGTTCGAGCGCGATAGGCTTTTTAAAAAGAGTTTGCAGTGCGTGCGCAGCACGCCTGCTATAACGTGCCGTAGGCAGCGAGGAACAGGTTCAACTTTTGTTATATCGAAAGGCTTTTTAAAAAGAGTTTGCAGTGCGTGCGCAGCACGACCGCTATACGGTGCCGTAGGCAGCGGGGACCCGGGTCGAGGTTCGTTCGCTTCGAGATTTTATAAAACAGGAAGTTCATGAAGAGGAGGGGCTCATGAAAACGAGAGGTTCATGGAAAGGAGGGACCCGCTAGCGGGCGAAGCCAGCTAGTCATTATTATTAATGTCCGTAAACGTCTGTATGTGTGTAACAATCCCTTGTGACCGGAACTCCTTCGCTCCCGGGCCACGCAGAGCGTCTTATGATATGTCGATTCGCACCGCCGTTTTCTCGGACAACCGTTCTTTGCGGTTTCCGTAATTATCCCGCCGTAATTACGGACGCAATTAGCTAATTAACGACTCATTGTCGAAGGAAAAGTGAATCTTTTTTATCCAAAAGCAGCAGTCTGAGTACAATGGGACCCTTCGTCGAAGCTCGCTTTGGAGCAGTCTCATTGGAGGATTCACAAAACTTGCACCCCGATTTTATTTTGCGAGGGTAGATACCAGGGGTGTAGTGGAGGGTATACGGGGGTATACGCCGTATACCCTCTGGATTTTTTTAAGGAACACCGTATACCCTCTGTTTCTCAAGAAAGCTATAATATATACACTCTAGGGTATACGCTCTGCCTTCAGCGTATACCCTCTGCTTAGAGCGTATAGCCTCTGTTCTTTTTACGACTACATCACTGGTAGATACTGGGAGAGAAAGGGAATTCCCAATCTAATCTCCGGATCTAAGGATCCTAGAAATTCGTAAAAGGTGTAGAAATACGCGGAAAAAAATCTACTTTATTTTGGTATAAATTTCATGTTTGTACGATGTGTAGAATCTCGACACAGTTTTGTTACGAATAGAGAGCGCTCCCTGGTGGTGGAATGTGGAACTAATAGAATTCTTGGTTAAGACCGCCACCATCCCGACCCATGTATCTACGGAAAGGTTGCGTGAAGGCGTTTCGTTGAGATATGTTTTTGTTAAGAATACAGTGCGCTCCCTGGTGGTGGAATACGGAACTAACATAACGCTATTTTGTTAAAATTAGGCAATCTAACAAGGCGATCTGCTTAACATATCTACTGGTAGGTTGTTTAACGGACTTTCCTTCCGATACAGTTTTGTTATGAATAGAGTGCGCTCCCTGGTGGTGGAATGTGGAACTAACAGAATTCTTGGTTAAGACCGCCACCTTCCCGACCCATGTATCTACGGAAAGGTTGCGTGAAGGTGTTTCGTTCAGACATGTTTTTGTTAAGAATAGAGTGCGCTCCCTGGTGGCAGAATGTGGAACTAACATAACGCGATTTTGTTAAATTTAGGAAATATAACAAGGCGATCTGCTTGCGACTTTAAGATAGTTCATAACACATTGAGATATATGCTACTTATTAAACATAAAAATGTCAAAAGTTTAGTTACCACTATTTCCGAATAGTAATTTGTGCAAATATCTTAAATTCTTGCTTAAGACCGCAACCACCTCGAGTAACATATCTACTGATAGGTTGTTTAACGGACTTTCCTTCCGCTCCAGTTTTGTTAGGAATAGAGTGCGCTCCCTCGTGGTAGAATGTTGAACTAACATAACGCGATTTTGTTAAATTCAGGAAATATAACAAGGCGATCTGCTTGAAACTTTAAGATAGTTCATAACACATTGATATACATACTACTTATTGAATATAAAAATGTCAAAAGTTTAGTTACCACTATTTCCGAATAGTAATTTCTGCAAACATCTCAAATTCTTGCTTAAGACCGCCACCACCTCGAGTAACATATCTACTGATAAGTTGTTTAACGGACTTTCCTTCCGACACAGTTTTGTTATGAATAGAGTGCGCTCCCTGGTGGTGGAATGTGACACTAACAGATTTCTTGGTTAAGACCGCCACCATCCCGACCCATGTATCAACGGAAAGGTTGCGTGAAGGCGTTTCGTACAGATATGTTTTTGTTAAGAATACAGTGGGCTCCCTGGTGGTGGAATACGGAACTAACATAACGCTATTTTGTTAAAATTAGGCAATCTAACAAGGCGATCTGTTTAACATATCTACTGATACGTTGTTTTACGGACTTTCATTCCGATGCAGTTTTGTTATGAATAGAGTGCGCTCCCTGGTGGTTTGCAGTGCGTGCGCAGCACCCGGTTGGAGGTTCGTTCGAGCAAGATTGCCTTTTTAACAAGATTTTGCAGGCGTGTGCAGCACGCCTCCTACACGGTGCCGTTGGCAGCGGGGACCCGGTTCGACTTTCGGTCGAGCGCGATAGGCTTTTTAAAGAAACTTTGCAGTGCGTGCGCAGCACGGCTGCTATACGGTGCCGTAGTCAGCGAGGACTAGGGTCGACTTTAGTCATACCGAAAGTCTTTTTTAAAAGAGTTTGCAGTGCGTGCGCAGCACGCCTTCTATACGGTGCCGTAGGCAGCGGGGACCGGTTCGATGTTCTTTCACTTCGAGATTTCATATTATTAGAGGTTCATAAAAAGGAGGGGTTCGTTCTTTCGAGATTTTATAAAAAAGGAGGGGCCCGCTAGCGGGCGAAGCCAGCTAGTCTCTACTACTATTAATGTCCGTAAACGTCTGTTTGTATGTTGGTAACACTCGCCCGTGTCGCCGGAACTACTTTTCTCACAGGCGACGCAGAGGGTCTTATTATATGTCGATTCGGGCCGCCATTTTCCGAGAAAAACGGACTTTGTGGTTTCGAGAAAATCCGGCCGTAATTACGGACGTCATTAGCTAATTAACAACTGATAATCGATGGAAAATCCTTTCAAAATTGAATCTGAGACTCGACATCATTAAATTTCCCACGCACCCTCTCAACATACACCTTAAAATAAAGGTAAATTAAATTCCGAACTGAGTAACATACAAGCTTATACATACGAGGCACGACCATAAAGTTACGACCGTTTTTATTGAACTTTTTAATTTAAGCTAATACCCCCCACATAATACACTTTAAATTAAAGGTATTAAAATTTCCGACCTGAAAATCACGTTAACTAAGCTTTACGAGGTCTTTCCAGAAAGTTATGGCCAAAAAAAGCAAATTTTTGCAAACATGTTTTTTCAAAAGACAATAACTCGGTGATTTTTGCTCCTATAAGTAGGAAGTTCCGCCTCAAAGAGAGTTCTCATCAAACTGTTGGGCATCACGAGCCCAGTTTTTCCCCATCTTTCTCTTCCCCCCTCCCCCTCTCAGCGTGCCCATAACGGGTTAACTTTTGCAACTTCTTCTGGTTTTGACTTAACTCAGCGGTGTTTCATATCAAACTGTTGGACATCATGAGCCCAGTTTGTCCCCCCTCTTGCTACCACCATCCCGACCCATTTATATACGGAAAGTTTGCGTGAACGCGTTTCGTTCAGATATGTTTTTTTTAAGAATACAGTGCGCTCCCTGGTGGTGGAATACGGAACTAACTTAACGCTACTTTGTTAAAATTAGGCAATCTAAGAAGGCGATCTGTTTAACATATCTACTGATAGGTTATTTAACGTTCTTTCCTTCCAAGACAGTTTTGTTATGAATAGAGTGCGTTCCCTTGTGGTAGAACTTGGAACTAACATAACATGATTTTGTTAAATTTTGGAATTATAACAAGGCAATCTGCTGACACATTGATATATATGCTACTTATTAAATATAAAAATGTCCAAAGTTTTGTTACCACTATTTCCGAATAGTAATTTCTACAAGTATCTTAAATTCTTGCTTAAGACCGCCACCACCTCGAGTAATATATCTACTGATCGGTTGTTTAACGGACTTTCCTTCCGACACACTTTTGTTATGAATAGAGTGCGCTCCCTGGTGGTGGAAAGTGGAACTAACAGAAATCTTGGTTAAGACCGCCACCATCCCGACCCATGTATCTACTGAAAGGTTGAGTGAACGCGTTTCGTTCAGATATGTTTTTGTTAAGAATACAGTGCGCTCCCAGGTGGTGGAATACGGAACTAACATAACGCGATTTTGTTAAAATTAGGCATTCGACTTTCGTTATAGCGAAAGACTTTTTTAAAATTTTTGCAGTGCGTGCGCAGCACGCCTGGAATACGGTGCCGAAGGCATCGGGAACCCGGTTCGACTTTGGTTCGAGCGCGATACGCTTTGTTAAAGAGTTTGCAGTGCGTGCGTAGCACACCTGCTATACGGTGCCGTAGGAAGCGGGGACCCGGGTCTAGGTTCGTTCGAGCGAGATTGCCTTTTGTACAAGATTTTGCAGGCTTGGGCAGCACGCCTGCTATACGGTACCGTAGCCAGAGGGGACCCGGTTGGATTTTCGTTTGAGCGAGATTTCCTTTTTTAGAAGATTTTGCAGTGCGTGCGCAGCACGCCTGCTATACGGTGCCGTAGGCACCTGGAACCTTGTTCGACGTTCGTTCGCTTCCAGATTTCATATTGTTAGAGGTTCATAAAAAGGAGGGGTATGAGTGCGTGCGCAGCACTCCTGCTATACGGTGCCGTAGGCAGCGGGGACCCGGGTCGAATTTCGTTCGCTTCGAGATTTTATAAAAAAGGAGGGAATCGTGAAAAGGAGGGGCCCGCTAGCGGGCGAAGCCAGCTAGTCTCTACTACTATTAATGTCCGTAAACGTCTGTCTGTATGTTGGTAACACTCGCCCGTGTCGCCGGAACTACTTTTCTCACAGGCGACGCAGAGGGTCTTATTATATGTCGATTCGGGCCGCCATTTTCCGAGAAAAACGGACTTTGTGGTTTCGAGAAAATCCGGCCGTAATTACGGACGTCATTAGCTAATTAACAACTGATAATCGATGGAAAATCCTTCCAAAATTGAATCTGAGACTCGACATCATTAAATTTCCCACGCACCCTCTCAACATACACCTTAAAATAAAGGTAAATTAAATTCCGAACTGAATAACATACAAGCTTATACATAAGAGGCACGACCATAAAGTTACGACCGTTTTTATTGAACTTTTTAATTTAAGCTAATACCCCCCACATAATACACTTTAAATTAAAGGTATTAAAATTTCCGACCTGAAAATCACGTTAACTAAGCTTTACGAGGTCTTTCCAGAAAGTTATGGCCAAAAAAAGCAAATTTTTGCAAACATTTTTTTTCAAAAGACAATAACTCGGTGATTTTTGCTCCTATAAGGAGGAAGTTCCGCCTCAGAGAGAGTTCTCATCAAACTGTTGGGCATCACGAGCCCAGTTTTTCCCCATCTTTCTCTTCCCCTCTCCCCTTCTCAGCGTGCCCATAACGGGTTAACTTTTGCAACTTCTTCTGGTTTTGACTTAACTCAGCGGTGTTTCATATCAAACTGTTGGACATCACGAGCCCAGTTTGTCCCCCCTCTTGCTACTATGTTTATGCATCTCCGGCGTCCATCCCCCCAATTCCCCCCCACTTTTCTGTATTTATCTGTTACCCGCCATGTGATATATCATAGGAAAGGTCTGTGAAGGCTGATTCAAGTTATACATCTTCGGTTCTCATCCTCCCCCTTTTCACCCCCCTAGGGGAGCATTTTTCTAAATTTCTGAAAATATTGGTTAGGACAGCCACCGACCCGACCCATGTATCTACGGAAAGTTCTTTTTATTAAGTGTTATGAACTATCTCAAAGTTTCAAACAGATCGCATTGTTAGATTTCCTAATTTTAGCTATATCGTGTTATGTTAGTTCCATATTCCACCACCAGGGAGCGCGTAGATGTGTCTTGAAACTTTAAGATACTTCATAACATATTGAGATATATGCTACTTATTAAATATAAAAATGTCAAAAGTTTAGTAACCACTATTTCCGAATAGTAATTTGCGCAAATATCTTAAATTCTTGCTTAAGACCGCCACCACCTCGAGTAACATATCTACTGGTAGGTTGTTTAACGGACTTTCCTTTCGACACAGTTTTGTTATGAATAGAGAGTGCTCCCTGGTGGTGGAATGTGGAACTAATAGAATTCTTGGTTAAGACCGCCACCATCCCGACCCATGTACCTACGGAAAGGTTGCGTGAAGGCGTTTCGTTGAGAGATGTTTTTGTTAAGAATACAGTGCGCTCCCTGGTGGTGGAATACGGAACTTACATAACGCTATTTTGTTAAAATTAGGCAATCTAACAAGGCGATCTGTTTAACATATCTACTGATAGTTTGTTTAACGGACTTTCCTTCCGATACAGTTTTGTTATGAATAGTGTGCACTCCCTGGTGGTGGAATGTGGAACTAACAGAATTCTTGGTTAAGACCGCCACCTTCCCGACCCATGTATCTACGGAAAGTTTGCGTGAAGGTGTTTCGTTCAGACATGTTTTTGTTAAGAATAGAATGCGCTCCCTGGTGGTAGAATGTGGAACTAACATAACGCGATTTTGTTAAATTTAGGAAATATAACAAGGCGATCTGCTTGCGACTTTAAGATAGTTCATAACACATTGAGATATATGCTACTTATTAAACATAAAAATGTCAAAAGTTCAGTTACCACTATTTCCGAATAGTAATTTGTGCAAATATCTTAAATTCTTGCTTAAGACCGCAACCACCTCGAGTAACATATTTACTGATAGGTTGTTTAACGGACTTTCCTTCCGCTCCAGTTTTGTTATGAATAGTGTGCGCTACCTCGTGGTAGAACGTGGAACTAACATAACGCGATTTTGTTAAATTCAGGAAATATAACAAGGCGATCTGCTTGAAACTTTAAGATAGTTCATAACACGTTGATATACATACTACTTATTAAATATAAAAATGTCAAAAGTTTAGTCACCACTATTTCTGAATAGTAATTTCTGCAAACATCTTTAATTCTTGCTTAAGACCGCCACCACCTTGAGTAACATATCTACTGACAGGTTGTTTACCGGACTTTCCTTCCGAGACAGTTTTGTTATAAACAAAGTGCGCTCCCTGGTGGTGGAATGTTGAACTAACAGAATTTTTTGTTAAGACCGCCACCTTCCCGACACATTTATCTATGGAAATGTTGCGTGAAGGCGTTTCGTTCAGATATGTATTTGTTAAGAATATAGTGCGCTCCCTGACCCGCTTCGAGGTTCATTCGAGCGAGATTGCCTTTTTTACAAGACTGTGCAGTCGTGCGCAGAAGGCCTGCTATACGGTGCCGTAGGCAGCGGGGACCCGGTTCGACATTCATTCGAGCGCGATAGACTTTTTAAAAAGAGTTTGCAGTGCGTGCACAGCACGTCTGCTATAAGGTGCCGTAGGCAGCGAGGACCAGGTTCAACTTTCGTTATAGCGAAAGGCTTTTTTAAAATTGTTTGCAGTGCGTGCGCTGCACGCCTGCAATACGGTGCCGAAGGCATCGGGAACCCGGTTCGACTTTTGTTCGAGCGCGATACGCTTTTTTAAAGAGTTTGCAGTGCGTGCGCAGCACGCCTGCTATACGGTGCCGTAGGCAGCGGGGACCCGGTTCGATTTTCGTTCACTCGAGGTTCGTTCGCAGGCGAGTTACGTTCTTTCGAGATTTTATAAAAAAGGAGGGGCCCGCTAGCGGGCGAAGCCAGCTAGTATTGTATTATTAGCCTACTTACTGTTAATTTATTGTTAATTTTAAATCTGTAAAAAAAAAAGATTATAGTTATAGATCAGATATGTTGGTTGCCAAAACTCGATTACAGAAAATTAGCCTGAGTTATAAAGGTGTTACATGATTTCAAGCTGAATGAAATTTTATATGCTTTTACAAAAATCTTAATAAGGCAAATAATTCAGTTTATCTGTCCCTATTTCTATCTTTTACTTCCTTAAAACAAATTTTATTAAAGACCAGGAGACGTCTGCACAGATCATCACCTCATCGAATAGACGGCTGAAATTTTAGGACTAGTTAAAAATCGATTAGCGTATTAAAATGTAACTGGTCTGCCACGTCCTATCTTTGGGGAAACCACCTACAGACCCGATTTTACCGGTTAATTGGTGGATTTTCCATTGTGTTTTCCTGCACCCATTCCTCCATGTTTCCATACTTTTGGATGCAGGAAAATACAATAGTAAACCTATCAGTCACCCACTAAAATTAGGTCTTCAGGTTGTTTCTACCATTATATGACTTAACAGACCAGTTGCATTTTAATGTACTAATCTAGTTTTAACTAATCCTAAAATTTCAGCTGTAAACTCGATGAGGTGATGGTGTGTGCAGGCGCCTCCCGGTCTGTTATAAATGTCGGAATTCTAATCTCAATAGCACTCTGGTCAATCTGGCAAATATCCCTACTATTTATGGAACACTATTCCTTTAAGTGCGTTTTAGTAATGTTAAAGAACTTTATACATATGCATCATACATATTATACATATGCATATAATACGTAATACATTTGCATCATACATATTATAGGTATGTGTATAATAAATAATACATATGCATCATTATGACGTCAGAACAAACAAAACATTTTTTGTCGCCAAATTTGAGAATTGACATGATATATTACCAAATTCGGTGACATTTCGCTAAATGTCGCCAATCTTGGCGAGTATTTGACGTTTGTGGCTATTTTTCAATGAGTTAATTATTAATGCGAGCCATCTATTTATATTTTTCCGCATATCATCTGAATAGTTAAATAATATAACGTACGAATATTTCCAAAGTGCCAGTAGTTTCGTCACTGCACAAAACCTCTGCTATTGTTAATATATTGTACTGTTATTATACTTACTGTGACTATGTTGTTAAGCTTTACTCTGCTGAAACTTCTGTATTATATAAATAGAATTTACGGAAACTATTAAAGCACCGAAACTGACAATTCTCCTTATGATTATTATAATTTTATAATATGTAACCTGTTAATTGATATGTACCGTTAGAAGGAATCTTCTATAATCCGGTTCCTCGCATTTTAGTTTTCAGGTTTCGAATAAAATTAGCTAAAAACTTAAAACCATGGCAAATTGGCTAGTTCTTCAACACGATTAGATGAGAAGAATGATAGATTTTCAAATGGATCATAGCAGTGAGCCCGTAGACCTTCTATTCTTCCGTAATCGAGTCTATTGAAAAGATTAGCATGAAACAAAAAGATATTAGCATCAATATGGTTGCAGATATTATCAATATTATTATTAAATGCAGATATTATCAAAGGATTTAATAAGAATAATTTCACTTGTACCTAATCGTATCAGTTAAAATACAGTAATAAAATACAATTAGAAAAGATTACTTAATAAGATTAAAAATTTCTGCATTAGAGAACGAATCGTAACTGATAAGGAAACATGCATAATTGAGTTAAGAGATATTTGTCATGAAAGAATGAAATACATAACAACACAAAATATATGTTGTGCTTCCATGATCGTAAAGAGTTCTTGATTTCTCTATCAAAAGCTTCCGACTTTTCGAAAGAATGGGCAAGTAAATTAAATTATGAATAACAGTAATATGATGCAACGTTTAATATGCAATTAATAGAGTATATACTGCTTGCTAGAGGCGGCTAGTACTTTAATATAAAAAGAAATAAAGTATGAATTTATAAAGCTCAATAAAATAAATTTAGGTATTTTTATGCTAGCCGGGCGAGAAATGGCAAATCGCCAAATACTGTTCCTAACTCTATTGCTCGTATTGCATTTATTTCATTTAAAAATATAAACTTTTCAGTTATCTCATTTAAAATAGATGCATTTCCCTCATTTTATTTAATAGAATATTTAACATAGAAATAAATAAATAAATAACAAATAATAACATAAACCAAAATATTTTATTTGAAAATCAAAGCATTGTTTCTAATTTACACATGTGAAAAATGAAAACTTCTTTTGACGAAAAAACTAAATGCTAATTAGGAGATTTGCTCCCGGCTAACATAAAAGTACTGAAATTTAAGTTTTTTTTATATTAATATAGCTTAGAAAAAACTAGAAAAAACATGCAAAAAGTAGTGATATCCCAACAAAAAGTTTTCGGTAAAAAAAAAAAAAAAAGCGCCAAGTTCTCCTTAATGTTTCGGCCAGAAAAAGTAGTGATATCTGAAGTTCGCACAAGGGCACAAGTTAAAAGCCAAACATCCCAAATCTTTCATTGAAAATGGCTTCCTGCGACTTGGCCGTTAATGCCTTCGAGAGGGTTTTTCAAATTTTAAAGTATGTACAAATGAGCTACATGACAACTGCATTTTTTGATTATTTTAGGCATTTTGTGGCACAAAGTACAGAAGTAAAATACACATTTAAAAAAAGTATTTAAACCACTTCAGTCTATTTAAATGCTTAGAAGTTAAATATAACAAAATACTTGTATTCATAAGGTAATATCCCTAATTGCTAAAACATAAATTAGTATCAGCTTTTAACAGTTTATAAATCGAATACCTCTTAATGTATGCAAACAAACTATAATAAATGTTCAAACGAAAAAAAATCTCTTTCGTCAATGCACAAGATTTCAATATTACACAATAAAATATAATGTAACATATTGTGAGATTTGAAGAAAGTAAATTTTCTTTTATTTCTTAGGTTTTACGTTAATGACTTTAGCTTTAGACTGTACGAAATGGCAATTAAACCACATGTGGACTAAATGATCTGTAATCAAAACTATTGTTTGTTGAAATTGATGGTATTTATCAGAAATCTTTTACTTATAATGTCTTTATGTGAATTTGCCTCTTTGCATACTAATATTAATTTTAATATTTAAATAATTCATAAATGCGAAATTTCCAATCATTAATTTTGAAATGCTGTAGAAGGCATTAACGGCCAAGTCGCAGGAAGCCATTTTCAATGAAAGATTTGGGATGTTTGGCTTTTAACTTGTGCCCTTGTGCGAACTTCAGATATCACTACTTTTTCTGGCCGAAACATTAAGGAGAACTTGGCGCTTTTTTTTTTTTTTTTTTACCGAAAACTTTTTGTTGGGATAGTATTTGTTCTCGAGTATATGAACCATGTTACATATTCATTATTATTTAATTCTTCATAAAATATTAATTTTTGCTATTTACTTATTTAGGTTAATATTATAGTTGGAATATAGTTCTATTTATTTTTTAGTATTAATCAGTAAGAACCCTATTTATTTTAACACTTATAATGTTTGTACATAATCGCAGTACAGATGTTTTTAACTATTGATTTTACAAATTTGGTTCTTTCGCATCCGGATGTTGTTTCGTACGCTGATTCGTAAAATCTAAATTTTAAAAAAATCGGACCACAACTTTCCGGTTTATGAAAAAATCGATTTTTAAACATAAAAGAGATGCTTTTTCGTACAGACAATTGACGGGAATTTGTTAAAATTAGGAAAACTAAAGAACCGATCGATTTTAAACTTTGACATAGTTCATAACACATAATAAGAATTTTATGAATTTAAGGTGAGCTGAATTTGTGTGTGTGTGGGGGGGGGGGGGGGGGGAACAAGGGGCTCCGTGAAAAAAATGGCTAATCTGATTTGTAAAAAAACTTTACGCATTTGGTTACGTCTATTTATTAATTACATGCATTATCATTTAGCTTTTATTACCTTTTATTTGTTAGCTCCCAGACTATCAAAGCTTGATAGCTAATGTGCCCGCATGTTCTGTATATACGTATGTATATACGTAACGCGATAATTTTTGATAGAAATATCCGTTTTGTTTTAAACTTTGTATAATATATAAAAAACTGAAATATGGGAGTGGATAATTTTCAGGGGGACGCATTCCTAAATATAATAGTGCTGCCATTTATGCAAGGAATTATTAATTTTCTATTAACAATTTTGGTTTGTTAATTTAAGGATAAAGTGTTTTGAAAGAGATATTAAACGAAATCCTCTGCATATCACACTTACCCACTTGTTTTCTTTAGGATAAAATAATACATAATTGATTTTTTTTTTTATGGTTTTCTGGCTGGTTTTCTCCTTACGTCCAGAAATTCGGTTCAAAATTCCAATTGATGGTACTCTCTGAAAGATCATTTACGTTTACCAAAGAATGGAAAACGTATTTCGATTACATAGTTTCTGAATAACAATACCTGCCTATTCCATGCTTTTCCGAACAAAAATAAATGAAAACTTGTGTCATAAAGTTGACCCTTCGGATTTGAGACCAGCCTTAAGTACAATTGAAGAATATGGTAGAAAAGGAAATATGCTTTAGATAAATCGAAGCAGAAAACTTGACATTTTTTTCTTCATTCTTCCATCAAAATACTATAAATTACATAAAATTTTGTATCTAATATTTTGAAAGTAAAAGCATTACATAAAAATACTGAATATTTTTATTTCGGTCTTTAAGGGGAGCCCACTTAGAAAATGTGAAAAATTGAAAACATTCGAATTAAAATAAACATTAAAATCAGTGTTTAATTTAAATTTTTGTATTGCTAAATTATCTGGATTCATCTTAAACCAGAATGAATGGGATCGTATCAAAAGTATTTTTCGCTAAGAATGGCGGTTGACTTTCAGAATGTTTCTCTGATAACGGGCTCTGAACTCCCCAATTAATTACTTTTTTCACACTACATTTGAGGTTGTTTCAGAGCTTTGATAGTCAAGAACGAAAAGAGTGGGAAAAACGAGTTATCTGGAATTTCCCTGGAAATTAGTGGACTATAACAGTTTACCGCCAGTTGAAAAAAAATGAACTATTAATGTTACTAGATTTAAACAGCTCTAAAATCTAACCGATGATTAAGATGTCGCATAGGAATTATTTTTTCAATCAATCCCTTTCAAATTTCTCCTGTATGCTAATTTTGTTTTTTTCCCCCTTAATAAATGTGTATCGGTATGAAAAAGAAGAAATAATTATCAAATGAATTATTAAGGGGAAATGTCAAAAAAGCTCGCCCAATTTGAGGACAATACTAATAAAAAAAAGTTTCGCTTTGTGTGTGTGTGTGTGTCTGTCTGTGTATGCGATGGCTAGCAAAATCTAGCGTAAGTACGAAGCTGACAATTTTTATGAAAGTAGCCCAAAGTCTCTTCTGAGACTTCAGAATTTTAAAATTCTAATAATTAGTTGAGTTATTAATTAAAATTCGCAAATCACTCTCATTAATAACTCACCTCGGCCCTTGCGAAAGGGAAAAAGTGGTGGCGCACGCGCAGAAGCCTTATTTATGCATCGGGAGAAAATGAAGTTCGGAAAGAAGGAATTTCGGGAGTATTTTGTCATTATTTATTAACTTACATCAGTCAAACTGCTTAGTTAAGTTAAACGGATGACATGTTCTATAAGATCGTACTCTTATGCCTCATATGCCGCAACCAATTGAAAAAAATATCACAGTTAATCCTTCGAATTTTTTTTTTCCAAAAAGGCTCGTTTTTTCCGTGAAGCGTTTTTCTGTCCTGTTGCAGCGCCCCTCGAGGACGCAATTTTAGAGGTACCGACAAATTAAAAATGTGCTCTCAAAGCTAAAACCTTCTAATCGGTGGTTTTAAAAAAATATGAATTTTAACCTTTTCAAATACATTGGCGAACTCAGGTCACTTCGCGTTTTATGGAGACGATATTTTTTTTAACCCTAAAAGTAAAAAAACGTCCATACTTTAACACACTTTATTTTTACTTTACACACCATACTTTTTTTTTTATGTTTAGAGCATCTCTATAGCACAGATTTACATAACCTACAAAATTTTTGAAACGTTCGGACGGGTATAAAATATTTTTTACAAGATAAAATATGTGAAAAATTCGATGGAAATAAAAAATTTGAGTGTTTCGTCGCGGTTTCGCCCCTTCAGGGCACAATTTTAGAGGTACCGACAAAACCAAAAATATGTTCTTAAAGGTGAAACATTCTTCTAATCGATGTTATAATCGGCTTTTAAAAATAAGGATTTTAACCCTTTCAAATATACCGGCACGGAGGTTACTTCGCGCCTCACGGTGACGATATTTTTTCTATGCTAAAAGTAACTATACGTGCGTATTTTAACAGAAACTTTTTAGAGCATTTCGATAGACCAGATTTACGTCACCTGCAAAAATTTCGAAATGTTCAGACGAGTATAAATATTTTTATAAACTAAAATATATGAAAATATCTACGAAATCAGTAAAAACCTGGGTGTTTTTGCGCGGTAAAAAAAAGACGTCTTAATTTAAGTATATGTGTGTGGTGATAGGGAGGGAGGGTATAAATATTTTTTAAAAAATGGCCTTAAAATTTTTGCCCCCCCCAGTCTTAGAGCCCAAGTTACGCCTATGCCTAGGAACATTTCTTGAAAATGACTGGAACTTTACTGTATATGTTAAAAACATTCTACAGAAATGCCAGTAAGTTTCCTGCGAAATACCAGGAATATTTCTGTTGACAGCAAAAGATTACTGACATTTCACAGCATGCGGGATCCGCAGACGATTTTTACATTTCCAGTTGACAATTTTCGCTTTATTATCATTATTTGTTGGAATGAAAAAATATTTTGAAATTGACATCAAAATTATTATTTATAATTTACACGAAAAAATAAATTTTCAGTTAAAATTCAATAAAGTAAATATATATATGATATATTGTTTCTGAACTTTGCTTAAAATATAAAAATATATAAATGTAAATAATAATTAGAAAAAAAGTCTAGACATAAAATATTTTGGATTTTCGTCAGTAATTATGTTAGTTTACAAGTTAGATAAAATACATATAAATTTTCATGAAAAAAAAAAATCCTAAACGTAATTGTATATTTTTTCCGAAAATAAAAAAAATTCAAATTTGCAGCAATTCAAAGTGTCAAATATATATCAAATTTAAATCAAATTGTAAAGTGTTAAAGTCACAATATAAAATTAATTAAAAAAGAAAAAAAAAAGTCAAGAGGCAGCATCGAACTCGGGCCATACGGCTGGCGTGCGAGCCTTCTGCGTGCACACCACGAAAGACACATTGAGAGCTGCAAACTAATGGGTATTTGAAACGTATGCTAAACCTCGGCATCTAATTTCTGAAAATCTAAGGCCCATTTGAAGAAATCCTTTCACAAGAATAATTAGAGATAAGAACTCTAAAACATACTTTAAATTAATCAAAATCGGTGAGAATCATGTTTGATGGTCCCCTGGTTAATGGAGATCCAAATAATAGGTGTATTTTTTTTTACACGGTCTGCTCGTTAAGCATTCCACAGACAAGTACGAGAGCAGGGGCGCGCCAGCGGTATCCAGCGCCTGTGTGCAGAATTTCAGTTGGCGCCCTATAACACCCTCTGAAAATAAAAAATTATATGAAAAAAAAAATCTTTTAGTATCTATAAATGCATAGCCATCCTGCTAGAGTTTTATACCAGATCAAATAAAGTTTTTAACGAGAAAATTATTTAATCAAATGTGTCTTGTTTCTATAGAGTTCGTATTTTATTTCGTTTATTAAATAAAATTGCTGGTTCCAAAAGCATGTTTAAATTACTTGAAAAATAAGGAAGGTTGGCCTTGGCCGCTATGTAAATAAAATTCGAAACACAGTAAAGCCTGTAAAAATAAAACCTGTCTGTATCAGAATCCTGCATTAAACGGTAAAATTTCATTATCCCAGAGAAAATAATACAATAAAATAACAATAGATTGCATACATACTGATAAAAGAAAGTTGTTTTTCATCTCTATATTAATAAAAGAAAGACGTTTGTCTTTACTCTGCATGTGTTGGCGATTTCTAAGAAAATGAAAATCTACCGTACATAGAGGTATGAAAATTTGGATAAGGATAAGCAGATCCAAATGGAACTGGGGCTCCGATTTTTCATTTTTTGATAATAAGCTGAAATATAATTAAAAGACATTATGATAATCGCAAAATGGCGAGTTTTTTTTTTCAAAACAATCATGCCTCTGCATTTCTCCAGGCGTTAAGCGGTTCTTCACACTGACGAAAGCGTGGCGTTCGGACTTTTACTGCATTTTGAAATTGCGATGACCGGGTGCCCGTAGAGTTACCCCCCCCCCCCCCCAAAAAAAAAAAAATATATATATATATATGAAAGAAAAGATAAAGAAAGAAAGAAAATCGTCGAATCTTTCCGATTCAAACGGTATCTTTCATTTACTCTTTCAAAAAAACTTTTTATTTGGCTGCTATTCGAGTCAGTTTTCAAATTTTTCCGTTTTTCTGAAGTTAAAAAAAAAAAAAAAAAACTATTAATACATTCTTGGTATATTTCTGGATCTAACGATATCTCTGGTATGAAAAATATTAATATTTACTATTTAAAAAAAAAAAATTAAGTCATTTCAAGGATTCGCCAGATATTTTTTTTCTCAGTGCAAGTTTTCTCAAGATATCATTTCCTGTCTCAGAAATATGTGCTTTGAATATCATTTCGAGTTTTAAAAAAGTGAGGGTATGGGGCATATTTTATATTATTTATGTTTTATCAAGAATTTTTGGTCAGAATTGGAATTTTATATATATAATAGCAGAAATTAAATATAAATTTGATGTTCGCTTGAAAAATCAGATCGGGGCGTGGATATCACTCCTGGTGAACGCCGCAGAAGGCAGTGGGTACGCCATTCGATGGCAGCGCCTCAACTCGAGCTTCGTTTGGATGGATTTCCATTTAAAAATAAAAAAAAATACCCAAATTCGAGGTTCTAGCCTGCCGAATAACGCAGTACTGATGACAAAATTAGGCATGTTGGGAAAGATTTTCGTTTAAAAATATAAAATTAAAACAAACCGGACAATGCATTGCACGTCCGTTGTATATGCTGCTGAAGACATTGCACCCCCTCCCCATCTCTAGGTTCGTCTGGAAAATTTTTCTTTTAAAAATATAAAAACATTCAGCATTTGATTGTAAGCGTATTTAAGGTTATTATCAATTGCAATACCGGGTGGGTCGATTGGTAGGGCATAGTACGGGCATTAAAATCTCTTTTTTGATAAATCTATATTTTTCCATTCTTATTACAGCGATCATTGTAGCTCTTAACTTATTTATGTCTAAATTGAACTTTTTTTGCCATTCTAGTCTCTGAAGCGTCTAAGTTTATATGTACTGCTAATAAATGCTCATATTTCAATTTTATGCTCCGAATTAAAATGAACAAACCTTACAATAATCACAGTTATATTTATTCAGTATGTGATTAGACACAAACTTACGAAGGAGGGGATGCAGGGAAAGGCCGCCCCTCTCAATCTTTGAAAAGAGCAAGAATTCTTGGATATTTATGGCCAAATTCAGCCTATTTTCACCATCCCCTCCCCCATAACAAAAATTCTGTTTCCGCCATGTTGATAGGTCCAGATTACAAGATAGTACAGATAAAAAACATTGTTCTGCTCGGAGGTCTATGGTCCGAAAAAACACACAATTTTTGTCCAATACATAATAGTTTCTACAGAAATGATAATTTGTAGGAGCGCTGAAAAAGGATATTGCTCCGCCGCCTAAAGTAGACTTCACTCTATGAGCTCAAAACTCACAGTGTTAAACCTACGACACGGAATGCCAAAACTTTCGCAAACGGCTCATGTTTCATTTTACAAATTAAAATTTGTTCTATAGCTGTTAAATCTATAGAATTATATTATCTTAAATATTGCTTGTATTGCTGTGAAACCTGGAGCTTAGTGAACGGAATATTACGTCCCAAACACTTAGAGGGTTAAAATTTGTTCTATAGCTGACGTCAGTCTCTCTAATCTAAAGCCTGCACTCATACAAGTTCTGGCTTTACAATGCTTCTCTGTTCAGTTTGCGGGTCCGTATCCGGCCCGCAAAAATGAAGACAAATATTCAAACGAGTCGGGCCAAGCCAGCAGAATAAAGACAATTTTTTTTAACGGCCTGGCCAGGCCGATAGAAAATTAAGCGGTCCTACCAGCCCGATAGAAAAATTTAAACGAAGCCGATAAAATAGAATCCCCCCCCCCCCCAATAGATACGACTATGAATAAGTATAATAGTGCTGCACGAGCCGATGCTAGTTTGACAACATCAATACAGAAATATAACATATCCAGCGTAGAGATCGTCATCGAGCAGCTACATCGTGCCTGAGCGCGGATTTGATTTTTTTCAGCAGACTCGGGCCGTGCCAGTGCGAGGCTTACATTTTTTTCTGCATAGTCGAGCCGGCCCGGAATTGGATAGACGTGTAATATTGTTCCCAGGACGTGTCGGGCAGGCGATAGGTTTTGTAAAAATAGTAAGAGCGATAATGAATTTCTGTTAACGTAATAATTGTAGTATACCTTCATAAATTACAGAAAAATATTTTCAAAAATCTACTTTTTATTGTACAGCTTCAAAAGTTATGATGCTTTTAACCCTCTTTTTTTTTTTCTAAACTGCATTAATTTTTTTAATGAATCTTTATTTGAATGCTGAAGAGTCTAGGTAATCAATAATGCTGCTATTGTGTACTTTATCTCTTAGGAACACATAGTAATCTAACATTTCTTCATAATTCCATATGCAGTATTCGTTAACAGGATTTTAATTGTATGTTAGGAAAAATCGAAATTTTTGGTAGAAATTGAATCGGGCCGGGCCGTGCCAGGCCTGGTCTGATTTAATTGATTTTTGAACGGTCTGGGCAGGGCATATTTTCCCTAATTTTTGCACAGACTGGGTCGCGAACTTCAAAAATATAAAGGGGCCGGGCCCAGGCCAGGAAATTCCGGTCTCTAATTCAGGGCTGTCCAACGCGTCTCCCGCGGACGCTGTGGTGGTGCCCTTTGAAGATTTTCTTGGCGCCCATTCGAATCTTCCCCCTTACTAGCTATTTTTAAAATGAAAAATTCACTTTAAAGTATGCCTTTAAAATCAATAATATTTGAATGTGATTCTGTTAATTGATACCAGATACCGTTATTTAGTGTTAATTATTTTATGTTATTAATTTGTTATTTAGTGATTAAGGTTTCTAGACCCTTCACCTACAAAACTTTTGAGACCGGTTGGCCCTCTGAAAAATATAATTTTAAATTTACTATGATTTATATTATTTCTGCAACTTATTTTTAAATAGAATTTCTGAGTAGGGGACTTATGGCTATCACCGTGAAATGTATGCGCATCATACACTGCTCAAAACAATTAAAGGATATTGCAGTTTTAGGTGGATTTTGTATCTGGTAAACTGTTTAGCTGATTGATACATGGTCGACAGACATAGTAGGTTATATGAGAATAAATTACACATGTTTGGCAGAAAAAAATGCATTTTATTGCGCATTTGTGTACTAAAGGAAAAAAAAATTGTGCATATGAGAAAAAAAGAATAAGAAAAGGTGTTTCCTTCAAAGAAAATCATTTTCAGTAGGGGTATGGTTTCCACGGGCGGCCAGCAACGTTGAACACCTTTGAGGCATGGACTCAGTGAGGCTATTAATGACGAGTTGGGGTATTCTGCCCCACTCTTCCAGAAGAGCTCTTTCCAGTTCTTGGAGAGTTTGTGGGGGTTGTTGGCGGCCAGAAACTCGTCTTCCTAGAGCGTCCCAAACGTGCTCGATTGGATTCATGTCTGGAGAACACGCTGGCCATTCCATTCGAACGATTCCTTCCTCGAAAAGGAAATCCTCCACCAGGTTTGCACGATGTGGCCTGCAGTTATCGTCCATTAAAATGAAGTTATCTCCGATTGCTGCAGCGTAAGGGACTACAATAGGTCTGAGGATCTCATCCCTATATCGGCGACCAGTCAGAGCTCCATCTCGAATGATGTAGAGGTCAGTGTGCCCGTCAATGGAGATGCCACCATACACCAACACTCGTCCACCGCCAAATCTGACACTTTCGTGCACGAACGCAGGATTATTCCTACTGCCACGGTCCCTCCAGATGAAAATACGCCTATTATCCGGATGCACAAAAAAACGGGACTCGTCAGAAAACAGAATATTGCTCCATTCATTTCTCCTCCAGTTGACATGTTCGGTTGCCCATTCCCTGCGGTCGCGACGATGCCTTGATGTTAATCTAACGCATACCATCGGTCGGCGAGCATACAGACCTACAGCATGGAGCCGGTTTCGGGCAGTCTGAGTTGAAATGGTGGTGCCTGTAGCCGAGCGAAGGTGTTGTTGGAGAAGAGTAGCGTTCATGGTTCGCTGTCTCCGAGCTGTTAACTCTAAATACCGATCTTCATTGGGCGTTGTTGCCCGTCTACGACCTTGCCCTGGTCTTCGGCCTGCACATCCACTCTCCAAAAAACGGTTCCAGATCCTGGAAATGACACTTTGTGACACTCCAATGGCTTGCGCTACTTCGGCTTGAGTTTGGCCCCCTTCTAACCTACCAACAATTCTCAAAGCTTCTGAATCTGTCAAATGACTTCGCTGAGACATCGTACTCATCGAAACAAAGCAATCACTGAATGCCGATCATTCTTGTCTTCATTCTCTTTTATCCAGTTGAAAGTCAAATTTCATTCGCTGCCGCTGAAGCGACGTTTTTGACGTCGAACTCAAAATTTGCATACTCCATAGTTTGAAAACCAGAAAAATTTGCATTTGTGATTCTCTTCTTCAATTTTCGGCAAAAAAAAATTTCGTTTATATCTTTATTTTATATAACTAGGGGGCTCGGCCCCCTACGAGCTACGCTCGCCAACCCCCGTCCAGACACCGCAGGCTCTAAATGCACGCTAATTTGATCGGCTTTAAAAAGATTTCGAAAGATTGAATTATAATTTAAAAAACAGTGGCGATCTCCCTATAAACGAATTTCTATTCATTTCTCTTTGATTGGGGAATTTTAACGCCAAATCCGCTGCGGTACTACTTGATTATCCCGTCGACCAATTTCGCCAAATTATATAAATCGCCAAACCACTCGCCAAATTATACAAATTGACATAATTTTTTTATTTTAAATAACGAAAGAACAAATAAATTCGTACAACATTAATAAAAATACAAATAAAACGTCCAAATAAAAATAACTTGATGACGTAGACACGTGTAACAACATTTCAAAATAAGCTAATATAAAAGGAATTAAGTAAACAGAGTCTTTGTCTCCTGGTATTTTTTAACAAAGCGAAAAGAAAGTTCTTTTAAATGAGACATTTTAAATTAATCGTTTTTAATCTGACGTAATTTTTACCAAGCTATTCTTTCTCTTTTAAATAATCGCGTGAAAGTACTTTTGTCAGCAATGAAATATTATTTGCGGTTTCCTAACAAAAATAGTTGAAAATATCCTCTCAAAATATTAAATAAATGTCTAGCGCAATTTCTAAATTTAAACTTTTTTGCAATATTATTTTGTGTTCATTTTATGTAATAACTATAATGTGACGTAAATATGACGTAATTTCTCCTATGACTTCTAACGCATGTTAATGAATTTATTATTTTACAATATCCTTTCTCTTTTAAAATTCAAGTGTGCACTTTTTATGACGTAATTTTTAATAAGTTCCTGCTTTTTATACATAATTATTTAATTCTAATTTGAAAGTTTTTTTCCTGTTTATAATAGTCACGTGTAAATAAATTTTTAATTTGAAGCAAACATTATTGCTTGCGCTTTTTATACAGATGGCAACAGTTTAAATTAGTACAATTTTCTGAAATCTGTAAAAAATATCTCTAGAAATGCTGAATATTTGAATTTAAAATAGAAATAAAACCTGAAAAAATGAGTCAAAATAAAAAAATTAATGCAATCTGCACTCCCGCAAATTCTAACGCATAAAATGATCTAAAAATGATTACACTGCCATGTACAGTTTTTGCTGCTATAAAACTTTTTTAGTGGGACGATTTTGTCCAACTTTAGCATTAAATATCTCTTAAAATAATTCTTCGATTTGAAAACTGTCTGCATCAGCGTGTTTATCAAACATTTCTGTATAAAACCACTGATTTTCATATTTTTGTATGCATTATTTTTCTCAATATTAACGAAGAAAGACCTCCGGTCACAAAAAATTCAAAACCGGCGGCGGCGGCGGCGGCGGCGGTGACAGCGGTAGTTACTTTTTTTTAGAATAGAGAGAAACTTCAAATATCCTTTAATTGTTTTGAGCAGTGTATAAAACACTCGTGACGCATAAGTCTACCATTATTCATGGCTTGATTACAGCAGGGGAAATTTTTACCAGCATTTCCGAATATAGTAATTTTCCATCTTATTTATGACAGAAATTCTACAGTAAGAAGACAATTGCGATAAAAAAAGGTGCAATTTAGCACCTGTGATAACAAAACTGTATTATTTTTTTACCACAAACTACAGTAAGATAATAGTGTTGCATATTTTCAGCCATGTGAATTGTGGCGCCTTTCATTGTTTGCAACTACATGAAGCGCCTCTGTTTATTGAAAGGTTGGACCGGTCTACGTCTAAATCACTTATTAGGAGACTCATAAGTAGAATAAAATGAAATAAATAACTATCTGTAAGAAAGTTTATCTCAGGTAAACCTACAAAGCATAATTCAGATGTCAAGAAAATGTAAAACATTTTAGTTTAACCAAAAAAGTTTTTTTTTTTAAAAGTATTTGCTCCTCAACTGAAATCTTTGGCGCCTTTACTACTTCGGCGACTGTGTGCGCCGCACACTTTGCACACTGGGTCGGCGCGCCCCTGTACGAGAGATAATCTCTTAGCGATGTCACAGAGGTATTGTATTTTCATCTGAATAGTCTTGGCAATAGAGACGTAAACGATTATGTCGTCTATTGATTTATTTGCATTCCATATTGATTTTTTTACATTCATTTAAGGAATTCGTTTTCGACACTCGCGCGCGAGCAACGGATTATAGCAAAAAAATAATAAATGGCGGCTGCAGCGTTTTGCTGTTTTCCAACTTTTGTTCAGGAACGTTTCAGATAAGAAAACCAGAATTTCACAGGAAAGAGCTAAATTATTCTGAAAACCTGAGAAAAGGCGAAACGTTCCTGGATTTTACATGGAACGTTACCATTTTTTTACTTTCTTCTATCTTTACAAGAAGAAAGTATTGGTTTCGTGAAAATTTTCGAATTCCAGTTTTCGACGGATTTACAGGTTTTAGGGGTCAGAGATTCCGAAAAACATGTTTTTACAAAATGTCTGTCTGTGAGTCTGTCTGTCTGTCTGTCTGTCTGTCCGTCTGTCTGTCTGTCTGTCTGTCTGTCCGTCCGTCTGTCTGTCTGTATGTGACACAAATTTTGTGGGCGCTCTATCTCAAGAACTAATGCACGGAATTTAATAAAAAATGATATTCAGTTAGACCCTGATATAAATTGGTGCTGATTAGTTTTTGGTGTAAATCGCTCAACAGGTGGTGCTGGTATGCAGCATTTTGCAGGATTTCCGCAAAAGCTCTATCTCAAGAACTAATGCACGGATTTTTACAAAACTTCAGATTCCATTAGTCCTTGACATGAATAGATACTGTTTAGGTTTTGGTGTAAATCGCCCAACAGGCGGCGCTGCTATGCTGCATTTTGCAGGATTTACACTATTTTCGCAGTAGCTCTATCTCAAGAACTAATGCACACATTTTCATCAAACTTCGGATTTAGTTAGTCCTTCATATGAAATGATGCTGACTACGTGTTAGTGTTAATCACCCAATAGGTGGCGCTGCTGTGCTGCATTTTGAACTATTTCCTCAATAGCTCTATCTTAAGAACTAATGCACGGATTTTCATCAAACTTCAGATTTAAGTATAACTTGATTAATACTGCTGCTGATTATGTGTTGTTGCAAATCGCTCCACAGGTGGCGCTTCTATGTTGCATTTGTCATAATTTGCGCAATACCTCTATCTCAAGAACTAATGCACGAATTTTCCTCAAACTTCATATTCAGTTAGACGTTGACATAAGTTGGTGATAATTAGGTTCTGGTGTAAATAACCCAATAGGTGGCGTTGCTATGCTGCATTTTGCTGGATTTACACGATTTCAGTGACAGTCATACCTCAAGAACTAATGCAAGGAATTTCATATTTTTAGAATTATCATGATGAACACAGATTGCCATTTAATTTGGCACTGAGATAGTGAATTTTGAAATATTGACATTTTAATAAAAATTATATTCAGTTACCCCCTGATATAAATTGGTGCTGATTAGTTTTTGTACATCGCTCAAGAGGTAGCGCTGCTATGCAGCCTTTTTCACGATTTCCGCAATAGCTCAATCTCCACAAATAATGCACGGATTTTCATCAAACTTCAGATTCAGCTAGTCCTTGACATGAATTGAAGTTTTCTACATTTTGGTGTAAATCGCTCAACAGGTGGCGCTGCTATACTGCATTTTTTACGATTGCGGCAATAGCTCTATCTCAACAACTAATGCTTGGATTTTCATGAAACTTCAGATTCAAGTATACTTTGATATGAATTAGTGCAGCTTGTGTTTTGGTGCAAATCGCTCAACAGGTGGCGCTGCTATGCTGCACTTTTCAGAATTTCCATTATAGCTGTATCTCAAGAACTAATGCAATAATTTTCACCAAACTTCAGAATCAGTTAATCCTTGACATGAATTGACATATTGTACATTTTGGTGTAAATCGCTCAACAGGTGGCGCTGCTATGCTATATTTTTCAGAATTTCCACTATAGGTGTATCTCAAGAACTAATGCACGAATTTTCATGAAATTTTAGAATCAGTTAGCCCTTGACATGAATTGACATTTTATACAGTTTGGTGTAAATCGCTCAATAGGTGGCACCGCAATGCTTTTTTGTGATTTCCGCAATAGTTCTATCTCAAGAACTAATGCTTAGATTTTCAACGAACTTCAGATCCATGTATACTTGGATATCAATTATTCCTGTTTATGTATTGGTGTAAATCACTCAACTGGTGGCGCTGCTAAGCTACATTTTTCAGAATTTCCGCTATAGCTCTATCTCAAGAACTAAGGCACGAATTTTTATCAAGCTTCAAATTCAGATACACTTTGATATGAATTGGTGCTAAATTAATGTAATTTCCTGTACTAGTTAAATGATTTAATTGACGTGATTTATATAGAAGAAAGTTTTGTGATGGCCACAACATACTAGTTTTACATTGAATTACGACTTACCGATCGAAGTTTTCTTTTCTTTTAAATGATACACTTTACATACCACTCCATAAATCGAAAAGAAATCCCGAATATGGAAAAATAAATAAGCACCCCGATTACTTAAAGTAGGATGAAAAAGAAAATACAAAAGGATTGAAAACATTAAAAATACATGGTTATTTTTTTTCCAAGTCCATTAACATGTTCTGAACCAGAAATTGTAATAAATGAAAACAAGTAAGTATAACATAGAAACTAGAAACATTTTATTAAATAAATTTTCTTGTTCAAAACATGGTTACTTGAAGGTTCAAAACATGGTTACCAGAAGGTTGGCAGCTATGAACATATGCCTCGTCTGTAGGTTTTCTTTATGCAAAAAGTATTTATAAATTTTAGACACTCTGACGTATAAATAAAATCTGGTAATAAGATTATTTCCCCTCAATTCAATTGTAATCTCTATAAAAAGTAACTTTCATATTTGTTGATACTTGCTCATAGAAAAATATTGAAATCTTCCTTCTGCTTATACAGTCAAACCCTGATTTAGTGCCATCTCGAAATAGCGCCAAATGGGATTTTCAATGTAATGCATCCGTTAAAGCGCCAACTCGATATACAGCCAAAAAAAACTGTGTACTAAATATTTTCTTTGCATATCTTTCTTTTTAAAAATTTTTGTTAGAATTTCAAAGGGCACCTTTTCCTGCTTCTAGATGTTTTAAAGCTCAATTCAAACTTTATTAAATAGCAAAGAATTCGTATTGTTCTCAACACGTGCCAAAATGCACTTGCCACCCATTCTGCCTGTCATTGCGAGAAGAAAAGTACTGCGCGCTGAGCTGCCGAGCAAGTGAAAGTTCTGATTCCGACATCCGACTGGCGAGTTACGTGACCCGATGCGCTTCTGGACCGGGGGGAACAAAGCGTGGCACGCCATTGGCCGAAAGGGTCTCTCCTCTCCCAGGTGAGAACAATGCAGAAAATAACTTCTCCGTCCAATGGTCGGAGTCCTAACAAAAGAAGTGGATGAAAGCCTGCCTGCAGTTTTTGTCGATTTTTAGCGAAAAAAAAAAAACGGCGTGCAATGCAAAATCTCTCATTCGAAATTTCGATCGGACGTTGATTGCAACATCGATGAATTCAGCAGCTAAATCTGTTAAATATTTATTTTAACTCATTATGGCGAAAAGAGCGGTTTTATCAATTTCGTAAAAGCGGGAAATTTGTGAATATAAAAAAGAAATGTGTATCGCAGCAACACATCTCCAATCATTTTTCTGTACTCTGGAAAAGCCTGTTAGCAGGCGCTGCATCGCAGACATTTTGATGAATACAGAAAAATGGATTAACACCAACGATCTGCAGTCAAATGTAAAAAGGCTGAAAACAGCTAAACATGAAGACTTAGAGGATGCCCTTTGCACATGGATACAACAAGTGGGTGCTAAAAATGCTACTATAAACGGAGACATCATCAGAGAGCAGGCAAAAGTCCTTGGCCAGCAAATGAATCTCGCAGATTTCGAATACAGTAGTGACTGGTTGAGCAGATTTAAAAAGCGACGACGATTCTCTCAGTACATACGAAGTGGTGAGACTGCAGATGTTGATGAAGATATTGTGTTAAATGGTCATAAAAAATTGAGTGCGCTGATTTTAGAGTATAAACTAGAGGACGTTAACAATATGGATGAAAGTGGCCTTTTTTACCGCTTGCAGCCAGATAAAACAATTTCGAATGGGCCTGCTAAAAGATGCATAAAAAAGAAAGATCGTGTCTCTTGTGTTCTGTGCGCATAGTGATGGATTTGATAAAAGAACTATGACTGTGATTGGAAAATCAGCTAAGCCAAGATATTTTTTAAATTTTAATCCTTTTTTTAATGTAGATTATGAGAATAACAAAAGAGCCTGGATGACTGCAGCATTATTTCAAAAAAGGTTAGTGAATTTCAACTTAGAAATGAAAAGAAGCAAACGCCATATTTTAATGATTTTGGATAAAGCCCCTTGCCATTGCCCCCATATCCATTGAGCAATATCCGCATTGAATTTTTACCTCCTGACTCTCCTAGATTTTTACATCCTTTGGATGCGGGTATAATAAACTCATTTAAAGCTCATTATCGAAAGTATCACGCCCGCCATATTATTGAAAAAATCAGTAAAGATTATTTTTCTCCAATCCTTTTCATGATGCTATTCGCATGATAAAAAAGCATGGGATGAAATTTCATCAGAAACTGTTGTTAATTGCTGGAAACATACTGGATTGATTAAATCTGAAGGATCTACTGAAAAGCAAAACAGTACAGCACTTCAAGATCTACAAGATGAAATACACAAATTAACTGATATTGAGCATCCTCTATCGGCAATTGAGTACATTAATGTAGACAAAAGTGCTTTCAACATTTGAAGGTTTGACAATCGAAGAAATTGTTGCCAATCAAAATTCATCTGACAGCGAATCTGAAGAAGCTGAAGCGCCGCATATTACATCTGATGAAGTTAAAAATTGCATTGGGAAAATAAGAATTTTTTTAGAAAACATGCAAATGATAAAAAAAGAAAAAAAAAAAAAAATATGAACAATCTTTTAGTTGTAGAAAAAGATATATTGTTCGCCAAATATTGTTCCAACGCCATGTATCAGTATTATAATAGTCCATTTCATGCGACTAACATTTTTTCGCATGGTAAATTAAAACAAAGCTTTGATGTTGAAATTAAATATCATGGTTTATGGTATTATTTATTACTTTTTTCTTTCTAAAGAAATGATTGAGAATCATAAAATTTAAAGTTTTCAGTTTTAAATTAAATTTGTTTTTCAAATAAAATGTATGAAAGTATTATATTTTAAATGAAGTACAAAAAAATTCGACGGGAACAATGTTTGGCGATTTATCACCTGCGCCCGGCTAACATAAAAAGACCGAGTTCATGATTTCTGTATCAGAATCTTCCGATTTGGCGAAGGATTTACCAAAAAAAAAATTAAATTAGGAATAAAAGTAAAGTTATGCAGTGCTTAGCATACATTTAGAGGAGACCAAACTGGTCGCCAAGGGCGGCTAGTTTTAAAATATTTCCCTGTAAAAAATAACTTGAATCCGTCAGGAAGAAATGTCGGAGCATGGAGTCGCATAAACTTAAAAGATAATATTTTAAATTTTTTTTTTTTAAAAAAGCAATTTAACAAATTACAACGACCATTTGGAAAACGATTTTTTCAAAGACTAAAATTTAAGACATAAAGAATCGCAAGGAGTTGATCATACATTACGTACGCCATGAATTAAACATTAATAGTGTTATTACACGTAAAAATTGCAAGCGACAAAAATCGCCTGCGACTCGTCAGATTTCCTGAAACTTACGTATTATCCAAGCATTTCATTGGCTGTTCAGGAAAAGGCTTTTCCATCGTCAGATTTCTTGGAAATCTGACGACCAATTTTAAATGAAATTCCATTCTTAAACTTCTAAACATCCCACAATATTACTTTTTACACCGTCGTATAGAGAAAAAAAATCCTTCTAATTTATTTAAAAGCTGTATCTCAATTTGTTTCTGAGTTATTAATTTTTTTTTTGTAGTTTTTATTACTTTTTTGTCATAGTGGCAACAGAAGTATCCATCTCTGTTGAAAGTAAAGGGTAAATACAGATTACTGTATAGACCAATCAGAAAACGAATAAAATGCGGATTCAACCAATAAAATACTTCAGATATGTTTTTGATTTCCCACCCTGACAGAGGACAATAACCATTTTTCCAAATGGTTAAAAAGTTTTATTTTCATGTTTACTGTTTTATAATATAAAAGTAAGTTTGAAGTAATAGCAGCCGAATCTTCATTTTCAAGTGTTTAATCCATCGTCAGTTGTCTCAATCTCAAATGATATTCTATCATCAAGTGCTTCCATCCTTCTAATATGATCGAGCCTATCCTTCGCAAAAAGCGCTTCAATGAGAGCTTCCTCTTAACGGCAAACAATCCTAAAAGTTACATAATTTGTTTTAAGTGACAACTCCCTTATACCAATGTCCGCAGCAGTTTTTGAAAAAGTTAAACTCTGAGATTCGTGTATCGTGGCAGGGTATGCAACTGTAAAGCTGCGTTTTCACTGGTCGACCCAATGTCTAACTTACCTAACTTTTTACCTAAACACAAGATTTTAGGTCGTTAGAACGCGATTTTGTAGGTTTGATTCGTGATCAATCCTAAGCACGGCTTACCCAAGCGCAGCCATTTAAAATAGAGCTTTTTAATAATAATGACGGTCTTGTCAATTTACTAAGTGATATTTATATTTCATATCGTTTTATTTATTTAAAATTATTTTGTTTTTACGTCAAAGAGGAATCTATTTTTTGTGATTGAAACAAAATGGTAAGTTTTATTAACATGCTGGATAGATATCATCTTTTATTATTTTCTTTTAATTTAATAAATTGTGGGTAATCCATATGGATTATTTAAATTGTTGTACTTTTGATAGGATAATGCAAGAACCTAGGATAAATATCGCTATTTTTGGTAATCATTCAGATACATTTTATTAATATTAGAATACTAATTATATAGTTTGTTTAAGGATTTTGTTTCAGATATAAGGATGAAGATATGTCCAGTTATCAAAATTATTTTATTTTTATTGAACGTTAATAGTATACAAAGAATAAAAGTATTTTTTAAGAATATTTGTTTCTTAAAATGAATTGCTTGCTTCAATGATTATATTAGGCTACTTGATAGGGATTTCTGATCAATTTAGATTTAAATTTCCCTTTACTTACTTAAAATAATTGTAAGCGTTAAGAAGGATATTGTTTACTGTAGCCCATTGATATTTACATGGAAAATTAGTTACAGGCAAATTTCAATCCAGTTTGGTAATAGTAGGTACTTGATTATGCATGGTTAAGCGAGCATCTAAACAAAGTTTCTATAAAACAAACAAGCCATTGTATTTTCCTGTTCCCTTTTAAGCAAGGAAGATCCGATTGCAAAACAGTTTGCTCTTTACTCCTTTTCAGATATTTACTTGTGAAATTTGTCATGTAAAGAAAACACTGCTGATCTACTTATTTTATTTTTAATACATTTCTCCTGCAGATGTGCTATCTTTTTTTTGTTGTTAAGATTAATGCTGAAACTTTTATGAAGATTTATAACTTTGTATGAAGTTTAAATCACTTGAGAAATATTCAGACCATGTGCAGCTTTTCTATGTGCCCATTTTGAAGAATTTGTACACATTACCATTCCATTTCGATAGGCAGTTATAAATGCCTATTCAATGTATTTTAAGTTAAATCTGCATGTCTTGTTAGTGATGGAATGATTATTTTTATTTATTGAAAAAAATATTGATACCAAAATAATTGGAGATTCTCCATTTGAAATATATATTTATAAAATTTTGTTTAAATTGTTATTTAGGTGCATTTCTTTTACAAGTATAGCTACAGATTTAGCTTACAGCATAGATTATCAGTTTAAATGTACCTATTTATCTATTAAAGTAAAAAAATATTTATTCATTTATTTTTTTTTTCAAAAAGCATTTACTTATTCTTACTATTTTTGAAAGTGGAATTCATTATCAAAAAATAAAATGCTCTCTGTGGAAGATTCTTTGATTTGAGTCTATATGTTTGAGTGTATATTAAAGTTTTAGACGAATCATGAATTCATGATATACATAAATTCAGTGGTCAAAATAGTATGTTAGAAGTAATGAAAGTATAGTAGGCCCTAGTTTTGTCCTTGTTTGTTGTGTAATATACAATTTTATGAAAATATAATTTTGCGAGTAATGTAATAAAAAAACTAGTTTGTAAGGAGTATCAGTATTATTTTTGACATTACATCCAGAAACTGTATATATCAATCAATACGAAGTATACCAGTGGAGGTAAGCGTCTGGCGGATCAGCTGGTGCCGGGATAGAGATAGAGCTTCAAATTTGAATGCTTTCAGAAAATCGCAGGTGTGTAGTTTTATTGTATAATAAGTAACTACCATTAGTGATCTTCTGCAAGCTACTGGAATTTGTCTAGTGTCCTTGGATTGTATGCTACTTTTACAAGGATTATGCGGAAGATTTCAAAAAATCTGTGAGTATGGTAGGACTCCAACTTCTATGTCAAAAGAGTAGACAATAAAGTAAGTTTATTAAAGTAACATCAAAAATAATATTTGCGCTCCCTACAAACTAGTTTTTTTTATTACATTACTCGTTAGATTATATTTTCCAAAAACAACATGCTACACTACAAACTATGACAACACAATAAGAAAAGTAAGTACAAAAATTATTTAGCTGAAAATATTTTTAAATGCCCATAAGTAAAATTGTACATATAATGTGAAATAAACATTTATATGTTTCAGTCTGGGGCATAAATAAAATATGCCGCTAAGTGAAAAAATAGTGTGGGCCGGCCTTACGTATATCCCCATCTTGTTTGTTACCAGGACAATTGCACTATTTGGTTTTATTTTAAAAGATGAAAAAAAGGGGGGGGGGGGAGATATGTTTTTGGATAATAAAAATTTTTAGAGTTTTCTTTTTGAAAGTAAAAAGTGTTCTTAAAAGATTCAAAAAGGGTTTGTTGTTTATATTCATATGAGACTAAGTGTTTTTGAAAGTAAAATGAAAAAAAAAAAAGCATTTTTAAAAGATAGAGAGTTTGTTGTTTTAAGACGACAAAGTGTTTTTTTTCCTTATGTTAATTATATTTATTGTCATCAGAGCAGTTACGTGATACAGTTGGTATGATTTAAAATTAGGTATCGACCGAAACTGAAACTTGTTAAATTTTTATTCTTCGATTGTTTTATAGTCTTATTGTTTTGTTAATAATTATGAATGCAGAAAATAAAAATTTAAATGAGAAGTCTTTGTTTATCTTTAGGAAAAAAATTAAAAATTAGATTGAAAACAGTGATTTATAAAGCATGTAACATGCAAAAAAAAAAATAATAATAATACCTAAATAAACAAACTGTCAACAACAACACTGAAACAATATTGCATACTTAAATAAACTGTCACATTGTATTAACCTAATAATAATTATGAATGCAGAAAAATAAAAGGAAAAATTTAAATGAGAAGGCTTTGTTTATCTTTAGGGGAAAAAATAAAAATTAGATTGAAAACAGTGATTTATAAAGCATGTAACGTGCAAAAGAAAAAAAATTAAATAAACAACTGTCAACAACAACACTGAAACAACATTGCATACTTAAATAAACTGTCACATTGTATTAATCTAAATAAACAAACTGCTCGTTGCAAATAATGTTTAAAAAATTAATGGTAAGGTAATCTTTCAAAAATTAAAATTATGACAGAAACATTTTTATAATAAGAGGTGGGTCTTTTATGTGTATAATAAACTTAATCTTTTGTAGAAAGATTTTAAAGTCCACCAGAACAATTTTAAATATGTGCAGGTACGACACATTTCTGCAACTTTTAAAGGATTAATATAACTGTTTTTGTATTTAAATGTAGTTTTATTAAAGTATTCTGACAGTTGATGGAACTTAGGCCTAATCTAAGTGGAAGCATGTGTAATTTTATAAATCATTGCTTAGGAATAAAATTCTTTTATGAGATTTTTCTTAATGTTACAAATTATATGCTATTTTAATAAATATATATAATCAGTTATTTTCAGTTTCCCATATGTGATTTTGAGTAGTACTTTAATAAAAAATCAACATTTACCGTTTGAATCAAATAGTTATTTATTTTTTAAATATTAATATGTTTAAAGTGCTTTTATTTTTATAAATATAATTATGCTTAAGATCTTTTGATTTGAAATTTCTAAAATGTTGAGGCTTGCCTTTTGTGAATCATATTACTACTTTATCCTAAAACTTGATGAAAATTTAATGTAAACAAAAGAACTGTTTCGCAGTATTGTTATTAAAATACCATGCAGAGGCGTTGCGATGGGGGGGGGAGCCTCCCCCTCTAATATATGTGAACTTGGGAAATTTGAGCTTCGAGTTGGGAAATTCCAGATTTTTGAAACACATTTTCTTTTATTTTTAATAATTGTAAAAAAATAACAATATTTTATTGTTTTGCTGACTACCTGCCTGAGTTCTGTAACAGTAAATTAGTTAAATTTTCAAAAGAAATACAAAAAGCAGCCAGACTCAATTTGTCATTGTATTTCTCTGTGCTATGAAAATATCATATCTACCAGACCTGAATATCTCTATTGTTGCCCATCAACAGTTTCTAATCTATTTCCGCCAAAACTTTGTTCCTTTCTCAAAAATCTCAAAATATCATGAGGTTATTTTAATATAAAGTGCAATTATAACTCGTACACAATAGAAGACAAAATCTTTCATTAAATGAACCAATAATTGTAATTTTTATATTTTTAGTTTCAGTATTTTTCTTTGGAATTTTTTTTTAACGTATAAGTATTATTATCATTAAACAGACATTGCACATATCATTTCAGTTGGAAAAGAGAGCAATTTGTTTCAAGTTGAGAATTTTTTTTATCCCCCCCCCCCCCTCACCCGAAAAAATATCTGTAGCTACGCCCCTGATACCCTGCAATAAACTTAGTCCAATAAACATTTTAAGTGTTTTTTCATAATTAGCTTTCTATAATAAATATCTAGATGGTACAGTAGCATAACTATTTCGGTTTTTGTCTAATGGTTTCAAACAAGTATACTTAAATTTCTTAGCTAGTTGGTTATTCATTTGTAAATAATATTTGCTTTTAAAAAATTAATTTCTGTATATGTATGCATGTATTAGATTATTTTCTCTATTCTAATTTGGTAGTTGCTTTAGCTGCTACAGTTGATGATAGAAATGCAACAAGGATGGTGTGAAGCTGTATGATCTGTTCAGCAGCAGCAGCAGTTATTGTCACAAACATGATGACGATCAGTGCAAAAAGGACCGAAGTCAACTATTTCTAGTAGAATTGCAGCTTATTGGTTTCTGTGTTGACCCGTTGGAATGCGCCTGGGTGGCTATAGGTTAGAAATAATCTTTAGCCTTTTAGATCCAAACTTGCAGGCTAAATCACATTTTGTATGCAACATGGAAGCTACACTTCTTTTTTATTTTCCTGAAGATTATGTTTGCTTTATTGCCTATCTATGAAAAGTAAGTCACTTATTGCTTTAAAAATATATATGTTCTATTATGTACTGGTAATGTAAGAGTAAATTCAATTTAATGTTTTCTGATTAAAGACTAATTTTTAAGGGATTAATTAAAAAAAAGAGCTAAAAAAGTGCACTTAAAAAAGTCATATTTTAAACGCTTATAAACTATTGTGTTTCACGCCAAAACGAGAGGAAATAAAAAATCTGCTTTTCATGCCTTAGCAAGACTTCAGCTGAAGGAAAATGAATAAAGTTTAATAGGTGGAAAGCGATCTTTATCGTTTGCCAATCACAGTCCAATTCGTCAGAAAAATCGCTGGTAAACAATGCTTTCCTGAAACACGTGTTTGATTATTCATTTTTCATTATCTGTTAAAATTTCTGTGAATCGTTTATGATTTTACAGTTATTTTATCGGTATGAAGCGAAAGATCGTTTTAACGCTTCAGACCTTCAGAGTGATAAAATACAGTAGCGCTCAAATGTATTTTGACGAAGACAAAAATTGACTTAATTGAAAACAATAATAAAATACAAAAACCAATCATTTATTTTATTTAATCGTCTGCAATGTTTTACAGAATTTTAGTAAATTAACTGTCATTTGATGGAAAATAACGCGAAACACAAGAAAAATCAGAAAAATGATAAATCAAAAGTATTTTGAAATAAAAATAAAAAATTGATTTTAACATAATAATTATCAAATATAGTAATGGCTCAATCAATATTTAGTAGGATATCCTCTGGTCTTTAGGACAGCCTCACAATGCGTAGACGTTGAATCGATTAATTCTTGTATTCGACCTAAAAGAATTTATCCCACTCATTTTTAAAAGCTTTGTATAATGCTATCTTACTTGAATAATTTTGCCATCTTACTGTACGATCTAACTCCTTCCACAAATGTTCTATGGGGCTCAAATCCGGACTTTCGCTTTGCCACGCTAGAACATTGACTTTTCTGCGTTTCATAAAATCACTTACGAACTTGGATTTGTGTTTCTAGTCATTATCTTGCTGAAAATACCACTGAACAGGCATGTTTTGTTTAGCGTACAATAGCACATGAGTCTTTAATGTATCAGCATAAATGAACCGATCCATATTCCCATCAATTCGAACAAAAGATCCAACTCCGCTGAGTGAAAAACAACTCAAAGCCATCACATTGCCACCTTCATGTTTGACGGTGGGTATTTGGTATCGAAAATCATATTTTTTGTTTTCAGGACGTTGAATGTACTTGATTCCATCAGATGATACTAAATGAAACTTCCTTTCATCGCTCCAAGAAACATTAGACGATTCTACATTTCTCCACGAACCACGATTTATGCCGTTTTACAAAACTCTAGCCTTCCTATTCTTAGAAGAAAACAAACGCTTTTTTGCTGGTCTTCTGCCATGTAAACCATAGATGTTTAGGCGTCGTTTGACAGTTGAAACGTATATGTATATTATGCCGTAATTTTCTTTCAATTCATTTTTTATTATTACAGCGGACTTACGACAATCACTTGTAGATATCATTTTTATAATACAGTCAACATTGCAAGTTATTTTTTTCGGATGGCCACTTCGAGGCTTATTTTCGATGTATTTCTGTTTATTAAAATCTTTATTCCATCTAATAACAAGCGGTTGAGACACGTTAAAAGAACGAACAAATTCTGCTTGCAGTCTACCTTTCTTAAGTGCATTTACAACGACTTTTCTAGAATCGCTGGAATATTCTTTACGTTTCGGCACTTAAAAACAATCATAAAAAGTCAATATAAACACTAATCGAAGCTATAGCGACACTGACGCCTTCAACAATTAAATGCAACCTAATTGTCAAAATACTTTTGAGCTGGGGAGGAGTCATATTTCTTCGGTGACGCCGAATGTAAACTAACAATAACAAGTTGAAACTTGATACATTTGAATAACTGCAGTCATAGTGTTCTCAATTATAGGGAATATATTTTCTTTTATATTTTTATATTAAATAAAATAAGAGAGAATATAAGGTTGTCAAAATACTTTTGAGCGCTACTGTAGTTTCAGTTGGTTGTGTAGATAAATACAGTATTGTGGAATAACTTGAGTCGATGGAGTATTTTGGAATTGAAAAGAAAAATGCGTTTTCTAGTAATAAAGGGAACTTTTAATTTTGCAACATTGGCTTAACAGATGGTGGCTTCTTTGAATTTAAATTGGAGGGAGATTCTGATTTTTGTTAAGGGTAGGGGTGGTGTTCTTTTTTTTTTTTTTACTTTGTCATTATTGTATTTTTAGAAAATGAGAGCTTTTTTATTTCTGTGAATTTATTTTACTGAAAAAAAACCCCAAAGAAAATAGCATCGTATAATTTGGGAAGACACTTAATTTTAATACAATTGTAATTAATTTGAAAAACATATTTTTGCATAAGAAATTTCTTTCGATGAATTGTATTTGATTAAAAGTGTATAAATAATATTTTTGTGTTCTTGTGGTATTCACTTTAAATATGCGTTGATAGATATGGCTGCAATGAAGTCGGGCTATAAAATTTCTCTTTTACAACAAACGTTTAAAACTGTGTTTATTTTTATACAGGGTATCTATTATTATCGTTTACCAACAGTTAATAACTGTTAGTTTTAGAAGTGTAGTTCCAAATACAAAAATCTTTAAATTTTGTTCTGCATCATATAAAAATCGATTAATGCTAAAATAATTAATTTTTAAATAGTTAAGAAATTACAAATTTTATACAATGTCTGGGTCCCACAAGTTTTATTTTGAAAAAGTTCCTCCATGTTCTTAGTAAAACAGTAAAAAATTCTTCTATGATCTAAACTTACTGAGTTATGATACTTTGAATTTTGTGAATTTTCAACGTTTCAGTCACAGCAAATGGGAAAAATCTGTTTTTAGTGCCAGAGAAAAACTGACAATGGATGAAATCAAAAGCATCATAACTAGGTAAATTTTTGTCTTACAAAAATTAAGTTTTTAACCACAAACGTATTTAATGGTGTGAATTCCTTTCAATAGAAAACAGCAACTATAAATACTTAGTCCCAGAATTATTTCAAACATTTTGTTTAAATATATTCTTATTAAAACATCCATTGACATCATATACACAGCGATTAGTTATATGTTACAAAAATAACAGGTTGTTGGAACCTATTACCTGTGCAAGTGTGAAACAATGGAACCTGTTAGACAAAATTATCTCTGTTTCCCATCTCTATTGTAAAGCAGAATTTTCAAAATATTTAATAATTGTTTATTCTCTACAAATAAATATTGTTTCAAAGTAATTGTTTAACTGCAAAATAAAATAAACAAACAAAAATGTCAATTTATTTAATATAGTAAGAAATATTTTGATTTGTATTTACTGCTTTTAAAAATATATAAAAGTATCCTATTGACTGTAGCCTGTTATTACAAAAATAATTTCTGGCAGGTTCTGAAATTTTATTACTCATTTTAGATGTAACATAAACCAAATTTGGAATCAAAACTTTATGGTTATTAATCTGTTGTTTATATTAGTGTTATCGTAAAATCGCCCTCAGAGCCAAAGTATTTTAGGAAAATTTCAGGCTCATAAGTATTTTGGAGTTTCATTTGCAAATTTTAACGTGTGATTACTTAATAATTTTTTTATATATATTTTTTTTTCTGTTTTGTTTGAAAATGTTACTTGCAAATTTACATTATTATGTTATTTTGGAAGTAAAGGGAAAATAAAGAGGGATTAGATTAATAAAAAATAAATTTATTTTGTATTTCAAATGATACTTAATAGTGGACCATTATGCCCCAGTGGGTGGACCAGTGTATCCTGCTTCCGGGGCACACTGGTCCACTTTATGAACATATACAAATAATTGTTTTTTGAGAAATGTATTTGAAACTATGTTCTGAAAAAAATCTGAGGCATGTAAAAAAAAATTAATAATAATGTAAACTGCAAATAGTGGTCCACTGTGCCCCAGTCTCCCCTATATGGTGCACCTTGGGATACAAGATATGCCTAGCGAACTTTTATTCGAAATATTTTACCAAAAAGATATTGTGTTTAAAACATTTTTAAATTAATCTACATAACATGTATTTATTAATAATTATTTCTTCTTTTAGGAACTCATTGCGCTTAACAATGGCAAGGATTAGAAATTTAGAATTAAAAAATAAATAAATAAATAAAAATAAATGCAGCAATGCAGCTGACAATATTCAGAAAGCTGCTGCAAAAATTTTATCAAGTGAAATGTCTTTTAGGAAAACTGCTGCAGTTTACAATGTTAGACCACTCTGAATTATCATGTTAGTACTTTTAAAAAAAAGTGAACAGCCAAATTTTAACTTCTAGTATATATCAAAGATACAAAGTCGAAAAGTATTCATCGATGATGAGGAAAGAAAGTTGATAAACTACATTTTACAAGCTTCGAAATATCACTATGGGCAACAATTAATGATTCGCGTACTCTTGCTTATGAATATGCTTCAGCAAATAAAAAGTACATTCCTTCAAATTGGGAGCAAAAAAAAAAAAAAAAAAACTGGAAAGGAATACAAAGGCCGAATATTCCTTGCGCCCCTAAAATTTAGAAAATTTACATTAGTTATCTTTGTCAGTTTAAATAAATTTATTTTCCTGAATAAACAATTCCATGTATATTGTAATTCAATTATTGAACTTTTCACATCTATTTTTAACTGTCCCAAGGTGTCCCACCAGTTGGGACACCTTAGGACAAAGCACAAGTTCAATAAATATATTTTTTAATTTTTCTGTAATGGATATAATATCAAAAACTATTTAATACTGTAGGCAAACGTTAAAAGAATGAATAACAGGAAAATTTTTGACAATTGATCAATATTAAAAAATTGAAAAAAGAAAGAAAAAAGTGGCCCAAGGTAAGCCACTCTCCCCAAATATAGTATTTTATAAATAAGAATAATACATATATAGATATCTAAATTATCATAACATGTTTCTTTAGATTGAAGATATCCTCTTCATCGAAGAGGAAATATATTATTTTTAGATAAAGAGTAACTATTCTGTGCATAAAAAGTACAACATGTGCCTACTGTGTGCCAACTGAGAGGTTAACTTGTACATAAAAGCAGGGCCTTTATTTCTGAAAAATGTTTTGCGAACACTCAGTTTGACACAATAACATCATTTTGGAAGTCTGTCTTTAGGTAACTTTGGTCCTGAGTACTATTTTAAAGATTAAAAAAAAAAGGGTCAAAATTTTTAATATTTTACTATATAGCGGCAACCAAGATAATTGCCAAGTTATCTCATATATACAACCAGTGATGTAGTCATAAACAAACCAGGGGGTATACGCTCAAGGCAGAGAGTATACGCTATAGTATTTTTGAGAAACACAGGGTATACGGTATTCCTTTAAAAAATCCAGAAGGTATACAGCGTATACCCTCCACTACAACCCTGTTTACAATAGTAAAATGTTATTGATGTTTTACGATATTTAAATTTTAAACATAAATATAAGCTTAGCAAACTCATAACTACAACCTTGGCGTAATTGCGAGGGCCGTTATAATGTGGAAATGCCTTTTATTTTTATTTTCCTTCATATTCACAAAATGTTTAGGAGACCCTACCCCTCACTTTATATTTTTAAAAATAAGTATAGGCTGTATTTTCATTAAACCTGTGAATTTGTTTTTTCTTTTTACACTCTTTTATTGAACTTGCTTTAAGTATGTCAAGATGGGATTTTTGCCGAAAGGTCAGTGAAGGCTTACTGTGGAGACACCAAAAGTTTTGGTTTCCGTTAGTCTGTCTGTCTGTTTGTCTGTTCCGCGATAACTGCTGTAAAAAGCATCCGATTAGCTTGAAATTAAGTGGGTATATTGGTGAAGTACCCGGATTTAGCTGTATAGTTTTTTGTTACATTTGGTTCATTTGTTCGGAAAATATAGAATATTTTATTTTGCTCAATAATGCTTTTCTATAGCAATTCAGATGATTTTTCCATTTTTATTTGTTGAAAGGAAATGGCTCATATGATTGAAAGATTTAAATGGTAAATTATTAAGGATGAAATTTCCTAATTAGAGCCATACATTATTCATATTAGTTTGAAATTTTGTGCATACGTTTGTCATAGTTTTTAAATTCGATGTATAACTTATGGAGGGATTTTATATGTGTGTTCCAATAATATAAAATATTTTCTTTTACAAATTTACTTTTTTTTAAAGGCACATATTTCATTGTTTTAATTTTCTTTTAACTGTTACCTAGCAACAGAACTACACCTAAAAATATCGTAAATGTGAAAGTATGTGTAATTGTTTGAAGTCAAATCAACGTCAAAAGGGATGAATTAATGTCTTTGTGTCTTTACATACAGATGGAATTCACCCCAGATATGAAGAAAGGTTGTGTTCTATTTATTTTGTTCAAATATTTTTTTTTTAATTAAAAAGTTTATTATTTTCATAAGGAATAAATTGGCATTTTGCTATAAAATTTAACAATCTTTTTTTAACCATTTGGAAAAATGGTTATTGTCCTCGTCAGGGTAGGAAATCAAAAGCATATCTGAAGGTTTTTGTTGATTTAACCTTTAACTGATGTGACTAAAATTTGTCACACAACTGATGTGATCCGGTCTCTCAGACCCCTCGAATAAAATGAATAAAAAAAATAACTCAAATGGTTGAATTTATTTAAATTTTGTCCTAACAATATCGTTGTACTTCTCTTAGGAGCATGTGAATTAAATTGCATGAAAAAAGTATTTTATTCATATTATTTAACTTCAGTACAGAAAAGTAAAAAGCTGTAAAAGTGTTTACAGCTGGGAGTCGCGGGGTCTGGGAGACCGCGTGACATCAGTTAAACGTTAATCATCATTTTATTCGTTTTCTGATTGGTCGATACAGTAATCTGTATTTCCCTTTACTTTCAACAGAGATGGATACCTTCTGTTGCCACTGACAAAAAAGTAATAAAAACTACAAAAAAAGAATTAATAACTCAGAAACAAATTGAGATACAGCTTTCAAACAAATTGCATTTAAAAGTACATTTTTTTCTCTATACGACAGTGTAAAAAGTAATATTGTGGGATGTTTAGAAGTTTACGAATGAAATTTCATTTAAAATGGGCCGTCAGATTTCTTGGAAATCTGACGATGGAAAAGCCTTTTCCCGAACAGCCAATGAAATGCTTGGATAATACATAAGTTTCAGGTGGACAATACGTACGAGTCGCAGGCGATTTTTGTCGCTTGGAATTTTAAAGGTGTTATGTTTAATTCATGGCGTACGTAATGTATGATCAACTCCGTGCGATTTTTTATGTCTTAAATTTTAGTCTTTGAAAAAATTATTTTCTAAATGGTCGTTGTAATTTGTTAAATTGCTTTTTTTTCCTTTACCGTTGCCAAGAAAATCAGAATCCTAAACAGTCAATTTTGATTTGAAAGATTTTCCTGTGCAAGAGGAAAATGAAATAAAAAATAGACATGAATACGTCTTCATATTGGAAACAAAACGAAAAGACGAAAAGAAGGTGAATTTGACCTCATATATCAAAGATAAAACGAAAAAGCTTTGAGGTTGAAATAAAAGGGCCTTGTGTTATGATATTAATTCTTCTTATTAAAAACAAATGTTACCAATATCTCACGGTTTATCGTCTGCACACGGCTAACAGAAATGTTTAGTTTTTAATCGAAAATTTCAATGAGAAAAAAAAACTTTTGAAAAGCAAGTAGATAGTAAATGTCAAAATTATGCACCTCAAAATTATCGCTGTTAAAAATGACGTCATTGTATCGGGAAATAAATATTTTCATTCTTAAAAACCAAACATTAACTAAATTGCCTGAAAAAATATTTTTTGACGAGTGTTACTTCTTAATGCCGCCTCATTTCAGAAAATACGAATGAAAATTATTTTATTTTTAAAAGGAAATTACATTTTCCTTCATAAAACCTAAACTTACAATATAATTGCCTCAATGTAAATAATTTTCTATTCACCGGTATTGAAAAATAAGGCTCGGAAGTGTAAAAAGAAATCTAAGATTTACAATAACCATTAGTTCAATCGATAAAAAGTTACATAGGTAAATTTAATGACACCACGGGGGGTTCAGGGGGGGGCTCCCCCTGAAGAAATTTACTTCATTATCTTAAAAAATATACCAGAATTAATAGCTCATGAAAATTTCAAAATATCCTTACATAAACGTTATAACAACGTTTTTAATTTAACGCTTCTAATGTCTGAAAACTTCGCATTTTTTTATTCTTATAAATAATTACGTAATTTGAAAACTTTAAATTGCGGTTTGCAGGAAACTGAATATTACCAAAGTGTGTTTAAAAACAATGACTTGCAGAGATGACGTTGAGGCTCCTGATCTGCAGATTTACTAGTATAATTGTTTTTTCAAAAGTGATGTGCACCTGTGTGCTTCTATTGACAATAAATATTAATATTTTTAGAAATTTAATTATAAAGTAATAAATGAATTTTAAGGCATTTTTCTTTTAGCCACAGGTGATAACCCTTTAGTGGAGAAAAACAGTCAAAACTTTCGATTATTTTTATACAAAATATTTACTACTAGCAAACCCCGCGGATTTGCTCGCGTAATATTTGAAATATGCCAAGTGATGTTTATATATTTAATTTTTATCAAAAGAAATTATACTTTTAGGAATAATTCAAAAATTACTACTTAAAACACAGTTTGACTAAACTTCATTATTACACTGTATTAGGCAGAAATGAGACTTAAATTAATAAAAAGAAATAAAACTAAATTAATGATAATTTAGAAAATATTTTGAAACTTTTATGCTGAATTAATACGCTCATTTTAGTATTCATTTGAAGTTTTTATTATTTTTTTTTTTTAGAAACCATCTTCTTACATCTTAAAATTAACCATGTCAAATTGCAAGTCCTACCACCTCTCTCAACATAAAGGGCTATGTTGAAACAGGAACTGTCAATATTAATTTGCCAACATTAATTCTGAAATCGGTTTGTTATTTCCTAATATTCCGCAGAAACGTAATTTAGAAAGATTTTAAAGGCCTTTTTTAGAACGTTTGTTGTTCCTGTGAACCCCAGGTGGTAGAATCATCGTCATAAAATATAGCCTGTGCATGATCAGAGACTGTTACCATTGATTCGCAACTATTACTTTTATAATCAGTTTATATTCCCTGAAAGTGCATAGAAATAGTAATTTGGGACATTTTTAGAATGATTTCCGCATCTCCCCTTCGATTCACCCCTTTTTAATTCGAATGTATTTTCGACAGTCCTCCGAGGGCATTTATATTTTTTAAGTAATTACCATGCCATATTTAAAGTTTCTAGCCTCTCCAGTATCACAGAAATCGCAATTTAGAAAGTTTTTTGCTCCTGCAACCCTCTGGTGGTAGTGGCACAGACATAAAATATAGCTTATGTTTGAGCAGGTTCTATCACCAACAGTTTGTCCCCATTATTTTTTAACTCAGTTTGGTATTTGATAAGATTGTATAAAAATTGTAATTTAGAACGTTTTTAGAACGCTTTTCGCACACTTCATACTTTTAAATTTGGAATTTTCTTTCGACTGTTCTTAGAAAACAGCTGCATCTTGTAAGTAAATACCATGCCATATTTCAAAATGTTAGACTGCTCAGTTGTGTAAAAAACGCAAATTAGAACATGTTTTGCTCTTGCAACCCCCAGATGGTAGTGACAGCAACATAAAATATAGCCTATGTTGGAGCAGGAACTGTCACCATCAATTTGAAACCATTACTTTTGATATAAGTTTGGTATTTCCTGAGATTGAGTAGAAATCGTAATTTAGAACGTTTTTAGACCGCTATTCGCGCATTTTCATCCCCTTTTAAATTGCAAATTTTCAAAGAAATGTTCTTATAGATAATTTATGTCAAATAAATATATACCATACAAAATTCCATGAATCTAGGTCCTTCCATAGTTCAAAAATCGCATTTTTAGAAAGTTTTTTGCTCATGCATCTCCTCTGGGGTAGTGGAAACAGACATAAAATATAGCCTATCTTGGAGCAAGATCTGTCACCATCATTTTTACACCATTATATTTGAAATCGGTTCAGTACTTTCTGAGATTGCATAGAAATCGCAATTTAGAACGTTTTTCACAACGCTTTTCGCGCATTTTCACCCCTTTTAAATTTTTTTAGGAAATGTTCTTAGAGATCATTGATATCTTATAAGTAACTACCATTCCAAATTTCTTAATTCTAGGCCCTTCCATAACATAAAAACCGCAATTTAGAACGTTTTTTTCTCTCTTGCAACCCCCAGGTGGTAGTGATACAAACATAAAACAGAGCCTATATTAGAGCAAGGTCTGTCACCATCAATTTACAACCATTACTTTTGAAATCGACTTGATACTTCCCAAAATTGAGTTGAAATCGCCATTTACAATGTTTTTTAGAACCCTCTTCGCGCATTATCACTCCTTTTAAATTTCGAATTGTTTAAGAACTCTTCTCCTTTATCTATACTAATATTATATCTAATAAGTAACTAATATTTCAAATTTCATATTTCTAAGCTCTTCAGTAACGCAAAAATAATTTTTAGAATGTTTTTTGCTCCTGCACCCTGATTGGGGTAGTGGCAACGACATAAAACATAGCCTATGTTAGAGCAAGGGTTGTCACCATCATTTTTACACCATTATTTTTAAATAGGTTTGGTATTTCCTGAGATTGTGTAGTAACCACCATTTAGAACGTTTTTTAGAACGCTTTTTGTGCATTTTCACCTTTTTTCAAATTTCAAATTGTTTAAGAACTGCTGTTAGAAATCCTTTATATCTAATAAGTAACTAATATTTCAAATTTTATGTTTCTAGGCCCTTCAGTAACGCATAAAGCGCATTTTAGAACGTTTTTTGCTCCTGCACCCCTTTGGGGTATGGAACCAACATAAAATATAGCCTATGTTGGAGCAAGGGTTGTCACCATCATTTTGACACCATTTTTTAAAAATCGGTTTGTTATTTCCTGAGATTGTGTAGAAACCACCATTTAGAACGTTTTTTAGAACGCTTTTCGCGTATTTTCACCCCTTTTTAATTCCGAATTGTTTAAGAACTGTTCTTAGAAATTCTTTATATCTAATAAGTAACTAATATTTCAAATTTCATATTTCTAGGCCCTTCAGTAACGCAAAAATCGCATTTTTAGAACGTTTTTTGCTCCTGCACCCCTTTGGGTATGGAACCGTCATAAAATATAGCCTATGTTCGAGCAAGGGTCACCATCATTTTGACCCCATTTTTTTTTAAATCGGTTTGGTATTTCCTGAGATTGTGTAGAAACCACCATTTAGAAAGTTTTTTAGAACGCTTTTCGCGCATTTTCACCCCTTTAAAATTTCGAATTCTTTAAGAACTGTTCTTAGAAATTGTTTATATCTAATAAGTAACTAATATTTCAAATTTCATGTTTCTAGGCCCTTCAGTAGCGCAAAAATCGCATTTTTAGAACGTTTTTTGCTCCTGCACCCCCTTTGAGTTAGTGGCACCGACATAAAATATAGCCTATGTTGGAACAAGGGTTGTCATCATCATTTTGACACCATTATTTTTTAAATGGGTTTGTTATTTCCTGAGATTGTGTAGAAACCACCATTTAGAACGTTTTTTAGAACGCTTTTTGTGCATTTTCACCCTTTTTAAATTTCAAATTGTTTAGAAAATGTTCTTAGACATCATTTATATGTTATAAGTAACTAATATTCCAAATTTCATATTTCTAGGCCCTTCACTGACACAAAAATCGCATTTTTAGAACGGTTTTTTTTTGCTCCTGCACCCCCTTTGGGGTAGTGGCACCGACATAAAATATAGCCTATGTTCTAAGTTGGACCAACACCATCATTTTGATACCATTACTTTTGAAATCGGTTCGGTAGTTCCAGAGATTACCTCTAACATACAAACAATTTTTACTTCTTTATAATATTAGTATAGATTAGTATAGATTAACCATGACAAGCGCAACCAACAATTATTTTAAAATAAATAATTTATTGTTTAACGTCTGATATACGATTTAAACTTAAAAAATATATTACAATTCATCAAACATACAAGTAAAAATTAGATAAATACATTTAATACAATTAAAAAGCAAACGTTTCGAGCTAAATTTTAGCCACTCATCAGTGCAATAAATAACATTCAAATGACAGAAAACTATATATCATGTTTACAGTTAAAAATTACTAGCAGTTAAAATTAAATAAAGTATAAAAATTTCAAAACAATGCTGAGTATTCAGGAGGAAGTGCACATGATTCATTTATCGGCGACGTTTGCTTACGAGTGAACACACCTTCCAGAAAAACTCTACTTTTAATATTATTGCAACCGGATCTGATAACTTTCATATTTGCGAAATCTGGGATATGGTCGGTATCTAAAGAATGCTGTACAATTTTAGACTGTAGGATTTTCCAGATTTGTAGGCACGTTTATGTTCGGCAAGGCGAATGGCGCAAGTACGACCAGTTTCGCCGATATATACCGAGTCGTAATCTTTACATGGGATACTGTAAATTGAACCGATTCTTAGTAAGGAGGCAATTTTTGGTTTAGATTTGCAAAGTAAATTTTTCAAAACACTAGGGGGCTCTGCCCCCTACGAGCTACGCTCGCCAATCCCCGTTCGGGCACACCAAAACGCTAATTTGATTGGCTTTAAAAATATTGAATTAAAAAAAAAAAAAAAAAAAAACTAGCGATCTCTCTGTAAACGGGTTTCCATTCGTTTTCCTTGGATTGGGGATTTTTAAGGCCAAATCTGCTACTGTTAAGAGATACAATGGCTGTTTTCGTATTTAATTAAAAAAATTAGTTAAACTGGTACTTCTTAGTTATCCCGTCGACCAATTTCGCCAATTTATATAAATCGCCAAACCACTCGCCAAATTATACACATTGACATCATTTTTATTTTAAATAACGAAAGAACAAATAAATTAGTAAAACATTAATAAAAATACAAATAAAACGTCGAGTTAATGGTTTTATTGGCCATTATTGGCATTTAATCTTGCAATTAATTAATGGCAACCATTATTAGCATTTAATCTTACAATTTGGCGACAGTAATTTGGTCGACGGTGTAGAAAAATTATATAAAGTGAGGAAAGAAAGAATTTATTAAGTTACGTTTTAACAGGAAAATTACAGTACGAACTTCTACTCACTCGTCTCGCCAGTAACTGCGAAAAGTAAACATAGTGAGAAAAATACATCGGCACAGCGCCGTCTATGGGAGATAAGGAAAAGTACAATTTTATTTTAACACTCTCCCTAAAATTGGACTATTCTTGAAATATGAATACTTCACAGTCTTAAACGAGTCCAATATTTGCACATAGTTCTTTTAAACGTAAATGTCCCATAGGCTTTGTCATCATATCTGCTACTTGATTTACAGTGTCCACATACTCTATCAAGATCTTTTTCTCTTCCACTAACTCTCTTATATGATGATATCTAATATCTATATGCTTGGTGCGTCTATGGTTAGTTGGATTACTAGCTAACCGAATTGCACTTTGGTTATCAACGAGTAGACGTCCTTGTATTCCAGGTTGAAATTCACTTATTAAATTGGTCAACCAGACCAACTATTTGGATGCTGTTGATGCAGCCATGTACTCAGATTCTGTCGTAGAAAGGGCCACACATCCTTGTCTTTGGCTACTCCAAGTAATTGCACCATCACCTAAGGTGGAAATGTATCCTGTTGTGGATCTTCTTGTTTGCACATCCCCAGCATAGTCAGCATCAGAAAACACATTGATATAACCGTCTGTTGAGCCACTGTAGTGGATTCCCATGTTTATTGTACCTTTCAGATACTTCAAAATATGTTTAATGAATTTCCATGATCCAACAGTAGGTGTTGACATCCACTATGCAGCTTTTCCAACTGCGTATGCCAAATCTGGTCTTGAAACAACAACTAAATACATTAATCTTCCAATAGCTGATGCAACTGGATGTTCAGAATCTAATTCATTTTCACGATACAGAATATCTAAAGAACTTTTATCTACTGGCACTTTAGCAGGTTTACAGTCACCCATTTCAAACATTGACAGTGTTCTTTTAGCATAAGCTGCCTAATGAATTCTTATGCTGTCTTTCATTAATTCAATTTGAAAACCAAGAAATTGTCTGACCTTTTCACAAATCGTGATTTCAAATTCAGTTTGTAACTGGCTAAGAAGTGTTTGAATATCTTCCTTATCAGTGGCAGCAATCAGTCCGTCGTCAACATATACAGCAATAATGACTAAATTTTCACCAACATACCTCAGATATGCACAAGGGTCATAACTACTAGCTCTAAACCCAACGCTTGTTAAAAATTCAGTTAGTCTTTGATTCCAGCATCTAGGTGCCTGTTTTAGACCATATAGATTTCGAATCAATCTGCAAACACGTCCAGATCTATCATTATAACCTTCTGGTTGCTCCATGTATATCAGTTCATCAAGTGTTCCATTTAAAAATGCAGTCTTGCAATCAAATTGTGCTATTTTTAATTTCTTAAAATAAATAAACCAAAATAGAAAACGTACAGTATCATACCTTATAACCGGACTAAAAGTCTCTTCATAGTTTACTCCATATTGTTGCTCAAATCCCCTATTCACCAAACGTGCTTTAAAGCGTTCAATTTCATCATTTTCATTTGTTTTGACACGAAAAACCCATTTGGCAGTCAATGGTTGCATCGTGTTATCACGTTTCACAAGTTCCCAAGTGCCGTTCTTTTGATGGGAATGCATCTCATCCTCCATAGCTTCAATCCATTTTTGTTTCTCAGGTACTTCCATAGCTTCCTGGTATGACTGAGGTTCAATTACCTTTTGACAAAGATGGGAATAGCGTATAGGTGGTTGTATCGTTGAACGATCTTTCAACTGGTATCTTACTGGTTCTTGTTCTAATTGGTTATCTTTGTCTTCCTTCTCTACTAATTCCACCTCTTGCTCTCCCTGACTCCAATCTATCAATGTATTTGGCACTGAAACTTCATGAAATTCAACATCTCTGCTTATTTGTATTCGATTTTCACCTGTATACACTCTATAATTTCCAGTGACTTCTTCATAGCCTACAAAAATTCCCTGTATACTTGTTTTACCAAACTTCTTGTCAACACGTCGTTGCTTCGGAATTTGGACAATACATTGACTTCCAAAAATTCTCAAGTGCTTTAATGAATATTCCCTTCCATACCATGCTTCATAAGGTGTTTTACTTTTATCACGACTCTTACCAGTACGATTTAAGATATATGCAGAACAGTTCACTGCTTCAGCCCAGAAGCGTTTTGACAATCCCTTTGTCAACAGCATTGTTCTCGCCATTTCTATCAATATTCTATTCTCACGTTCAGCACATCCGTTCTGTTGAAGTGTATATGCAGCTGATCTTCCAATTTCAATTCCATTTTTCATTAGGCAATCTATGAAATCTTGATCTGTATACTCTCCTCCATTATCTGACATAACTGTCTTGACTGTATTTCCAGTTTGGGTTTTAACATATGCTAAGAACTGTTGCAATTTATCTTTCACTTCACTTTTATGTTGCATAAAATATACTTTACGGTACTGGGTGTAATCATCTTTGAATGTAACAAAATATTTAGAACCTTGAAAAGATGCTTCTTGCATTGGACCACAGACGTCACTGACAATTAGTCCACCAGCTTTACTGGCTTTTGGCATTTCTCGAAAATTTGTTCTCTGAAACTTTCCAATTGCACAACCATCATAATATTCAGTCTTATCAGTTTGAGATATTTCAATTCCTTTTATTTTCAGCAATTCTTTTGTATGATTTTTACTCTGATGACCAAATCGTTCATGCCATATTTGAAGAGAATTTTCTTTCTGATTTCTTACCATAAGGCTACTTTCTTCATTTTCCAAAACATCTATATATAGAAAGTACATATCCCAACAAAAAGTTTTCGGTAAAAAAAAGAAAAAAGGGCCAAGTTCTCCTTAATGTTTCGGCCAGAAAAAGTAGTGATATCTGAAGTTCGCAAAAGTTAAAAGCCAAACATCCCAAATCTTTCATTGAAAATGGCTTCCTGCGACTTGGCCGTTAATGCCTTCCACAGCATTTCAAAATTAATGATTAGAAATTTCGCATTTATGAATTATTTAAATTTTAAAAGTAATATTAGAATGCAAATGGGCAAATTCACATAAAGACATTATAAGTAAAAGATTTCTGATAAATACCACCCAGTTGCAACAAATATAGGTTTGATTACAGATCATTTAGTCCACTGGTGGTTTAATTGCCATTTTGCACGGTCTAAAGCTAAAGTCATTAACGTAAAACTCAAGAAATAAAACAAAATTTACTTACTTCAAATCTCTCTATATGTTACATAATATTTTATTGTATAATATTGAAATCTTGTGCATTGACGAAAGAGATTTTTTTCGTTTGAACATTTATTATAGTTTGTTCGCATACATTAAGAGGTATTCGATTTATAAACTGTTAAAAGCTGATACTAATTATGTTTTAGCAATTAGAGATATTATCTTCCGAAACAAGTATTTTGTTATTTTTAACTTCTAAGTATTTAAATAGACTGAAGTGGTTTAAATGCTTTTTTTAAATGTGTAATTTATTTCTGTACTTTGTGCAACAAAATGCCTAAAATAATGAAAAAATGTAGTTGGCATGTAGCTCATTTGTACATACTTTAAAATTTGAAAAACCCTCTCGAAGGCATTAACGGCCAAGTCGCAGGAAGCCATTTTCAATGAAAGATTTGGGATGTTTGGCTTTTAACTTGTGCGAACTTCAGATATCACTACTTTTTCTGGCCGAAACATTAAGGAGAACTTGGCCCTTTTTTCTTTTTTTTACCGAAAACTTTTTGTTGGGATATCACTACTTTTTGTATGTTTTTCAATTTTTTTTCTAAACTATATTAATAAAAAAAAAATTAAATTTTGGTACTTTTATGTTAGCCGGGAGCAAATCTCCTCATTAGCATTTTGTTTTTTCGCCAATAGCAGTTTTCATTTTTCACATGTGTAAATTAGTAACAATGGTTTGATTTTTCAAATAAAATATTTTGGTTTACGTTATTATTTCTTATTTATTTATTTATTTATTTCTATGTTACATATTCTATTAAATAAAATGAGGGAAATGCATTTATTTTAAATGAGATGACTGAAAAGTTTATATTTTTAAATGACTAGGGGGCTCTGCCCCCTACGAGCTACGCTCGCCAACCCCCGTTCAGGCACACCAAAATCCAAAAAGCACGCTAATTGCACGCATTTGATCGGCTTTAAAAATATTGAATTAAAATTTAAAAAAAAAAAACAGTAGCGATCTCTCTGTAAACGGGTTTCCATTCGTTTTTCTTGGATTGGGGATTTTTAAGACCAAATCTGTTGCTGTTAAGAGATACAATGGCTGTTTTCGTATTTAATTAAACACATTAGTTATTTGAAAATAAGCTAATGTAAAATGAATTAAGTTTAACAGTGTCATTGTCTCCCGGTATTTTTTAGTAGCGCTATAAGATAGTTCTTTTAAATAATTCATTTTAAATGTATCGTTTCAAATCTGACGTAATTTACACCAAACTTTTATTTCTCTTATTAATATTCACGTAAAAATACTTTTGTTGTTAGAAGGAAATATTATTTGCGCTGTCTTCGAATTCACGATAATAGTTGAAAAGATTATCTCAAAATATCTCGCGCAAATATATTTTTCAATTTAAATTGTTTTACCATATTTTTTGGGCATTTTAAATATGACGTAAAATTCAAGTGTAAATATGGTTCTTATGACGTAATTTTCCTGCTTTTAACATGTAATCATTTAATTCTAATTTTAAAGTTTTTTTTTTCTGTTTGTAATAGTCACGTGTAAATAAATTTTTAATTTGAAGAAATATTTGATATGATAATTTGTTTCGCTGTTTATACAATTGGCAACAGTTTAAATTAATGACATTTTCTAAAATTTGTAAAAAACATCTCTCGAAATGCTGAAAATTTGAATTAAAAATAGAAATAAAACCTCAAAAAATGCGTCAAATAAGAAAGATAAATACAATCTGCGCATTGGGAACTTATAACGTATAAAATGATCTAAAAATGATTAAATTCTCATGCAAAGTTTTTGCTCAAATAAAACTTTTTTAATGGAACGACTTTGTCCAACTTTAGCATTAAATATCTCTTAAAATCATTTTTCGATTTGAAAACTGTCTGCATCAGCGTGTTTATAAAAATTTTTCTATAATACCACCGATTTTCATATTTTTGTATGCAACAGTTTTCTTAATATTAACGATGAAAGGCCATGCTTAAGCATTCAAATTGGATGCGGATCAACCCGAAATATCTACGCAGATGTTCATTGGTCCATTTCCAAATCAAAACTTTTTTTTATATATAGAAGGAAATGAATGCAATATGAACAATGGAGTTAGGAACAGTATTTGGCGATTTGCCACTTGCGCCCGGCTAACATAAAAATATCTAAATTTATTTTATTGAGCTTTACTAATTTATACTTTATTTCTTTTGGTATTAAAGTACTAGCCGCCTCTAGCAAGCAGTATTTGCTCTATTAATTGCATGTTAAACGTTGCATCATATTACTGCTATTCATAATTTACTTGCCCATTATTTTGGCAAGTCGGAAGCTTTTGATACAGAAATCAAGAACTCTTTACGATCATGGAAGCACATCATATATTTTGTGTTGTTATGTATTTCATCTTTCATGACAAATATCTCTTAACTCACTTATTCATGTTTCCTTATCAGTTACGATTCGTTCTCTAATGCGGAAATTTTTAATCCTATTAAGTGATCGTTTCTAATTGGGCTCACTGCCAGTTGTTGTATTTTAACTGTTACGATTGGGTACAAGTGAAATGGTTCTTATGAAATCCTTTGACAATATCTGCATTTACATTAAACCATATTGATGCTAATATCTTTTTGTTTCACGTTAACCTTTTCAATAGACTCGATTACGGAAGAATAGAAGGTCTACGGGCTCACTGCCATTGATCTATTTGAAAATCTATCTTTCTTTTCATCTAATCTTTTTGAGGAATTAGCCAATGTGCCATGGTTTTAAGATTTTAGCTAATTTTATTCGAAATCTGAAAACTAAAATGCGAAGAACCGGATTATAGAAGATTCATTCTAACGTAAATATCTATTAACAGGTTACATATTATAGAATTATAATAATCATAAGGAGAACTGGCAGTTTCTGTGCTTTAATAGTTGCCGTAAATTCTCTTTATATAATACAGAAGTTTTAGCAGAGTAAAGATTAACAACATAGTCACAGTAAGTATAATAACAGTGCAATATGATAACAATGGCAGAGGTTTTGTGGAGTGACGAAACTATTGGCACTTTTGAAATATTCGTACGTTATACCATTTAACTATTCAGGTGACATGCGGAAAAATATAAATAGATGGCTCGTATTAATAATTAACTCATTGAAAAATAGCCACTAGCCTCAAATACTCGCCAAGCTTGTCAACATTTAGCGAAGTGTCGCCAAATTTGGTAATATATCATGTCAATTTTCAAATTTGGCGACAAAAAATGCTTTGTTTGTTCTGACGTCATAATGATGCATATGTATTATACACATACCTATAATATGTATGATGCAAATGTATTACGTATTGTATGCATATGTATTATATGTATGATGCATATGCATAAAGTTCATTAACATCACTAAAACGCACTTAAAGGAATAGTGTTCCACAAATAGTAGGGATATTTGCCAGATTGACTAGAGTGCTATTGAGATTAGAATTCCGACATTTATAATAGACCGGGAGACGTTTGCACACACCATCACCTCATCGAGATTACAGCTGAAATTTTAGGATTAGTCAAAACTAGATTAGCATATTAATATCCAACTGGTCTGTTAATTCATGTCTTGGTAGAAACCACCTGAAGGCATAATTTTAGTGGTTGACTGATAGGTTTACTATTGTATTTTCCTGCATACAAAAGTATGGAAACATGGAGGAAAGGGTGCAGGAAAACACAATGGAAAATCCACCAATCAACCCGGTAAAATCAGGTCTGTAGGTGGTTTCCACAAAGATATGACTTGGCAGACCATTTACATTTTAATACGCTAATCGATTTTTAACTAATCCTAAAATTTCAGCCCTCAACTCGATGAGGTGATGATCTGTGCAGACGCCTCCCGGTCTTTAATAAAATTTGTTTTAAGGAAGTAAAAGATAGAAAGATGGACAGATAAACTGAAAGATTTGCCTTATTAAGATTTTTGTAAAAGCATATAAAAATTCATTCAGCTTGAAATCATGTAACACCTTTATAACTCAGGCTAATTTTCTGTAATTGGGTTTTGGCGACCAACATATCTTATCTATAACTATAATCTTTCTTTTACAGATTTAAAATTAACAACAAATTAACAGTAAGTAGTCTAATAATGCAATATAATAACATTAGCAGCGGTCTTCGGACGCCGTATCTGTCGCACATCGTTAAAGATAGCTTTATTAGTTACACATTTCATTTATTTAAAAGGAGATTTTTAAATTTTCATATGAGAATTAGGATATTTTTCCACTATAGGGACCTTGGCATTTTTAAAAAATCTTGGCGCAATTCGGACTTCAGAAACTGAGATATGTTGCCAAATGATATAAACAATTATGAAAACAAACCTGGTGAACTTTTATGTTATTTATATATGTATATTTATATACAGATAAACATTTTACTTATACATGTATAAAATATTATTTTTTATATACAAATTATTTATGTTGGTATATAAAGATAAATAAACGGGTTCCTTAAATTAAATAAATTGTATACAAATGGAAAAAATTGCTTGTGTCTATGACACAGTAAATAGGTTGCCAGAAAATACGTTATTATCACATTTCTTTTCTGTTAAGGGTATTTTCTCTATTTCGCCAAGACTACTATATCTGAAACGTACCGAATTGCGGTTATATTTTGGTAAATGTTTTACTGTTTTAATATCGTAAATATATCATAACCTATACTAATTAAAATTTTTAGGTATATTCATTTTTTCTATTTAATCAGAATTTTCGGGAAAGCATATGCAATTTTATTCAGCTTGAAATTACGTGACACCTTCAAAATTCTGTAATCGAGTTTTGGCGACCAACATTGGCCCAATTGAATGTATACGGCCAAATCAACACCCCCTGTTTGGAGGGTTTAGAAGCGGAAATTCTGTGTTTTCAGATTTTTCTGGTTAATTGTGCTACAAACCCAACTTACTTGTGAAATTTCATGATTCCACGACTTTTAGAAGTACCTTAGTTATTTGATGATGCGAAGTGAGTCAGTGACAAAAAAGCGTTTTTTCGGAATTTAATATTTCGAAAACTACTAAATATAGAAACATGAAATTGTGGAACCTTAGTTCAGTTTGACCATATGAACATGTGTATAAAAGAAAAAATTCTATATCTCTCCCTAAAACGACGTTATGAGGGGGTGGAAAGTATGCCGAAATGGTTCAGGAAAAGGTAGCTTACGGCTTGTGCGAACTTGGCGGACGCACTACCGTGCTCCCAGATCTCCATATCGATATCCTTCAACAATAAGTTTATTATTTTTCGTAAATTTCCATTTATTTCCTTCAATGGTTTGCATGAAACCTTTCTCTGCTGCTGAATTTACAGAAAATAAATTTGCCTTCATTTCAGGAACATACATAACATCACAAAAATGATGTTCTTTTCCATCTAGATTTGAACGAATTTTGATATTACCAATACCTTTGGCTAAAATTTTTCTGCCATCACCAAGTTCAAACATAACCTTTTCTTCTAATTCTTTATATGTTTTAAAATATTCAGGTTTCCAACACACAGGTTGAGTACATCCAGAATCAATTATCCACTTTGATCTTCCTGATTCATCTGACTGAAATGCATTTACAAAGGCAAAACCGTTACTATCTTCTTTTTTCTTATCAGAATATCTATTATTTTGTTGATTCTTTATACAATTACGCCTCAGATGTGGCCCTCCACAAGTCCAACATCGTAATTTTGGTTTCCTTTTGTCATACTTGCCTTTTTCATTATTGAAATGAACATTTTCTACACTTCTGGTTTTGGAAAAGTTCTTATTTGGCTGTCGTTTTTCCATTACCAATGCTGATTCACGATTTATATTCACATCAACAATACCTAATCTAGTTTCTTCAATCATCAGTCTAGATGTTAATTTCGACAATGTACGATCATCCAAAGGTGTTGAGTCCCAAGCACTATGAAAATGACGATACTGCGATGGTAATGTATTCAAAATGGTTGTTATCACTAGTGAATCTGATAGTGGTTCTCCAAGTTCACGTAATCGTCGAGCAAAAGATTCGATTTTGCTAATATGTGTAGCTATATCATCACCAGCAACATAGCGATACTCTCGGAATTTAGTTTGAAGTAAATAAACAGAGTCCGCTGATCTTTGCTCATACACATCCAATAATTTAACCCACATTTCTCTAGCATTTTCACAGTTCATAATTAAAGCTAGGGGCTTTTTATCCACCATTGTCGCAAAAATCTCTTTCGCCATTTTGTTTGCTTTCTTCCATTTCTTCATTTCAGCATCGTAATTATCGCTACCAACTGTCGGTTGTACATGCGTTCCATCAATCAGTTCTAACGCATCGCGAGCATCTAAAATCGCCCGTACTTGGAATTTCCACTGTGTCCAATTATTTGAGTCCACAAGCTTTTCTATTTTCACTCTGTCACTTTCCATTTTTGTCAGGAAAATCGAAAACAAAGTCCTGAAAACAGTTCAAAGAAGCGCTTACTTCGTTAGGCTTAGCGATCGCCGTAAAACTCAAAAAATCAAAACGCAAACACAAGTTAAATTAAAACTATCAAATTCTTTCCAACAGAAAATCTTATACGCAGTCCGGAAACGTGACTGGGGCCGATAACCTGTAGAAAAATTATATAAAGTGAGGAAAGAAAGAATTTATTAAGTTACGTTTTAACAGGAAAATTACAGTACGAACTTCTACTCACTCGTCTCGCCAGTAACTGCGAAAAGTAAACATAGTGAGAAAAATACATCGGCACAGCGCCGTCTATGGGAGATAAGGAAAAGTACAATTTTATTTTAACAGACGGAATAACTGAGAAGTACCGTTAAACATTTGAAAATAAGCTAATGTAAAATTAATTAAGTAAACACTGTCATTGTCTCCCGGTATTTTTTAACAGCGCTATAAGATAGTTCTTTTAAATAATTCATTTTAAATGTATCGTTTCAATTCTGACGTAATTTACACCAAAGTTTTATTTCTCTTATTAATATTCACATGAAAATACTTTTGTTGTTAGAAGGAAATGTTATTTGCGCTGTCTTCGAATTCACGATAATAGTTGAAAAGATTATCTCAAAATATCTTGCGCAAATATATTTTTCAATTTAAATTGTTTTGCTATATTTTTTGCCGTTTTAAATATGACGTAATTTCCTCAAATTACAAGTTTTAACGCATAATAATGATTATTTTATTTTAAGATTTCGTTTCTCTTTTAAAATTGAAGTGTAAATATGGTTCTTCACAGATGTCATTGGCGCAATTTTTTTTTATGCCAATTTCATATACGCAACGGGTACTTAACTGGCGTTAAAGTGTCGTTATTTAGCTTGATATGGTAACCCGGATGTTGTTGTTTGTACTATTGATGTTTTCGCCAAATTGGCGTCGGAAAAAAATTGCACCAATACAATTTTTATATATGACATCTCTGCCTATGGTTCTTATGACGTAATTTTCCTGCTTTTAACATGTAATCATTTAATTCTAATTTTAAAGTTTTTTTACTGTTTGTAATAGTCACGTGTAAATAAATTTTTAATTTGAAGTAAACATTATTGTTTGCGCTGTTTATACAACTGGCAACAGTTTAAATTAATAACATTTTCTAAAATTTGTAAAAAATATCTCTCGAAATGCTGAAAATTTGAATTTAAAATTGATATAAAACCTCAAAAAATGAGTCAAATAAGAAAAATAAATGCAATCTCCACACCGGGAACTTATAACGTATAAAATGATCTAAAAATGATTAAATTCTCATGTATAGTTTTCGCTCCAATAAAACGTTTTTAATGGAACGATTTTGTCCAACTTTAGCATTGAATATCTCTTAAAATAATTCTTCGATTTGAAAACTGTCTGCATCAGCGTGTTTATCAAACATTTCTCTATAATACCACCGATTTTCATATTTTTGTATGCAACAGTTTTTTAATATTAACGATGAAAGGCCATGCTTAAGCATTCAAATTGGATGCCGATCTACCCGGAATATCTACGCAGATTTTCATTGGTCCATTTCCAAATCAAAACTTTTTATATATATATAGAAGGGCTTTGTGGCTTAAATGACGTACAGATATTATGAGACTTCAAAAGGCTAGAAATTTTTGAGAAAGATATTTGTTGTATGGTAGAGATGTGTAAATAGCGGGAGCCGTACAAAGTCTTTAATCCACAGAGCTAAAAGTTATTGTAATACTGATGCAGCCATGCAGCCTTCCAATTTGAAAAAAAAAGATATTTAGTGACTTAATTCAAAATGGCTATCCTTTAAGATGGTTAAAATGGATTTTTTCTGAGCATCGCGTGTCATCCTCTGTAATTTGTAAGGCTCCCGCTATTTACATATCTCTACCATACAACAAATATATTTCTGAAAAATTTCTAACCTTTTGAAGTCTCATAATATCTGTACATCATTCAAGCCACAAAATGTTTTGAAAAATTTACTTTGCAAATCTAAACCAAAAATTGCCTCCTTACTAAGAATCGGTTCAATTTACAGTATCCCATGTAAAGATTACGACTCGGTTTATATCGGCGAAACCGGTCGTACTTGCGCCATTCGCCTTGCCGAACATAAACGTGCCTACAAATCTGGAAAATCCTACAGTCTAAAATTGTACAGCATTCCTTAGATACCGACCATATCCCACATTTCGCAAATATGAAAGTTATCAGATCCAGTTGCAATAATATTAAAAGTAGAGATTTTCTGGAAGGTGTGTTCACTTGTAAGCAAACGTCGCCGATAAATGAATCATGTGCACTTCCTCCTGAATTCTCAGCATTGTTTTGAAATTTTTATACTTTATTTAATTTTAACTGCTAGTAATTTGTAACTGCAAACCTAATATATAGTTTTCTGTCATTTGAATGTTATTTATTGCACTGATGAGTGGCTAAAATTTAGCTCGAAACGTTTGCTTTTTAATTGTATTAAATGTATTTATCTAATTTTTATTTGTATGTCTGATGAATTGTAATATATTTTTTAAACAACAATTATTTGTTTACTAGTGAACTTGCCCGGCGTTGCCCGGGTACGTCAAAAAACAGCAGGAATTGCAAAAAAGCTCTGAAAATCACAATAAGATATCGAGAAAAAAATTTAAATCGCTGCACAAATTTTGAAAAGAGAAAAAAAAATTATATATTGTGTTCGAACATTGAAAGTTGATTCAACTTCTATCAACATTTTTTACTAATGTGGAAAAATGGTAGGTAATCGCTAAAATACACTAAAAATCACATACAAAATACCCGAAAATTTGGAAAATTGTTATACGAAATCCGAATAAACTTTATTGAAATGAAGGTAGAAATTACTTTAGTATTATAGGTCAAAAATGCAATGTCAAAAAATTGCAGCAGATCGCGAAGAAACGTACAAATCGATTTAAAAATCACAAAAAGTTAAAAAATCACGGAAGTCAAAAATTACTATTATTGGATAAAAGTTTCAAATCTAATTCCTTTGACCTGCGGGCTCTCTTAAAATTTATGTTTGGGAAAGCATGCTAAGCATTGTATCATGTTGCTTTTATTCACAATTTAATTTACTTGGAATCCCTTAAATATAATTAATATAATCCGTTAAGTTAATATTAGTTTTTGATGCATTAAAATATTTCAATTTGTTGATTTTCTGTAAGCAAGTAATCCATATTCGTTTACAATGGAAGTCTATGGGAATTTGGCGAAATATTAGAGATATAGCCAAGTTGGTGTCACTTTTGGCGACTCATTTTGGTCGCCAAATTTGGCGATATACCGCCAAGTTGGCGACAAACTTGGCGGCATTTGGCGACAGAACTGTGTCCCTCTACGGTAACCTTCTTATAGGTATGGAAATGCATTAAATGCTGTTCAATAATTGCATAAAAAATTCGCTAAAAATTCAAAAATCGCTGCACGAATTCCGAATAAACTTTTTTGAAAAAAAGAACAAAATTTACTATATTGGGTTAAAAGAAAGAAACCATATTCTTCTCATTTATATGGAAAAATCGCCTCGAAACATAAAAAAGCGCTAAAAATCGCATAAAAAATTAAATAAAAAAAATCTAATCAAAAAATCGAAAATCGGGCTTCGAGGTGCAAAATTTCATATATATACGTACCTTTTCCCCAAATTTTGTAGCTCTACGTGCATTGGTCTCTTCAGAACACCGTCGACACACTCGCTCACTCACACACAAATTTCTTTCCTTATTATTATAGATAATAAGAAAATTGGCAGCTGAACGATTGATTGATTATCGGGGCTTAGGCTCGATATAGAAGTAGCGGATAGGGACAGCTTAATGTAACAATGTTAAAACTTCGACTGCATAACAACATAGGGGGAAAAATCCAAAAATCCCTAGCCGGCTTTGGCACGTTGTTTTGATTGTGTTGGTGTTCGTTTGTACTTGGTACTTTAATTATCCATGTGTTTTATATTTTATTGTGTGTTTATATTTCATTTTTCTCATATTTTTATTATAATTTAAGATGTTAATACTTGAAGAGAATGCATTAGAATGATTAATATTCTAATGTTAAAAAGTTTATGAGATGCTCTCATTATACATTTGCTATAAAATAGAAACTGAAAGAATCATTAAATTAAAATATTTTTAGTTCAACGTAATAATTTAAAAAAAAAAAAATTGAACTATGCACTCTCAATCGGGATTTTTTTTTTTTTTTTTTTTTTTTTTTTAAACAAAGAAACATGTTAAATTAGGAACAAAGAGAAAACAAATACTAATAGCTTTTAAATCTTTCAAAAGTAAGAAAAAAAATTTAAGCCACATTGACATATTATATATATAATAGTTTCATATACACAATTATACTTAGGGAACAAGTATTAAATTATGTATATTTTAATCATAGAAGTGTATGTTACTTAAATCATATTTACTGTTTTCTAAAGTCTTGACTGACAGTGAAGTCAAAAGATTTAGTTTAATATAAGAAATAATAATGGCTTAGATGTGTTATTATCCGGGGGTCGGCCATCTTGGATTTTTTTCATGCTGAAAACTCCCTTTTCGCCAAGTAGTAATGTCGCCAATGGTTAAATATTGTTGATAGGTTAATATAATATTGAAAAAACTGGAATATAATAATTATAACTATTAATTAAAAAAATAATTTGTAATTCAAGCGAAGAAAAAAATCCAATATGGCGGACCCTGGGATAATAACACATCTGTTCCATAATAATTTTATTGCATCCCTTGGAAACTAATTTTCTTAAAGCTGTTAGAACGCCACATACACATCCCTATCAATTTATTTATATGAAATGAGTTAATTACTAAATAACATTATTATGACATAAAAGATGAACTGCTTTTAAATTTTAAAAGTAAAAGTTGTAGATATTTGTTTACTTATTTAAACATTTCTTACTAGAATGTTGGAAAGATTATGTTCTAAAGATTTTGTTTTTAATATTATTTTCAAATATTTTTGGTAGGTGGCGCCAGTAAAAATGCAAAAGATTTTCCCTGCGATTCGAACCAGGTTTGAAGAAATCCCTTCGAGATTTCCTTCTCCCTTCTTCTATTATGCACCCGTTTTTTTAACATTGCTGCATTAAGCTGTCCCCATCCGCTACTCGATATAGAAGCCGTAAAGTAGACGCTTGTGCAGTAAAAACTTGCCTTTGATTGGTTGGCGTAAGGGTTTATCTGTAACCAGTGAAAACACTCTTAGGTTAAGGTTTTGGGCCGCTAGGTTTTTTTAGATCATTACAACGACCAGTGAAAACGCACCTTTAAAGGCAACTGAGTTCGTGAGCATGAGGCCTTTTGTTCTTTCGAAGATTTACAAATAGGTTCGATAAGAAGAAGTCTTTCAGTTAGATATGGCCCATGATAATCATCAAAATTAATCATTATAATCTGTGGCAGGACTGGTGACTGAAATCTTGGGTCATAGACGATATCTTTTAACTACAGCGTCTAGAATACATAGTGTGGAAATCTGCTATTCAAACAGCGCTAAAAAGTTGTATCCAAAGACTTTTAAGATACATAGACCTGCAAACTGTCAGTTTAACTGAGGATTTTTGATCACAGCTGTTGTACGGCAGTATATATCCTTCTATATATAAAAAAAAAAGTTTTGATTTGGAAATTGACCAATGAAAATCTGCGTAGATATTACGGGTAGATCCACATCCAATTTGATTGCTTAAGCATGGCCTTTCATCGTTAATATTAAAAAAACTGTTGCATACAAAAATATGAAAATCGGTGGTATTATAGAGAAATGTTTGATAAACACGCTGATGCAGACAGTTTTCAAATCGAAGAATTATTTTAAGAGATATTTAATGCTAAAGTTGGACAAAATCGTTCCATTAAAAAAGTTTTATTGGAGCAAAAACTATACATGAGAATTTAATCATTTTTAGATCATTTTATACGTTATAAGTTCCCGGTGTGGAGATTGCATTTATTTTTCTTATTTGACTCATTTTTTGAGGTTTTATATCAATTTTAAATTCAAATTTTCAGCATTTCGAGAGATATTTTTTACAAATTTTAGAAAATGTTATTAATTTAAACTGTTGCCAGTTGTATAAACAGCGCAAACAATAATGTTTACTTCAAATTAAAAATTTATTTACACGTGACTATTACAAACAGAAAATATAAAAAGCAGGAACTCATTGAAAATTACGTCATAAAAACTATAATTACATGTGAATTTCAAAAGAGACAGAATATTGTAAAATAATAAATTGATAAACATGCGTTAGAAGTCTTAAATAGGAGAATTTGCGTCACATTTACGTCACATTACGCTTATTATATAAAATGAACAAAAAATAATATTGCAAAACATTTTAAATTTAAAAATTGCTCGAGACATTTGTTTGATATTTTAAGATGATCATAATATTTCATTTCTAACAAAAGTATTTCTACGTGAATATTAAAAAGAAAAAGAAAAGTTTGGTGAAAATTACATCAGATTATAATTCTCAGATTCAAATTATAATTCAATCTTCCGAAATCTTTTTAAAGCCGATCAAATTATCATGCTGTTAGAGTCTGCGGTGTCTGAACGGGGGTTGACGAGCGTAGCTCGTAGGGGGCAGTTCCCCCTAGTGCTTTATATTTTAATTTACCTAAGAAAATGCTTTTATCAGTGTACTTTTTCATTGCGGATCATTAAGTATTAGTCTACCCTATTTCATTTAGGCCTTTTTTAAAAGAAAATACCTTATTATTCATCATTTTTTTTTTCATATAGCAAGTAAGTATTTCCATAAACATCCTCCAAGAATAAAAATATAGTGTTACTTTCGTTAATATGCATTTTTTTAATTACCTTTTTGCATAAAAATTAGTTTAAAAAACGTAGATTTCTTTGCAAGTAATTTAAAATTTTGTAAATTGCTATATTATGTTACAATTGCTACCTTTAATCTGAACTTTCCTATACCAGTTACTTTTTTAAGTCAAACTTAAAAAAAAAGTGGAATTCTAATCTTTAACAATATGTTTCCATACAAATTTCGCATTTATTTAGGTTTATAAGGCATGTTAAAATTAGATAATCTTTTCCAAACATTCCATCCATAAAATTATTAATAAATCGCTTTATTTAACTTTATTACTGAAAATTCAATATTTAAAACGCATATTTAGATTAAAAAAAAATATCTTCATGTAAAAAACTATGCCATAAACTTCATATATATTGATAAAAATTAATTTTTAAGCTCATTCTAGCCATAGCACTTAATGGTAAATAACCACAGCTGACGTACAAACCTCGCGGTTCAGGTGTTTCAATTTACTTCAGATGGCTGCCATGATTTCGCATACTTTTGAATGGGAATGGAGGATAATCCATCTGCGTTTTGATCACGTGATCAAGGTAAAAACTTCCAGCGTAAAGAAAGGAAGGCTCCGTAGACGTGTAATGTAAATCCCCGCTAGCCAATAAAACAGTTCATCAGGCAAAGCAGTAGCATCTTCCCTTCTTATCAGTTAGAAGTTCCTTGGGTAAATTACCGGTATCACGTGACTTTTTTCAGCCTCGAACCCATATTTGGAATATCCTCCATCGCCGGTCTATGTATCTTGAAAGTCTTTGGTTGTATCCCTTAAATGTGCAATGATGCTGAAATACAGGGAGCCGATCGCAGTGACATCTACGATATATTTTCAATTTTCCAAGTAAACATCATATTATTACAGTACAGCGCCTAGAAGATATAGTGTGGAAAACGGCTATTCTTATAATGCTTTAAAAAGTGCTAAAAACTTGTATCCCATAAATCTCCAACAATGCTCAGCGGCAATATGCTGATACGAGCGCCATCTGGTAGCTCTTTTTAATATAAACACTGTGTTTTCAAAAATTATAGAATGTTAAATATTGGAAACTATAAATATAAGATATTTTGGTCTGTTATAAGCTAATTTAGTTAAGGAATGACGTGAAACAGGTTAAAGAGTCTCTTTTAGAATGACTATCGTTTTTAAATCACTACGATGACGCTACGATCGACATCTTGTTATTCAGCATCGTTGTACATTTATAGGATTCAATTTTTTAGCACTATTTTGTAGCCGTTTTCCACACTGTATCTTCTAGGCGCTGTACTTTTAACGTACTCAGTGCACCGTTTACCAGTTCTCACTCCTTCCAGATATTGGTGCGTAACATAATTCTGCATCCAACTGCTGATGAAAATCCAGCCTGAGGTCCAGACGGGGGAACATCTTCACTCCATTTTGCTGTTTAATTATTGCTGTCTGCTAATATTCTTGTCAGTGGCCTTTATAGTTCCGGGGAAATGTACCAAAAGATTTTTTTCTGAATTGTTTAGAATGATGCCAACATGGAAAAACCAAGTTTTCGAACAAAATTTCTTAAGGCTAAATTTTCTGTGGCCAAAAAATGAGAAAATTTTGGGACCCCCCTTTTTGTTTTTAATATCTCGAGATTCGTTGTCGTAGCATGTTACTTGTCAATTACAATATTAAAGAAGATAAAATTCTCTACAACTTTCATACTTACAACTTTTTTATACACTCAATAGCAAGCGAGTACGCCATTTCAAAAATAGGACAATTTTTTTTCAATTTTCTTAAACACCGTGAAAAACTCAGTTCTTCCCCGATTATTCAAATGTTTCCCACGGATTTAATCGTGTATGTCAAGTTCTATATATTAGTAGCAGTAAATTATGTGTTTCAGGACTAAAACTAGCCTTTTTTGCACCCGTGCCAAACATGGATTTCGGCGCCCCCTCCACACCCCCTCTTTTAAAAAGAAAATTTACAACGGGAATTTTAATAAATCTCTAATAGCCGGATTTTGAAATTTTTTAGTGTGTAAGCGTTAAATACATAATGCTGAACTACGTAATCAGCTTTGCCAAATATTGATTCATTAAAACCTTGAAAACCGTACTGAAGGAAACCTAAATATATTCCGCTTTAAACAGGTTTCCATCTTAGCAGGTATAATTGTTCATATTCTTTCTCTTGAAAAAATACATAAATTTCTTTAAAGACCTAATTCCGTACATACAGATTTCATTTTCAAAGACTTCACGGCAGTTGTCGTATTGAGGCATTTAAAGCCACAATTATATGAATTATTGGACTAAATTAGTCACACGAAGACAATCGCAAGGTAACATTAAACCTATGGGAGAGTTCTTGACAAATATCTCGCTCGCATTTTGTTATTTTTAAATAATTTTTTTCCATGCGATACCTGAGATCAATATCTAATGCTGTGCTTTTGTACTTTTTCGGGTTTAGTTGCTTTTTTAAAAATATATTCGGACACTTTCATTTTTGGAAATTTGTTTGGAACCCGCTCTGAAATTTAAAATATTCTGTTTGAGTTTTAAAGCAATTAATAGAAAATCTTAAAGTTTTACATATTTTTGCATGCTAAAATGATATAATCTCTTGTTATATTTATTGATATACGTGAAAAAAAATTGTCAATATATTTTAAAACTAATATTTTAAATATTTTTTATAAAACTAGTGATCTCAAATATTTTATTAACAGAATTTATAAATTTTACAAGATGTAAATGCACAACATTAGTTAGAGAAATAATCTGGTGTCATTTTTATTGTAGCTATTTTATAAGGTAAAAGTATTTCTTTCATAAAAGATATTTATCTTTTGAGTCCCCCCCCCCCTTTTATATGGAACTACAATTCAATGTTTGCTATATTTAAAACAGTAAAACATGAAAACATATGTTATCAATAATTGGTAAATAAAATATATCATTGTAGTGGGGAATAAAATATGTTTTTCGCAAATTTTCATACCTGGGGATTTTCAAAAAAAGTCTCATGTTTTACTGTCCTTTTACATTTGCACAGAAAAATAGTTAAATATCATAATTTTAATTATCATGTTTTTAATGATAATTTACAGATATATTATTATTTATAACAAATTTAAAAATAAGAAACATTTTCTTTTGTAGTCAAAATATCATTACCGTAGGTTGTCCTAATCCTAACAAGCAATTTATTAGGTAACGATTTGACAAAGTTCTATTTAAAACAAATGGTTATAATTTTTTATACATTTTTATTTATTAAGATGCTACTAATTAAAAAATATTTATTTTCATTAATTAAACTTATCTATAATTCTTAATATTTTTTTTACACCGTGTCCCAAGAAAGAGTGTCATTGCCGTGCTTCAGAAAAAAAGTTCCACCGAATTTTTTTAGAGGACAGCACATGCCTTTTTATCAAGGCAAAAGTACTTCTTAAAAGTCAACTTGTTATCAGGTTCAGGTGAATAGAGTAAACAGTTTTATAGTTTCAATAAAACAAGCAAAGACTTTGAATGTTTTGGTGAGTATTCTTTTGTAAGTCATTACCATACCCAATTCTAAATTATAATTAAATGAACTTTTATTTCTTAATCTGCTTTCATTATATGAAAAATAGAAAATCATTGTACGGGCCAGAAGATATAATGGCTGCCATTTATGCCTGGGGAAAAATAAAAATATTTTGCTTAATTTGTCATTACCGTGCTCACTTATGTCATTATACCAAGTGCATTAAAATTTAAAAATTAGTTTTAAAATGTTAAATTAGTAATTTGGTCTCTGCTGATGCTTATATATTAATGTTTATGAGGTAAGGTAATTATTTACAAACAATTAAAACTTTATGATTATTTCTAGAAATTTGATTTTGTTATACAAAAGCATGGACAAATTTTGAAAATGACCCACCTATTCCATTGATACCTGGAAAAATATGTATGCATTATAAAAATTATTAAAATTATAAAATTTATTAAAATTAAGCAAAAAATCTTTTTTAATTGAAACTATCGTGCCAATAAGTTACTATAGATTGAAAAATTCTTTTAAACAATGCTTTGAAGTTAACATTGTATACACTTAAAGTTACTGTCTAAATATGAAAATTGTCTCATTCATCTACACTCTGCCCTACTTTTAAAATTATATAAATTTATTGTATATAAAATGTCTGTTGTGATGAAAATAAAGTCGTGAGTGTGAAAATAATACATAATTTACTGCTATCATTTTTTAGAAGTCGACATCGACATACACAATTAAGTCTGCGGGGAACATTTGAATAATCGCGTCAAAACTACGTTTTTCACGGTTTTTAAGAAAATTGAAAAAATTGTCCCATTTTTTTTTTTAAATAGCGTACTGCGCTTGCTATTGAGTGTATAAAAAAGTTGTAAATATTAAAGTTGTAGAGAATTTTATCCTCTTTAATATTGTAATTAACAAATAGTTGTCTGAGCGAAGCGAAGGCTAATACTTAGCGAAATATTACTGTCCGGACACATTACAGCTACGATGGATATTAACGCCATGTCCTACTAAAAAAAAAAACCTAATAAAAACCTTTCGTCAAGCATAACTCAAAAAATATTTGTCGGATTTCGTTTCTGATTGCACCAGAAGGTACCTATGAGGGCCACCTACTGAATGAAACTGTAGAATGGAACTATGAAAAATAAGTTCCAAACCGTTTAAAAATTATATTAAAAAAACTGATAAAAAAGCACAATTTATCTGCATACGTCAGAGAAATTTGGTGTGCGTCACTTTCACCGGTGGATGTTTTCATAGACAACTGGTTTGAACACATGGAGCAAATAAAAAAATACACACGCATTAATATTGAATATATCAGTTTCAACCACGTGATCACAAACCTTGCAACAACCCGTGGCAACCAGTTTTGGTGGGCAAACAAATAATAATACAGTACTCCGTACCACGGTGACCGTTTTTAGCCTGTTGTATGACATACAACAGGCTAAATCCGGCTAAAAACTCAGGCTAAAAGATAGTTGTCAGTCTATCGACTGGAAATTAACAGATTTTTTTAATACTCGTATAACGAAATTTAGAAACGATTTTGGATGATTAAAACAAAAGACATGAGTGTCTATTGCTCCGGGAGGTTATCTTTTCTCTGGATGTCTGTCTGTCTATCATACAACATGCAATTTTCTTGTAAAGGATGATATTATTATTCAGTAAAACCTCCATAGCGGACACACACGATTAGTGGACACCTCTATTTAGCGGACATTTTTTCGATTACCAACACTTAAATAACTGTACATGTTTTACTCTCAGTAGCGGACACCTCCAAATAGAGGACAAATTCTGCCCTCCCGAGGTGTTCACTATTCAGAGGTTTTACTGGTAAAACCTCCATAACGGACACACCCGATTTGCGGATACCTCTATTTAGCGGACATTTTTTCGATTACCAACACTTAAATAACTGTACATGTTTTACTCTCAGTAGCGGACACCTCCAAATAGAAAACAAATTCTGCCCTCCCGAGGTGTTCGCTATTCAGAGTTTTACTGGTAAAACCTCCATAACGGACAAACCCGATTATCGGATACCTCTATTTAGCGGACATTTTTTCGATTATCAACACTTAAATAACTGTACATGTTTTACTCTCAGTAGCGGACACCTGCAAAGAGAGGACAAATTCTGCATTCTCGAGGTGTCCGCTATTCAGAGGTTTTACTGTATATTTTATTGATAGTTATTTTACAGGGCCGCACAAAAGAATAAGAATATATGAAACGAATATAAACTAAATTCGGGATAGGTAGATCGCTGATGGTAATGTAATTTTAGGATGTTGTTACAGTCATCCGCAGCATGTTTTTAGAGTTTCGTTCATCTAACGAAACCCTACCTGTCTCACTCCTTTGTCTGTCTGTCTGTCGGTCCGTCTGTCACACAGCCCGTTCTCAGAAACTATATATGTCAGAGACTTGAAAATTTGCATACTTATAGCTGAACACCACACATCAAACGGCAAATAATAAAATTTTGAAAAAGTCTAATATGTAACCTTCTGGGCTCTAACTTGTGTTCTTTAAGCAGTTTTTCAAACTCAGCCTCTAATTAATTGGAGACATGAAATTTTGCATACTTATAGCTGAACACCTCACATCAAACGGCAAATAATAAAATTTTGAAAATATTTAACCCTCTGGGCTCTAACTTGTGTATTTTAAGCAATTTTTCTAACTCAGCCCCTAATTAAGTTGGAGGCATAAAATTTTGCATACTTATAGCTGAACACCTCATATCAAACAAAAAATAATAAAATTTTGAAGAAGTCTATTATTTAACCCTCTGGGCTCTAACTTGTGTATTTTAAGCAATTTTTCTTTCTTAGCCCCTAATTAAGTTGGAGACATGAAAGTATGCATACTTATAGCTGAACACTTGCGATAACACGATAAATCATAAAATTTTGAAAAAGTCATATTTTACCCTCCGGTCTCTAACTTCTGTATTTTAAGCAATTTTTCTAACTCAGCCCCTAATTAAGTTGGAGGCATAAAATTTTGCATACTTATAGCTGAACACCTCATATCAAACAAAAAATAATAAAATTTTGAAGAAGTCTATTATTTAACCCTCTGGGCTCTAACTTGTGGATTTTAAGCAATTTTTCTTTCTTAGCCCCTAATTAAGTTGGAGACATGAAAGTATGCATACTTATAGCTGAACACTTGCGATAACACGATAAATCATAAAATTTTGAAAAAGTCATATTTAACCCTCCGGTCCCTAACTTGTGTATTTTCAGCAATTTTTCTAACTCAGCCCCTAATTAAGTTGGAGGCATAAAATTTTGCATACGTATAGCTGAACACCTCATATCAAACAAAAAATAATAAAATTTTGAAGAAGTCTATTATTTAACCCTCTGGGCTCTAACTTGTGTATTTTAAGCAATTTTTCTTTCTTAGCCCCTAATTAAGTTGGAGACATGAAAGTATGCATACTTATAGCTGAACACTTGCGATAACACGATAAATCATAAAATTTTGAAAAAGTCATATTTAACCCTCCGGTCCCTAACTTGTGTATTTTCAGCAATTTTTCTAACTCAGCCCCTAATTAAGTTGGAGACATGAAATTTTGCATACTTATAGCTGAACACCTCACATCAAACGACAAATAATAAAATTTTGAAAAAGTCTAATATTTAACCTCTAATATTTTGTCTCGCTCAATTTTTTAATTTAAACTGTTTTGCAATATTATTTTTTGTTCATTTTGCATAATAAGTGTAATGTGACGTAATGTCTTCTATTTAAGATTTCTAACGTATGTTAATGAATTTATTTTAGAATATCCTTTCTCTTTTAAAATTCACATGTAAATATAGTTTTTATGGCGTAATTTCCAATAAGTGCCTGCTTTTTATACCTAACTAGCTGACCCGCCCTGCGCTGCCTGGGCAGAAACTGTGCCGGGACTGTCATTGAAAAATATAACACTGGGATGGACTTCATAAACAAACACTGAATAATATCTATTTAGCACAGATGTCATATACACACCACGCCAATATAACTATAGATCCACAGTTATTCTTCGGAACGTTTAAATCAGTAATTTGGATTTCAGAAGCAACGGGTTCACCCGTGCGACGGCTATTAAGCCTATTTTGCAGATCGCTTATGCTGTGTGTTTGACGCCATTCTCGATCCAATCTAGTATTTCGACTTTCTCATCTTAATGCGGCTTCTTGTTCACTTTCAAGCATTCGCCGAGATCTTTTACGGGCATTTCTAACGATATTGTGAAGTTCCATAACTGCAGCGAAAGAGAGAGTGTAAATAACTAAACACGAAACATAAATAAACCGGATTTACCTCTGCCTAAATCCTGCCAAATTACTTTACACAGTAACCAATGAGATGCGTTTCTCGGGCGTTGGCATTAAACAATAACAAATAATCGCGATTTCTGTGCCACGTACGTTAGTGTAATATATATATAGATTATTTAATTCTAATTTGAAGGATTTCTTATGTTTATAATAGTAACGTGTAAATATTTTTTTATTTGAAGCAAACATTATTGTTTGCACTGTTTATACAGTTGGCAACAGTTTAAATTAATACCATTTTTTAAAATATGTAAAAAATATCTGTCGAAATGCTGAATATTTGCATTTAAAATAGAAATAAAACCTCAAAAAATGAGTCAAATTAAAAAAATTAATGGAATCTGCACATCGGGATCTTCTATTGAATAAAATGATCTAAAAATGATTAAATTCACATGTATAGTTTTCGCTCCTATAAAACTTTTTTAATGGAACGATTTTGTCCAACTTTAGCGTTAAATATCTCTTAAAATAATTATTCGATTTGAAAACTGTATGCATCGGCGTGTTGATCAAATATTTCTCTATAATACCACCGATTTTCATATTTTTGTATGCAATAGTTTTCTTAATATTAAAGAAGAAAGACCTCTGTGGTATTACTAATAATGTGCCGTGATATGAAAGGTATAATTAAATTTGAAGTTCTTTTTAGTTACATGCGTTGCGTAATGTTTGCAACAAAACCCTCTGTTCTTTGAGGTCAGCAAAAATAGAAATAAATGAAACTTCTTACTTGGATCGTGTCGTCTGTAAAATAAATGGAGACTTATAAGCATAAATCAATCCTTTATTTTCATCTTGAGAAGAGAAGAAAGGCTTCCCGTTGGTCACCGTTCATAAATTAATTCTTGCCAATAAAAGCATCTGCTCCACTTGAAGATAGATATTTCTTTTAAAAATTAAAGTGCAGCATAAATCAAGAAATTATCAAGAAATAATTTAACCGGAGTTGTTAAAATCGCAGACATTGTTTTCGAAAAACTCTTTTCACCGGATTCCACATTCATCGGTAGACAGACCGATGGGAGCCCGCAGCCCCGCGATCTTTTTAAAACGAAACTATGTCATGACAGCAACACCAACAAAACAGATTCTGATTTAAAATTAACGGAATTTTTAATTTATAGTAAGAATACGGGGACTTCAAAAGTTACTGAAAGAAAAGATTTAAATCTATTAGAGAATTTAAAATATTAGGTAATGTCTTAATAAACAAATATGACAAAATTTTGAATGCCAAAGACAGAGAAAAAAAATCAAATCTTAAAGTAAAGCCAAAAGTTTAAGTGCTGCAAATAAAAATTAGTGGTGACCAAAAGGGAAGAGAGAAGAAAAAGAAAATACATCAAAAGTATACATAGTATATTCAAAAAGTATACATAAAAAATGCCAAATCTTCCATTTATGGCAATTGCAGTATGATGTCAAACTTATCTTCAAAAATAATACTTAAGTACAAATGCTAAAGAAAATGAGAATTAGCATATATAAAATCCTATGTATTACTTAAGTAAAAATGCTAAACAAAATCAGAATTAGCATATATGAAATGAGAATTAGCATATATAAAATGAGCTCATTATCAAACATTTAATTAAATTGGTATACCATATAAGAAAAGTTGCATTTTACAAGCAACAAAGATCAAAATAACTTCAGTATTTGACCATCGCCTAGGACTTACAATTTATAAAATAGAGCATTTATTTTTAATTACTCCAAACTGGCCATACATAAAAAATATCTTTAGTAACATTTTCACAATATGATATTCATCATTTTTTTAAATTCAATTTAAATTCAATTTAGTACTAAATGTGTGACTTCAAACAACCAGCTGTACTCCACATGAACAAGTGGCCAAATCGTGCACTAAATGACCACTCACATGTAAAACACAGATAGTTAAGGTAGTTGCAGCAATATATATATATATATATGAGAGAGAGACATGTCTGAAAGGAATTAAGTGTTATATTGCTGAAACATATACTCTTACTACTTTTCATTAGGCAAAAGCAATATATCAACAAACACCAATACTTTTTGTATTATTTACTCATCAAAAATTTTCAAAGTATATACTATCCTTTAAAATATGAGACATCACTTAATACAATTTTAAATATGCATAAAGATAAACTCATAAATTTATAGACAAATAGACAAACCATGGTTTTAAGAATAAGTAGGTATTTGGTTGAGTGGGTGGGGATCCCCAGAAAAAAATAAATGCTTTCATATACAATGAAAGAAAATTGACACTATCATGGGAAATTTAAATTTTAAGTGTACCATAATATAAATATTATAAATCATTTACATAAAATATTTCATGCAGAAAAATCAAGAGAATTATGTAAAAAAATATACTATTATTCACAATCATAGAACAATATACACTGTGACTACTCATGTTTTACTCAAGATTTCAGGTGGCTTGGATTTTCCCTAAACAAGGCTCCTGACACCTTGTGCAAAAAGAAAAAAATAACTATATACACTAAATAGCACAATACATCACTCCATAACTGCAAAAACAACAGCAATGTCCTTCTTTACAGATCCTTGATTCCTTAGCGTTATATACACAATTTAAAGTTTGCATGAAAAATAAAATAAATAAATGTTATCAGAATGTTCAAAAACAAGCTGATAGTTTTGGTACACACACACAAAAAAAAAGACATCAGGTATGTGTATTGATGCAAAGGTGTAAACATTTGTTTACCATGTAGAAACAAACGCACATTTCTAGATGACATACACAAAAAGGCAACATCAACTTAACAGTTGAATAGACATTTTACAGGAACATTGGACGAGAACTTTTTTTGGCGACAACACAATATCTGTGTGCTTCACTTCTTTTGAAGCTAATCATTAACTTTCAGTAATCACTATTTTCGGACACACTAAAAGGATGAATTATAGAGCACTGAAGTAGACAAAATGATGTTTGTATTTGGTGAAAAATCGATAATGTAATGAAGATTCACACACACATCTTGGGTAAACAAATGAGACATAAGTAGGTAGGTGATGATATCAATAAGCACCTTTTCTTTAAACTTCTTAGTAATTTTGAAGATTCATCAAGGAACACTTCTACATTAAAAGGCACTGTTAAATAGTTACTAAGAACTGTGCTTTTCTTTTCGTGTAATCTTGTTTAGAAATTGATTTGATGCTTAAAATTTTTTTTTTAATTTCTTCATTAATAATAAATCTTCAGACTTCATTCAATTAATTACTTGTGTAAAAATATGAGGCATATGACAACATAAAAATTTAGAGACTTTGGGTATATTCACAAATGAAAACAAAGGCACAATAAAATTTTTGAAATATGGGGAATTTAGACAGAAAATAAATTGATCTTGAGAATTCCTGAATCAAAATACAACTCTTGTAACTGCAGGTATATGTAGGAACACACATACAAAATCAATATTGAAAGTAACTAATTTTATAATATTTCCTAAATTTTCTTGATTTAGAAAGAATTTTTGCAAAAATAGCAACACTGATTTTTAGGAGCAGATAAGTCAACCAATCCACTTAGTAAGGATAAATTACATCTCACAAGAGAAAAGGCAAATCAACAAAACTTCCATAATCAGGTCTTGTGACAGCTATTACTTGAGAAAACATCTGAGATTACTCGTATACTTATTTAGCTTTAAAGACAAACAACGAAGATATTGAATTGAATCAGACATTGTAAGGATAGAATGACTCAAACATGACATGACTCTTCTTCAATAGTTACTTCAGCGTTGAAAATGAAGCATAAATTTTAAAGTTATTGTTATAAAATAGTGAGGTAAGCAGGTAAGTATAGTATTAATATATTTATCTTCTACCGTAAAACAAGGAAAATACTAGAGAAGAGGTCAGCACAAATGGATACAACACATCAGTGAATGGCCAACTTCATCAGGTAAGAAACTTGAAAATGAAGCAAAGTTTTTTTTGCAGGTGAGTATTTTTTTTAACAGGTTGGAATAGAAACTCTTAGAGCAGCATATGTAGAGAGAAGTCTTTAAATATGCGATAGCTTATATATATAGCAGTGACACACAGTTTAAATTATTGCAGAGAAATACTGACAATATGAGAACTTATTTTAAAAGCTGTATAAAAACATAAGATTTTTTAAAATAGATGATGTAAAATAATTTCAAGAATATAATTGTAACAGGAATGAAGTAGCCCCATGCCTACTTCTTCTCAAGAGAAAAAAAATAATGCTGCTTTCATTCTTTTTCTGAGAGCAACATGAGAATCTTGTCTGTTGAAAACTGTCATAGTCTGCACATACGATGAAGTGGAAAGGTCCCAATTTCAAAATTATAACTTTAAAAAAAAATGAAGCAACATGAATTTTTCAAATATAAAATTTCGTCAGCTGAGAGTGCTTTTAGAAACAACATGAGAACAGTTGTATAACAAATGTGAAAATATTCTTAAATGCATACATTCTTAATTTGTAAATTGCAGATTATCTTTGCACTAAGCCAAACTGTATGATTATAATAGAACATCACAGTCCAGATGGCACAAGAATAAATCTATGAACAAATTCTTGTATTCAAATTATTGTTAAACAAAATATCTTGATTTGAAATTTGTAGAATAGAAGCATAGAAATCTCTAAGAATGTTATATAGGATATTTACAGCTAATAACTTCTGTGAAGAATTTCAGCTTCAGAATAATAAGTATGACATAAGAATAAAATTTCTCAGTACAAATAATCATAATTTCAAAAATAATGCTTCTTATAACTATAATATATACAGAATTTGCAAATTTGTTGCAATTTAATAGTGCCATAAAATTTAAAAACCCAAAGTCATAGCCTCTTAAAATGTAAAATATGTTCTGAGAACAATTTTATTATTTCAAATTCATTAGAATTTTTCTAAGAACAATATATAATTAATTTCAAAAAATATATATACCAAATAATCATTCTTTGAAAAAAAAAATTATGTTCTCTAATAATTCATTACAAATAGAAGAATATGTAGATGAAATTCTTTCAAATAAAACTATTTAAATGGAATAATAATTATGCATCATCAAAAATATGACTATTCTTCAATAGGAAATTGATCTTAATTTAAATAATTGTTTAAAAAATATGGGAAACTTAGTAAAATATATTATATTCTTCAAGATGGAGCAGAACAAAATTCATTCTAGCATTATAAAATTTAATTCTTCAAAATAGCAAAAATCTATGCAAGAAATTTTTGAGAACAGAAACTTCCAATGCTAAAAAAAATATTGTCATATGTAGTTATGCAAAAATTCTTGCATAAAATATTCCATATTTCTTAAAATCCACTAAAAGAACAAATCTTGAATTCTATTGAGCACATCAAAAAATTTTCAAAAGTTATTCTGAGAACAAAAGTTCTAAAATATTACGATTTTCTTTAAATCAATTTAAATTTTTCTTCAGAACCACTGTTTTTGCGGCACCAAAATGTGGTATTACTAATAATGTGCCGTGATATGAAAGGTATAATTAAATTTGAAGTTCTTTTTAGTTACATGCGTTGCGTAATGTTTGCAACAAAACCCTCTGTTCTTTGAGGTCAGCAAAAATAGAAATAAATGAAACTTCTTACTTGGATCGTGTCGTCTGTAAAATAAATGGAGACTTATAAGCATAAATCAATCCTTTATTTTCATCTTGAGAAGAGAAGATAAGGCTTCCCGTTGGTCACCGTTCATAAATTAATTCTTGCCAATAAAAGCATCTCCTCCACTTGAAGATAGATATTTCTTTTAAAAATTAAAGTGCAGCATAAATCAAGAAATTATCAAGAAATAATTTAACCGGAGTTGTTAAAATCGCAGACATTGTTTTCGAAAAACTCTTTTCACCGGATTCCACATTCATCGGTAGACAGACCGATGGGAGCCCGCAGCCCCGCGATCTTTTTAAAACGAAACTATGTCATGACAGCAACACCAACAAAACAGATTCTGATTTAAAATTAACGGAATTTTTAATTTATAGTAAGAATACGGGGACTTCAAAAGTTACTGAAAGAAAAGATTTAAATCTATTAGAGAATTTAAAATATTAGGTAATGTCTTAATAAACAAATCCGAAAGAAAACATTTAAAAAGCTTTATTTTAATTTGCTCCTCGCACAGCGAATAGACACACCTCCAAAAGATAGCCACCCATTCAATGCATATGCCGTGAGAGGCTTGCTCCGATGACGTCATCACAATCGTACAAAGTTCAAAGGAGAAGCATCCTATCCTATGCCAGGCGCTGCGAACGTCAGCGAACTTGCCGATGTGCGGTCGAAACGAATCACCCGCACAAAAATAAATATGGATTTAAGTTTAAAGAACATCGATGTATAAGGCCAAAAGAAATAAAACAGTAACATAATTTAAACACTGTGAGATTTCATCTCACAACCTCCGGTCTCAAAAAATTCAAAACCGGCGGCGGCGGTGACAGCGTCGTTAGTTACTTTTTTTAGAATAGAGAGATATATAAAAATGAAAACTTGTCTATCTGTCTGTTTGTAATTCTATAAAAATCCACAATTTGGAAGCCAAAATTGTGAAAAGATACGTACACGTGTATTATAAACATGACCGAGGCAACTAAAGTAATCCGGAATCGAAATAATTTATAGTTAATTTTTAATTAATAAAAATCCACCAATTTAACAGCAATTTCTTATCAAATTAAAACATTTTTCGTTATAGACAATAAAATTATTACTACAACAATTAATTTTCTACTGCAAGATTTCCACGTAAAAAATGAAAATGAAATAAATAGTTTGACGAATTTAAATGAAAGTGAATATAACTTCATAACTTTTCTATTTGAAGGTTTCCACGTGAAAGGGTAAAATATTACGTCATATTGGAATTATAAATGACGTGGTGGATATAGTATAACGTCATAAGAGTGTGAAAAATGTATTGAAGCATGATAAAAACCCGATTAGGGAAATATTGGCGTATTTTAACATTATTGCTCCAATTATAAATTGAAATAAGTTCATTTATAGCTGTATTCTTTTGCGTCTGTTATATACATTTATACATTTTTATATAGCGTTTTCATACGATTCATTCATACAACATTTCGACTGCTTTTTTTAATGTTTGTTTTGTGTTGTATGTTAAATTTTGTAATTGATTTTTCAGAACAAACATCCTTCAAATTCTGGGCAACGCCGGGCACTTTAGTTTGTAACAGATAAATGGCTTTTGTATCTGTACATCTAATGCTAATATTATAAAGCGTTATAATATTATAAAGTGTATAATATTATTAATGCTTATACGTTTGTGAGGTGTTATTTCTGAAACTACATAGCCAACTTAAAAAAAATGTTGGTGGCCATCTCTGCTCCGAAAAAAAGACTGTATTTTATGTCAGTTCAAGAACCTACATCGCTGCAGGAGCAAAAAAGTTCTATTATTACGATTTCTTCGATATTTATTGGGTTAGAAACTTTAAATTTTGTGCGGAAGTTACTTTTAAGATGTAAATACTCGTAATGAAGGCTCTCTAAAAGGTTCAATTTGACGGATAAACGTAAAAATTTCTAGAAAGGTTCTAAACTATGATTTATTTGGAATACTGAAATTTTTGGGATACTGTTGGGGTTAGAAACTAGAACTTTGGCATGCTAGTAATTTATAAGATGTAAATGCTCGTTGTAGAACGAATTCTAAAAAATCGAAAGACTAAACAAAGCGGAAAAAGATCTAAAGATGATCTAAGTAACGAAGTGCATGGAATTGTTAGGAATATAAACATGAAAATTGACATGGCTGTATTTATCATGACGTAAATTCTCGCAATTAACAATTTCTAAAAATGTCGCTATATAAAACAGTGCAGAAACAAAAAACTTTCGAATTTTTTTTAATTCTGTGTTACTGCTGAGCCCAAAATCTTGAAATTTTGCTTCGGGTTAGCTTTAAAATATACAATTGTCTATATGAATGGTTTCTAAAAAAATTAAAATGATGAAATTAACGGAAAGCGATCTCAATTACCATTAATTTGGAATTATTAGGTATAGCAACTTTAAATATTTCATAATGCTGCATTTCCTCCGCAAAACATGCAATTTAAATGCAACAAAACTGATAGATACCCACCTAGCATTAAATAAATTGTGTAAATATTGAATAAAGACCTGTATGAAACAGTGAGTAGGTTGCCCGAAAGTACTTGTTAAAGTGTTCCTTCTCTAGGCTTTTCTCTCTCTCGCCAAGGCCACTAACAGAGGGAAGTGCCGTTTTAAATGTGATATGAATTTTTTATCCGATTCATTTTTCTAGACATTTTATCGTAAGGACATATTCTCAATTATCATTAGTAGATTTTTTATATTTTAACTTATTCTGGTGAAATTTCATAATCGGGTTCATATTGGCGTATGTTAGCTTGCATGATTTTCTGAATAAATATGTATGGATTTGTAAATTACTTCAAATGACACTTTGACAACTCAAAAGTTATGCAGGCGATATATTTAGATCTTGTGTCATACTTTATGTTGCAATCATTGTCGATATCTTTTATTTAATACATGCTAAATACATCTCAACTTGTGCAGAATATGTTTGAAAACAAAACAATACAGCGTATGTAGTGGACAGCATACACTCATCATTTAAATCCGATCGAGCATATCTAAAACGCACTCTAACAAAGAATTGCATGCCACTGTTGATGTGTTCGGTACTTTGATACTATATCAGATTTTGATGAGAGAATTCCTTAAATGTAATCGACAACCTCATTGCATCCGTGGAAAATAGATATTGTACAATATTAACTATTCCGGGGGAGCACACACCATATAAAGTATAATCCATTCTTTTTAAACATCATATATTTGCCATTTAAAGTTACTCAAATTGGTGCGGAGCGTCTGATTATGCTCTTGACATCATTTTATGCAGTTAAAATAAAGATATAAGATAATTTAGTGTTTCATTTTCTATTTTACTTTTAATATATTGCGTACTTTCAATTTTATATCCATGCATGGCTGTCTTGCAGAATTTGATTTCCCATTTTTTTAAACAGTGTATACGAATTTATATATAAGATTTTGTAATTCCACGATTCGCTTATTTTCATCATTTCAATTTATCGCAGTATATGGACAATTAAAGAGAACATCTCATTTTCTTTGCTTCCACATGTTATTATTAAATCTATGTTCTCAGCAATATCGCTCAGACTAATCCCTCTGAGGGAAGTCGTAGTATGCTTCGGCAACGCGTCTCGAGATATATCCAAAAAAATCAAAAAATGTCCCAAAATTTTGTTGTTTTTCGGCCACAAAAAATTTAGCCTTAAGAAATTTCGTTAGAAAACTTGTTTTTTCCATGTTGGCATCATTATAAACGATTTAGAAAAAAAAATCATTTACCCGACCTTTTGCAAGGTAAAATGTACATGTCCCCTGGACTGTTTAAGATTGAAGGGGTATTTTTTTATTATGTCCTTTAGCTTGCTTGTTTTTTGATAAAATGGCATATGTCATCTTGAAATCCTTCAAGTTCAGCCGAAAGCAGTACAGCTTTAAGCCGTTGCATACGAGATGAGTGGTGGTCGTCTGAAACTTGACCCAGGAAAAGCGAATTAAGAGTCTTTCGAAACTGTCTTTGCTGATTGTCATTTTGTCTCATTGACTTTGTTAAGGTGAAACATCTTTTAACAGCCCTAATCATTCTTTGTCCTCTAAGAACCAAAATGTATTTTATACAATGTCTCTTATAGAGAGGGTGTCTTTTACATGCTGAAGCTGCCTAATATATTCAAGAATTTAAACATATAAGCCTTTAAAAGGCTGAATACCATTTGATTTACTTTCGAGACGTCTTTGTTTAAGGTCAGCCATAAGACGGCATCCATTCATTGAAAATTCGTCAAGTATGAGAAATAACACTGGATCCATGCTGAGTTGTAGATTTATTGATGTCTGACTTCCTAAATCAGTGAACCAGTTAAAACACTTTGGTACTTTCAGCGCAGAGTGAATTACCTTGTCCTCGACATTACTTGCGGCAGTACCTTTTAGTGCCAAAAACATGACAGATTCTGATCCTAACTGCTCAGTGACTGTTTTACTAATTTATTTGACTACCGTACTTTTCCCAGCTGCTGCTTTCCCAATAATAAAAGTTGACTTAGGGAAATTTGGAACTTTTGTTTGCAAAGATGAAAGCTGTTCTGTGCATAACTGAAGTATTTTCTGCTGTTCATCCGTAAATCTGATGTCAGAATAATCATAATTTCATGCAGTGTAATTTGTTATTCTTTACAATAATTCAGAAATGTTGAAGATAAAGAGAAACTACTGGATAAGAGAGTCTACGATAAAGAAAAACCATCGGATGTATTTAAGCGATTACCATTTGTTGAACGTAGCTCAGATCTTTGAGAGAATCAAAAACTCGAACTGGTTCCATGGAGTTACGGGAGAAAAACTTCAAAAACTTCCAAGTCTGGCAGAGCGTAGAATTATGTAATATGTTATCAGAGAAAGGTTCGTAAAACGTATTAAAGCAAACATAGGTTGTCTACTATACTTCTAAATCAAACTTGATAACTTTATTCTTCTGAGTTATTGTTATATCGCTACTCTGCAAATATTCGGAAGGCAGCTGGCTTATTGTTTTGCGACATTTCGACATAGAATTGCGCTGAATAACTATTTTAATCTCAATTGCTTTCTTTTAACCGGAATTTTCGCAACTTCTGCACACAGTAATGTACACATATAAAAAAATATACACATTCTTAAAATGCACACTAAATCTAGGCAACAGATTAAAATAAAAAATCAGGGATTAATTTATGAGTTTTAGTGAACGTGATTTTTCGCAAATTGTCTCTCATTGTTGTAACCATTTTCCCAATCATAAGCATAAAAATATGTATCCATATACCCTACCGTCAAATTCTCGTCAAGCTTGGCGACACATCGCCAAATTTGGCGAGCAAAAATAAGTGGCCATAAAGGATGCCAACTCGGTTAATAGCTGATTAATTTGACGAAATTTCCGTTGAAATTCAGTACTGATGAATCTTCTGTGATCGGGTTCTTCGACTTTTAGCCCCGTGTTTTCCAATAAAATTAACTAAAATCATAAAACCAAGAAATAAAGTTACCCGTACAAAAACGTAGGATTATTTTTCGCATGAAATCTGTACCTAACGTCCTTTTCACCGTATCAAAATTTACATACGCACCTCTCATACTTACATTCATCATTTCAAAAAATTTGCAATACGCAATAGATTATACCGGGACCGGGTGTCCCAAAAATGACTGATGGATTTTAAAATTCAATAACTTCCAAACGGTGACAGTTATTAAAAAAATTCTTGCAGGATGGTTATGTATGATATCAGCAGTTTTTGTGCTGTGATTCGTGATTTTTACCCGAATGGACTTTACCCACGAATGGCAACAACCAACCTTCTGAGGGTAGATACCCTTCGAAAAAGACTGTTTATTGGACGAAGGCGAAGGAGTGTTAAAAAGTTCTTCACGCCTATTGGTGTTTTTCTTCTGTTTACCCGCGGCTGACGTCACATGGGTAAAGTCCATAGATCAGTTTCAACCACGTGATCACCAGCCCTCCAAGTTTCATCGAGCCAATCATAATCAACAATTTGTAGCCTGTATTATGAGCCAACAAATCACAATCGGCCAAATTTGGGGGCCAAACAAAAAACAGGCCTGTTTGCTAAGGTCGTTGCTAGGGTGTGACGTCAGTTGAAGCTGATCTATTTCAAACAATAGATGGCGCTGAGAGCAATAGGCTCTCAGTCGAGACCCGATTTTTGGTACTTCGGGATATAGACTGAGCTCCATATTTGTATTTTTCTTCTGCTTACCCGCGACTGACGTCACATGGGTAAAGTCTATTGCATATGCTATGTTTAATCTGTGTATTAACATATATAATATGACATATGTTATGATATATGTTATATAATCTGTTGTTCAAGATAACGGCCAACTCGCCAAGCTTTGTCCCAATTTCTCTCGGCCAATCAAATTTTACTGACTGTATGGTTATCACTCTTTTATAAAAGCACTCTAAGTTGTATCATCGATCTCTACAAATATTTTAAAATTAAGTAAATGTACTAAAACACGTAATAAATGTAAATTTTATTGACTGTATGTTATCACTCTTTTATACAAGCACTGTATCAAAATTTGATTTCAAGTGCTTGAATCCGACATCTGGTGGAGAAAGATATAACTTCTCGCTTCAGGAAAATCGCATCTTAGCGCATTTTTTTACATGTTCAGAATGATTATTTTTTATACACACATTCAGATTTCATGTGACATTTATGTTCTGTGTTATAATGAAAAGTAAAAATTATCCGAATTTGAATATCTAAAACTTTCAAACTAATTTGCCTGTATCGACGGCTGCGATTAGCGCCTCTATAGGCCGCGTTAAGTCCCAATTACATGTATTTTTATTTTTAATTTGTTCAGAACTATTATTTTTTCGCACAATTTCAGATTTCATGTGACATTTGTTTTCTGTGTAATATGGCAAAGTAAAAATTATCCGAATTTGAATACCTAAAACTTTAAAACGAATTTGCATTCTTTCTCTACCGACGGCAGTAATCAGCGCCAGTATAGGCCTTTTTAAGTCCCAATTGCTTGATGTCTACAAATATTTTAAAATTAAGTGAATGTACTAAAACATATAGTTTAGAAAGTGTCTACTATTTTTAAGTAAACATCACCAGAAAAACGTCCTGAAAATTACACCCCATGGTCCATAGTCACTCGTGTTTAAAAAAGACAAGTTTATTTGTGTCTTGTGTGTGACTTGGCGCATGCGTCGTCTGTTTCATTACCAGAATGTGTGCTACAATCTTCGGATTAAATCGTCTTTGGTAAGTTCTTACTATATTTTCTTGTTATTTTAAACCTGCGCTTTATTAGTTTTCAAATCGTTTTTTATATATTGCTTTTTATGTTTATGTACTAGTTGAAGCTTGTTACGTAACGTTTATTAATTATTAAAACAAAAAAAGCTACTTTAACTTCTACTCTCTGATGTTGGTTGTGCCATTTTGCAGTTTGCACTATGTCGGATTCCAGTGTTAAGACTTCATCCCAAAAATCTAATAATACTGGATCAAACGAAACCAATTCAGCCTTCGCGGATGCTGTACTGCGAGCTCGCCAGGTAAATATTACTTAATTTGATTAAAGGCGAACTGTAAGATTTTTTCATTTAAACAGGTGGTTTTTATTGTGTAGTATCCTTTGTCTTCACCTTCCCGCGTGTGAACGTCTATTCTCGATTTTATTTTGCGATTGCATTTCCAAAATTCATTAGATCATTACTTTGTTTGTTGTGCTTTATTCAGTTTTTGTTTACTCATTCTTTTTACATATCAGTAAATTGTTTAATTTCGGAAGCTCTTTGTATTTTATATTATTTCGAATGATTATTTAGATCCGTTTAATTTAACTAAACAATTTTGAAAAATTGCTTTATTTTTCTAGCATCTATTAATGCTATCACACAGATCCCCTTTATTTCCTAACAATATTAAATTTGCTGTGCCTGATTTCTTTTTCACCATTTTAATGTTACATTTATTTTCTGTATCTCACGTTTCTGTGAGACAATTTCATCTTTTTTTTCTTTAATGGATAAATTTTCAAGCCTTATAAGAGAAAGTTGTCTTTTGTTTGTTTCATTTACTTCCGTCGATAAGTTTTTAAAATAAATTTCGTGTGCTTGAAAGGGATGGGTCAGTGTTGCCATGCAGGTGATTGAAGATTTCGCACAAACTCGCTAAAACTTACTCCATATTCAGCGACATTGTATTTAATAATCAAATTTTCCACCATATCTAAATTGCACTTTGTTATTAGTACCAGTTTCTTGAAAATAAATAATGCTCTGAACCTTAAAAAAACAAAGCTATAATTCAAAAGAACTGAAAAAAAGTCAAATTTTAAACTTCCGAGAAAGTTTTAAGAAATTTTTTCTGATTGCAGCAAGAGGAAAATCTAATAACTACTGTGCAGAATATTTCAATATCTTATGAAATTCTTTTTGTTTACACCCTTTCAATCCTTCCTTGTAACTCTGAGATTTTCAATACCAGCTTCACAGAATCTTTCTGCATTTTTGTAAGAGTTGATTGTTTGCTTGTCTTCGTTTGGGAACTGAACATTTGTTAAAGATTTGCATTTTATTTTATTTTTTTTCTTTGAATTTTTTTTTTTTCCCCTGTGATCTTTTGACAAATGTTTTTTTCCGTGGTCTTTTGACCCTTAATTTTTCAGGAAATACAGAAGAGAAACACACCTGCTGCTTTCTTTTTTCCAGCAGAATCACAGATCTGGATGCCGTCAATTCCGAATGAATTTCACCCCTTTCCTCCCTGGCATCGATGCATTTTTCAATCATAGTGTTTTGGCGAGTAATGACGATAAAGTTAATCGCCATGTTTTAAGCTTGATGCTTAACGAGTGTTAATTGTGTGCCATATGGGTCATTCCATGGTGACTGACGTTACAATTTGACTAAATTTTTAACTTTTTAATTCAGCCCTGTTTTGAAATTAGTTTTTTTATTTTTATCTAAAATATCATGATAGTACAATAATGCTACCCACACCAGATTTTAGACCTAATGAACTTTTTTGTGTGAAATTAGGGGGAATAAGAAAATGTGACTGATGTTACACAGAAGAGACATTGAGAAAAGTGAGTTTTATATACAATTTGAAATTCTCTTCAAACTGCTTATACGAGAATGAAAAATATTTTTTTTTCTGTAAAGTAGGGATTTCATACTTTATGAAAGCATTTTGCTTTAGTAAAGAAACTTACAAGTTAAAAGTTTAGAAAATATTTAATGCCTGTGACTGATGTTACAAAAATTTTGTGACTGATGTTACACCGGGAAAAAATTACTGTTCAAAAGTCAAATTAGCAAATCTTTTGTATAAAATTGCACAAATTTATTTGAATCATAATGGTTATGGTACACACTACATTCATAAAGTTTTATGAATAAAGCTATTAATTTATTTCACGAAATGAAAAATGTCCTCGTGCATTTACCAGGGGGTGATTGTGTTCCGGATTTCCGGGTTTTTCGATCAATCCTTCCAGGTTTGAGATTGTTACTAGGGATGCACCGAGTATTCGATATCGATTTGGTATTTGGCCGAACTGAATACTTAAAAGAAAAACTTTTAAAAATTATTTTTTAAAACCGTATACAACTTCTACGTTTAACAGTCAACTTATAAAGATATTCAGAATAATTACAAACAGAATCATATTTAAATAAGAGAATGTTTTTACGTTATTTATTTGCTGTATTATTTAAGGAAATTAACCAATCATGAGGATTTTGATAGGAAATAGTTATGTACAAATGCAAGTTCCTAAACATTGTCCAGTAAATAATCCGTTTCTTGCTAAGATTTTAAGAACGTTTACAACCTCTGAAAATGATTAGCCCACTCCAGACACTGATCTAGGATGCATTTAAAAACTTACTTGCTTGATCAAAGGGAGTAGAATAGTTATTTTTGCTAAGTTGTCACCATATAAAATTTAAATTGATTGTATTATTTATTAACTTTATTAGTCTCTTCCTGACAAGCAAATATATGTACCTGTACAATTTTTTCACAATTTCTTTCATTTTAAAATGTTTTAGAATTTTAAAAGAGAGAAAAGAAAATTTTATTCATTTGTTAATTCTCAGAAGCCATGAAATTTAAAATTTTATTAATTAAAATTTTTTTTATAACTATCCTGTTCTTAAATAACTCAAAGCAGATTTTTTTCAGCATAAAGTTTCCTTGGAACAAAAAGCTCTTGTTTATTAGAATAAAAGTTTGCTTTAAATATTATGTAAAATTGTTTTAAAATTTAACATTTTAATGCCTTTAAACTTTGAAATATAAAAGTATTCAACAAGCCGAATATTCGGTATTCGGCCTAGCGGTTACTATTTGGCTAGCCGAATATTCGGTATTCGGTTCACCTTTTGGCCGAATATTCGATATTCGGTTCACATTTTGGCCGAATATTTGGTATTTTATCACTATTCGGTGCATCCCTAATTGTTACGCTTAGTGGAAAATTCGGATATTAAACATATCGCGATTTTCGACAAATGGTCGTTGAAAAAAATCAATTCGTGAATCGTTTGCTCAAAAAAAAATCGACAATTTCGTCATAGGATTGCAGAAAAAATGCAAATTTCGTCAAAAAATCTCGAAATAAACACAAATTTTGTCAAAGGATCGTGAAAAAATGTGATTTTCGTCAAAAGATCGCGGAAAAAACTGAAATATTGTCAAAGGATCTCTCGAAAAACTCAAAATTCGTTAAAGGATCACAGAAAAAAACACAAATTTCTTTAAAGAATCGCAGAAAAAACATGAATTTCGTCAAAAGAACGCAGAAAAAACAATTAGAACTGGAAAGGATTTTTCCCATCCTGGGAAAATCTTTATTTTCGTCAAAAGATCGCGGGAAAAACAGAAATATCGCCAGAGGATTGCGGAAAAAGCGCAAATTTCGTAAAAGAAACTGCAAATTTTGTCTAATGATTGCGAAATAAACACAAATTTTGTCTAATGATTGCGAAATAAACGCAAATTTTGTCTAATGATTGCGAAATAAATGCAAATTTTGTCTAATGATTGCGAAATAAATGCAAATTTTGTCTAATGATTGCGAAATAAATGCAAATTTTGTCTAATGATTGCGAAATAAATGCAAATTTTGTCTAATGATTGCGAAATAAATGCAAATTTTGTCTAATGATTGCGAAATAAATGCAAATTTTGTCTAATGATTGCGAAATAAATGCAAATTTTGTCTAATGATTGCGAAATAAATGCAAATTTTGCCTAATGATTGCGAAATAAACGCAAATTTTGTCTAATGCTAATGATTGCGAAATAAACGCAAATTTTGTCTAATGATTGCGAAATAAACGCAAATTTTGTCTAATGATTGCGAAATAAACGCAAATTTTGTCTAATGATTGCGAAATAAACGCAAATTTTGTCTAATGATTGCGAAATAAATGCAAATTTTGTCTAATGATTGCGAAATAAACGCAAATTTTGTCTAATGATTGCGAAATAAACGCAAATTTTGTCTGATGATCGTGAAATAAACACAAACTTCGTCAAAGGATTGCGAAATAAAAGCAGAAAATTCGTGAAAGATCGCGAAAAAAAAGATTTTCATCAAAAGATCGCGGGAGAAAACTCCATTTTCATCCAAAGATAGTGTGGGAAACGCAAATTTCATTAAAAGATCACACACAAAAAAAAATTCTTTAAAGAATCGAGGAAAAAACGCTAATTTCGTCAAATGACAGCAGAAAAAACACATAATTAAAACTAGTAGGGAATACCCCGCCTTCTTTGGAATCGCGGGGTAAAAACGCAATTTTCGTGAAAAGATCACGGGGAAATAACGTGATTTTCATCAAAGGATCGCTAGAAAAACGGAAGTATTATAAAGGATCGCAGAAAAAATGGAAATTCAGGGATATGTTTAGGAAAATTTTAGGTCCTTTAAAGGACCCTTCACAAAATTATTTATCCCAAAACAGGACCCTTCACAAAATAATTTATCTTAAAACATCACTGATTGACAGATAAACTAAACAGGGCAGAGTTATAAAAAAAATTGTCATTAAAATATTAACATTTTATTAACATGAAATGAATTAAAAGCAGCACTATTTATAAAATTTTGGTGTACATTCCAATATGTGCAATTTAAAAATTAAATGTGATTAATTAGGTTTTCAGTTAAAAGATTTTATGGCCTGTTAAACATTACTGAAATTACATTTTTAGCAATAAACATTACAATATTGGACACAGGTTTTAAAACCTCAAAAATTAATGAAATTTTATAAATGACCATTAGAATATAAAATTCAAATTTCATATTTTAATTTCGTATTGCAGTTATCTGTGTGTTTTATGTTCCATAACACAGGGTACTCTTGGTATTTAAAAACTCTGTAATATCATTTGCGTTCCACTTCATTTTTCCACGAACACACACACCAAAAAAATCCCTCACACTTAATATAAAAATAAACACTGTTTACAAAAGAAAAAAAAACCCATAAAAGAAAGCTTTAGAACGCAACAAGTGCTGCAATAGCGAGTTGGCTACTGAGCAAGTAAACAAGTTCATGTGTAAACTAGGGATTGACCGAATACCGAATAGTCGATTCGGTATTCGGTGGTTCGGCATGTAAACCGAATATTCGGCTTCGGCCGAATACTTTTAAGTATTCGGCCGAATAATTGTGAATACGTATTTTCTTAGAAGTAAAAATTCTCTTTTACTTAGAAGTAGAATAAGCTTAATAATGAGTTTTAATATTGTGTGCATGAGTTCATAGTTCAGCTGCACAATAAAAAACAAGCCAAAAAAAAAATATATATTAAGGAAGTTGGGCATCTTTCCCTTATCATTTAATTTTAATTATTTCTACATTAGTTTCCGTAATTTAAATTTATTTAATGTGTATTTTCTTTAATATACGCATCAAATAAGTATATCAGAAATCATCTCTGTATATCTAAGGTGTATATTAAAGGAAATACACACATCAAATAAGTATACCACTATGCCTATCCTATAGCTTTTATAATCATTAAATTAAAATCGCTCAAATTTGTTATCTTCATCACCACAATGTTGAAATATCAATGAAAATATAAATATGTATATCCGTAATTTGACAGAAAATATAGTATTGATATGATACCTTTTGTATTTGAAAACATTCCTATTCCATATGTTTTGTATAAACATATGAACCTCTTTTATCCGAAACTCTTTTAACCGAAGTTCTCGGTTAACCGAAATCCATTTCTAAAACTTTTTTTTTTTTTTTTTTTTTTACTATCACTTTCCTTGTGTGCAAGCGGTCTTTCCCGAACCACGAGTACAGATAAATATTTCGGATCCCGTTTCTTAGAATTTCTTTGAATTTAACTTGAGCACCCGTAAACTGCGGAGTGAACTAGAACACAGTAAGAGGAAGGACAACCGGAATGTGTGACTGTAGTCTAGCAGGCGAAGAAAACGAACAAATTAGCAATTCTGAAGATTTTGAATGTTTCACAATAGTTTTAGCATAGCTGGAGCAGCAGAAAGACTGTGATACTGTTGAAGCAATAGTATTAAAAAAAATTTTGTGATAGAGCTGAAAATCGACAAACAAAACTTTGTGAAATATGCAAAAAGTACTTAATTTAAAATTCAGGAAATTTATTCTTGTATTAAGCACTTGTTATCATAATAAGAAAGACCGCATATATTTGTTCTTGATCTTAAAATTGAAGCACTCTCGATTATCCGAAAATTTTAATTTTCCGAAAGATCGTCGGTCCCGGATAATCGAGGTTCTACTGTAATTAGAGAATCAGTAAATCAGCTTTGACAACATTGTTTCTTTTTATTTGAATGAACTTTTGTTTTTCTGACAATTCTTATCCTTAATAATAGCCTGTATAGTTTAATATTTTCATAGGTTATTTTGGGTATTGACTAGTGATAAAATAATAAAAAATAAGTGATGGGTTAATGAATTTCTCAGTGGAAAGAAGCCATTAAATTTTTTGTGTAATTAGATTTAAGAATAAAATGTAATTGAATTAAATTATTAAGAATTTAATGTTAATTAAACTTTATTAAAAAAGCTAATATATGCAAAAATGTGTATTAAAAAATTTTAAGTATTCGGTTGCCGAATACCGAATATTCGGTGTACACTTTGACCGAAGCTTCGGTATTCGGTATTCGGCAAAATTGCTGCTTCGGTCAATCCTTAGTGTAAACGAACACTATCTCGCTAGCTGACTCGCTCACTACTTTTCTCGCCGGCTCGTAGCTAGTAAACTAGCTCCGTGTAAACAAGCCTTTAAATAGACCTTTCACAGAATTTTTTCACTTTCAAATTGAACATTTGACAAATTTAGTCATTTAAAAATAAAATCTGGCCTGTAAGTAAGCAGTTGAACTCACCAAAGAGCATATTATTTAGTTTTTTATACATGAAGACATCGATAATTTAAAATTCACAGAATTATGACTAGAATTTTCACAAAAATAAGAAACTTCACAATTTCACAAAAACAGGACCCTGTGAGAAAAGTCTGGACAGACCCCTGAAATTTTGTTAAAGAATCACGGAAAAAAGCATGAATTTCTTTAAAGAATCGTGAAAAGACTGCAAATTTCACAGGAAAAACCAGGGTTGGAAAAAAACCGGGTTTTTTTGTAAAAAACCAAAAAAACCGGTTTATTTGGTTTAAACCGGGTTTTTTTAAATATAATTTCCTATTGCATACAGATGCATATCTGGTGATAAAATAAACATTTTTGGATATTATATAAGTAATATAACTTTTGAAAATATTTAAATTAAATAATTACAGTCAATTATATAGAAAATTGAAATCATTTCTAATTTAAACATTATTAGTAACAGCTATGTCTTATGTTCAAAGTACACTAGTAAACTGCTCTACACAGTGAAACATTGATACCTTGAAAATCGTATAAAGAATCCTTTGATTAATAATATAATAATCAATCAATAAACATTTGATGCAGTTTCATGAATATAATATATTATTCTGTGGTTGTTGTTATTATTTTTTTAATATCCAAATACTTCTGGTTATTTTGTTTTCTGAGTGATAACTCCAAGTGTCCAAGGCAACATTTTTGGTCATTAGATTCAGCAACTAACAGAAAAGATTGATTGGTATTATTGAAATGCTATAACTAGCACTCAATTTTTGCAAGCTGTGTTATTCAATTTAATATCTTAAGTTACTCTTTTAAATTCTTTAAGGATAATCTTCCCCAATCCCAATCCAGAAAATTTTCTTTTACAACTTAACCAAAATCTTAAAGATCATTGTATTTTGTTATTAACTACTGTAAATAATCTGCATTTTTAAAATGAAAATATTTTATGCTAAATATTGAATATTATTTATCTATTTTATCTTTTCTACAGGGTTGGCAGGTTTTTGACACATGTCAGTTTTTGACAGTTTAAACCGTCATGTCAAAAACCCCTTGTCAAAAACCTCGTCAAAAACCTCAAATACTTACAGTGATCTGTAAAATTTCACATTAAATGTCATACATTAGATGTAATATTTAAAATTCACTATTACTGTAATTTTATAATTAGTATATAGTATTAGTAATAATTACAGGGTTGGCAGGTTTTTGACATGTGTCAGTTTATGTCGGGTTTAAACCACAGTTTAAACCGTCATGTCAGAAACCTCAAATACTAAATTGATCTGTAAAAATTTAAATTAAATGTCACGCATGACAACATTACATGTAATATTTTTAATTCACTCTTACTGTATATCAGTAATTAGTACATAGTAAAGTATTATTGTTAAGTACAACTTTTAAACAGGGTAAAATTTTTAGTTTTTTTTTTTTTGGTAAAATTGTGTTTTTCTAAAAAGTAGACATTAAGCTCAGTGTTGAATTCAGACATTTTTCTCCGGGAGGGATTTCTGTGGCTCCGGGGGGGGGGGGGGAAATTGCACCTTTTGACCATTGAAAACCCAAAATCTCAAATCTTCCGGGGGGGGGGGATGTCCCCCCGGGCCACCCCCTGAAATCAACACTTTAAGCTCACCTGAGCTGTACATTTTTTCTCTTACTTAAAATCGTTTTAATTTCGCTTACTTTTGAGAGCTTTTAGCTAGCTTTTTTTATGGGGGAAAAAAAAACTTAGAAAAGTGTAGATTTTTTGTATATATAACAAGATAATGTGCATCAATGCTATTCTAGTCTAGGCAATAACCATTCCATTCAAAATTGAAATTGGATTATTAATTTTAAAAATTTACAAAATAAGAGACGTAATTAAAGAAAAGAAAGTTTAAAAGTCAAAATCTTTTTAAAACATGCTTTCTTTCAATATATAAAAATGTTTTCGATTTTAAAACTGAACAAAATTTGCTCGGTCATCTAAAAGAAAATTCCTGTAAGCTCATATTGAAAAAGTGCATAATAGAAGGGATCAAAACATGAAACCATACCATTGTTTGGCTTATACTTTGCATCCCAACCATCACGGGCAAGAGTTGACTGCTGTACCAGTTGATTCAGCTCGCGCTTGAGCTACGGAGAGAGTTTATGGATGTTTACCCATACTTATTGTGTATGAAGCTAAAGAATCCCCTTTCCAGTCTTCTTATTTCAGTGCTATAGGGAAGACTCCTTTGTTTGGTGGAAAGGTATCACTAAATGCAACAGCTTTTTGAGCCTGCTTCAAAACTTGCTCATCTAGCAGTGCTTGTGCTATCAAGTCCTACTAGCTCAGCATCAATTAAGAGACACACTATTTTCTAACGCTTCATACACTCTAAACTCAAAAATCTTTTGGGTGTAAATAAATGTGCTAAACACGTGGTGTGCTGCAGCATGCTGCGGGGTAAAATTGATCCGGATTATTTAATTGTACAAAATTATTTTCTTCTGGTTGAAAAAAAAAAAATATTTTATTGCAAATAATATATTTTTTAAATTATTAAATTTCAATAAAAGATCACATAAATCATTGATTTATTTAATGTCTATCTATTGTTAAAATGTTTTAGCGTGTTACATGTGTTTGGCAGTTTTCGACGGTTTAAACCAGTTTTCGACAGTTTAAACCAGTTTATGACAGTTTAAACCAGTTTTTGACGCTTGTCATGTCAAAAACCAGTTTTTGACGTCAAAAACCCAAACCTGCTTTTCTAATTTCACATGTTTTAAGAAAAATCTTTAGGGTACCAGATATGTTCATCAGCACATGCTAATTTTCATTCTACATGCATAGAAACATGACCTAGGCTCATTATGTCTCATGTTGACTGCTGAGATGAAGTGTTAAAAGTAGAAATTACTTCTATCTATAATTTAAAACAATTAAATTACAAAAAAAAGAAAATATATTAGATTTTTTCTAAAAAAAAACCAAATGGTTTTTTTGACAAAAAAACCAATTGGTTTAAACCGTGGTTTAAACCATGGTTAAAACCACTTGGTTTAAACCGTGCCAACCCTGGGAAAAACACATAATTAGAACAAGGAGTGATCATCTCCCCCCCTCTGCTGTAACCTTTGAGAAAAGTTGCTGTTAATTTCAAATACTTTTTCTTTTACTTTAAATCACCCCTGATATTGTGTCATCCATCTCAATCTCTGTACAAAAATGTCCAGAATTGCATATCTGTAATGTGTAATACCCAGGAAGAAAGCAGGAAAAAGAAATTTACCTTGTGTAAGAGCAAAGCTAAAAAAAACAATTTCTATTTTTATTTATATAAGTTTTCTTTTTTTCTCTAATACTTTAGCCACTTAAAAGTAAAATTCCATTGGTTTTGACATTTTTTTTACTGTTTTCAAATAACTAGGTGCCATATATATGACTTGCATTGAATCTACTAAGAGATCCCACTTTTTACACAAATTGTACCGTAATTTCGCACGTACACGCCGCACCCACCGTAAGCGCCGCGCCTCTGAAAATACATTAAATTAAAAAAAAAATTCGGCAGAAGCGCCGCACCTACCATAAGCGCCGCACTGTCAAAAAATTGGTTAAAAAAAAAGAAATAGCTGCGTAAGCGGCAAGGCAAAAAAGTATTAGCAAAATCTGATTAAAATTAACAAAAAATATTGATAAAATCTTAGAAGAAATATGATTCCTGTAATGTTTGCAATTCCTAAATATCGACACATTTTAATTTATCTCGTAATTTTTGTCCTAGATTCCCATGCTACGTTTTTTTCACCTGCTTCCTTTTTTCAACATGCAAACCGCTGATTCTCCTTTTGTTTTGATTTGCTAGTTGCTCGGTTGAGTTGTTTGATTGTAGCGCTATTTATCTGCGACATTCGGCAATAAATTTATTGCGATCGCACCTGCGATTTACTTCATACCAAAATTTATTTTAAGTCAATTAAACTTTAAAAAACACCTTTTTAAGACAGACTTTGCATTTTTATAGGTCTTTTAAAGTTTTTGTAAGATTTTATAAAACTTTTTTATAAAAATTTTTTTAAATTCAAAAGTAAGTTATCGTCTTGGTGATGCAAATCGCATAATGCTCACTGTATTCATAAGTTTAGTTGGTTGAATTTGAGAACAGTCAATGATTGTTTACTTCTGTGTAAATGCGCGACGCTATGTAGCAAGAAATAAGATATTCAAAATATGATTAAATTCATCTTTTAATGTTTATAAATCTTACATTGAATGTTTATAAATCTTTTCCAAAAATAGTCAAAAGCTTGGCGTAAGATAAAAAGAAGATTTTAAAATGTGAAATCGGCGTATACGCCGCATCAGCGTAAGCGCCGCTCCCAGCATTTTTAAAACTTTTTTTTACGTATGCGCCGCGGCGCTTACGCGCGAAATTACGGTACTTGTTTCATGAGTACTTGGAATAAATTTATTTACTGATTATAGAATTCTAATTTTGCATATTTAGCAAGATAAATTGCACTCTCCATTTGATGAAGTCATTTAGATTTCAGTGAAATTAATGTAAGTTTACCAAATTATGTTTTTCTGCAATTGTATAGGGGAAGACGGGGTACAATGAAACAAAATTTACTAATTTTTTCCTATCCACAATTTTGCATGCACAGAAATATAATTAATGCATATTTTTAACCCTGTATTTTCCCCATCTAAATAAATTTTTATTAGGTTCTAAACAATATCTTTATGCTTGAAAAATAACAAAAAATAAATGTCTTACAGTGTAACACTCTAAATGATGGAAGCAATTTTCACCCAGTATAGTTTATTTTATGAAAAATGAGATAAATACAGAAACAAAACTTGATTAATAAGAAACTTGATAAAAATATTATAGTCTAAGATGAAAAATAAGAAAATTCTATTAGTTTAAGAAATACCTTTCATTTTATATTAAATTGGCTCAAGTCAGTTTCAAAAATTAGCATTTCTGCTTATATTTCAGTTGCTCCTGAAGGAATATGGGATGGTAGTTTCAACACAATGAGTTTTTTTTTTTTAATGTAAGTTTCTAAAAAAAAACTAAGTTGGAGTCTTTTTATACCAAGTACTTCACATTTGACTTCATTTAAATGAATGATTTCTCCAACAGTATATATTTCCTTGTTTCCATTTATACGAATACTGCTTGTGCCATACATGTTGTTTGGGAATATCTCAATCTTAGTACTTCAATGACCAGCTGGGACTGGAAAAAAAATCTGGATCATCATCAGAGTCTGTAGCAGGCAGAGTTTGTTTTCAAAACAATTCCTTCTTAGCTTTTTTTCTCTTTCTATTTTTTAATTGTTTAACAAGAGCATTTTTTACTGACCTGGTTAGAACAAAACTTTTTTTTTTTTTCTGTTTCCCTACTCTTACTTCTAATATATTCTATTTACTATTTTTATTACTGTAATAAAACATGTTTCATTGTACCCCGTCTGCGTTTCACTGTACCGCGCACTGAGGTTACTAAAAAAAAAAAAAATTATTTTCAAACTTCTAATATTTATTTTTTTAGTTTGGTTTTGGAGGTATGAAGACAACAACCCAAAGATAACAATGTATAGAAAAAATAATTATTACATATATAAACAAGGAAAAAGAAACTAAATTACTTTTAGTAAAGAAAGTTACTTTCAATGGTGTAAAAGCAATAATCTTCTATTGCTACTGTTGTAGAAGTGTGAATGTATCCAAATCACATCAGTAATTGGAACATATAGTTGTATAACATATATATAAACTAGGGATGCAACGGATATCCGGCAAATATCCGATATCCGGCATATCCGGCTGATTTTTCAATATCCGAAATACCGTCGGATATCCGAATCACAATCATCGGATATCCGACTTCTCTGCCGGATATCCGGCAATACGTAGCAAAGCAAATATATAAGGATAAGAGAAATCGTTTGACCCAAACAATGCCAAACAACTTTTGTTTATAATGCAAAATATGAAAGTAAGTCCACTATTCATGAATAAAAGGTAATTCTCAAAAGTTTAAAGAATTGCCAGCTTTCCTAACATTGGTATTAGAACTTTTTATAATAAATTTAAGAATTTATGTTTACATCTTTTAGAAAATTGTACCTTTACTTTCAGAATGTGAAACAAAATCTCAAGTTGTTTATTTAAAGTATGACTTTATTAATTTTCTTTCTCTCTTTTAAGTTTAACAATTAAACAGGCCTATTTTTACTTTCTTCTATCTTCAATAGAAGAAAGTATTGTAACTGAGATTTTTTCGATTTCTGGTTTTCGGTAGACTTAGACGTTTTAGGGGCCAGAGATCCCAAAACATGCTTATACAAAATGTCTGTCTGTCTGTAACCATACCATCAAAAAGTGTATGAAATTATGCATAGAATTGAACCAATTTTTTTGTGAATGTTTTTGGCTATAGCCAGCTGGCCCTCCTTCAATGTTGGAACATTCCACTGGAAGGGGGTGCTGTAATCGTGATTTGTTTGCCATTTTCATTCTTGCGCCATCAAAAAGTGTATGAAGTTAATGCATAGAATTGAACCAAATTTTTTGTGTATGTTTTTGGCTGTGGCCAGCAGGTCCTTCTTCAATATGGAAGCATTCTGCCGGAAGGAAGTGCTGTAATTGCGATTTTTGTGCCATTTTCATTATTGTACTATTGAAAAGTGTATGTTAAATATGTAATGATAAGTTATCCATATAATTGAACAAAATTTTTTGTGTATATTTTTGGCTATGTCCAGCAGGTTCTCCTTTAAATTGGAAATATTCTGCCAGAAGGGTGCGCTGTAATAGTGATTTTTGTGCCATTTTTATTCTTGTGCCATCGAAAAGTGTATGAAGTTATGTATACTAGAATTGAACCAATTTTGGGGGGGGGGGGGGTATTATTTTGGCTATGGCCAACTGGTCCTCCTTCAATTTGAAAATATTCTGCTGGAAGGGGGCGCTATAATAGTGATTTTTGTGTTATTTTCATTATTTTATCATCGAAAAGTGTATGAAGCTAAGCATAGAATTGAACCAATTTTTTGTGTATATTTTTGGCTATAGCCGGCAGTTTTTTTTTTTTAAATTTGGAAATATTCTGCCAGAAGATGGCACTGTGACAGCATTTTTTGTAAAATTTTCTCAATTTTTCGCAGTTTTTTGTACTGTATATTGGTGGCTCGTGAAGCCATGGGAACTTCGCATCCTGCTAAGCTGGCTATTCACAATCAGCTGATGTACAACAGAATAACGAAAAAAATTTATTGATTTTAATAAATATCATAATCGAGATTAACTTATTCTTATTTTGATTAATTGACGAGCAGAAATTTTAGATCGAAATCAAAGTTGGTATAATATTGAACTAATAATATTGAAGTATTAACATTTGGAACTACTTTTTAAAATATTAAGATGTATGAGATAGAAAAAAGTTTTGGGATTGGCACATCCAATTAGTTATTTTTGTAACTTCATTATAAATAAAATAATTAAAATTAAAAGTAATTTTCTTTTTACTTATAAATATCACAGTAATTTAACTTAAAATAAAACTAAATGTGACTTAAAGCAAAACAGTATTAAATAATTAAAACAGAAAAAAGACATCAACTAAACCTATATTTGGAGAAAATAACTCTTTAATCATGGGTATATTAGTAGGTATGTTATGTTTAAATTATAAAAAGAAAGTATGTATTTCTTTGTGAAAATACTGTACAATTATAAGCCTATTAATTGGTTAAAATTTGTTACACAAATTATCAGCATTTCATTGTACAAATTAATTATTAGCAATTATCAATATAGTCAATCCCATATACAAATCCAGTAGCAATTATCAGCATTTGATTGTACAAATAAACAGAATATTTTAATGTTTAAATTAAATTTTTTATACAACATTATTAATATACATTACACGGTTTGAAAGGCAGATACATGTCTTGAATTTCGAGATGGGATGGCAGGATTCGTGCCCTAAAGAATATTGGGGGCGGGAAGCTCCTGTTTCCAAAAAATCATTTTCCGAAAATGTTTCTTTGTAAAACGACGATGAAGTGTCGGGACCGACTGACAAATTTCATGATATTTTCCACTATCGATTTGCAGGTTTCACAGTTTCTTCTTACAACAAATTGACAAAATTAGTGTTTGTTTTTCTGCATCTGACCAAAAAAGTTTGCGATTTTTCTCCTCGACCGACTGACGAATTTCTTGATTTTTTTCTGGAGACCAATTGATGAATTTCATTTTTTTTTTTTTTTTTTTTTTTTTTTTTCGCAGTCAATTGACAAATTTAGAAAATTTATTCTGTGACCGATTGACAAATTTCCCTGTTTGTTCTTGTGACATACTGATGAAAGTAACGATTGTTTTTCTGCATCCGATTGAAAAATTTCGCATTTTTTCTCTCCGACCGGCTGAGGAATTTCACGGTATTTGCTCGTGACAGACTGGCAAATTTCACGATACTTTTCTATGACCAATTGACGAATTTCATGATATTTTCCCACTTTCGATTTCCCATGAACTTCAGTTTTTTTTTTTTCTCGCAACCAATCAACGAATTATTTTATTTATTTTCACCATGATTGACGAAATCAGCAATGTTTTTTTCTATGACTGTTTTACGTATTTTGCGATGTTTTTCCTGTGTGCCCAAAATTGGAAATAACTAAAAGGGCAGCAACGGCCACCAGAGACTAAGCTCTACCAAATTGGATAATAGTCAGCACTAAACAAAATGAGATTACACTTGTGGTGCACATGAAAAAAAAAACTGATGAACTTAAAAAAAAAAACATATTTAGAAACAACAAACTACTTGTTTCTCGCAATTAACAGAAATTAGGACATGACTTTTTGAAACCAACCTTTTCTCGTGTAATAGAAAAAATCAATTGACTATTCCCTTTTCAAACTTTGGATATGGATTTAAAATTCCAATGCATAGAACATAGTTCAATTAACGAAAATACCAGGGATTACAGTTTTGAATATAATTCCATTAAGGATATAATAAAACAAATTTTTTCAGAAGTGACACACCATCACCGATATGCATTATTCGTGTAAGTTAAAAATTACTGCACATCAGACTTTGCAAAGTTTTCTAAAACTTTTTAAGAGAGCATAACCATGTGTTTCCGATAATTTCTAAAGTTATAAAAGCCGCTTTGTGCTGTTTGTCAAAAGTGTAACTTGTAAAAGAGGCTAAAGTACGCAAAATGGAATAAAATCTAAATTAAGAAATTCATTTAGCAACCCAATTGTTAACTGCCCATAACATTAGGTGAAAGTTGAAAAATAGACATGGTATGTATAAAGCTTGTTTCTGCTCCTTTGTTTTAATAAAATAAAAATTTTGAATAATTATCTTGAGTTGTTAATTTAAATTGTTTCAATGGTATTTTGTCATGTCTGTATAAATGTAATTCTTTAAGTAGCACATAAAAAATAACGGGGTTTAAAGATTTTTTTTCCCTTTCTAACAGTTCAACTAACCTGCATTTATAAATTTTGGGTATGAAAACTCCCTCCTGGGAAAACTTGAATTGCAGGCCCTGATATTCAAAGAGATATAGTTTTTGTAAATTATATTTCAATACATTTAAAATGTTTTAATGATGTGTGAAACATGTTTGTAGTTTATTGTTCTGAGATGACATTATATAGAGAAATAATTCACTATATAACTAAAAACATATCTAGTGCCGGATATCCGATCGGATATCCGGCCGGATATCCGAATCCGGCAGGCGAAGGAGCTTCGGGTATCCGGTATCCGATATCCGGCAAAATCAATATCCGGTGCATCCCTAATATAAACTGCAACTCTGTATGACAAATTTGATTTTACAAGTAATATTTCATTGTACCCCGTCTTCCCCTATTTCAAACAGTAGCTGAAATATATCATTTGATTGCCATGCTGTTGCAACATCAGTTGTTATATAAATTGATATTGGTATATTTTGAGTCGATAATTTTCAGGGTTTTTCATTTTGTATAAATTGATTTTTCAGGGTTTTTCACTCTGAGTCACAATCACCGCTGATTTACGACATCTGGTGTGCTAAGTGTTTTTATTATTTTTTCTTGCGGATAATAAATCTCATCCACATTGTCAGGCCATTTCCATTTCTTCCCTGCCCGAATCATGACACTCGGTAAATATTCATTATTTTCAATCGCTCGGACTTCACCTGGATAGAATTGCCCATCATATTCCACAAGAACCCAATCACGAATAGCAGCCACAAATATTGGAACACATTCTGCAGTGTTTGACTTTTTAAATGATATTTTCGATAATATGGAGCTTTTGGTGATTCCTTCTATCACCTCCAAAAAGTGCTGTTGCTTAATAGCTGTTATAGCAGTAAATTAGAAAAAAAGAACATACTATATCTTTCATCCCAATTAAAATTGTTTTTAAAATCATATACATTTTAAGACATTAAATGTTGAAAATGGTCTTTTTTTTTTTTTTTTTTCATGTTTTCCACTTTTTTGACTCCCGAGACCCCTTAAATCAGGGTTGGGTTTTTGACATGACAAGCGTCAAAAACTGGTTTAAACCGTCAAAAACTGTCACAAACTGCCAAATGCATGTAACACACTAAAACATTTTAACAACAATAGGTAAACATTAAATAAGTCAATGATTTATATGATCTTTTATTTAAATTTATTGTAATTTAATAATTAAAAAAAATTGAATTAATTGCCATAAAATATTTTAATTTTTTAAAATTTTCAATCAGAAGAAAATTATTTCGTACAATTAAATAATCTGGATTAATTTTACCCCCCAGCATGCTGCAGCACACAACGTGTTCACATTTATTTACACCCAAATGATTTTTGAGTTTAGAGTGTATGAAGCATTAGAAAATAGCCTGTCTCTTAATTGATGCTGAACTTAGTAGGGCTTGATAGCAAAAACATTGCTAGATGAGCAAGTTTTGAAGCAGGTTCAAAAAGCTATTGCATTTAATGATACCTTTCCACCAAGTAATGGGACCCTCCCTGTAGCACTGAAATAAGAAGACGGGAAAGGGGATTCTTTAGCTTTATACACAATCAGTTATGGGTAAACATCCATAAATTCTCTCTGTAGCTCAAGCACGAGTTGAATCAACTGATACATCAGTCAACCCTTGCCCCTAATGGTTGGGATGCAAAATAGAAGTCAAACAATGGTATGGTTTCATGATTTGATCCCTTCTATTATTCATTTTTTCCAATATGGGACTTAGGTGAATTTTCTTTTAGAAGACTGAGCCAATTTTGTTCAGTTTTAAAATCGAAAGCATATTTTTATATATTTAAAAAAAAGCTGTTTAAAAAGAATTTTGACTTTAAGCTTTTTTTTTTTAATTATTACTTCTCTTATTTTGTAAATGTTTAAGATTAATAATCCAATTTCAATTTTGAATGGAATGGTTATTGCTTAGACTAGAATAACATTGATGCACATTATCTTGTTATATATACAAAAAAATCTGCACTTTTCTAAGTTTTTATTTCTTATTAAAAAAAAAAAAAAAAAAAAAAAAAACTAGCTAGCTCTCAAAAGTAAGAGAAATTAAAACGATTTTAAGTACCATATTTTATGGAAGAAACGCTGTGGTGTTTACAGGTTTAAAAGTTAATTTTCTTTCAAATGCGGCGTTTACGGGTTTAAAAGTTCATTTTCTTTCAAGTGCGGCGTTTACATTTTTTTTTTTTTTTTTTTTTTTTTTTTTTGCGTGCGTAAAATTGGGATAAAATAAAAATTCCTTTAGACTGTTAACAACTTTCTGACTTTGCTGATAATGAAAACTGTGACATTTCTGATGATGATAGCGGACCATACAGCGTGGACGAAGAAAATTTACAACTCATCCATTCTAATATTGAAGACTCATATTTTGAGGGCTTTGAATAGAAACTAAAGATTGCCTAAAGTAGATACGACCCCCTCATAAAAAGCGTGCCACGTTGCGCCGACCACTTAAAAAACAAAACATGGAATGCTTAAGAAGAGGGTCTGAGTCCTGCACTCTGGGTGATTTAAATACCAACTGACGCCTCCTTAATATAAAAATTACATAAAAATATTTTAAACATGATTTAAATATCTTAAATAAAATTTTAGACATCTTAAGATAGTAAAATTGAGGCACCCTACACTTACACTGTTCAGAAAACTTTGATTAAAGTTAGGTCAGTGTGGCGCTGTCGACAGAAGTAGCATTGCCACGGGTGCAGCATTTACGATATTTTTAATCTTGTTCAGGCCAGTTTTCAGTAGTGCAGCGTTTCTTCCATAAAATGTGGTAAGAGAGAAAATTTACAGCTCAGGTGAGCTTAATGTCTACTTTTTAGAAAAACACAATTTTGCAAAAAAAAAAAAATAATTAAAATTTTACTCTGTTAAAAAATTGCACTTAACAATAATACTTAACTATGTACTAATTATTGATATACAGTAATGTGAATTTAAAATATCACATGTAATGTTGTAATGTGTGACATTTAATGTGAATTTTTACTGATCAATTTAGTATTTTAGGTTTTTGACAAGATTTTTGACATGACAGTTTAAACCGTCATAAACCGACACATGTCAAAAACCTGCCAAACCTGCCTTAAATTAGTATGTTTTTAACAATTTGACATTTATTGCTTTTATACTGTTACTGGACATTACATTACACATATATATCATTAAAAGTCGTTAACTAGGCATAGAGTATGCCACCCCTGTCCTTGTGTATGTCCAAACTGACCGTACCTTTAAGGGTTAATATCTCGGCTAATTACCGATGATTTTTTTCAAAAATCATTATCAACAATGCTTTTATTCTTTTGCAACGATAGGTATATTCAGCGATGCTCAACAATTTTTCTGAATACCCATAAATCGAAATTTGCGTATAAAAGAAAAATGCTAATTACTCAAACTATGTGACCTAAGGTAATCGCTATAATTTTTCGGCAAGGTTTATATTAACGTCTACTAGCTCTAATTTTTTCATAATTTTAGTTTCAGTAGATTTGGAATTAGATGGGGGGGAACATATTTTTGCGCTACATTTTCAACAATATCTTTGAAAATATAATACCTAAAATTAAAAGTAATGTATTTTTAAGTTCAGCGTTACAAAAGCTTTCACAGGATACCCCACATGATATACATAGAAAAGATTTTTTTTTTCCAAGTAGCATAATTAGCCCCTCTACTTTTTTACTAAATATATTCATGAATGTTTATTAATCTGAAAATATGTGGGTTAATGGTCTTTATTACTTCCCTGAATTTGAACTTTCCACGTTCCATAGTTTTACGAGTAAAATTGCTGTGACAAACACAGGAGTGATCTTATAATGGTTCCGTTTTTACTTTTTAAGTACGGAACCCTAAAAAGGGCACACTTGTACCTTGTTCACAAAAAAACATTTTGAACTGGTTTGTTTAGAGTTCCTAAAATTTGCGATATTTTCCTGGGATCAATTGAATTTCCACGGGGCGCATAGGAAGTGTTAAAAAGGACAGCCGGGCGAATCGGAAAGGTTTGAAAGAGCCGATGGGCACACAAAGGAAGTAAAAAGGGCCGCTGTGTGCATCGGAAGGGTTTAAAAAGGCCGTCGGGAGGGAAAAAATGGCCACCGGAGCAAAAAAGAAATAAAAAGGGCCGCCGGGTGCTGCGCCCTGCTAAAGCGGCTTAGAGTCAACACTACATTGCATGAAGCTGCAGCATTTACAAAATCTTTTGCATTGTACACAAAACATTTTCTTTTTTTTACAGCTTCCCACACCTGCCTCTTTACAGAGCCACTGATGCCATCTACCGGGCCTTTGCCGTGGGAAGTGACAAAAAAAATTCTATGTAATCGATAACTTATATTTTTTCTGCAACATAGGTAATGTGGCAGCAATGAATTTATTTTTGAATTGGGAGGATGGTCCATCCGACCAAATATGCAAAACTTCAATTTAGGGATGCAATGGATGTCAATTCGGCTGCAATTTAAGCCGGCTATCCGGCCGCACTATGTTTACTTTCCCTTCCTCCCAAATCAGATTAAACATTTTTTTAAAGTTATTACTTTTAGTTAAACAATTCAAAACTTATTATTTCAATTTCCTATTTAATAGAAAACATAAATATTAATTTTTTAATAATGATAATTAAATTCATTATCAGTAGTTATTTAATTAGTACTATTTTAATTAAATAGTAAAAAATAACAATAATAATAGTAAAATAACAAAAAAAATTAAATCATGTAGGGTAGATGTAACAGTAATATACCCTTCAATGTTTTTGGTTTATAAAAAAAAATAATCAATTAAAATTAAGCTTTTTTTTTTTTTTTTTTTTCATAACTCCCCCTTGCATGTTTTATAATCTGTTATTGTTCACACTTTTAACCAAACCAATCAGAAAGCACAAGCAGAAGATGTTTTGAATTCCACTGTTATTCAGGAAAAATCTTAATGAACATGCAAAGAGACATTTAATAAATTAATTTATGTATTTTCTTGCAAAATTTGCATGTTTTTGTTTTGATAGTAATTAAGTAATAGAAAACATTGAATTTTATATACTAATTTGGTTACTTACAAAATTTCATTTATTTTTAAGGTTTTAAGAGCAGTGTTCATAACTGGAATGCTTAATTTGTCGATTTCCAGTAATGGACACCCTCATGTAGATATTGTTAAAAATGTAATTTCAGTAATGTTCATAGTGCATAAAATCTTTTGATTCAACTGATCAAATTTAATTTTTAAATTGCATTTACCAGGATGTAATAACAAAAATTTTAAAAATAGCTGCTTTCTATGAAGGGGCCCTAAATAGGACCCAAATTTTGCCTGGATCAACCCTTGATAGCTGTTAAAAATGTTATCAAAGCAAAAGACGTTTGAAATAAATATTCTTAAAAATTAAATTTAGTTTAAAAATAATAAAATCCTTTTTTTAAAAATAATATTATTCATTTATTAAAATCACGTTTTTCATCATTGGGAACATTTATTTCAAGCCGGATGTTCGGCCGGATAATTATAATATCCGGCATGTTGGCCGGATATCCGTTGCACCACTATTCAATTCCCTGAGGAAGCTCTTCTAGCATTCTGGTTATTAGAGGAATGTCTCTTTAGAATGAGACAGTTCATCCGAAGCAATTGCATAAAGATGCATTATACCTGAGTCGTATAATGTTAACATAAAGAGGCTTACTTGGCTTTGTGCCCAGTGAGCACTTTGTATCTCTTCCTGAGATATGCATTAGGGTGGTCCTTATATGGCCGATTTTAATCTTTTTTTTTTTTTTTTTCTTATGTCTTACCATCAAAATTTGTTTCAATACAGTAAAAAACAAAGGAGAAAAAGTTTGAATGAAAAATATATTTAGAGGTAGCTCAAGCTTGCTGAAGTTTGGCAATTATACTCTAACATGATGATATCGACAAAAAGAAACTAAGCCAAAATGATAGTTTTTATTATGATAGTAAATTAATTTTACTTTTGTGTAACACAAAACCACAATATTAAGCATATAAAAAGTTGAGAGTATCAGTAATTAGTTTAATTTGTTAAGTCCATTTTTCTGCAGTGAGGATGCACTTTTCGGTGCTCCTCCACAGCTTTCGTCAATAGCTTAAACTGAGGTTCATTTCTTGCAGGGATTCCAGTGTACTCTTTGATCAAAGCTTCTCATAGCATGATCATTTACCACTTTAATAGATTGCACAATCTCTAATGCAATCATATTATTAGAATTAGTGCTCCAATCAGGGTTCGTTGATATATATCTTGATATAGGGTAGATGTGCCAGTAATGGACACCCTTAAGGGATTTCTTTCAAAATTATTTTTTTATTAATAGTTATAATTATTATATTCCAGTTTTTTCAATATTATATTAACCTATCAACAATATTCAACCATTCTTATAGTCTTATTTCCCAATATGAATCGAAATTTAATTTTAAATAACAGAAATATACCAAAAGCCCAGTAATGGACACCCCATAAAAAGCAATAAATATGATTGTTTTTATGACTGTATTTAGAAACAGAATTTAATGAATACATACTAATGAAACAAAATAGTTATTTTCAAATAAATTTAACAATTAGGATACCAGTAATTAATAAAATATTTGTGAAAATCATTTACTGTTTACATCAATTGTAATTATCAGAAGATCGATGTTTTAATTATTTTAGATGGGTAGTTTAAAATACTTAATATCAGGCAATTAGAGCTATCAAATTACTGAAACAGTGGGGGATTTTAAAGGCAATAAAAAAAAAAAAAAGTTTTGGAATATTAGTGTTTAGTTTTGTCTCACTATTTTTAACAATTAATCTTCCAGAGACTACTTGATATATCATTTATAATAATTAATATTACAAATAAGAAAGAAATGATATTGTGAGTTGAATATTTTAAATACTAAATAAAATAATTTCAAAATAAAACTGTAGAACTGATGTTTGAGGCCACTGATCTGCAGATTCACTAGTTTCATGAATATTACCTATAACTTTCATTAATATTACTTTTTTTTTTTTTTGTCAGAGATGAATAAGGAAACATTTAAGACAGAAAATAGATTTTTAATAACTTCTATAACTTTACTTAATTGGTTTTATTTAAATGGAGAGGGATTAAGCCCTATAAGCCCCTCTTTGACTGTGCTCTTAAACAATATTTTCTGCTTCCTGGCTGGTTTGATTGCCAGGTTATAAAATATGCAAGGTACATCTACATAAAAAAATAATAAAATAAAATATTGAAATTTTATTAATCACATAAAATAACTTGAAAGCAGCTATTTATAAAAGTTTTGGTGTTATTACATTTTGGTAAGTATAATTTAAAAATTAAATTTGATTATTCAGGTTTGCAGTTAAGTCAAAATATTTTATGCGCTACAAACATTACTGAAATTGCATTTTTAGCAATGTTTACATGGGGTGTCCATTACTGGAAAATGACTAATTAACCATCCCAGTAATGGACACCCCCTCTTAAAACCTTAAAAATAAATGAAATTTTGTAAATGGCCATTAGTATATAAAATTCAAAGTTTTCTATTGCTACTCAAACAAAAACATTCCAATTTTGCAAAAAAATAAATAATATATAACTTTAATTAAACGAAGCCAGCTCTTAGCCTCTTCATTAAGATTTTCACAGAAAAACAGCGAAACTTTGAAACATTATTTTCTGCTTCCTGATTGGTTTGATTAAAAGTGTCAACAATAACACAGTTTTATAAAACATTCAAGAGGGAATTATTAAAAAAATAATTAAAGCTAAATATTTATTAGTTATTTTTTTATGAACCAAAAACTTCAAGGGGTGTCCATTACTGGCACATCTACCCTATATCATGATATATATCCGATATTTATTTTGAAAATATCAAGATTTTTGATATTTTCATATTACTTTGATATTTATTTTCAAAATATCACTGTGCAAGATATTTTTGATATTTTCAGTCAAAACAAATGCAAATGAAATTTCTAACTGTTGTTGAGTGTGCTGTTCAGTAAATAATGAATTTTTGTCTCTGATAGTGACTTTTTTAGGTGAAGAAGAAAACAAATATCTTTTCCAAGCTTTATGTTTGAATGTTTTACTTTTAACTGTGGATTATGAGGGACATAATTAAGTCAGAACAGACATTGAATAATAAACTGTCTAATTTAAATACTCAGTTATATATATATATATATACAGCTTCATTAGAAAAGAATATGTTCTGGTATTTAGTTTTGTTGGGTCAATCCATTTCAAGTGGTCCAGCACTGGTTGCTCGACCATTTTGAAAAAATCTGAAATTCTTTGTACAACAACTCTAACATGATTGAAGTTCAAAATGACTATTATTTTAATTTTATTAATTTTTGTTTGTGCATGGCGGCCATCTTTGTTTCATCGTCTGCAGCAATTTTCTCACAAGAAGGGTTTACGGAATTGTAAATAATTCATCGTTTATTTATCCAAGTCAACTGCGGATTAAAGCAATTTGTACAGAATACATTGGGCTAAAAATCTGGCAATGGACTAGTTTCCAAAACTAACTGCTTATTGGTGAAATTTAAGCATAAAGTTTCAGTTTTTTTCCAAAATTTGTCCGTTTACAAGAGGAAATTTTTCTACCAAGGAAAACTGTCAACATGACATAATTTTTTTTTTTTACAAGTACTTGTACGTACATGCCAAGTACCAGATCTGGGACTTGCTTTCTCTTCGCTAAAAAAAATCCGAAATTTTTCAAAAATTTCAAAAATCGCACTTTTCAGGCTTTGATATCTCTGGTGTGGCACAAGATAGAAATCTGAAATTTTTTTCCATAAGAGTATTGTTTGGTAGGGGAAGACGGGGTACAATGAAACAAAATTTGCTAATTTTTTTTTTCCTATCCACAATTTTGCATGCACAAAAATATAATTAATGCATATTTTCAATCTTGTATTTTCCCCATCTAAACAAATTTTTATTAGGTTCTAAACAATATCTTTATGCTTGAAAAATAACAAAAAATAAATGTCTTACAGTGTTTCATTGTACCCCGTATGCCGGGGTACAATGAAACACTCCAAATGATGGAAGCAATTTTCACCCAGTATAGTTTATTTTATGAAAAATGAGATAAATACAGAAACAAAACTTGATTAATAAGAAACTTGATACAAATATTATAGTCTAAGATGAAAAATAAGAAAATTCTATTAGTTTAAGAAATACCTTTCATTTTATATTAAACTGGCTCAAGTCAGTTTCAAAAATTAGCATTTCTGCTTATATTTCAGTTGCTCCTGAAGGAATATGGGATGGTAGTTTCAACACAATGAGTTTTTTTTTTTAAATGTAAGTTTCTAAAAAAAAAAAAAAAACGTAGGTTGGAGTCTTTATATCAAGTATTTCACATTTGACTTCATTTAAATGTATGATTTCTCCAACAGTATATATTTCCTTATGTTTTCATTTATACGGATACTGCTTGTGCCATACATGTTGTGTGTGAATATCTCATTCTTAGTACCTCGATGACCAGCTGGGCCTGGAAAAAAAATCTGGATCATCATCAGAGTCTGTAGCAGGCAGAGTTTGTTTACAAAACAATTCCTTCTCAGCTTTTTTTCTCTTTCTGTTTTTTAATTGCTTAACAAGAGCATTTTTTACTGACCTGGTTAGAACAAAACTCTTTTTTTCTGTTTTCCTACTCTTACTTCTAATATATACTATTTACTACTTTTATTACTATAATAAAACATGTTTCATTGTACCCCGTCTGCAAGTGTTTCATTGTACCCCGCACTGAGGTTACTAAATAAAAATTTATTTTTAAACTTCTAATATTTATTTTTTTTTAGTTTGGTTTTGGAGGTATGAAGACAACAACCCAAAGAAAACAATGTATAGAAAAAATAATTATTACATATAACAACAAGGAAAAATAAACAAAATTACTTTTAGTAAAGAAAGTTACTTTCAATGGCGTAAAAGCAATAATCTTCTATTGCTACTGTTGTAGAAGTCTGAATGTATCCAAATCACATCAGTAATTGGAACATATAGTTGTATAACATATATATAAACTGCAACTCTCTATGACAAATTTGACTGATTTTACAAGTAATGTTTCATTGTACCCCGTCTTCCCCTAGTGTTATGCACAAGAAATTTCAGGATGGAGATTAGACTACAAGCTGAGATATGGCAAGGGCAACATGTCCAAACAATACTGCAAAATTATTGTTTTGTTGTAGTTACAGCTAAGTATTTATCTCAGAGTGTCATTTAAATTTGTTTTTGATTATCTTTAAATAATAACAGAAAACAAAGCCCTTTGCAAAGCTTAGCAATTAATTAAAAAAATAATTATGCCTAAGGCCATACGTTTTGTATGGTTTCAGTAATTTTTGTTGTAAGTAATTTTAATAACTAAAAGAAACTTCAGCACTTTTACATAAAGAAAAAAAATATTTTTATACAAGACCTGAGACAAAAACAACATAGGGAAAAAGAAAAGCTGTTAATGTTGTCATACTTGTTGAGACATGATCAAACGTGTCAAAACACATTCTTGCTTGTTGGTTCAAAAACCACAATTTTGATCTTTCTCAAAATTTTATTTGTAAGAACCAAGTCTTGTCATCTCTTGATAATTTGATTGAAGATCTTGGCCCTGCTGGCTCACAGAAATATATTTTGAAATTACTATGTGCAAGTCTCAATTCATTAATAATTCCTAGCTAGCTTACTTATGAAAAAATGGGATTTTTCTGCAGTATGAATTTTGAAAAGGATTTGGGTATCTTTACTTTCTGAAAATTACTTGAGGCTGATGCGTGGTAACATCGCATAATGTTTCATTTACAGGAACATACTTATGGTAGGAACAAGTTTCAGGGACTGGCAAGCAGCATTAAAATTGTGGTTTTTAAACCAACAAGCAGAAATGTGTTTTGACACGTTTGATCATGTCTCAACAAGTATGCCAACATTAACAGCTTTTCTCTTTCCCTATTCGGTTTTTGTCTCAGGCCTTGTGTGTGTGTATATATATATATATATATATATATATATATATATATATATATATATATATTTATGTAAAAGTGCTGAGGTTTCTTTTAGTTACTAAAATTACAACAAAGATTACTGAAGCCATACAAAATGTAGGTCTTAGGCATTATTTTTTTTAAAATTAATTGCCAAAGGCTTTATTTTCTGTTACTATTATTTAAAGATAATCAAAAAAATAAATCTAAATGATACTCTGAGATAAATACTTAGCTGTTACTAGAACAAAACAATAGTTTGGCAGTATTGTTTTGACATGTTGCCTTTGCCATATCTCAGCTTGTAGTCAAATCTGCATCCTGAAATTTCTTGTGCATAACACTACCATACAATACTCCTATTAAAAAAAAAATTTCAGATTTTTATCTCGTGCCCCACCAGAGATATCAAAGCCTGAATAGTGCGATTTTTGTCATTTTTGAAAAATTTGGGAATTTTTTTAGCGAAGAGAAAGCAAGTCCCAGATCTGGAACTCGGCGTAAGTACAAGTACTTTCGGCTTATTTATGAAAAAAATTATGTCATGTTGACAATTTTCCTTGCTAGAAAAATTTCTTCTTGTAAACGGGCAAATTTTGAAAAAAAACAAACTTTATGCTTAAATTTTACCAATAAGCAGTTAGTTTCGGAAACTACTCCATTACCAAATTTTTAGCCCAATGTATTCTGTACAAATTGCTTTAATCCGCACTTGAATTGGATAAATAAACGATGAATTATTTACAATTCCGTAAACCCTTCTTGAGAGAAAATTGCCGCAGACGATGAAACAAAGATGGTCGCCATGCACAAACAAAAATAAATAAAATTAAAATAATAGTCATTTTGAATTTCCATCATGTTAGAGTTGTTGCACAAAAAATTTCAGATTTTTTAAAAATGGTCGAGCAACGAATATCTGATTTTCTGGACCACTTGAAATAGATTGACCCTGTTTAAACTGTACAGCATGTTAGGGAATAAATAAATGTTAAAAATTTTCCGTTAAAACAATACTATGTATTTAAAATTTTGTTTTATGAATTTAATTTCTTGATAGTTGATACTGAATCCCACAGCTTTTTTTCTTTTTTTTTTAATGTAAGTGCATAAATCAAATTGTTTCGGTTTTCAAATAGTTGATCTTCAATTTTGTTCTAAATTTCTGATTTCTTGATAGTTGATACTGAATCCTATAGCTTTTTTTTTTAAATGTAAGTGCATAAATCAAATTGTTTCAGTTTTCAGTTAGTTCATTTTCAATTCTGTTAAGTAAAAAAAAAAAAAAAAAAAAAAAAAAAAAAAAGTCTTTAGTATATTGTTTTAAGTTTTCATGTTAAGTGCAATATGTTTTAGTTTCTAATGTAATATTATGCTTGAAAATATTTATCAGCAAAGTTGACTATTTTGAAAATATCGGATATATATCGAAAATATCAGATATATATCAAAATATCCGATATTTTTGATATTTTCAAAAATATCATGATATTTACGAACTCTGGCTCCACTATGTTGGGTCTATTTGAAAAAATTCTTGCGGTAAATTCATCACTTCAAAGATTCTTTGGTAACAAAATCTTCAAACTTCTTTCATGAAAATTTTTAAGGGAAACAATTATCTTCTTATCAGGATTCTTTGTATCTTTTTTATTTTGAAGGACTTTGGAAGGACTATTTGGAAAGAAAGATGGTTATCTTTCTTTTTGTTCAGACATGTGGCTATTGAAAAAGGACAATCCATAAAAGATCTTCTGACATATACCACAGATACTTTGAAAATTTCCCTGATACAGACTTTGCAATTGTTTTTGTTATTGAAGCAGTGATCCAAGCTTTAATACACTTTTACTATAAAAACACAAACATCACGAAATCCTCTTTCTTCCTTTGCTGTAAGCTTGAATTGGAACTTAAAGATGAATATTTTCAAAGAATTACCTTAGACATTTTACCTTGGACATCCCACGAGCATGATGCATTGCCCCTGGAAGCCTGAAACGAATTTCCCTCACAGGTAATTCCCCCAAGGAAAATAACAAGTTCGACAAATTCTTGGTAATCATCTTCTAGCCCACATGTTGATGATTCTTGTGTAGTGGCAAACTCAAATTTCATCTTTTACATCTCGTACAAGAGCTCGAATATTATCTTTCAAGCCTGTTTCAAGTTTCTCTCTATCTAGAAAACTCCAGTACTCTTGGAAACATTTGAATAAAGGTACTTCTGGACTTTATTACGAAGTTCCCAAAGAAATATGAAGTACTTTTCCAATGATAAGTTCCATAATATGATAACGGCAGGCAAAATAATTAAAGTTTCGTTCAAAGCTTTTCTTCTAAAAGGACACAAGTAGTGATGCAACAAATAGTGGTTTGGCCGAATACCGAATATTCGTCCAAGTTACAGCCGAATATTCGGCCGCCGAATAATGAACTTATTTTTGCCTAAAAACAAAATATAGTATGCCCTATATGCATTCTTGTATATTTCACAATTAAAATATATTATTTTTAAAAAATTACTTATATAAAAATTTTTAATTTTTTAAAGCATTATTTTACTCTGAAAAAATATTCGGCTATGTTCGGCCTAAAAATTGCCTCAATAATATAATTCAGACCTCCCCCAAAAAATTCTTAGCAAAAGTTCCTCCTCAGGTACTGTCTAGTTACATTTTAATAGATATTATGTGTGTTGTGACATTTTAAAATAATGACAAAATTTTAAATGTACTACGAAACATAAGTTTCAGCTTTCAGATGAAATAAAAAATAAGAAATCTTAAAAACTTAAGAAAAACCACTGATAGAAAGGGTGAAAGGAATATCCTCTAAAATGGTGGAAAGAAATCATTGTAGACTTTATAAAGCTCACAATTAACAAAATTTTTATTTATCTTTTTATTATTTTTTTCTTTGTTGTCAGCAGTGAAGCCTCTATAGAAAGTGTCCCTCAATGTGAAGAAGTAAAAGACATTAGTAATTTTCTTTCCCAGCCACTACTAGAAAGACAACAATTTCCTTTGGAGTGGTGGGCAAAAAATTTGGAAGACTTTCCAAACCTTTCACAATTAGCCAAAAAGTACCTTTCTGCACCAGGAAATACCATATATAGTGAGAGATTATTTTCAGATGCAGGTAACATTTACGAAAAAAAAAAAAGACTATCACCTGAGAATGCTGAATTATTATTCTTTCTGCATCACAATCTATCAGGGTTGGAAAAAAACCGGGTTTTTTTGTAAAAATCCAAAAAAACCGGTTTATTTGGTTTAAACCGGGTTTTTAAAAAATATAATTTCCTATTGCATACAGATGCATATCTGTTGCTAAAATGAACATTTTTGGATATTATATAAGTAATATAACTTTTGTAAATATTTAAATTAAATAGTCAATTATATGGAAATTTGAAATCATTTCTAATTTAAACATAATTAGTAACAGCTATGTCTTATGTTCAAAGTAAACTGCTCCACACAGTGAAACATTGATATCTTGAAAATCATATGAAGAATCTTTTGATTAATAATATAATAATCAGCCAATAAACATTTGATGCAGTTTCATGAATATAATATATTATTCTGTGCTTTTAATATCCAATTACTTCTGGTTATTTTGTTTTCTGAGTGATAACTGCAAGTGCCCAAGTCAACATTTTTGGCCATTACAGGGCTTGAATTTCAGGGCGGGATGGCGGGATTTGCGCCCAAAATTTTGAAATCCCGCCCAAAAGAATATCGTGGGCGGGACGCTCCGTCCAAAAAATCTTACCATTTTCCTGAAAATTTTGTATTTTGAAATACGACAGGGTTCGTACTCATCAGGGGATTATGGGATTCCTGGGATAATCAGGGGATACATTTTGGCCCTAAAAAATCAGGGGAATCTCGGGGGATAGGGCAAAAAATTCCCCAAACCTGGGAAAACCTGGCAAAATGATTGGTTACTCTGGGAAATTGAAGGCAATCGCTGTTGTTTGCGTATTTTGTGTAGTCTTAATGAAATCAAACTAAGACCTTTCTTCTAACATCGTGATATATTCTACATTAGCCACTCCTTCTTACAGATTAGATATGTTATATTTAAACTGCACTACTTCTAACATCTGGCGACATCCATTCAGTCACTAGACATGCCTTCTAACATCGTGAGGTTTGAAAACTGTTAAAGAAGAACTTAAGAAAAATAAAGAACATTTTAAAATTGATATTGACACTTGAGCCTTCATATTATTCGTAATGCTTTTCAAAGAGGTAATAAAATCTCTAAGTGGAAATTAAATTCTTACAGCAATCTACCAAGTTTTTTAAGGAGAGCCCCACAACGCTTGCAGACTTCATCTCTGTTGTACACAAATTAATGCTTTTCCTTTAAAGTTCTGTTCATATTGTTTATATAGGTAATATATAAACTGTATTTTTGAGATTATCTAGTTTGTATCTTTTTTTAAAGGAGAGGAGGGCGAGGGGTCGTGATACTGGTTTAAAAAATGTCATTGATTGTTGACATGGAAAAATTATGCATCAGGGGATTCTCAGGGGATTTTTTCTTGGAAAATGAGTATGAACCCTGTACGATCAACTCCTGTGAACGGCTTGTTAATTTCCCGATATTTTCGCGCAACCGATTGACACATTTTGCGGGGGTTTTTTACCACAAAAGATCGTTGAAATTCACGAATTTTTCACTCAATCGATAGACAAACTTCATTATTTTTTTCTCGAGATCGGTTGACAAATGTCCGCGACCGATTGGCGAATTCACGAGTGATTCTGTTACAAATTTTCCGAAAATTATGAAAAGTCGGTCATCAATTTAACAGAAAAATGTCGCGAATATCGACAAATGATTGCCAAAAAATCAATTTCGTCTCAAAGAATTGCGAATTAAACGCGAATTTTGTCATAGGATCGCAGAAAAACGTGAATTTCGTCAGATCGCAAAAAAAAAACCTCTAAATTCATCAAAGGATCGCAAAAAAACATGAATTACATCAAAAGATAGCAAAAAAAGCATAAATTTCGGCAAAAGAACGCGTGTTTCGGCAAAGGATCGCGAAAAAAACTAATTTCGTCAAAGAATCGCGGTAAAATGGAAATTTCGTCAAAGGATCCCGGAATAAACGCGAATTTAGTTAAAGGGCCGCAGGAATTTTATCAAAGAATTGCGAAAAAACTCTAATTTCGACAAAGGATCGCGAAAAAAAACGCGCATTTTGTCATAGGAACACTAATTTCATCAACAGATCACGAAAAAAACCCCACAAATTTCGTCAAAGAATCGCAATTTTCGTCAAAAGATCGCGAAAAATGCAATTTTCGTCAAAAGATCATGGAAAAACGCGAGTTTCGTCAAAAGGTTGCGAAAAAACGCGAATTTCATCAAAGGGTCGCTAAAAGAAACTCTAATTTCGTCAAAAGATCACGGATAAAACGCGAATTTCGTCAAAGGGCTGCAGAAAAAAATACCATGAAATCAAACTGAACCAACAAAAAGAGTTTACTCGACCTGCAACAAAAAATAATTAGCACCTGGAGAGGATTTCCCTTCCCATCCCCTGCTGTAACCGTTCAGGAAATTTGCTGTGAATTTGATTTTTTTTATTTATTTCTTTTTTTTTTTTTACTCAAACATCCTGACAGTCTGTATTAATACAATACTTAAGATAAAGACAAAATAACATAAATCTTTAAATAACGGTGGGTTTTAGATTTTTGTTTCCCTCCCAAATAGCTCAACTCCCCTCCATTTATAAATGTTGGTAGGGAGACTCCCCTCCTAGGAAAAATTGAATTTCAAGCCCTGCATTAGATTCAGCAACTAACAGAAAAGATTGATTGGTATTATTGAAATGCTATAACTAGCATTCAATTTTTGCAAGCTGTGTTATTCAATTTGATATCTTAAGTTACTCTTTTAAATTCTTTAAGGATAATCTTCCCCAATCCAGAAAAATTTCTTTTACAACTTAACCAAAATCTTAAAGATCATTGTATTTTCTTATTAACTGCTGTAAAAAATCTGCATTTTTTAAATGAAAATACTTTATGCTAAATATTGAATATTATTTATCAATGCAAAAACCCTTGACGTGTTAAAAGCTTCTGACGCAGCACTTTATCTTATGCTCTAAGAATTTTAAACATGGAACTTAAAAATACTGATATCAAATTTTGAGTGACGTTATGCTATTTCTTAAAAAATATATTTGTATTTATTTCATCATTTTATTTTTGTTTTATTTATAATCGCATGTGCAAAAGTTATGTTCAACATGAAAAGCTGCATAAAATTTTATTCGCTGTTGCTTTATCATTTGCATCTCTCATAAATTCAAAATATGAGTTTTAAAAGATATGATATAAAATTTAAGTGACGCCTTGATGTGACTTTAAAAGGTTTGTTTTATCGACTTTGATAACTTCGAAAATAAGGACCACCCTAGTCAGTAAGGGAAGAAAAATGCTGTGTCACGGGATCAAAATCGCTTATAACTCAATAGGTAATTTATTGATCAAAAAATGGAAAAAACAGTTCTATTCCAAGTCTCTTCCATAGTCAGGCTTTCCAATTTTATATCTATCCGTAAAAAAATGAATTTGTAAACGTGTCAACGTTTTGAGCTTGTTAAGTAAAGGGGTACTTTTTGTTGAATAATAGGTGCTTTCATTGCACTTCCCATTGAATTATTTGTCAGCATAGATCTGTGTTGGAATCAGACATTTTCCTTGGAAGGGAAATTCACGTCTAAATTAGGGATTGACCGAATCAGCAGTTTTGCCGAATACCGAAGCTTCGGTCAAAGTGTACACCGAATATTCGGTATTCGGCAACCGAATACTTAAAAATTTTTAATACACATTTTTGCATACATTAGCTTTTTTAATAAACTTTAATTAAAATTAAATTCTTAATAATTTAATTTAGTTACATTTTTATCCTTAAATCTAATTACACAAAAAAATTTAATGACTTCTTTCAACTCACAAATTCATTAACCCATCACTTATTTTTTATTATTTTATCTCTAGTCAATATCCAGATTAATGAAAGTATTAACTATACAGGCTATTATTAAGGATAGGAATTCTCAGAAAAACAAAAGTTCATTCAAATAAAAAGAAACAATGTTGTTATTAAGCTGATTTACGGATTGTCTAATTATATACATATTGAATTGGAATGTTCTCAAATACAAAAGGTATCATATCAATTTGTACATTTAACTATTTTCTGTGAAATTATTGATACATATTTATATTTTGATTAATATTTATCATTGTGGTGATGAAGATAAATTTAAGCGATTTTAATTTAATGGTTATAAAAGCTATAGGATAGGCATAGGGGTATACTTATTTGATGTGTGTATTTTCTTTAATATAAACCTTAGTATACAGAGATGAACTCTGATATACTTATTTGAGGTGTATATTAAAGAAAATACACATTAAATAAATTTAAATTGAAAAAACTAATCTAGAAATAATTAAAATTAAATAGTTAGGGAAAGATGCCCATATTCCTTACTTTATTTTTTCTCTATCATAAACAGTTGTTCTGATTTCACCCATATATAGACTATTTTAGGAAGGAAAGAGTTTTTTGTAATTAAAAATGGCCTTTGACTTGTTTTTGGTAGTGCAGCTGAACTTTGAACTCATGCACATAATATTGAAACTCATCATTTAGCCCATTCTACTTCTAAGTAAAAGAGAATCCTTCTCCTTCTAAGAAAATACTTATCTGCAATTATTCGGCCGAATACTTAAAAGTATTCGGCCGAAGCCGAATATTCGGTTTACATGCCGAATCACCGAATACCGAATCGACTATTCGGTATTCGGTCAATCCCTAGTCTAAATCAAGCATCAAATCATAAATCTTCAAAAGGTGGGAGACATTTCAATGCAGTAAGAAGGGAGGGTCACTGGTCCACCCCCTGAAAACATTAAAGTACACTGAAATCATGCTGTATTTTACAGAATCTCATTTTTAAAAAAATTCCATTTTATGAATGTTCTACCTATGAGTTTGGTTTGCACATCTTTTTTGGTGCTTTGGATGCTTTGACTAAATTCGCGTTTTTTCTGCAATCCTTTAAAGAAATTCGCTATTTTTTCGCGAACCTGTTATGAAAATCATATTTTTTCTGCGATGCTTTGACGAAATTCGTTATTTTTTTACTATCTTTTGACGAAATATGCTATTTTTCGCGGCCTTTTTACGAAAATAGTGAGTTTTTTTCGTGATATTTTGATGAAATTTGCGCATTTCTTGCAACTTTTGACGAAATACTCTATTTTTTACGACCCTTTTACGAATATTACATTTTTTCCGCGATATTTTGATGAAATTTGCTATTTTTTGTGATCCTTTGACGAAAATCGGCTTTTTTCTGCAACTTTTTGACGAAGATCGTGTTTTTTCTGCGATATTTTGATGAAATTTGCACTATTTTTTGCAATCCTTCAGCAAAAATCTGCTTTTTTACACGATTTTTTGACGAAATTATGTGTCCCACGGGATGCATAAGAGCTATTTTTTTGCTTTCTGTCTCTGATTTTTTGCATCATTTACGCGCTATAGTGCGTCCGTGTCATCGCTGTGTATAGAGTATATTTATACTTTATGTATAGAGAAAAGTTTTTTCTCAAAGGACAGCACAAATTTTCCCTTTTTATTAGCATGAAACCTGGCTGGAAACAAGTTTTATTATATAATATACTTTAAAAATGTTAGATGAAAAAAGAAATTCTGCATAACTCCTTAATGATATTGTGTAGCATTAAATTCTCCCAATATTTGCATGGTTGAATAGAATGTTTTACTGAAACTTTTTTCATGTATGCTTTGTTCTTTTATGCATTAACTTTTATTAATTCATTCTGTTGTTTAGCTTGCGGCTAAAATCCACTCTACCGGTAGTGATAGTAATAGCATAACAAGTGGTACTAAGAGACCATTAGAAGACATGAATGGTGTAGGTAAGTTTTGTAGTTATCGTTCTCTATATTTTTCAGTGCAGATTTTAAAACTTTGACGATTTATATATCTTCTGGTTCTGAATATCTTTTTTGTTCATTTTTGCAAATATGTACAACTTTCACAATTTTTTTTTTTTACAATTTTCATGTAGTATTGTAAACTTTCCTCCTGTCATGGATCAGTGGTCGACTCTATTTCTATCTTTTTTAGTAATATAATTATATGGTAGATGTGCCAGTAATGGACACCCCTTGATGTTTTTGGTTAATAAAAAAAATAACTAATAAATATTTAGCTTTATTTTTTTCCTAATTCTCCTTTGCATGTTTCAAACCAATCACGAAACAGAAAATGTTTCAAAGTTTTGCTGTTTTTCAGTGAAAATCTTAATGAAGAGGCTAAAAGCTGGCTTTGTTTAATTCATTTATATATCATTCTATTAAATTTTACTTTGATGACCTAAGTAGGAATTGACTTTAAAAACATTTTTATATTACTTGTGTTATATGTACTTTGCATATTTTATAATCTGGCAATCAAACCAGCCAGGGAGCAGAAAATACTGTTTAAGAGCATAGTCAAAGAATCCCTCTCTGCTTAAATAAAATCAATTAAGTTACAGAAGTATTAAAAATCTATTTTCTGTCTCAAATGTTTGCTTTATTCACCTCTGACCAAATAATAAAAAAAAGTAATAATGAAAGTTATAAGTAATATTAATGATACTAGTAAATCTGTAGATCAGTGACCTCAAACATCAGGTCTACAGATTTATTTTGAATTTTATTTAGTATTTAAAATATTCAACTCACAATATCATTTCTTTCATATTTGTAATATTAAAATTATTATGATGATGTTATCAAGTAGTCTCTGGAAGATTAATTGTTAAAAATAGTGAGACAAAACTAAACACTAATATTCCAAAACTTTTTTTTATTTAAATACCTTTTAAATCCCTCACTGTTTCGATAATTTGATAGCTGTAATTGCCTGATATTTAGTATTTTAAACTATCGATCTAAAATAATTAAAACATCGATCTTCTGATAATTACAATAATTGATGCAAACAGTAAATGATTATCACAAATATTTTATTAATTACTGGTATCCTAATTGTTAAATTTATTTGAAAATAACTATTTTGTTTCATTAGTATATATTCATAAAATTCTAGTTTTAAATATAGTCATAAAAACAATTATTACTTTTTATGGGGTGTCCATTACTGGGCCAGAGGGTGTCCATTACTGGGCTTTTGGGTGTTTTAATATATTTCTGTTATTTAAAATTAAATTTTGATTCATATTTAAATGAGACTATATGAATGGTTAAATATTGTTGATAGGTTAATACAGTGGAAAAAAACTGGAATATAATAGTTATAACTGAAGGAATTTCTTTTTAAAATATTTTTTTATTAAGGGTGTCCATTACTGGCACATCTTACCCTATATACAGTAAAACCTCTCTAAAGCGACCGCGCTCCGTTCCAATAAAAATTGGTCGCTCCAAGAGGTGATCGCTTAATGGAGGTCATGTTTAAATCTAGATTTTAATTGCTGAAAAAAAGTAACAATTGATATTACTAAAGTTTATTTGCGCATTAGGAAAAAATATAAAAATTTAAGTATCAAATCAAAAGTTAATTACTTAGGAGTTTAAAAAATGAATACAATGACATTTGCTTTGATTTTACTGTTTTATCCTTTAACTTTTGTTTCCAAGTCCTTTCAAAGTTAAATAAATAAATGTTTTTTTACGGGAATAAATAATGACGATTTCATTAATTTGTCTACAGACTTAAATAAAATGTAAAACTGTCTGCAAACTCAAATAATTTCTTAAAAATTTTCTGCAGAAAAACGCCACGCTCCTAAGTCCTATATCGCTGCAAACAGCAAAAGTGAAAATGTCCTCTTTCAAATGCCTCACATTACGTTACATGCTCTTTCAGAAGTTTTTCTGTTAACTTCAGAATTTTTTTTTCTTATCATCCCTGCTTCCTACCTCTTGTTCTCTAGGTTCACCGAGAACATCCAAAAGAAAGAGAAGGAGAGTATTTATTCATTTTGGTTAGGCTCAATGATGTGGGAACTCAAAATTCTAACTAATATATTTGCAGTAAGCATAAGCTGTCAAAACGGTTTGTAAAATGAAGCTGGTTATTGCACAAATTTAAACGCCTTCATTCGCCTCAACCAAGACAAGCACATGGAACAAGGGAATTCTTTGGAATGATGTGAATATTCTTTGCCAGTGTACCACATGTGCCTGACTAGCACGAAATACTGTTATTACATACTTTATAATGTTAAAAATATCGCAAATGCCCCTAAAATTTTGAAAAATCCTAGTGCTAAGTCCTGGAAATAGATCCCTTTTGGTCCCCTTTTTAACGAAATGTGATAATTTTTGAAAAAAATGATCCATTTCTTACTACAAAACATTAAGTGGGAGCCCTCGAGCTGCATAATAATGGTCATAGAGCTTTCCAATCACATGAGGGGTGAATAAGGGGGTTAGGAAAAAGTTTGAAAATTGCCCCACAGCTCAGAAATCTAGACAGTGGTGTAGTGGAGGGTATACGGAGATATAGTGGAACCCCGTTAATTCGGATCTCCGGAAAAACCGGATCGGTCTGGTCGATTTTTAAGTTTGAAGCGCCATCGGCGAATTTCCATTCATTTATTTCATCCACGTATTCTGAATAAAAAAGTATTTTCTGAAATCTTTAGAAGAATACCTTAAGCATTCTTATTTAAACTCTTTGTTGTTATGTTTCTACTCCCAACATTTCCCTCAATCCACATGAGAATTTCCCCAAAATTTTACGGTATGTTGTAGGTAAATGCTGTATTATCGTAGGTTCCAATATTTCTCAACTTATGCGCGAGTATATATAGCAGAGGTGATTCTGAGTGAAAAGCAAAAATTCTGAAATTCACATCAAATTTTCTGAAAGGTCACAGCACAGTAGGGGGAAGGGGGGGGGATACACTCCCAGCACTGTTTTTTTTTTCGCGGCGTTCTGACGAAATTTGCGTTTTGTAGCGATCTTTTGACGAAATTTGCTGTCATTTCGCCTTCCTTAAATTAGCGCTTATTTTGCGCTCTTTTGACGAAATTCACGGTTGTTTTGCGATCGTTTGACGAAATTGTGGTTGTTTCGCGATCTTTTGGCAAAATTTGTGTTTTTTTTTCGCGATCTTTCGGTAAAATTTGCATTTTTTTCGCGATCTTTTGACGAAATCTGAGTTTTTTCGACGAGTTTTGCGGTTATTTCGCCCCTTTTGACGAAATACGCAGTTTTATCACGATCTTTTGACAAAATATGAGTTTTTTTCACGTTCTTTTGACGAAATTCGCGATTATTTCACTATATTTTGACGAAAATCGTGGTTATTTTGCACCTTTTTGACGAAATTTGCGGTTTTTTTCGCGATCTTTTGACATTCGCAGTTGTTTTGCGATTGTTTGATGAAATTTGCGATTGTTTCGTGATCTTTTGACGAAATTACAGTTGTTTTGCGATCTTTTGTCAAAATTTGCGGCTTTTTGCGATCTTTTGACGAAATGTGCATTTATTTCGCCTTTTGACGAGTTTTGCGGTTATTTTGCCCTCTTCTGACGAAATTTGTGCTATTTCGCCCTTTTGACAAAATACGCGGTTGTTTCGCAATCTTTTGACGAAATTTGCGTTCATTTCGCGCTCTTTTGACGAAATTCGCAGTTGTTTTGGGATCGTTTGACAAAATTTGCTCTTTCGTGATCTTTTGACCAATGTGCGGTTTTTTCGCGATCTTTTCACAAAATTTGTGTTCATTTCGCGATCTTTTGACGGAATTTGCGTTCATTTTGTGAACATTTGACGAAATTTCCGGGGGTTTTTGCGTTCCTTTGACGAAATTCTCTGTTATATCGCCATGTTCTGACGAAAATCGTAGTCATTTCGCCCCTTTAGACGAAACTCGCATTTGTTTTGCGAACGTTTGACGAAATTTGCAGTTGTTTTGGGATCATATGACAAAATTTGCTCTTCTTTCGTGATCTTTTGACCAATGTGCGGTTTTTTCGCGATCTTTTCACAAAATTTGTGTTCATTTTGCGATCTTTTGACGGAATTTGCGAACATTTGACGAAATTTCCGGGGTTTTTCGCGTTCCTTTGGCGAAATTCGCTGTTATATCGCCATGTTTTGACGAAATTCGCTGTTATATCGCCATGTTTTGACGAAATTCGCTGTTATATCGCCATGCTTTGACGAAAATCGTAGTCATTTCGCCCCTTTAGACGAAATTTGCAGTTGTTTTGCGAACGCTTGACGAAATTTGTGGTTGTTTCGCGATCTTTTGACGAAATTTGTGTTCCTTTCGCGATCTTTTGATGAAATTCGCGGTTGGTTTGTGATCGTTTGGCGAAATTTGCTCTTCATTCGCGATCTTTTGACGAAATTTGCGTTCATTTCGCAAACATTAGATGAAATTTGCGGTTGTTTCGCGATCTTTTGACGAAATTTGTGTTCATTTCGCGATCTTTTGATGAAATTCGCGGTTGTTTGTGATCGTTTGGTGAAATTTGCACTTCATTCGCGATCTTTTCACAAAAGTTTCGTTCATTTCGCAAACATTAGATGAAATTCGCGGTTGTTTCACGCTCTTTTGACGAAACTCGCAGTTGTTTTGCAATCGTTTGACGAAATTTGCGGTTATTTTTCGATCTTATGATGAAATTCGTGTTTTTTCCGTAATTCTTGGACAAAATTTGCGGTATTTTTGTCCGAATTTTCAGATTGATGAATGATTTTTTAAATTTTCGGAACCGAATGCCTTAATTATTTGGAAAATTCGGAACCGAATCACCCGATGTACGGTACATATTATTCTGAGATCGATTTTGTGAAGGTCACCATACAGATCTTTTTATTTATAGTGAAAATTTTCTATCTCAGGAAATTATGGAATTTGTTGTTAAAATCGAAATCAATTGTATATGTTTCTGCAAAATTTTCCCAGGTGTTTAAAATTTTCCCGATCCTAGATCGCCGGATCGGACATATTCTGCACCCCTGCAATGTATCACTTTAAGTTTGGCAATTTTATAGTTCTGGGTGTTACAAAATATTTAAAATTTTGTAACTTACTCATCAAAGCTGTTCTCCTAATTGATAATGCCCCGAAGAATGTCAACTGACAAAAGGAAACATAACAGTAAAGTTTTTACCATCTAATGTGACAGCACTGGTACAGCCAATGGATCAAGGGGTTCTTCAGAACATTAACACTAAAAAGACTGGGAATTTTACTCAAATTTTGTAAAAATATTTCACACCAGAATTTTTATTTAAATTAACTTATTTAACTAGTTTTTTTCTTTGTATCTTTTAAACTAGTTTTATAATGAAATTTTTGGTTCGAACCGAAATATATTTATTTGGTAGCGTCACAAAATGACTGCTAGCCGTCTTTCTAGTGTTAAGAAAGTATATAAACGACAAATGCTGAATGAACTTAACAATTAATGGTTTATTTTGAACGTCAGGTGGAGACACTACACCCAACGAATTACTTATGCTCAAGCGGATGCGTACGGGCCGAAATTTCCAGGCCCGGCCCAACCCACCAAAAAAAAATTTCGGCCTGGCCCGCTAGAAAAGTTAAGTTTGGCCCACCCCGTAGGAAAAAAATTATTGGCCTGGCCTGGTACAACGGCTAAAAATTTGGCTTGGCCCGAGTGCATTGCTGCAAAATATTTGATTTTTACGGCGATTTGGTTAAAATTTTGACTTTCTTTCTGACCAAAAATATTTATCTTAACTTTTTTTCATGTTTCTAAACTTCATTTTTATATAAGAGCCGCGGGCTGCGATATTTAATTTTTTGATGAATCGCTATTTCTTGTATGCCCAGAAGCAGAATTTTCTGCATCAGTCTGCAGCAAAGTAAAATTTATCTGCGGCTTAACAATACTAGACTAAGCTTGTACTATCATAAGAAGTAACATAAACCCATAAAATAAGCAAAATTTGCATTTATAAAGAAAATATAACAAGGTTACAACAAGTACCATAAATCTAAAAGACTTAAAGTAAATTTTAGCTATTTTTTAAGCCCAGCATTTCTTTTTAAGCTGGTGGATTAATCTGCAAGCTTTAAAATAATCTGCAGCGCCCGCTTCCGTGCTGCACTGTTTCTGCTACAGGGCTTGTATGTAAATATTTCAGTTATCATTAATATTAATCCATATTCCATGCATTGAACTGTTAAAAATCCGAAAAATGCTATGCAGTAAAATCTTCTAAGATTCAATTACATAACATTACATAGTACATTTTAACTGCTAAACAAACTTTCTATTTTAAAAACAAAAGCTAAAAGATGTCATATTTCCTGAACAAGCATTTCACGTTTGATGAGAAGAAAAATGCATTTAGTCAGATGTTTAAAGAAGGTAAAGGAAGAAAGAATTTGTGAGCAAAAAATTAAATGTGTAAATTAAAATCTGCTACTCAAAAGCACGGAGCGGGAGCCACAGTATTTTATGTAGGAGCGGAGCTGGAGCATCAAAAATTGTTCGGCTCCGGGTCACCAGCTTCCAATATTATGAAACAGTCATTATAAATGATGTGTTAGGTGAAGATGAAAGATCAGTCGTAAAAAGTTACTCGGATTTTCTGGCCAGAATGGGAGAAAAAATGGCCATAAATTTTTTTGGGAAAAAAAAAAAAAAAAAAAAAAAAAATTATGGCCACTTTTAGTTAGTCTTGTGTCTTCAGTATGCTTTTGAGTGGCAGTTGAGGGAGGGTAACTGGAGATTTCAGTTAAGCTAATGTTGATAATAAGTTGTTCTTGCCTTTACATGAAATCTTTTTATATGGGAGAAGAAAGATTGAATTTAATTAAGTAATATAACCTTTTTCTTAATTATTTTTTGTTTTTCTTAAACGTCAATAATCAATATTGTTATCTCAGTTGAACTGGATTAAGTTTATATTTTCCTGAAAGTTAATTGAAATAAATTTACATTCTGCTTTTGAGATAAATACCCTTTTTTGAAACTAAGTTTCTTTCTTTTAATCAGTTTTAAATAAAGTTGATAGTTTTTGATTAAAGCTTAAAATTAATTATATAAGTTTAATTACAGTTTTTATGATCAAAGTAAAATAAGATTTCTTTGAAAAATTATATTTAATTTTTGGTGCTCCGGTTCATGTTTCAAGCTTGTTGACATAGTCATGTTAAACTGCTTTTAAGTTAGTAGGGAGCTAGAGAACTTATGTCATGTGTCTGAAAGACTTATTCTATTTTAATTATTTTAATTTCTACTTTTGTTTTATTTAAATGTTTTTAATAAAATTGTTATTTGTTTGAACTTGACTTGGTTTTTCTTTAAATATTCTTTCGCAGATATTTTTATATTGCTTTATTTCATCAGCTTTAGTTAATAGGTTTCTGGGCAGACAAAGTCAGCAGATATGTTCTATTTGCGTGATAACGCTACAGTTTAATAATTACCAGTAGTTAATTAACTTTTTGGTTATTACTTTAACCTTTACGAAATTCTTGTTTTTTTTTTTTTTCGCAATCTTTTGACAGAATTCGCATATTTTCCTCGCTCCTGACGGAATTTGTGTATTTTCCCTCTATCTTTTGACGGAATTAGTGTTTTTTTGCTTTCCTTTTGACGAAATTCACATTTTCCCCTCTCCGTTTGGCAGACTCGTATAAAACCAAAAACTTTCTGCGCACATAAATATTGGGTCAAAAACTTTCTGCAAATTAATTTAATGTTTAATAAAATGACATGTTATATTACTTCGACATTATGAATTTTAAACAGTAGTTTTAAAATAATTACCATTTAATTTAAAAATTATTTAATATTAATTACAGAATAATTATGTTGGCTAAAAAAATAATAAAGCTAAAATTCCATGATAAAAAGGGATTCTTTTCAGTTATTTTGTCAATGCATTTAGAAACAGCCCAATCCCTAATATTATGACCTCTTCTTACAAAATACCAGTCACTCTGTTCACAGAAATAATGGACATTGCTTCTGAAACAACTGAATCACATTTTGTATGGAGAGGTCCATTAATAGGTATCATCATTAAAGAGACCGATGAGTTTTTATTGCGGCCCTTTGACGAAATTCTTGGTTTTTTTTCGACATCATTTGGCGAAATTTCTGTTTTTCCGCGATTTTTTGACAAAATTTGTGGGGGTTTTTTCGCGATTTTTTGACGAAATTCGCGCTTTTTGTGATCCTTTGGCGAAATTTGCATTTTTTTCGCGATCTTTTGACGAAATTCAGGCTTTTTTTTCCGCTATGCTTTTACGAAATTCGCTTTTTCCAGCGCTGTTTGGACGAAATTTGCTTTTTCCTGCGATTCATAGATGAATTTTTTTTTCGTGATCCTTTGACGAAATGCGCGCTTTTTCCGCGGCACTTTTACGAAATTTGTTTCTTTCGCGATCCTTTCACGAAATTAGTTTTTTTCCACGATTCTTTTACGAAATTTGCGATTTTTTTCAACGATCCTTTGGCAAAATTCCCGCTTTTACGAAATTCGTTTTTTTTCCTACGTTTCTTTGACGTAATTTGCGTTTTTTTTCTGCGATTCTTTGACAAATTTATTTTTTTTCCACGATTCTTTGAGGAAACTCGCGTTTTTTCCACGATGCTTTGATAAAATTGGTTATTTTTTCTGCGAACGATTGACGAAATCGGTTTTTCGGCGACCATTTGTTGAAATCCGCAATATATTTCAGTGATGTTTTTTTTGTCTGAATTTTCTGACTATCTGATTTTTTTTAATTTTCGGAACTGAATGCAGGGCTCGCATTCCCCCTAAAATTCCTAAATATTATTTTCCCCCCTAAAATTCCTAAAATTCTCCTAAAATTTCGTTCTCGTTCCTAAAAAAACACATCCCTAGCCAGCTAACTCCGTAAATCGCAAAGTATATCGAGACCGTCAAAGCACACCACTCTCCTTCGCTTTGTTTGGTTGAAAATAACTGTCCTTTCCAACGTCAGTATTTTTCTTCCAATCACAGTCAAGCTCAATGTAGCTCCTCCTATCGCGCTCGTTCCCTAATTCACTGAGAACGTACGAAAGAGAAAAAAAATAGCGTGGGCGCTCATTCCGGTTAGATTGAATCGAGTGTGAAGCAGGAAGCGTTTTTATTTTTATTGTTCACGTGCAACTGTGTTCGCCAGTAACTTCGTTTTAGAATTTTTTCTTGATGATGTTTTTCTATTAATTCATGTCTTTTTTGCTTAATTTGAGTCAATATGCCTAAAGGATTAACAAAATACCAGGATTCCTGGTTGCAAAAGGAACTGGATGGTGTTTTGATAGGGAAATGGCTAGAAGCCGTATCTGGAGATGCTTATTCTGCAAGATGCATTTTATGTTCTGAAGAATTCGAAATATCCGGAAGTGGAATTTGCCAAGTGAGATCGCACCATAAAGGTAAAAAACATCGGCTAAAATTTAATGCCAGATTCAAAAACAAGTCTCTTTTTAAAACTGTAGAAGATCAAAGCGATGCTAACTCTGGTGCTCTAAGTCAACAAAATCAGGTTTTAAAATCTGAAACTCTATGGGCCTTGCATGTAGCTAATGAAAACTTTTCTTTTAAATCGTGTACTGAAACGCTGGACTTGATAAAAGAAATGTTTCCCGATTCCGCTATTGCTTCTTCAATGAAGCTGAAAGAAAAGAAAGTTGCCTATGTGATAAAACACGGAATTTCGAAGTATTTTGAAAAATGTTTGATCAAAGATATCGCTGACAGCTCACCCGGTATAACATTAGCGTTTGACGAAAGTACTAATGTTCAAACCAAACGACAAATGGATATATATGCAAGGTATTGGTCAAAAGAATTTAATTTAGTGACTTGCAGATACTTAAAGAGTGTGTTTCTTGGACATGCTACAGCTGATATAATTTTAAAGGAGCTTTTAGATGCTGTGTCTGCCTTTGACATTCCGTTAAGCAAAATTATATGCCTGTCCATGGATAATCCAAACGTAAACAAAAGTGTCCTGAAAAAATTTTCTGAGGAAATTGGTAATGCATTATTACCCATAGGTGCATGCAATTTGCATGTTGCAAATAATGCTTTTAAAACTTTTTTGAATGCATTAAATATTAATTTTGATGAATTAGCAAATGATGTGTACTTTTTTTTAAAAAATAGTGCAGTACGCAGGGAAGATTACAAGTGTGTCGAAGAAATTACTCAAGAGACTGCACATTTTCTTTTGAAACATGTCAACAGTCGATGGCTTTCAGCAGGTCCAGTTGCTCAGAGGCTAGTTGAGCAGTGGGCTAACATCTTGGAATATTTTTTAAATTTTTTGCCTAAGCAAAAGCTACTTGAAAAGCAGCTAACTGCTTCAAGCAGATATCAACGGATTTGTAAAAGCTTGAAAGATCCATCAACACAGTGCTATTTAGCTTTTATTGCTTACACTCATAAGCATTTTGAAAATTTTTCATTATGTTTTCAGAGTAAAGACCCAAAAATACACCTATTATACAAGGAAATGAATAAGCTAATAAGGCATATTATGGTGCTATTCTTGAAAGATGATATCATCTCTGCCAAAGAAGGTAGCGAGTTGAAGGACATTGATGTTGAGAATAGTAGCAACTGGAAAAAGTTGAATTCTGTAGAAATTGGCATGTCAGCCAAAGGTCATTTATCAGAAGTGAATCAGAATGATAAGAAGAATTTCTTGCTAAATGTTCGTTCTGCTCTTATCAAAACTGTAAGTTATTTGAAATCAAATTTGCCTTTTTCAGATCAATTTTTTAAGGACTTGGAAATTTTTTACCCTGTATTGCCTGATAACTCAAAAGGTAGCAGTATACATGCAGTTACACGAATTGCTCGGTATTTAAATTTTCCAGACAATGTGATTGATAGCATTAGAGAAGAGTGGAAGATTTTCTGCTTTGATATTGCTGCTCATGAAAAACTGTCAGAATTATCTGAATCCATGCGTATTGATGAGTATTGGAGAGAGCTTTTCCTTTTGAAAGATAACTGTAGTCGCCTGAAATACGCAAATTTAATAAAAAAGGTTTTCATATTACCACATGGCAATTCTGACCCTGAAAGGGGTTTTTCCATAAATAAAGCTATGGTAAATATAAACCATAACGATGAAACTATTGTTTCATTAAGAGTTATCAAAGATACTATTCAAAGTTATGGAGGGGTTTTAAATGTGCCCATTACTTTATCACTGCTAAAGTCAGTTAAGGATTCTCATAAATCCTACTTGGAACACACTCAAAAATTAAAAGAAGAGGAAGAAAAGCTTGAAAAAGAAAAAAAACAAATGAAAAAGGAAGAACTTGAAAAGGACGAAGCAAAGAAAAGAAAAAATGATCTTGACTTGCAGATCAGTGAAAACAACCAAATGATTAATAAGTTGAAAAAGAATAAAGAAGCTGCACTGGGATTAATTAAAGAGGGAACGGAAAGATTAGCAAAAGCTGCACTGACCCAGAACAGTGTAGAAATATCTGTTTCACAAAATCTGATATCTGAAGGAACTCAGCAATTGCAGAAATTGGAAAAAGAATTATCTGTTTTTGAAACAGAAAAAGAAAAAGTTTTAAAAAAACGACTCAAAATTAATTGATTTCTTTTTTTTTTTTTTTTTTGTTTACCATTGCATATTTTGCAATGTATTAGTAGAATTGCATCAGTATACATATATATTTATTTTTATTATTATTATTAATTTTTTTTTTTTCATGGGAAAGAAGTTGATATTTCAAAATAATGTAATATGCAACATGTTTTAATTAATAGCAAATAATTTTTTATGTAATAATACAGAAAATAAAAGTTTTCATGTTATTTAAATACAAGAGTAATATTTATTTCTTTGCTGTATATATAATTAAAACTTAAATGTATTTAAAATCAGAAAATCTTATTTAAGCAAGTATCTAAAATATGATAAAATTAAGTTATAATTAAATTAAAAAATTTAAAGTTTTGACAGTGTTTATCATGCACCAATTGGAATGTTTTCAAGAAGCTTTATATAGTTATCAGTATTAATAAATTATTAGGATGTTCAATTTTAATTTATTGGATCAAGTTGCAGTCGGTTTTGTACTTTTCATAAAGGTATGTATGCAATTTTTTTTATGTTTAACATTTTGTAATGAAATATTGTATTATGATATTCAAATTTGTACCAACATTTATTAATAACTTCAATTCCTCCTGATAAAGTTTTTTTTTGTTTTTGTGGACTTGTTTTGTTTGCAAATTATATATTTTAAAACCTAACAAAATAGAAATTAACGAAGAGTATGATTTTATGAAAAGAAATTATGTGAAGGGGTCTGTTTCATTAAGTGGAATTTTATAAAGGGATCTGTAATTTTATTATATTAATTTTATTGAATAGATTTTTCTGAAGAGGTCCTAAATAGGCCTCGCATTTTTCTTGGATCGACTCCTGGATGTTATTCGGGTGCAAATATAAACAATAACTTTTTTTTTTCCTTGCACAGTTTTATTTACTATGCATCTAAATTAGGAACAATACTATCACTGAATTGAAATATCTTGCTCTATCTATAACATTTATTTCTCATTTTCGTGAAATGTATAAAAAGTGTATTTTAAATAAATTTACTTTAAATGGAATGAATTCAATTGAAAATTGTAGGAATATTATTTGGCAGTATACTACCTGTGATTGACTAGCATAAAAATGCCTGTGTTGTACATTTATAATGTTAAAAATATCTTCGATTGCCCCTAAAATTTTCCTAAAATTTTGGAAAAAATTCCTAAAATTCCTCCCTAAAATTTTCAAAAATCCTAGTGCTAGCCCTGTGAATGCCTTAAATTTTCATAAACTTCGGAACAGAATCATCCCTGGCAAACAATAAATAAATCGTACATAAAATTGGGGAACATTTTTAATTTTTCGGTATTAAAAAAAAACTTTTTTTTTTTCTAAGAAATTTTCCGCAAAGTTCCAAATTTTGCGGAAAATTTTCCGCGCACGGCATGCGCCTTTTTTATACAACTCTGCCGTTCGGGACTACCGCGTGTGAGAAAAAGCTCTGCCGCAGTCCCGTGAGTCGCGGAGAAAGATCTACTCCACGGGCCCAGCCAATTCTCCAAGTTAAGCCTAACGCGTTAAAAAAATTCACAATTCTTAATATTTCACTTAAAAGACTTTACTGTCTTTGTAATATTGTTTAACATAATATATACTAACACTAGTAAAACTTCCATAGTTTTATTTTTTTTAATTTAAATATTTATGAGCATTTTAATCACATTTTGTACATGTATTTCTAATATTTAAGGAAATATAATACAAGTTATATGAAAAAGTTAACTATATAGCACGTTAAAATAATACGAAAAGGAAATTACATACACATAAAGATATTTTGTAATAAAAATAAACAGATATAATTAATTATACGTAAATATTTTCATGAGATTATAAAAGAAAAAATATATAATATAAAATGAAAACCAACCTTTTAAGAAAAATTTAGTAATGTGTAGAGATGTAAATTTTCCGGAAAAGTTGAAGTGGCGGAAAAAAATCTGTTTTTTTTTCTGGAAAAATAGGAAAAGTTGGAAAAATTGATTTTTCATAAATGTTTCTCCCAAATAAATTATATTTCTTAAGAGAATACTAAATAATAAAAAAATTGTTTAATTTATCAACACTAAAATCAAATTATTTTCACTTTATATGATTATATTGTTTTTTTTTTTTTTTTTTAAAGGCAAGGCCTGCTTTTAAAAGTTTAGTTTTTCAGTCTCAGACCTTTCACAGTGGCAATGTCACTTTATTTAACACTATTGTTTATTATATCATGTTTATGTTGAAATGATTTTTCAGTTTTGTTTATTTACCAATAGAGGTAATTTAAATAACAAATAAAAAAAACCTCATAAGTTTCAGCCAATATCTCTACAGTTTCAAAACAAATGTATTATACATCCCATCTACATTGTGTTGATTTTTAAGTATATAAATGATATCACTTTAAAAGAAACAAATTGTTGCAGTTCTGTCATTATTATACATATCATAATTCAAATCTTCCTTTGTTTAAAAAATGGTATATTTTTACAATATTCAATTTCATTTCCTGTAAAGAATATATTTAGTTTCAGTATAGTTGTTTATTTATCTAATCTGAAATCAAGTATAATTATACTTAATAATAAAATATACCAAGTATTTTGTAATAAGAACTAAAAAAGTTTTTTTCTCTTTTTAATATAAGTTATAAAAAACAAGTGTATTTTTAAATAAGATTAAAAATTTCTTTCAAAAAAATTTTGCACTGGAAATAGCTTTTTTTTTTTTTTTTTTTTTTTTGAAAAAGTTTATTTAGTATATATTTATATTAAATAAAATATACACAGTTAAATAAGTCTGAAAACCTATATTTAAGGAAAAGAAAGAAAGGAAGAAAAGAAGTAATTTCAAATGCATGTTATTATTAAAAAGATTTTTTTTTCTAATTAGTTAAATATTTTTATCTTACCATCTGATTACATGATTAATAGCAGCTATGATGTTAAAAATAAATGCATGTTTCAGATTTTATGTTAAATTTTCAACTTTACCATTTCCATTGATTGACATATTTTTGAAATAATTTTGCATATGAATTTTCATTTTTAACAACAGAAGTTACATTTAATTATCTTACCAGGAATCTGTTTAGATTATTTTTTCATGCAATCCTGTTTTTGTTAAATTGTGAACTTTTCTATATAGTACCTGTAAAAATGTAATCAGAATTTGGTGAATTAGAAAGTATCGTTGTATTTAGGTTCCTATTTTAGTTAATAAAGTCTTTCATACAACATACATATATACAACTAGATAAGTTTCATTGGTAATGCATGTCGATTTTTTTCCCCCTTGAATCATTTGTGAAAGGTTCAGTTTGGAGATTGAAAAATTTTCTGAAATGTGTCTATTTTTAAGAGAGAACATTTTGTGAATTGTCTTGTGTTTTAAGGTGAAAAAGTTGTGAAGATTCCTTTACAGGACTTGAATTTTCTTAAACAGATTTTTGCTTAGAGATGATCAGATCTTCCACAATAATGTTTTCATGTGGGACACTTAACATAAAAATAAATATAATAAAAAGTATCAGACTGTAGCTATTACAAAATTTCGAATATATTATTTTGTAAATGAAATTTCAATTTTTCCAATTTGGAAAAATTAAAAAATTGCCCTTCGGGAAAAAAACCAGTTTTTTCCCCAACTTCTCCGGGGGTTTTCCGAGCATTCCCATCTCTAGTAATGTGTGATATTTCTGAAAGCATGGATCAACACACAGCCCTACATTGCATATTTTACATTCATAGAATGTTTGTTTCTTTTTTTTATTTTTTGAACAAACACATTTTCTTTGAGATTTCTTTCCTGTTTTGTCTATGTACAAATTTGGAAAATGACGGCCACTGAGTCTTAAAGGGTTAGAAACTGGTGATGTTAATACATTACCTGATCTTTGGTCAGCATATAATTTCAATGAGTTGATAAATAACTTGCGATCTAAATTCCAGCAATGAGAGTTTCTTTCCAGAAGTTTTCGTATAAAGAATACTGGCATTTAAAATTATCATATCCATAAATGCAAAAAATAATTTGAGATACCATTTTATAGTTTTTCTAAATGCTGGATAGTGTATCATTACTGAATCTCCGATATCTATTCCCCCCATATTTGGTTGTAGTCAAATACACATTCAAGTTTCGTAATTTCTTTTTGTAAGTATTGCACTTACAAAAGAAAAGGTCAACTTTTTGCTACTTTGAATAACATTGATAATCTTTAGTTTTAATTTTTGACTCAATTGTTTACATATCAAATACATGTGTAAATTATGAATCATTACGGATTAAAGTTTTTATTAGTATTATTTCTTTGTTTTTGCCACAGTTTCTGCCCTGCTGGTTTTAACCAGTTAAAATCAGCAGTTGTAACCATCCCAGTAGAAACTTGCCAACCCTGTCTAAAACGTATAAGTCCATCGAAAACCAGAAGTCTCAATTTTTCACGAGTCCAATACTTGTAAAGATAGAAGAAAGTAAAAAAAAAAAAAAAAAAAAAAGTGGGGGAGGGGGGGGGGGGAGGTACTTATGTCGTTAGCTACACAAGTAACCTAAGCATTGTGGGGCTTATGTAGTTAGCTACATAAACATGTTTCATATAACTTTGCTGTTAACTTAATTTAAAATAGATTGGAAATTAGTATCTCAAGTTTATTCAAAACAATATGAATTAATATTTTTTATTTAGTACATAAATTACTTTTTTACTCTAAACTCATATTTTTTAATTAAATATTCAGTGACATAAATGTACTTACTGGCTACTAAAGAAATTATTCTTACTAGCCAGTAGCTGGCTACTAAAAAAAAATGAACGTACTGGCCAGTGGCTACTAAGCAGAATTCCTTATTTTTATCTTTACTTTGTCATTTTCAAAAGTTGGCAGGTATAGAAAACTTTGCTTATGTGTGTTTATAAATTTGTTGATTTACAAAGATACTTGCATGTATATTAATTTTCATATTTATTTTTCCTTTTAGACACACCAGATATTAAGAAAATGGCCTCCAGTGATTGTAAGTTTTTAAAATTTTACTCTTTTTTAAAAAAAAAAAGGTTAACAAAATTTTTTCGTAGCCATTTACAATAATAGTAATGCAGTTAACGTCCAGGAGCCGGTGACATCAAAAGTCACACATTGTGAAATTGAAAATTTTTCTATGTAAATCGACAGTAAAAAGTCGAACAAAATGAGCTAGGTTTGACATGCTAAAAATAAGGTTAATTAAATTAATAATTATTAAAAAGCTGTAATGAATTACTGTTTTTGCTGAAAGTTGATACTTGGCCAGCATCCAGATGCGAAATAAAGTAGCCGCCTCTAAAAATTCAAAGTAAAATAAATGTGTATTTTTGTCACCACCCGCCTCCTTAAAATAGGTATGACAGTCTTTTCGGTGGAATAAAGTTTGTTAGGCACAGATGTCATGTACATATGACACAATTTTTTTTTCCCAGCGCCAATTTGGCGAAAACATCAACAGCATAAACATCTGGGTTACTATATCAAGCAAAATAACGACCCTTGGGCGACAGTTTAGTATCTGTTGTGTATATGACATTGGCACCAGAAAGAAATCGCACCAATATGACATCTGTGCAGTTTGTTATACCAATTTTTTCTGAAAGAGCACAAAATTTTCTATAAAAATGTTCAAAGAGTGTTTAATATCTGCAATGACAGAATATTATAGATTTTTAATAATAATTAATTTTAAATGAACATATTTTTGGCTTGTCAAACCTACTCATATGCAGACTTGTATAAAACCAAAAACTTTCTGCGCTCACAAATATTGGGTCAAAAACTTTCTGCAAATTAATTTAATGTTTAATAAAATAACGTGTTATATTATTTTGACGATATGAATTAAAACAGTAGTTTAAAATAATTACCACTTAAATTAAAAATTAATTAATTAAAGAATAATTATTTTGGTTAAAAAAATAATTGAACTAAAAATCCATGATAGGAAGGCAGGAGTGATTCTGAGTTTTAAAAAAAAAATCTGAATTTCAAAGTAAATTTTCTGAAAGGTTACAGCAGATGGAGGAAATTCCCTCCTGGCACAAGTATTTTTGATGCCCATCGAGTTTTGTGCCTGTTAGATTTCAGGCTGAGAGTAGATTCCTTCAAGTTGGGTTCGTGTTAACCCGATTTTTCAAAAGTTTGTTCAGTATATTATTTCAGATTAAAACTATAACTGTAATAATAAACATAGATGTTTGTATGTGTGCTTTTTTCCAGAGACACCAGTTTTTTTCCAGAGACCCTTTGACGAAATTCGTTTTTTTCGCGACCCTTTGACGAAATTCGGTTTTTTCGCGACCCTTTGACGAAATTCGTTTTTTCGCGACCCTTTGACGAAATTCGGTTTTTTCGCGACCCTTTGACGAAATTCGGTTTTTTCGCGACCCTTTGACGAAATTCGGTTTTTCGCGACCCTTTGACGAAATTCGGTTTTTTTCGCGACCCTTTGACGAAATTCGGTATTTTCGCGACCCTTTGACGAAATTCGGTATTTTCGCGACCCTTTGACGAAATTCGGTTTTTTTCGCGACCCTTTGACGAAATTCGGTTTTTTCGCGACCCTTTGACGAAATTCGGTTTTTCGCGACCCTTTGACGAAATTCGGTTTTTTCGCGACCCTTTGACGAAATTTTCGGTTTTTTCGCGACCCTTTGATGAAATTTTTTCCACCACCCTTTCATGAAATTCGCGATTTTTAACGCGGCCGTTTAATGAAATTCACGATTTTAACGCGGCCGTTTAATGAAATTCACGATTTTAACGCGACCGTTTAATGAAATTCGCGATTTTAACGCGGCCGTTTAATGAAATTCGCGATTTTAACGCGACCGTTTAATGAAATTAGCTTTTTTTAAAGCGACCCTTTGTTGATATTCGCGTTTTTACACGATCATCACGCATCATACTTTGAGGAAAAGTTCCGAATTTAGTGGAAATTTTCCACGCACGGCGTGCGCGCATATGTAGCTCATGTATGTGTAGCATATGTAGCGCAACTCTGCTCATATGTAGCTCATTTTGTTCATACGACTTTTTACTACTGATTTACATAAAAATTTCTGAATTCCGTAATGACGGAGCTTTTGATCTCACTGGCTCCTGGACTATTAAGGCATTCTAGTTTGTTACATAGTATCCCTGGTTGCAGGGTTAGAAATTAGTGGTCGTTAATGCAACTAAATTATTGCATTCCACGATCACAAAAATTTTGCCTACTCGTCACCTAAGTTTTTGACACCTGGCTTTCTTTGGCTTAAATTTTTCTTAAACAGCTCTTATTTGTACTAAGTGTAAGCCCCCCCCCCCCCCCCCCCCCCTGTCATATACTTTTCAAAACCACCCGTTTTCGATAAATAAATTCTATTTTTTTCTTTTCTAATATGGTTGAGATTAAATGATATTATGTAGCCTTATTATTTTTTTTTTTTTTTTCAGCTTATGGTCAGGGAATGAATCAAAGGTGAGTTTTCCTTTGCAATATTTTGGTTATTTTATTAAATTGTAATAAAATAATATCTTTATCTGTTTAAGGACTTTTTTCTTTTCTGTTCTTTTGATATTCAATTTTAAATATTTTTATGCTTAAGCATAGATTCTTTTTTCTAATTTAGTATTAAGTAATATCTATAATATGCATACTTGTATTGATTTGTGTGTTTTTGCACTAATATTTTTAAATTTTTATGTAAATTTTTTATTCTTTTCTCCAAATAGAAATGGTTCAAATTCAGATTTCATTGTTGAAGATTATCATGTTCCTGATAAAATGGTTGGTTTAAGTAAGTAGCAATTTTAAAATATTAATGTTGCTCAGCAGACTATCTAAGTTTCTCAATTGTTATTATTTTTATTGAATTTTTAAGTGTTTGTACGGTCCTTGAATGCCATGATTTCAAGTACAGAACTTCCCTTTTAACAGTTTAAAGCAGAAAAAGATCTTGGTTTATTCAAATTTCAGGGGTCGATCCAGGCAAAATTTGGGGCCTATTTAGGGCCCTTTCACAAAAATCTATTTAATAAAATAGGCCCTTCACAAAAATAAATTTAATAAAATGGGCCCTTCAAAAAAATAAATGTAATAAAATGGGACCCTTCACAAAAATGAGCTTAATGAAAACAGGCCCTTTCATAATTCTTTTTCATAAAAAACTGTTTTAAAATGTGTAATTTGTAAATAAAACCAGGTCACGAAAAACAAAAACTTTAGCAAAGGGGATTTTAAAGAAGTTTTTGTTTATAAATTTTTGGTTCGAATTTGAATGACTGGATTTCAACTTTCGTTACAAAATGTTACTTTCACAAAAATAATATAAAATTCACAAAATAACATTTACTTTTCACAAAATGGGGCCCAAGAATAAAATCCTGTATCGACCCCTGAATTTCTTTTGTAAAACATAGGAAGGCACTAAAGTGTTGTTATTCAACAAGAATGATGAAGAAAAAGAAAAAAACTGATCACTTCCAATTCGTACTCTTTAATACTTAGGAAATATATTGATTTTCTTTCCATATGGTACTTCCTATCGAGCTTCCATTTGGCAAATGTTATAAACGGCTGTTCAAAGAACGATATATTTTTGAACAAATTTGCCGTCAGATTAATTTTGAAACCATTTTGAGCCCATTTCTATGTAGAAAATAAAGAAAATTAGAGTATAATTATAAATATTGCTGTGATCAATCATTAGTGGCTCATAGATTGTCTCAAGTTTAAAAACGGGAGATCCAGTGTACGAAACAAACTCATTCTATTTTGCCAGAAATTTATCTGAATCCACAACATTCGATAAAATGTTTAGAAAGTCCAGCAGAGTCTCTTCAGGTTTTTGATATAATGCAGTTGGTGTATGAAAGTAGGGTGAATAAGATTGAGTAGTATAATAGTATTTGGCATGCTCAAATGGAATATTTTAGTATTATGTCTAATATACTTACATAAGAGTTTAAAGATTGTAACAAAAATTTTATGGTTTTCCTGATTAAAACAGGTTAAATTTCAACATTTGTTTTAATTAAAAGAAATTGGTAATGAGACTTTTTTTTTTTAACACTTGTAAATAAAGTTAAGTTGTAAATGTTGTGTTCTAGTTTCTTAAATACTTTTTTAGTTATTGGTCGAGGTGGTGAGCAGATTATTAGATTACAGTCTGAAACTGGATGCAAGATTCAGCTCGCATCGGAAAGTAGTGGAACTGCAGACCGTCCTTGTACTCTTACTGGACCTCGAGAAGCTGTACAGTAAGTCATTTGTTTATTTATTCAAAACTACTAGCCAAAATTATGTTTAAAGGCTTACTCTTTAATTCTGTATATTTTAAATTGTATAACAAGGTTCTTACAGGTTGGGAAATACCTGAAAATGTTAGGAAGTATATCTAAGTATAAACTATAAATCAGTGGGAAATAAATTGTAATTTAAGAGTCTACATTAGTCGCGGAAAAAAGATAACGTTAATGTTAAGTCTATGGGAACCTTATTTAAAAATATATTGCTTGCATTTTAATATTTGTAAAAAAAAATTTTTGCATAGGATATTTCTAACCAGGCTAGTTTTTACTTTTCTGACTTAATTAGTTTATTAGAATAGTTTCAACTGGTTCAGAAAGTGAAAGTAATTTTTTTTAAAAACTCAAAAGTAAAAACTAGCCCTGTTAGAGATTGTTTTCAGCTATCCTATGCAAAAAAAAATCATTCAAAATTATTAAAATCCAAGAAAGAAATTTAATGAAACTTCCCATAGTGTTAACATTAAAAAAGTAAACTGCAGCCGATATTCAAAAAGTTAAAAAAAATAGCCTTTTTAGATATTGACCTAAGCTATACATAATACAAAGATTGTTTAAAAATATTGAAATGCAAAAGATATTTTGAAAGAACCTTCCCCTTATGTTTAACATTAGCTTATAAGTGTATTCGCTTGATAGTAGTCCTCTTAACCTCTAGAATAACTTTTAGTAAATCCCTTGACACTTTAAAACAGACTTAATTCTCGAGTGGCATGTTTATTATTTTATTGGGAGGAGATAAAACATTTATGGATAAAATTAAAGGAGCTGTTACTTAAAATTTTATAATAATTAAAAAGCAGTTTTCTGACAGTTCATTTATATATTATCAGACCTGCCAACTGCTACGAAAAAATCGTAGTTGTTACGATTTGGACCTATAAACTACGATGCTACGAAAATCGGTCTTAAACTGCGATTTTTTGCAAAAAACAAAAAAAGGCATTTATAGGGTTTCGTTCATCTGACGAAACCCTATTCGTCTCACTCTTTTGTCTGTCCGTCACAGAGCCCGTTTTCAGAAACTATACATGTTAGAGATTTGAAATTTTGGGTACTTATAGCTGAACACCTCACATCAAACAACAAATCATAAAATTTTGAAAAAGTTGGTAATTAACTGAATTACGGGCTAATTAACTTCTAAAATTAACCAATCCACCTTTTTAACGCAGATTCAAACGAACTTTCTCCAAATCATCCGTGTTTCTCCTAAGCGTTGCCAGTAAAAACAGCCGATGCATGCTTACCACGGAGGAAATTAAGCCGAAAAATGAAGTGGGCATTTTAAATCGAAATCGCATATCAGAAAATATTGGTCCGAGAAATTTGTAAATGAAATAGACAAACGCAGAAAAAAATCTACTTTCATTTGGTATAAAGTTCACATTTCTGCGATGTGTATAAGTTAAAATATCCACTAAAAATCGATCGATAAAAATTTATTTTCTTTAATTGGAAAGACAAGGAAAAAAGATTTCAATTCAAAAGATTTCAAAGCAGGTAGACATGACGACGCTGCGGTTTTTCTTAATAGCATATTTTAATACGGAATTTTAACTTTTTAAATATTAAATTTTATGGCATCCCGATGTCAAATTTCTCGCTGATTTTATTGATACCTATTTCTAAGTCCTATCTTAATTACAAGCTGAAATATTAATTATTATTTAATTAATCGGTTTAACTCGCAGAAGAATAAATGTCGGTAACTCCCACATGTGTATTTTAAACAATTCTTTCTAAGTGAGCCCTTAATTATGTTGGAGACATGAAATTTCGGGTACTTATAGCTGGACATCTCACATCAAACAACAAGTGATAAAACTTTGGAAAAAGTCGTACATTTAACCCTTTGGGCTCCCACATGTGTATTTTAAACAATTCTTTCTAAGGTGAGCTCCTAATTAGTTTAGAGGCGTGAAATTCTGCATACTTACAGCTGAACAGCACACATCATACGACAAATGATAAAATTTTGAAAATGTCGTACGTTTAACCCTTTGGGCTCCCACATGTGTATTTTAAACAATTCTTTCTAAGTGAGCCCCTATTTAGGTTGGAGGCGTGAAATTTTGCATACTTATAGCTCAACATTTCAGATTACACGTCAAATAATAAATTTCGAAAAAGTTTTATGTTTAACCCTTTCAACTCCAGCTCATGTATTTTAAGCAATTCTTTCTAATTGAGCCCCTAATTAAATTGGATATTTTAAATGTTGCATACTTATAGCAGAACACCTGAGGCCAAGCGACAAATCATAAAATCTTGAAAATGTCTTACGTTTAACCCTTTGAGCTACCACATATGTATTTGAAGCAATTATTTCTAAGAGAGCCCCTAATTAAGTTGGAGACATGAAATTTTGCATACGTATAGCTGAATACCTCAGACCACACGACAAATCATAAAATCTTCAAAAAGTCTTATATTATTTACCTCTCCGGGCTCTAGCTTGTGTATTTTAAGTAATTTTTCTAACATCTGCCCTTTTAACCAGGGGAGAAATTTTCCAACTTTTGCCGACACCCCTTTGACCCTTCTTTCATATTGTGCACCATAGCCTTACATATTTTAGTTCCATTTTTTTACCGCCAGGTGCGCCTGCTGATCTCAGGTGATATGGGCCCAATCCCCTCGACTAATATATCTGTGGATAGTATGTAAAACGGGATTTCGTTCGGATAGATGTTTTGTTAGAATTGAGTGCGTCCCCTGGTTGCAAAATGTGGAAGTAATAGATTTTTCAAAAAGATAGTGTTTTGAAAGGAATATTAAACAAAACCCTCTGTGCGATCTGTGATCACACTTACCCACTTGTTTGTTTCTAATTGCGATTTTTATCCCGCGCAATATATTTTTCAGAAATGATTCTGTTTTCAAAATTTCAAAGTATTAATTTCCTAAAGTTTTAAAAAATTTGTCATTAATCCGAAAATTCGGACATTAAAAAATGCTCATGGGGAAAAAAAATCTGGGCTGCAAAACAAACTTCTTAACATAAAACCCTCTTTATGTATATCAACCACAAGTGAATCGAGTTTCTATAAATATTTATACAGGAATTACCTTCCTTAGAAACAGGGATGCCATTTTAAAGATTTCTGGAGGAGGGGGGGGGAATCCTTGAGGGGCAAGATTGGAAATAGTGTGCAAAATCGCACGATTTGTACTATTTATTATTAAACATTTCAATTTTGTGTGGTAAAAAACACAAAATTCGTCAATTTCATGGTAAAAAGTGCAGATTTCAACAAAGAATCGTGATAGAGAAATGTGAATTACCATTTCAGGAAAATCATGAATATCCTGAAATGGTCGCGGGAAAAAAATTCGATAATTTCGTCAAAATTTACTGCACTGGGCTAAAAAATTGGAAACAGGCTTCTTTTACAAATGTAAAAAAAATTCTGCAAAATGAGAAGAAACTTTAAATATCGTATAAAATTTTTCAGAGGAAAAAATTTACTATATTGAGTTGAAAGACTGAAACCTTATTCCTTTTACGAATGTCAAAAGATGGCTCCGAAAAACCAACCAACCAACCTCCAGATTAATTTCAATATTCTGTGCTAAGATTTCTCATTTTCAAAAGTTGGCAGGTCTGTATTATAGATACAAAATTAACTCTTGCTTCGAATATGTATTGTTTCAAACAATTTTCAAAATATTTCCGCCCTGTTCAACAATGTTGAACTCTGACACTTATTTTTACTTGAAATTTCATATTTACTTTACACATACCTATTAAACACAAGTGTTTTGTATTTATTGGTTTTTAATCTTTTGATAAATGTTGCACCTTTAAGGTAAAGCAAAAATTGAATTCGTAATGCAAATTATCATATTCTTTTCTTTTACTTTTTATCAAAAAATAAAAATGCTATTCAATGTCTTAGTTCCTGAATAAGATCACATGACTATTTTGTGCATTTAAATAACTGACTTTATAATTGTGTTAGAAAGTGAGCCTTTTGGATTTGAATAAAAACTTAACTCTTCTTACTTTACTTGAAAATGCATGCCTGATACTGAAAGTAAAATAATTTCTTAATGTTTGACATATTTCATTTTTGTAAACATAATAGACAGGCCGTAGCTGCACAAATCATCACCTCATCGAGTTCACTGCTGTCATTCTAGAATTAGAATTCTATCAGCATACTAAAAAGTAACTGGTCTGCCTAGTCATCTTGTTGCAAAATAACCTGCAGATACAATTTTAGTTGTTGATTGGTAGAACCCCATTGAGTTTTTCTTTGAAAAATTCCTGCATAAGATAGCATATTAGCATGGAAGAAGATAAAAGGATGTAGGAATTACATTACAGGCATCGATCCAGGTAAAATTAGGGCCTATTTAGGGCCCCTTCACAAAATTCCGCTTAATAAAGCAGGCCCCTTCACAAAATTCCGCTTAATAAAGCAGGCCCCTTCGCAAAATTCCGCTTAATAAAGCAGGCCCCTTCACAAAATTCCTTTTAACAAAACAGGTCACTTCACAAAATTCCTTTTAACAAAACAGGTCACTTCACAAAATTCTATTCCATAAAAACATACTCTTCATTAATTATTTTTATATTGTTAGTTTTTTAAATACGTATAAATTGCAAAGAAAACCAGTTCACCAGAAAGTTAAACTTTAGCAGGACTTAAAGAAGTTATTATTAATAAATGCTTGGCTCAAATTTCAGTAACTGAATTTCCCATTTTATCACGATAAGTTACTTTTCACAAAAATAAAATAAATTTCACAAAAATATAATAAGAATCTCAAAAAAAAAAAAAAAAAAAAAAAAAAAAAAAAATCTTGCATCGACCCCTGCATTAGAAAACTCAATGGGACCTACCAATCAACCACTAAAATAAGGTCTGCAGGTGGTTTCCACCAAATTTTGACTGGGCAGACCAGTTCCATTTTAATATGCTAATAGAGTTCTATCTAATCCTGTAACTTTATCAGAGATGCTATACGAGATGATGGTTTTCATAAGCTGACCTGGTAAAATCTGGGTGTTTGTTTGGCTTAAAATCTGACTACTGTTACAATGGTTTTGAAATTAGGAGACAATCAGGTACTTTCCCCTTGCCACAAGTATAGTGTAATATTAAATTGAATGATTAATATTCCAAATAGATGCCAGGTGATCCAACCCATATTACAGGACAAAATGAATGTATACAAAACTTAGGTGAAAGTCGTAAACTATGCATTTTTACATTTAATATATATTTTTAGATTGTCCACTAACAACGTTAAACATTTTTATATGAAAAATGTCAATTATGTGTTCAAATAAGATTCTAAAAGTTATTAAAAATGGCACTTTCGTCTTAGCTGCATGTCAGCAGTGACCAGATTTCCCTATTTATAGCATTAACCAAATATTTATTCAGATCATTTCAGTGTTTAAGTGCATAGTTTGATTACCATATATGTATTTATTGGTGAAATTTAATTTTATTATGGAATATTCTCAAAAGAAATGCTGAATTATTTGTAGTGTTTTAAGTGTGCAAACATGTTAATTTTCTGTAACAGCTATTTTTTTTTTAAATGCTTAAAAATTATTTTTAACAAAAAAAAAAAAAAAAAAGTGAATTGAGATAGTTTTCATGTTAAATTTCTTTCCTTCTATTTAACGGACTGTATAAATATTGAAATTGTGTAATGATTAGAAGTTGAATTGGAAATTGATTGCTTTTTTCGTTGTTTCCACTTATATGTCTGTATTACTCACAGAACTCAGACATGTTTTTGCTTTGTAATATAAATTGTTATAGAAATTAAGAGTTTCTGAAATGTTTTTTTATTTAGTGGAATATATATTTTTTTTCCTTGAAAACTGGCTCTTAAAAGTATTTAGAAGTTAATACACTTAAACTGTACTTGAATTATCTTTAAAGATTCTTGATTTTAAAGATAAATGTAAAAACGTAAGATTTATTTCTGTTTATTTGTTGATAAATTGAACTTTTTCTTATGAATTGATGAACTTATTGATAATTTATTAATGTGGATTTTTTTTTTTTTTCTTTAAATATAGATATTTTGTATCCTGCATTTCTTATAGCACTTCTAGCAATGCTCTTTAAAACATGAAATAATTAAACCAACTCTGATGTTAATTTAATTTCATCAATAATAAATGGAAATAATATATGTTGCTTTTGAATAGTTTTATAAAGTAGATATGTTTCTCCCCACCTCCCCCTTCCCCCTCAAAAAAGAAAAAAATCCTTTGTTATATTTTTTACACTTTTTTAAAAACATATTTGAAAAACAAATGTTTGCTCATCAATGTATTTTATTTATTTTCTTTTTTATAAAATTTTAGACATCTTTAACAGCAAGAACTTTTTTCTTTTTATATTTTACTAGTAAGTTCATTCAGTAATCCATGCTTTGTTGAAAAGTCTTTAATAATATTAACTATAACACTTTTTTTTTTCTTCATTTGATTTCTTGTTAATTTACTTCAGTAAAAAATAAAGAAATTTGATTTTAATGAAATTTATTTAAATGTATAAATGTGGATGTTTGTCAAATGTGAATGACTTTGCTTATGTTAAAATAATTCGATGGGGAACATTGTGGTAATGAATTGTATTGCGATCCATAAAATATATTAGCTTGCTGTAACGATCCTATTTATACTTAGCTCCAAGAAAATAGTTTTTACACCTTTTTTTATTTCTCTCTGAAGGACACTTCAACTTTACTTGAACCCATCTTGTCTGGCCGTTTAATTGTGTCATGCTGGCAATGGGGACTCTGGAAAAGTATGTCTTAACAGCACTCTGGTCAACGTAGTACATTTGTCCTCTGTACTCTCTTCAGTGCTATATATATATATTTTCATTAAAACTGGTTCATTTATACATTCATATTTTATAAAGCTGCATATAAATATCCATATATATGTTTAAAAAATTGAAAATTGTGCTATTATAGTCTCATGAATCTCATTATGCTTGGCATATTTATTGCTTTAGAGTTCCTATCATTGTAGATTATTGTTTATAAGTTAAATTGGTCTTTTGAAATAAAGTGCTTTGTTGATTAAAAGTGCCATTTTTTTTTTTTTTTTTTTTTTTTAAACTTAAAGATCATTGAATATGTCTAGTGAAAATACTGATTATGAAATGCCAGTGCTTTTTGATTATAAAAATTTAAACTGTAATCTTTATTTCTAGAAGTAATTTAAAAGCGTTCATTAATGTTAATTAAATATTTCTATCACTACTATTTTCCGCACATTCAGCAAATTTTGTGTTTATTTACTACCAATTGAAAAAACTGATAGTCTGATTTATGCTTGAGCTGAAATAGTCTGAATTATAGTTTCAAGTATATTGTAACTGTCTTCATATATTTGTATCCTTTAAAATTTAATATTTTAAAATTTTTGAATACCTTTATTTGATCTTGAGTGACTTTAATTTACAAAAAGTTTTTTTAATCCAAAATTTAAAAAAAAACCTTTATTATTTGTCAAATGATAATACTGTGCATATGGAGAACTAAAAAATATTTAATATTAATAAATATTTTAACTATTTCTTTATATTTTCACACTTTTATCTCCTTATTTTAAAACTTTTAATCGGATATTATCCCAATTTGTTTTATTCTTATATAAACCACTTTAAATTCAAACCTTGATATTTATATAACATGTTGGCTGACTTGTTTTGAAATCTGTTTAATAAAGTATTGATTATATAGATATTTATTTGTTACACTTTCAAATTGTTTTTAACAAATTATTTTTTTTAACTGAATATTCTGTATTTCTATCTTAAATATAATTAGTCAGCTGTGGTGTAGATAAAATATTAAATAGTATGATCGCTCTTTTTTGATTCAGTGTCATTTGATATAAGCATAAAAATTTCTCGAAACTGTTTATCAAATATCTCATTTGGCAGGGATATAAAATCTTTTAACAGGGTGATAGTAAAAGATGAAGCATGGTGTGGCTTTTGGAGGAAAGCATGGCAGGTAAGGCCACACTAAAAACACATTGTTTCAAATATGTTAAATAAGATTTGAAGTTTAATTATTGATAAGTTTTCAATAGTATTTAAACATTTAAAACTGCATATTTATATATCCGTATCGGCCATTTTGATAACTTTGTTAGTCTATATTTAAAAAAAAAAAAATAAATAAAATAAATAAATAAAGCTAGATCTTTTACAATGTTTTAGCTGATGGGTTGACTTCCACGAACAATTTTGGTTTATTTTTCTCTCTATCCTTCAATCTTTTTTTAAACCAAATTATTTGTTACTTGGCAATTAGTATGAAGAAAATTATAATATTTAGTTTATCACCAGTGTTCAACCATATTTATTAAATTAATAAACTGTGTTGTGTTAATCTTGCATTGGTTCTGCATGTTATGTCCCTCCTCACACATTGGGTTTATTTCTTCCCAAAAAGTCATTTCATCTCGCAATTGTATATAATTTCATTTAAACTTTTAAAAGGAAAGAACTGAAGGAGTAAATACTTAGTTGTATTATATAAAAAAAACCATAAAATTCCTATTTGTATGTAGTTTGAAATAGTATTAAATTTTCTCAGCTTACAATAAAAAAAAAAAATTAATGTATTGATATGTGTGTTCAACTGTCCGAATATATACTCTCATGGGCAGAGAGGGTTTAGTAAGGGAAGGGAATGTAGAAGATAGAATTATTTTTTGAAGAATGTTTGTCATTGACAGTTTTTGATAATGTGTGCATGTTGTAAAAAATGCTTGTGAGTGATTTAAATTGTGTGAAATTCAATATTTAACATGTCTTAATTTTTCTTCTGCACAATAAATTATTACAATGAAAAAGTATTTTCTAGCATGTTACATTTGTTCTAACTATCTTTGTTAAATGTCTTACTAAACAATCTATTAAAGTATTGGATTTGATTGTGAAGTTTCAGTAGCCATAATGTTAGTTTTAATTTATTTGATTTAGATTGAACCATAAAAGTTACTTTAGTTATTCATTATAACTTATTATACTCACTATAAGTCTGTTTTTTTATACTAGAGATTATTGTACTTTTTAATAGTTTCTGAGATTCTTTGGATGCAAATTTTATTTTGATATTTAGCTCTCTAGTGTTATAGTCTAGTGTTTAATTACATTACTTACATTTAATCACATTACTTTTAGTTTTAACTCGCACAGTTAAAGCTCTGTTAATACATTTGTTGAAAACATGTTTTGTAGGGGATTGAAAAATGTTTTACTACAAATTTTTCATGCTGTTTGATTTCCCCTACCCTACCTACTTAGTCACATGCATGTTTTTATGATCTTTACATTCTTATTTCCTTCAATGAAGAAAAGTAGTGTTTTATTTTTACGATACACTGCAATAGAACCTTGATCTATCTGCTCTCAAACTTTCTTTTACTCATATTCTATATTTTTAATTCAGTGATCCCAGTACAATTTAGATTGACTGCATTCATTATTTCGCTGTATTTTTTCAAATTCATCATTTCATATGAATCTATCTCTATTTGAAATGATAGATCGAGATTTTACTGTTTAATATGAGCAATTTTATATACAGCTGTTCTCTTGGCTTCAATGTAAAATTCAGTTGCAGAAAAGGTTCAAATGATAGTTTAAACTTTTTCTGAGAAGGTCTGTCACAAATTTTTTTCGAAGCAGCAGCCAAAAAGACCTAAATGCTGCTTATAAAAATAATAAAAGTCATTTTAAAACTAAACAAAATATTGAAAATGATATTTATTATCAGTTAATAAAATATTTGACATTCACGTTTATGTGCTAATGGGCAAGATTTAATCAGTTTTTTTTTTTTTTTTTCTTATGTATGACACATTTTAAACTTTATTTTAAAACTTTTGCATTTCTTTGCTCTTGATTTCTTAAACTCAAATCTTCAGTGATATATTACATATGTAATCTTTTGTACTTAGCATTGCAATTGCTTGCTCTGGCTTTACCATCAATCAAGCAGTTAATTTTTTTGAGGAGGTAGACAAATGCGATAACAGGTTGAAAACATGTTTCATGCTTGGCTTTGTCGAACGAAATCAGTGCATTTTATTTCTAATTTGCTCTTTTTTCCTTATAGAATAGAATGTTCAATATCCCAATCCTTCAATCGATTTCAGGGGTAATCTTTCCAGAATAGGGCATTATTGTCATTTCGCATTAGATAGTATCTCAAAACTAAACAATAAACAACTTCCACTAGTACTAGTTAAAAGAAATATATTCTTTTAGTTGGGCTAGGGATAAGCTGCATATTAATTCTACCGCATATTAATCTACTGCTTCTGCATATTAATTAAAACCGACATAACATTTTCCCAAAGAATTCAGTTCTCAGATTAAAATAAAATGTTCCAAGTTTTTTAATTTACAAATAAATTTTTGATGTTGAAATTTTAGTTTTGCCAAATATACACCTTTAACTGCATTCCAATATCAATAGATTGTACCACAGTTTCTTTCCCCTGAAAATAATCACATATTTGTCTTAGCCTTGTCGATCAATTTTAGTGAAGAACATATAAATATTATACATTACTTCAATTTATTTAATCATTGCAAAGCTTTTAAAATTTTTTAGTGCCTATTATTAATTAAAATGATATCATTGATGGTAAATTTTACTTAATTTAATAATTACGAAAAAACATTCTATAACTTTTCCTGAAATAAAATGTTACATTATTGAACTGAGTTATCAGAAAACCATCAGTTTCAGCAAAACTCTAAAAGCTGGGTCCGACCGACACTCTTGTGCTAACCAGAATTTCTCTTTCAGAACCTTTGATCACTTGTCCATCTCAACTTTGCTCAACCATTTTCTTGAATAAAACCAGTTAACTAGTTAAAAACTGGTTTACCAATCACATATTTGTCTTTAGCAACAGAAAAACGCTAAAATGCCCTCATGCTCAGATTGCCTGGCATCAGTCTTAAGCTTTGTTTTAAAAACAGTTTATATTCTTCAAATATTTGATTAGCATTTCCCTTATTTCAAGTTTTTTTTTTTTTTTTTTTTTTAAATATTTCTTTTACCTAATAATAGTGTTGCATATTAATGCATGCATTACTGTAAAAGCCCAAGGTCCTAAATCTTAGCAATTTACAGAAGTGAGTTGGTAAAATACCAAAATGTGTTCCATAACATTACCATTTTTGGTCTTTTTATTAAGCCATTTTAATAAATGCTAACATTTACTGCCTCTCTCTTTCATAAGTACAAAACAAGTGATGAGTTTTCTAAGTTATCTGCACATGTACCTTCCTTAGAGACTTAGTTTGTGTACAAGGTGCAAGTTGCTCCAATCTAGAATGTTTAATATATATATAAATAAGGTGGCTATAATTAAACAAAACTGACAGTACTCAGTGTTCTGTAGCCCGATCTAATTGATATAATGTCATATTCTGTTAGAAGATTAAACAAGATGAAGGAATCCGCAAAAAAAAAAAAAAAAAAAAATTAGTTCCAAATGTCACCGCTAGGAGAATATGTGGCGCTGTATAACAGAAAAGAGAGATTTTAAAAGTGTAGAATCAATGCTGAAATAAAATTATTTTTTATTTAGCACATTTAACGATTTTAGTATTGATTCTACATTTTTTAAAAACTCTTTTCTTTTACACAGCGACACATATATCCCCTAACAATGACTTCTGGAACTATTTTTTGCGGAATCCTTTGTCCCCCGTTTTTAATTTTCGTACAAAATTTGGCGTCATTCTCTCAATTAGATCACGCTACAGAACACTCAGAGAACAGTCAGCTTAATTATGGCCACCTTGTGAATGTGTATGTACATATATATATAAACTATGACATGACAAAGTACTTTTTTTAAAAAAAAATTGATAAATTAAAGCGAATGTTTATAATTAGAATATTTGAAAGGAATATATAACTAGAATATTTACACTAAGCTTTGTAAGAATTTCAACTTTAAGGTGTTAAAATTCAAAGCAAGGTAGTTCTTCCTGTGAAATGCCCATAAATCTCGGATCACAAAGTCAAATAAAATTAATTTGGATCATGAATTAAAAGAAGAAAAAAAAAGTTGACTTCAGTCAATGTGTCAAAAAAATTTGCAAGTTTCAGAGCAATTGGGTCAAACTTACAATTTTCAGTTCTTCATCCACAACATATAAAATGTCAGTATTGTTATTACAATAAAATCTGAAATCTAAGGTCAAATAAAACTGCAATGTATTTCTTAGATATCTCTTCTTTTTATTGGCCTTAATAATATAAAAAAAAAAGTGAATGAATACCTGAACTCATCACTAAGTCATCAAATTTGTGTGCTTTTTTAAGACTATCAATTTTTGCTGCATCACTAAAGAAAAGTTATATTAGTCTTAGATTTTTTGATACATAATGCTCCCGATAGCAGAAAGTTCGAGACGGGAGGCAGGCGTCGCAGATTTTTCCCCCTCGTTTACAGATTATTTTACTATTGAAACACTATTTCATTTTATATTATGTTTCGCTCTTTATTACTTAATACAAAAACTATTTATTATTAGTAAAATTAATAAAATGCATAATAACATCAAAAGTAAATGATCGTTTGATTAATGCTTCAATTGTAAAATATTTCACCTGCAGATTATTTTCTGCCCCTGAAGTATCTGTTGCAGACACTTGGAGAATTTTCTGCTACTGGGATAATGCGTAACAACATTAAAAGTGTAAGCAAAGTTTTGGAATGTTTGAAAAATTGAGTTTAACACTTTATAATGTAGAGATTTCACTTAAAGGAGTTGTAATTTTTGTCACGATTTGCAGAGAAAATTCATAATTTTCCTAAGAACTTTGAAAATTTTAACATTAATTTTAGAAACATCCAATCTTCTAAAGAAATCAGAAAATAATAAATGCATAAATGTTTAAATATATATATATATGCACAAAGTACATTTATTGAAGGAATCATTTCGGCAGATGTTGCATTGTTTTAAAATTTCTACATAAATTGCAGCACCCACCCCCTTGTAGAAACCTTTTAACATGTGGCATAAAAAAGAATGAAATTTTGTGACATGTAAAAGGTAGACATCACTAAGTTAAATTGCTACCCTCTTTCCCTACTAACTGTTTGATTCCCTCCACTTAAAAGTTTGAATTTTATCCCCTAATATGTATTTATGCTCTCTCTAGATGAGACATACATTTAATGTGAATATTTAATGTAATTTATGCACCTAACAGAATTGTAATTTATTCAATTCCTACTATTAGCTCACACTCTCCCTGTATTTATTTATATTATATATTTATCTTGTTCAAATTTTCAATCGTTAATAAAATATTCATTATTCATCCTATCAAGTTGAAATAAATTTTTTTAAGCTTGTACTGGATGACAATTGATGTTAATACAGTTTTTTTTTCAAATATTAATTAAATTTTAATTTTAGTTTTGCATGGGAAACAAAATGGCGGCCATTGGTTGTTGAAGATCAATGAAAGTATTTTCAATAAGGGGTTACCATAGGGGGGACCCTGTTCTGTTGCCAAATACCGCCAAGTTTGTTGCCAACTTGGCTATATATCGCCAAATTTGGCGACCAAAATGAGTCTCCAAAAGTGACGCCAACTTGGCGATATCTCTAATATTTCACCAAATTCCCATAGAGTTCCATTGTAAACCTACTTGCTTATAGAAAATCAACAAATTGAGATATTTTAATGCAACAAAAACTAATATTAGCTTAAGGGATTATATTAAATTTTTCTTTGATGACCTAAGTAGGAATTGACTGTAAAAACAAAATTTTTATATTACTTGTTTACAGTTAGCAGGTAAACTCATTCATTTCGGTTTGTTCTGATCGTGCCTCTTTTCTTCTAGAAAAATCGTTTTCCAAAATGTTTTTCAATGTAGTGAAATTCTTAATTCTAGTTTTATTTGTTTCTAGAGACGTAACATAGCATTTTGGTATAATGCCGAATATTCAGCTAAGTCTGCCGAATATTTGGCAACCAAATTATAACATTAAAAAATATGCATTTTGATTTTATATATATATGTGGAGACCCGTCATCGGGAGTGCTCTGACTCTGGGCGCTTTAGAGCATAGTGACCCGCTCTGGATGGCCGGTACTGTTGCAGGGGCACTTGCAAACCGTGGCTGGTTCATCGAACGGCGTGGTTTTCTGGTAGTCGTGGCCATTTCATGGCGAGTCCAAGCAAAGATAAGTTCGTTAGGACCTGGTTTTTATTGGATCTTCTAATTACATGTGATCCTTCAAAACCCAGGTCCAGATGACTTGAGAGCTGTCGCGAGACTATTTCCCCCAAATGCACTGCCGAGGGGCAGCAGTTACTTTAACACTTCATAGTCGTAAAGCCACAGGTTTTTCATTGTCCTGTCTTAAATGTGGAATATTTCTGCTAGAGTGCGGCATTACAGAAATTGGAGGTGATCTAATTTTTTAAGATAACAATTATCCAGGCATTATGACGTTTTATGGGTTTGGCAAATCTGGGCTCAAACTATGCTCACGGGATGCAGATGGAATTTACAATCGCGTTTACCTCAGCATTTTTATTCTTAAGGCTGTTCTCAACTGCTCTGCTCAACAAGCGGAACACGTTTTGACACATTTACAAATTCATTTTTTAACACAGATATAAAATTGGAAAGCGTGACCCTGGAAGCGATTTGGAATCGAGCTGTGTTTTTCATTTTTGGATCCATCCATTACCTATTGAGTTATAAGCGATTTGGATCACGTGACAGCATTTTTCTCCCCTTATTGACTGGATTTTCTTTCGTTTGGAAGTTCAGTTCAAAATGCCAACTTTGACAGTGTTTTCTGAAAGATCTATTGCGTTTACCAGAAAACGGAAAAAACAGTGTGATGACATAGTTTTTGAATAACACCTTCTAGTTTCCAATCAAAAATGTATTAAAACTTGTGTCAGAAATTTGCATTTGAGAACAGCCTTAAAGATGAATCAGTTTTGAAGATTGAAAGTAATAAATGTTGGGTTGGAAAACAAAGTTAACAGGGGCAAATTGGATTTAGACTACGGCATAACAAAATGTTAGATAAAATTTGGGAGTTTTAAATTTTGAACTTTTACTTTTAAACTTTAAATTTTAAAAAGGTTTACGTTTTAAAGGTTTTATCTTTATCCTTTCATACATTTATATATATATATATTAATAAATAGCATATGTATGTATTAAAAAATAAAAAACATTGCATTTTATTATTATTATTATTATTATTATTTTTTTTTTTTGTATTTTGTTTTAGTAAAGTCCATATTAGTTGCAATCTGAATTATATAAGGATTTGTAAAGAGCATAGTTATTCTTTCATTTCAATATGAAAGCCATTTGTTACAACTCATTCAAAATTAATGCATGAGCATGCAACACATCTGAGTGTGTACACATCATGATCGTTTGTTATCTGTATAATATGCAAAGTACATATATTCATAAGTGTAGAAAAAGTATGGCTGTGTTAATCTTTAATTTCTAATGTTTTATTATTTAGCAGCCAATTGTTCGTGGTAGTCCACTCTGGCTAAACAGTTAAAATGTATTTTATTTTGTTGATTATCGATAATATACTTTATATCCTTTGTATGTTTCTGTATTCGCAAAAGTGAAAAGTAAAAAGTTATTTCGCATCTTATAAATACATATACTTATACATTCTGTTTGTCTTTTATATTTTATATTATACAGTATAAAGAAATGTTTCAGGGGTAGAAGTTTTAAGCAGATATATTTTTTATTTTTATAATAAAAACTATTGAACTATTTACAAAACTTTCCCTTTCATTCCTTCCTTAAATTAATTTTGCATAAATTCTCACCAGTTTCTCCCACAAAAGCCTGTTTTTTGAAGTTTAAGTTAATTTACTAAATATTGTGCTGTTACTAAGCTATTCATTAAAATAATACAAAATATTTAGTGTTAAGTTTAGTGGTTTAAGTGTTCTAACTTAATTATATATTATGGTGAATTAAATTTACTGTTAACTACGATAATATTTCTTTAAAATCAATACCTTTTTTGAGGCCTTAAACTAAACAGTTAACCAGTTTTCTGAGGCATCTTCAGCAAAGGGGGGGGGGGGGCAGAAAGTAGTGCAAAGCATTTTGTTAACTAATCATGAAACTGATGCATTTTGACTATTATTCGCTGAGAAAAACAAAAAGTAGAATTTTGTCAATCAATCGCTGAAAAAATGATTGAGAATTTTGCCAATCAAGCACTAAAATAGATCGTGTTTTCATCAACCCAAAATTTTGAGAATTTCTTCAGTCCGACATTGAAAAATATCATTAGTCAAATGAATGCTGAAAATTATTGCGATTTTCATCCATCCAATGCTGAAAAAAAAAAAAAAAGAATTTTGTCATATGAACTCTGAAAAATATTGAATTTCGTCCATCAAAAGGTTTCTTCAATTAGATACTGGAAAAATTTTTGAATATTGTCCATCAGATGCTGAGAAAGATTACGAATATAATTAATTACATGCTGTAAAAGATTACAAGTTTTGTCAATCGTATGATCGTATCTTCAATTCATTTGGGAAATATAAAATTTCGTCAGCTGCTTTCAAAAAAAAAAAAAAAAAAATTAAAAATTAGTATCATCAGTCATAAATGTTAGTGCTGTAAGTCGAATAAACAGGATCTATTTTATTACTGCATATTAGAAATGAGTTGGGGGTCACTTTTTGCTACCCGCAACATTTTGTGTCATCCGAGCCCGACTGACGTTTATACCACACATATCCAATACTTACTACATTCCCTTTTAAAAAGCATAATATTTAAATGTACTAATCTCACGTTTTATAATGACTTCTTGCATGGAAATAACTGTTAATCTCCAGTATATAATAAATTTTATGAAATTGACATTAAATCTTATAAAAAAGGAAGTTTAGTATCAAATAAGTATACTTCGTAAAAAGGATTCTCATATTTTTTCCCACTAACAAGCAAGTGCATTTTATGAATAAAATTTGCAGAAATTACTATTTATATGACTAAGAATGGTACATTTCCTATAAAATATGTGGATCTCAAATTATAATAGATTTCTTTCTCAAAACATTCTTTTATAATTCTTGTGTACTTGAAAATAAGTTTAAATTTAAATCTTGACACAGTTATCTGAAAGATCCGATGTTTTTATAGGAAAAGAGGAACTACTGCTCAATTGCTTTCTATTGGAATAACAATTGATTTTCTCTTAAAATAACATGTGCTCCAGGGGGGGGGAAAAAAATTCTTCTGTCAGACGAACGTCTTTTTGCACGCTTTTTTCCTTATGTATTATCCCTACACAATGCTAGCAGCATTGTGTAGGGATAATACGTAAAGAAAAAAAGCGTACAAAAAGACGTCTGTCTGACATTTGCGTTATTCTGATCAAAATAACTTTAAAATGACTTGAATTGGAATAAATGATTTTTTTGGGGGGGGGGGGGGGGGTATTTTTATTTTTTCTATAAGAAAATAAATAAAATTCTCAATTTAAAAAAGAATGATCCTGAAGACCGGTATAAAAATCGAGTGCAGGCACTAGTATTCGAGGTAAATGTGTCGTAAAATTGTTTTGAAAAATTTTTAAATGTTTCCAGAAATTTTCTGTTAGTGCCTGTAGGTATAAATTATTGAAAAAAATGAAATCATTGTTCTATTAAATTAGCTATTTTATTTTCCATGCCTTTCTCTCCCAAGTCCCTCCCATATTGATTTAGTGAATTAAAGTGGCATGTTAAATATGAATTTAATACAAAGAAAAAGAGATCTGATAAACACCATGAAAAATGAGAATGTTTTGTCATAGAAAATGTCATTGATCTGAAATTCGGAAAAAAATAAGTCCATAGTTTCAAATTTAAGTATTTTAAAGATAACTAACAGTTATTTCTTTATAATTATTTAAAAATAAAATTACTTGTGAATAATGGATTATGTTAGTACATTTGTTTAAATATTGTTGACTTAAAAATGCTAAAGATTTTTCCGTTGTTAGGATTCATTTTGTTTTTTTGTATAAAAGTAATTTTTCTTTTTTACTTCTACCCCTGGATTTTATTGTTTAATTTTAATTTTTTTTCTTTTGAAATAAGCTAAAATTTTGAAATGTGAAGTGATAAAGCATAACTGAAAACTTGAAAATGAATCTTAATTAAAAAGCATATACATATCTTAATGTTTTAGTCACTTTTCTTTTTTGAAAATTATAATTCGAAGTTGTTAAAATATGCTATTACATGTTGACAACTTGACATTTTGATGCAGTAATGATTTTTCTTGTTATTTTTGACATTAGAATAAATGTGTTAGTAGTTTGATAGACATTGTCATAAATATTGCGAAATTTTTTTTACTAAAAAGAAAATAATTGTTTTTTTTTTTTTTTTCAATTTTATAAATTTTTAACTTTTAGTAATTTAAACTTTTTAAAATTCTTTATTAAAAATAACCACTTTTGTAAAAATATCCAAGTTACTGCCTGTGTTGCTGTTTTCTGATGATTCTAAACAACGCATGCATAAATATAAATCATTTCATGAAGTTCTGGAAAAATTGAGCTTCCAAGCTGGCTGTAATTGGCTTGGCATACATACCTCTTTGTGGTATAGTTTGTTTTCATCATCTTATTTTTGTTTCCCTTTTTTTCCCCCCCATAAGACTTTTTCATGTTTCCATCAGTTTGATATATTCTGAACTTGTAATTTATCAAAGTAAAATTTAAGGTATATTTTAATTCTATACTTTTTGTTGCTGGCGTAAGTTTTTTTTTTTCTTTTTTGTAAAAGTATGAAAATAATGGCACTTGATTGGACTTAAATTTTCTATCACTTACTTACAAATTTATTGTGGTTAATAATTGCTTTCATTCTTTTTGTTTTGGAAAAATGAGCCTTCCATTCCATTTTTTCAGCCTTTGCTGATTCATATTCATTTTCCTTCAGTGTATGTTCACTGCTTTTCACTTGAATTACTCGTTACTATGAATTTTTGATTCTTTAGCAGTTTTATCTGCTGTGGATTTTATTTTTATTTATTTTATATTTAAGTAAGTATTGAAACAGGTAAGTGAAGCATTTGTAATATGTCAATATAAATAATTGGCACACAGGCAGTTGTATATCTGGTTACAATTTTTGCATAAAATTGCTTTTCTAAATACCGGGAATTTAGATAATTGCAGTGATTTTTAAATTTATGCTTCATTATTTTATGTTAATGTATTAAACATTTGGCCTAAATTATTGATGTTCTGGTAACAAAGTTTTCTAAAAGTAAATTTGAATTTCAAACCAGTGAAAGTATTTTATGCAGAAATGGAAACCAGGCTTACACTTAATCTTGTTGCAATTGATCTAATTGGGTCTCTTTAATTTATTCAGGGCTGTGAAAGAAATGATCAATGAAATTATCCGCAAGGCTAATAGTCCATTCCCACCAGAGCCTGGTCATGTACCTGATGGTCAATATGTTACTGAAATGATGATTCCTGGACCTAAAGTTGGCCTTCTTATTGGAAAAGGTGGCGAAAATATAAGAAATCTACAAGTAAGTCTTCAGTAGTTTTCTATAAATCAAATATATTTTTTTCCTGTTGCAATAAGCATTTTGATTGTGAATGTTAATTTTTTCAGTTTTTACAAAAAAATGTATTGGGCATCTTTGCCAATTTTTGGTTTAGATAATAATTACATTTTTTTAAAAACAGTCTAAAATTGTCCTGTCGGCAGTTAATAGGCCTCATATTTTGTTAATCAGCCGCAGAATAAAATCATTCATTCCGCCAATCAACTGCAGGATGATGATAATAATAATAATAATGATAAAAATTGATTACATCAATCAGCCACAGCCAAAAAAAAAAAAAGGCCTTTGCTGTTTTTAATAATTGTCTGGTATGATATAATTATTCCGTATTCTTTCTTTTTCTGAGTATTTATTAAGAAAATTTACTGATTAAAATTCTTTTATTAATATATTTTAAAATGGTTATGTGGTAATATTAAAATATTTATTTTTGCCAGCTCTCATATTCATAGAAATTTTTGCTATGTCATGGATGATGCGACCTACACAATTAATTTGTGTAATTATTTGCAGACTCGTAAGCACATATAGCTGGAGACAAAGCGATATAGGTAAGCGTCTTATCTTAAATGGGAGAGGTAACCGCAAGATTAAAGGGGAGGTCGCATGCCACATAGCGGACGGAGTGAACAACTGAAATATGCCTGTTTTCTTCTTTATGGATAAACTATTAATGGACATCTATGAAATAACTGCTCAAGTGCCAACATCCTGTTTTCATTTGTTTTGTAGCATTTATATTATGACAGTAATAGAATGTTCTATTAATTTTTATTCGTGTTTTTTGACTTATTTATTATAGTTAATTATTTAAATAAAAGCAGTTCTTTTTTAGAACTTTGTTAAAATGGCAAAATGTTGGCAATCGAATAACTCTAGTTTTTGAAATTGTAAGAAAATTCTTTTTCTTATAGAATTCATATGTCCTTTTCGAAAGAGCAAAACAAGTTAGTTACGTATTTTAACTTTATTTAAAAAAAATAAAATAATTGATATATATTATACAATGTTGTTGATTTAAATAGGCTCGATTTTATTTTCTTTTAATGAAATGAAAAATGACGCATAAAAATTAGTAAGTAGTTAATGTGTAAAGATTGAATTTTGTAGTCTTATTTTTTACTCAATTCTTGATGTGCTAAAGTTATAAAAAATGATATACACGGTTCTATTCCAGATGAAAATAGAATGTTTATCAAGGTTTTAGAATATGTATAGAATTTAATAATAAATAAAATATTCAATTTTAAGTCCTTTTCTTTGTTTACCAAGCACAGACGATACATCAAAAACTTATTCCAATATTCTTTTGATCGTATTGTATTTGTTATTTAAATTACAAATAGTTCATTTATTTAATTTAAAATTCATTTTATTTTATTTTCAGAATCACTTTAAAATGCATGCATTAAAAGTTGTACTATTAAACAAGCAAGTATTGTTAATTTAGTATTTGTTTAAATATTTTGCGAATCCAGACAATAACTGCAAAAATTTTCCTAAAATCGCCAGATTAGATTTTTTGAAACAGACAAAGCCATTTAGAGAATCCCTGTTAAAAATTCTATTACGAATTTCAGATTGTTACTTACTCACAGACGATGAATCTTCTTTGCCAGATATATTGCAAAATATTTTTGTTACAGCTTGTTTTGATAAAAATGTTTTTTAAAAAAAGTCGCAATGTCATTTTAGTTTAAAGGCTAAAGGCAGTAATGCTTTCGTAGCATTAGTGCTTTTCTCCCGAAATTAAAATGATACTGCGTTTTTTAAATGTGCATAATTTTATCAAAACTAACTGTAATAAAAATATTTTGCAATAAAACTGGGAAACAAGATTCATCTTCCATGAGTGAGTAAAGAATCAGAAGAGATGCGCAGATAGTAGATATTCTGTCATATATGGCGTCATACTGAAAACCTGTGTATTTGCATTATTCACTCTGTCCACCAGATGGTGCAGCTGGTCAATATACTCCAGATTCCAATATTGACATTGTACGCTTATTTATATCGCTTTGGTTGGAGACCTAAAGCCTGCTTTTTATCGGAAGTTATTATTGTGTATTGTTTGTTTTGATTTTTATTGTGAAAAATCTGAAATTATACTAAGTTAAACTGGAGTGCTTTCTAGAACTACAAATACCGTGCGACAGCTGGAGAAATGACAAAGTCTTGCACATTCTATTGCCTGCATTTTGTGTTTTGCAAATCAGGTGTAGGAAATGTGCTAAATTAGTTTGTAAGAATTTCGCTAGCACCATTCTATTATGAATGGCGTTTGATAGTAGATCTTTCTACAATGGATTAATAAATAGCATTAAACTTCTCTGTGTATCTATCTATATATATCCTCCTGAGACCCAAGCAAAATATAAAGCATATTATTTTTTAAATATGAGTTTTTTCCAACAACAAGGCATAAAAAATGATGTTTTTAAAGGAATTAATAAACTTTTAAATACTGATTTTTAAATTTTGTTTTACAGCACATCCATCTAAATGGATGTTCAGGCCATAACCACTTTAAAATAATTTTAAAAATGCTAAAAGTATGAGAAAGAATAAAATTTATTATAAAGAACATAAGGCAAGTATTAACATCTGCTATTAAAATTGCCAAAAAAAAAAAAAAAAACTAAAATTTTTAAAAGACTAAAAACTAAAACTAAAAAAAAAAACTAAGACTTACCAGCAGAATGTAGAATTCCAACTTAACTCATTTAGTACGCCATTTTGTAAACAAAGTAGTTACGGTTGCCAAAAGCTGAATGTTGATTTTTGATTCATACATTACTATGCCAAACTGGTTTTAGATTGCTACAATGAAATTTAACGCAATAGAAGGTGAAAGCAAAACATCCATTTAAATGGATGCCAGGTCTCAGGAGGATATGTATATGTGTAACCATTATAGAATATTTCAAATATAATTTACAAATTGAGTATCAAGACATGATACAAATATTATAAAAATTAAATACACACACACATTTACACATACACACATCAATGGTCTGTCCAGACTTTTCCCCCCAGGGTCCTGTTTTTAAGAAATTGTGAACGACTTTTCACACTTGTGAAAAGGTCTACTCATAATTTTGTGAATTTGAAAGGATCATTATATTCTGGTTCTTGTTTATACATTTTTAAGAAGATATAAGTATGAAAAAATCCTATATTTTCTTTGTATACGGAAAAGTGACATTTCAAATTTCACTTTTAAAGATGAAATTTGTTTTCAGTTTAGAGATTGAACAATTTTGTGAAAGGTCTTAAAGAATTTTGTGAAGGGTCTTGTTAAATGACCTAATTTTTTCCTAAATAGATCTCTCTCTATCTATATGTATATACATATATATATCTTAATTTTTTAAAAAACATAAATAAGGTGACTGTTAAGAAATAAGACCACCTGAGGAAATTAGCATATTACGTCACATCATAATCATTATAAAATGTATGTGTTTGTATATCGTGAAAGTATCCCGAGAAGCAAAGGTGCAGGTTTAGATAGCGTTATTTATGGTATACAGTAAAGCCCCGATTCGCAGTGCTGTTTATCCACAAAACGAATTTTTTTTTTTTTAGCCAACAACGAGGAAAATACAATAAGCCCAACTAATAAATAAACAGAAAAATTTATGTATTCGAAAGTAATAAAAGATACTTTCTCATATAGATTTAGAAGATATTTCTAGATTCGGTTGCCATGTTTGAATTATCAGATAAAGTCTGGATGTCTTTTCTTGATTTTATTAACCAATCATAAACACAGCAATTAAAATATTTTACAATTAAATAAGGCTATTATGATAAATTCCAGGAGAGCAGACAAGAATAACTTCATTTTCGGGATAAAAATTATTCCATACTAAAAGAAAAATGATAGTTTAGAATTTAGAATGAAGAAAAGGTGTTTCCAAAGCAAGAAGCAAAAACAATTGACTGATTTTTTAAAAAAAGGTGTAACTCTGCTCTTTTTGAAAAATATGTATGGCATTGTATCTTGTTTACTGTTCTTTAGTTTAGTGATTTGGACCCAAAGCAAAGGTTTCTGATGTACTGTGCATATGTATTTTAAACGTTTTATTATGTTTTTCGTACACTAAAACATAGTTTTTGTCGAATTTTCTTTTATTTTTTTTCGTGTTTGCACCCCATTTTGTCTTTTTTGGGTTATCCGTGGTGCCCTTGCCACTTAGTTCTGCTGATAATCGGGGCTGTACTGTACTTGATGCCGCAGGGTAAAGCGTTGTCTGTGACCGAAAGAAGAAAAATTTGGTTTTATAAGGGTGCTGGTAAATCTGAATGCAGGGTCGCACAGACTCCTTGGAAACTCCTTAGAAATGAAAACATTTCCAAGTAGTACTAGAACAACTTAGATAAGCAAACCACTACTTAGAAACTCCTTATATTCTATTCTATTGCGGCTTCGGACACAAGCGATATTGCTGCAGAGGGAAAAAAATTGTGATTGAAAAACGCACGGTAAATCCTTTATGCACATCATTCATCTGAAGTACAACATTGATTGGGTAGGGTAATCTTAATAGCAGGGCTCCCACTAGGTCCGTAAAGTCCGTTTTTCGACACTGTTAGCCGACCTTTATTTTAAATTTTATCGATGTTTGACTTTTAGCCAAGAATTTTGGAAAAATCGCGTTTTTCGCAAATATATATTTAAAAAAAAAATTGTCAAATTTCCTAAATCGATCGCCTAAAAAATTCGTAAATTTTGTCAAAGCGGGAAAACTCTGATTTCTTAAAAAGACACGAATTTCTTAAGACAGAGAAAAAAAGCGAATTTACTCAAAGGATCACGAAAAACAGGCGAATTTTCTCAAAATATCGCGAAAAACAGGCGAATTTCCTCTAAAGATCGCGAAAAACAGGCGAATTTCCTCTAAAGATTGCGAAAAACACGCAAATTTCCTTAAAGGATCGCGAAAAACACACGGTTTCCATCAAAAGATAGTGAAAAAAAAACTTTCGTTTCATCAAATGATCAAAATAAAACACAAATTTCCCCAGAGGATCGCGAAAAACATGAGAATTTCCTCAAAGGATTGCGAAAAACACTCGGTTTCCATCAAAAGATCACGAAAAAAGTGAATTATGATAGAGATACCAAACACTGGTTTTCTCATCACCTCCTGTTTCCTATTTATCATAATTTCATACTACAATCATCATTTTTTATTTACAAATTCATATTTTATTTTTTATTTATTACTTCATTATAATATCTCATAATATCAGTAATGTTTCCAAAACTTAACTTACCTTTTTACTTCATTTCCGGGCTTAATGTATTAGTCCTGTAACGTCAGTAGCTATCTCTATCTTTTTCCGTTCACGGACTCCATTTTCTTTGCAACCTACATCGGCAAAACCACTTTCCAAAGTGATTACGTTTTTCCGTAACGATATTTTCCCCGCCAGATGGCGACTGACAATATCGAATCTAGCTTTTGCATCGATTCAATGCCATTCCGTGATTGGCCTGTTTCGTGGTCTCTGCTCCGAAACGTCGATTCCTATCCATTTCATATAAATAAAGGTTCCAGACATCATTAGTTCAACTTCTCACGATACTGAGTGTTGGATAGTCTCACATCATTGCGAATTTCATCATTGGATCGCGTACAAAATGCGAATTCGTCAAAACTTCACCTTCAAAGAAAGGGATTACCTTTGTGCTAAAAGAATAAATTTAAAACTTGTTATAATTTTCTTGTATGTTGCATTTAGCATTCTTTTAAATTTTTTTTAAAAGCTGTATCATATATATGATATACATAAGTTTTTGGGGTTTGACTAATCTTTATTTATATGACCTAGGGGTGATTCTAGTCCAAATTTTCCGAAAATGTAAGGCATTCATTTCCGAAAATTTTAAAATATCGGTCACCAGTCCGAAAATTCGCACATGGTTGCCGAAAAAATAAATTTTGTCAATCGTTTGCAGAAAAATCGCCAATTTCGTCAAAGGATCGTGGGGAAAACACAAATTTCGTCAAAGAATCACGAAAAAACGCAAATTTCGTCAAATAATTGCGAAAACTCCTGCAAATTTCATCAAAAGATTGCGAAAAACCCCACAAATTTCATCAAAAGATTGTGGGGAAAAAAAAAAAAAAAAAAAAAAAAAAGATTCGTCAAAAGATTGCGAAAATGCAGCAAATTTCGTGAAAATTCGCGAACAAACCGCAAATTTCGTAAAAAAAATCGCGACCCCCCCCCCCCCCCCCCAAAAAAAACCCCCCCACAAATTTCGTAAAAAAAAAGCACGTGAAAACCCACAAATTTTGTCAAAAGATCGCAGAAAAACCCACAATTTTCGTCAAAAGTTGGTTGTCTATTTTGTATTTAAACTTACGAAATCAATAATAAATATATTGTGAATACTGTGCAATTTCAGCACTAACAATTAGATTCTAATAGAGTAAAATTTGTTTTTGAAATGTTTTTCTCTCCAAATTGGGCATTAAAAATTATAGTGTGCATACCCATACCTGCCAACTGCTACGAAAAAATCGTAGTTGCTACGATTTGGACCTATAATCTACGATGCTATGAAAATCGGTCTTAAACTATGATTTTTTGCAAAATATACACAAATGCATTTTTTGTTTCTAGTTGCAATTTTTATCCAGCGCAGCTTATTTTTCAGGAGTGATTCTGTTCCAAAATTTCGTAACAGAATCACTCTGTAACAGAATACACCTAGTTTTCATTTCCGAAAATTTTAAAAAAATTGGTCATTAGTCCGAAAATTCGGACATTAAAAAATGCTCACGGAAAAAAAATCTGGGCTGCAAAACAAACTTCTTAACATAAAAACCCTCTTTATGTATATTAACCACGAGTGAATCGTGTTTCTGTAAATATTTATACAGGAATTCCCTTCCTTAGAAACAGGGGTGCCATTTTAAGAATTTCTGGAGGGGGGAGGGGGTTCTTTGAGGGGCAAGGTTTGAAATAGTGTGCAAAATCGCATGATTTGCAAACGGAAAAGGAGAGTCCTGCATAAAGAAAAATGCTGTGCAGTATTCCCTCCTGTAAATTCTTCCACAGACCTATAATACTTTTGCGAGTATATTTTAAAATTTCTTCGAAGTCTGCAAAATTTTTTTTTTCTTTTATGGAATTTCCCCAAATTAATTCATGAATCGATCGCGGAAAAAAATGAAAATTTCTTCAAATGATCGCGGAAAAATATCTGGTATTTCGTCAAAGGTCTCAGAAACAAATAGTGATTAGCGATTTTATTCAGCGACCAATTGAAGATAATTTCGGTAAGAGTTCAGAAAGAGATTGCGAATTTCGTCAAAAATTGCGCAAAATATCACTAATTTCGATAAACTATCGAGGGGAAAATATTGCAAATTTCGTCAAAAGGTCGCGGAAACGAGTAGTCAATTTTGTTAATTGGTCGCGAAAAGATATTGAAAATTTTGCCAATCGTTTGCGATAACCTATCGCTAATTTCGACAAATGACCGTGTAAAAATATTAATTTCGTCAATTGGTCGCAGAAGAAAATAAATTTCGTCAAAGGATCTTGGTAGAAACGTGAATTTTGTCAAAATATCGCAGAAACAAAACATAAATTTCGCCGAAAGATCGTGGAAATAAAACACTTATTTCGTCAAAGGATCGCGGTAAAAAATGGAAATTTCGTCAAAAGTTCGTGGTAAATAGTGCGGATTTCTACTAAGAATCGTGATAGAAAAATTTAAATTACAATTTTTGGGAAAGAAAAAAAAAAAAAAAAAAAAAAAGCGAAGATCCTGAAATGATTGCTGGAAAAAAATCGCGAATTTCGTCAAAATTTACTGCACTGGGCTAAAAAATTGGAACCAGGCTAACGAGAAGAAACTCTAAAAATCGTATAAAAATTTTCAGAGGGAAAAAATATATTGAGTTGTTGAAAGACTGAAACCTTATTCCTTTTAATGAATGTCAAAAGATGGCTGCGAAACACGAAAAACCAACCAACCAACCTGCAGATTAATTTTAGTTTTGTGTGCTACGATTTCACATTTTCAAAGGTTGGCAGGTCTGCATACCACATAACGGTGCAGCACATAAAAACATCGACAACAATGACAAAAAAAAAAAAGAAAATGGCAAATCCTTAATTTTTTGTACTCCTTGGATTTTTTGGGTACTCCTTGGATATTTTCTTCCCAACTCTGTATGAACCCTGTGAACGAGAAGTCGCTCCATTAATAAAGCGTTTTAAAACTGCCATTCACAATGAAATAATTAGAAAAAAAGATTTTGACAGCACTGGATGATCAACAAATATTTTGATTATCAACTCAAAAAGGTCTTTCAACTCTGGAAATTTCTAAACACCTGCAAAAGAACTTCACACATAACAGTTTGGAAGAGTCTGAAATCAAATAGTAATGCAAAATGTATGAAACTGTTGAAAATACCAAGGTTAATGAAACATCATAAAGAAGAGAGACTGAAATGGGTAAAAAATGTCATGGGACAAGAAATAGAAACAAGTGATATTTTCAGATGAAAAAAAAAATTTAATCTTGACGGTCCTGATGGTTATAAACACTATTGGCATGATTTGAGGAAGGAACCGAAACAACTCTTAATTCGACAAATGGGAGGAGGATCAGTAATGCTTTGGGGAGCTTTTAATCATGATGGATTATGTGATTTAACCAGAATTTCGGGACGTATGTACTCTGCGTAATATCAGGCTATATTTATACGATCATTTGATACAGTTTGGACCTTTTTTAGGGGGTGCTAACTGAATGTTTTAGCAAGACAATGCTTCTTGCCATCTGTCTAAATCCAACATACCAGTAATGGTTTAAAAAAGAAAAAAATTCCTGTTTTGTCATGGCCAAGTCGAAGTCCAGACTTGAACCCTATGGAAAATCTTTGTGGGATATTAAGTCACAAAGTTTATGCTAATAATAAACAGTTTTATCTGCCAATGAACTAGAAGTAAACATTGTAAAAGAATGACACAAAATTTCTGAATCTGTACTTAATCGCCTGGTCACTTCTATGAAAAACAAAGTGTTTGAGGTTATAAGGAAAAATGGAAGACACATATCTTATTAATTTACATATTTTTGTTTTTAGACAAGTGGTCTTATAATGTTTATGGGTATAACAGTGTGTTTTTCAATCATTGCTTATATTTTTGTTAACATACTTAATTATTGTATTATTCAAAGTTATTGCAAATTAATTTTAATATATTGTATTTTGATATCTCATGTGTTTAAACTATAATTAGAGCCCTTATTTACTTCATAATTTTCAAATTCAAAGTGGTCTTATAATTTCTTAACTCACTGTATATATGCATGCATATATATAATTGTATAATTGAACTTCTGTTTAATAAATTCTTTTGTTCTCTCTCAAAAGGTTTGTATAATGGAAATTTAACCAGTGTTTCTTTTGTTCTTAAATTTGCACATTCTTAGTACTGCACTTAGTGTTAATGTTTGTTGATTCTTGTTTTTTCCTTACGTAATATTTGTCATTAAAAAAAAGCTATCTTTGAAAATAAAGTTTTGAAGTTTGCAGCATTTGGCAATTTTGGAGGGGAAAAAGAATGGTGCTTTTTTCAAAGAAAAGAATAATTGATGGCTGTTTTCATTATACACAGCCAAAAGAAATCTGTGCCAGACTCCAGATAAGTTGAAAAAATGAATTTTCTTAAGCTATTTCTTCAAACGATCGTAGAAAAATATTGTGAATTTCGTCAAAGATCTCAGAAACAAATAGTTGATTTCTTCAATTGGTCGCTTGAAGAAAGAAAAAAAAATCATTTCATGAAAAAATTGCAGAAAGAAATCGTGAATTTCGTCAAAAGATTGTGGGGAAAAAAAGAATCATAAATTTGATTAATGCAGAGCTGCCAACTGTTGCGGAAAAAAATCGTAGTTTCTATGATTTGGTACTTTCAAACTAAGATTTTCTGAAAAAACCATATTTTTTTTCAGAGTTGTAATTTTTCAGTCAGCGCAGCATATTTTTAAGGTGTGATTCTGTTCCGAAAGATTAAAGAAAATTGGTCATTAGTCTGAAATTTCAGACTTAACATAAAACCATCTTAATGGTAACTACGAATGAATTGTGTTTCTGTAAATATTTATATCAAGAATTTGATGTCATTTCAACAGTTTCTTGAGGGGGCAGGGTTTAAAATAGCGTGTGCAATTTGCATGCAGAAAAAGAAAGTCCCACATAATAAATGCTGTGCAGTATTTCCACCCTCGAGATTCTCTCATGGGCCTCTGATACTTCCGTGAGTATTTTAAAAACTTCTTGGAAGTCTGCGATTTTCTTTCTTTTATGGGATTATATTATTCGTGAATCTGTCGTGGAAGAAAACTTGGGGGGGGGGGGGGGGGGTCAATTAGTCGCAGAAGAAAATTTCATCAAAGGATAGCAGTAGAAACCCCAATTTCACCAAAAGATCATGAAAAGAAAATGTTAATTTTGTCGAAACATCGCAGAAAGAAAGCACAAATTTTGCCAAAAGATCATGGAAACAAAACTTCGAAGGACTGCGGAAAGAAGACACTAGTTTTGTTGAAATAAAACATGGGTTTAGTCAAAGGATCGCGGTAAAGCAATGCTAAAAATCTGATAAATAATTGAAAAATCCTTTTACTAATGTAGAAAATTCACCGCAAAATTTGAAACAAAATTTACTGTAAAAAAAAAAAACCTAGCACTGGCTTCTCTCTCTCAAGGTACATAACTTCAGATATAGAGGCACCTTCCTGCCAAATTTTGTAGCCCTGTGAAAGGGTATAAAAAACTATCGAATAATTTGGTTAACCGGAACCCAACCAGCAGAAATTTAAACTCTGTCCGAACCGAAAACAATTAGTTAACCTGATTTGCAGTGTAAAAAGAAGCTACCAACCTCCAGTTTAATTTGAATTTTTTGTGCTACTATTTCTCATTTTCAAAGATCTGTTATGATATGTATCCGATATTTATTTCCAAAATATTGTGTATATTTTTAGTCAAAACAAGTAAGTGAATTTAACTGTTATTGACTGTGTTTTATTATTACATTTTCATGGTTAGGTGCAGTATGTTTTAGTTCCATGAGTGCAAGACCTTCAGTCTCGGGTCTGATCAGTCTTGAAGAAATTTTTGACTGATAGTAAATTCTATTTATAATAGCAATTTTACCATCAGCCACTTTTTTTTTTTAAATTGTAAGACAATTTTTAGCCATTATACAAGATATAGAAATCTTCTAGCCCATTTCCATTTGGTTATATCTAATGCTGAAAAAAATTTTCAGTCTTGTGTTGGATGGACTTTTTGCAACTATGTTTAGTTTATAACATATTAGCTCTGAAAATATTTATAATCATCAATAGGGATTTTGAATCAATAATATATTTTGAAAATAACTGATATATTCCAAAATGAGATATTTTAAAAACATCATATTTACGAACTCTTGACTATTACAAAATGTCTTTCCTTTGATTGTTCACCTAAATTTTTTTCTTTCAGGGAATAATTTTGCATCCTAAAAAGACCTTCACAATTTCTTTATGTATTGTTTCTCCAATTCTATATTTGAATGATGTGCTATAGTATTTCCATGGCAATAACTAGTTCTATTGCACATCCTAGAGCCTGCATTTTGTATTTTGCAAATCAGGTGTAGAAAATGTGCTAAAATGAATTGTAAGAATTTCTCTAGCATCGTTCTATTATGAATCATGTTTGATACTAAATCTTTCAACAGTTATGGAAAACATGGGTGCACTACTTTGTCTCTCTCTCAGGACTGATTTCAGTCTTGGACATATTTTTGATTGATATTAAATTCTACTTTATATACTTAAATTATGGCAATTTTATTATTAAGCACTTTCTTTTATTGCAAGAAGCAATTTTTTAACCATAATGCAAGACATAGAAATTCTGTAGCCTATTTTCATTTGTTTTTTCCTAATACTCAGAAAAGTTTTCAGTCTTGGCTTAGATAGACTTTTTGCACCCATGATGGGAATAAGAATGCAAGAGGGGGAAAAAAGTACTTCTTTAAGGGTGTGCTAAAGCATGAATGTGTCTTTTGCACATAACATAAAAAGGATGTGTTTATATTTTTTCTGCAATAGAATTTTTTTAAACTATATATATATATATGATATTTCACTCTAATTTGAGTTAAAGCATGATATTTTATTTGGTGAAAATTGTAAGATGTAAACTGTACACTCTATGTAAATTTATGTTTTGTATTTTAACTTTTCTTGTAAAAATATTTTATAATTTTATTTTTTAAACTAGGAAAAAGGTGGTGTCAAAATGATACTAATACAAGATGGTCCCCAACAAACGGCACATGAAAAACCTTTAAGAATATCAGGTGACCCACAGAAAGTTGAGGTATGGATTTTATTACATAATTATATATAATGTATTATTTCAATTTTTGCATATTTATAAAACTACAAACTATAGTCATTAACTTGAAATACTATTTTTATAATTATTTACAGGGATGCACCGAATATTCGATATCTATTCAGTATTCAGCCATATTACCGAATAATCGGTTAGGCCGAATATCAAAAAGTATTTGGCTGAACCGAATACTTAAAAAAAATCTTTTAAAACATGTTTATAAACTTTTCAAAATTTTTACTTTTACTTTATTTTCACAATTTTAACTGTCAACTTACAAATATATTTAAAATAAATAAAAACAATCATATTTAAATAAAATAGAATGTTTTTAGATTATTTATTTGCAGTTTGTAAAGTTTAACTTGAAAACTAACCACGAGGATGATTAAAATGATGATTAATGGGATGATTAATTAGCATTTTCATAGGAAGTAACGATGTACAAATGCAAGTTCTTAAATTTTATTTAGTAAGTAATGTTTCTTGCTTTTTCAGAAATAAGTGTTTCTAAACAAAATAGAAAAACTTTTGGGTTTGATAATAGCAGGGATGTAAGACGTGCCAAGCTGCTACAAAACAGCTGTTTTTTCATTTTGCGCCGAAATGTACTTGTTGCCAAAATGAAATTTAGCATGATTTCGTTGATCCAGAACTTTTTCTAAGCCGCTAATTTCGTCGAAAAAGCAAAAAAAAAACGCAGTCAAAAATTTTTGAAAAATATGCACTGTTTTTGTCAAGTGATCGCCTTGAATTTTGTCCAGTGACCCGGAGCCAAACAATTTTTGATGCTCCAGCTCCGCTCCAAGATAAAATACCGTGGCTCCAACTCGGCTCCGACTTCACGCTTCTAAGTTGCAGATTTTAATTTACACATTTAATTTTTTGCTCACAAATTCTTTCTTCCTTTACCTTCATTAAAAATCTGACAAAATACATTTTTCTTCTCATCAAACTTGAAATGCTTGTTCAGAAAATGACTTTTATATATGAAATGTATCTTTTAGCTTTTGCTTTTAAAATAGAAAGTTTGATGGAATTTTAAACACAAAAATCTTAAATTTCTTCTACACTTTTCAAACAACCAAAATTGTACAACTACGCATGTAGACAGCAGGCGGCTAGTGTTGTCACCTAGCTCAAGTAGAAAGTAGAAGTAAAGTAGTGTTACCATGTTTTGAGAAGTTTTTCATCTCTAATTAAAACCCAAAAAAATGATATAATAAAATACTGAATAATGATGTAAGTAAAATATTTTAAGCGTGGAAATTTAAGAGTGGAAAAAAAAGATTTAAAAGAATATTAAAAACTAAAGGAGCCCTGGAGCACAGGAAAATTTAGGGCTCCGACTCCAGGGAAAACATAGTTCCGGGAAGCTCCAGGTCTCTGATTTTGTCAAAGGATTGCTAATTTCTTCTAAAGCGGACAAAAGATTGTGGAAAAACATTATTTCGTCGAAAGATCGCGAAAAATCGTGCGATCAATAGATTGCCAAAAACACACGAATTTCGTCAAAGGATCGTGAGAAAAACGTGAATTTTGCCAAATGATTGCTAATTTCATCAAAAGATCGTGAAAAAACGCTAATTTTGTTAGATGGTGAAAAAAACACATTTCACCACTAGGGCGCAAAAATATACAAATTTCGTCAAAAGATCGCAAATACATACACACACACACACACACACACAAAAAAAAGTGAATTTTGTCAAAGGATTGTTAATTTCTTCAAAAAACGATCAAAACGGGGCCAAAGGATTGTGGAAAAAAAATGCGATTTTCGTTAAAAGATTGCGAAAAAACCTCTTCAAATTTAATTAAGATATCGCGAAAATCATTAATCATGCAAATTTCATTAATCCCTTGAGGGGCGGTGGGATATATTTTATCCCACTTACGATTAATGAAGATTTACACCAGAAAAATTTTATGAAATTTTGCTTTTCTAACTTTGGTAAGAAAAAATTGCAAAATTGCTTTTCCTTATTTTGAAATAAATTTTTCTAATTTTCCGGTGGGAATTCAGCATTATACAAATGTAATTGCTTGCCCCTCAAGGGGCAAATGCTTGTCTTGACCACATTATCTCCCCTGAAAGTTTGTTCCAAGATTTTAGGAACATTGTATGTTTTCAACATCTGAAAATTATCGTTCACTCCTGACATTGCTCTCTGTTACATTTGAAAACTTCCTTGCTAAATTAAAAGGAGCAGGAAGTTTATGCTCGAGTTTCTACCATTTTCAATAGATTGTATTATTTTCTTTAACCCTTTCTGCCAAATAAATACAATGACTGTAAAGTTGTCTAATTCCTTCAAAATTTCTCTTCAAATGTAAAATATTTGTTTTAGAATAAAGAAAAAAATTCATTTTTAATAAATTTATTTCTACCATTAAAATTTTCAGTGCCAAGCCAATAAATTTAAAGTTTGACTTCTTAAATAAAATACAGTTGGACCTCTATTTAACGAAGTAGATAAATCCCGAAAAAAAGTTCGTTATATGGAAAATTCGTTAAATAGAGACTAACTTTTTAAAATACTTTAAACTACATAAAATGTAATTTAAGTCCATAAACACTAAATACAATTTAAAAAAGTAATTAGTCACTTTTTTTTTAATAAATTATATCTATTTGTTTTATTTATTTTACCCATCAAAAAGAAAACTGCAAGGGAAATAAGAATGAAACAAAACATTGACATTGTATTTTCAGTTAAAAAAATTATTTTACATTAAAATCGCGATTTTTTATTATGGCTGATAAGCTGTCTTGAGAGGAATACCAGATTTTAAAGCAGAATTCTTTTTCTTCACGCTTTTATCCACCTCATCAAGAATAATTTTTTTTTCTTTGATGCTCTAGCACTTTCGCTTTGACATTTTTGAACTACAAGAAACGAAATTATCAACACGATTGATCATGATCAACAATCTAGAAAACGGGAAACTATAGTTTAAGGACATGGGGTTTCTCCACTGAGGGTTAAAAGGGAATATTTAAAGTTTGGACTTCTTGGATGGAAAGCAAAGAATCACAGCAATTTTACTGCTCTTTGTGACTTAGGTGCCTGGTAAGGCCTGTTCATGGTCATTGATCATCATAAAATGTGTTAAGAGCAGACTTAGATAAAATGTAAAACTGTCTGTGAACTGAAATAATTTCTTAAAAATTTTCTGGGAAAAAAAAAAAAAAAGCTGCGCCCTTCCCGAGTCCTATATTGCCGCTAACAACAAGTAGGAAATTGCTCGTCAAACGTGGCAAATGAGGTGCGTTCGTACTATAACTAGTTTTATAACTATTTTTTGCACCCCATATTGTACTGAATGTATATTTTTTTGCACTTCATAAGTGCACAGTCTGTAACATCATTAAAATGCACTTGCAATAATTTTTTCCCATTGCCCGTAATGTAATGGAAAACTTTTGACTGTCCCTGTAATTAAACTATACACCCAATTTTAATAAAATCTGAAATGGCTCTACAAAATTTTGCAACAATTATATATTTAAAATTTCAGACCATTCGGAAGACTGTAACATCATTAAAATGCACTTGCAATAATTTTTTCCCATTGGCCGTAATCTAAAGAAAAACTTTTGAATGTCCCTGTAACTAAACTATACATCCGATTTTCATAAAATTTGAAATGGCTCGACAAATTTTTGCAACAATCATATAGTTAAAATTTCAGACCATTCGGTTGGGTAGTTTTTGCTCTGTTATATGCAGACGGACTGAACGACGACTATAGGTGCTACGTATTTATATAATTACGAACGCACCTAAAAATGAAAAGTTATATGCCAGTGGAGTGCCACTAAGCAACACCACTAAAAAATTAATTATTAAGCAGAATTTTTCAGTTTGCAACACAAGTAGAAATTTTATAAACAGTCCGCAGAACTTAAGGACAAACGCCCTCTTTCCAATCCCTCGCATTACGTTACATGCACTCAACCCCACCCCACACCCCCTCCAGTTTTCTGAATTAGACTTTATTGAAAAGAAGATAATATTTACTAAGATATTAAAACCAAATTCCCTTTTGGAATGTAAAAAAATTCGCTAAAATTTTCATCCAAATAAACTTTATTTAAAAGAGAGAAACATTTAGCCTTTATTTTTTAACACAAAATTTATTTTTAATCTGTTAAATTAATCTGCAGCAACCGCTTTGGTGCTGCACTGTTTCTGCTACCGCCCCTGGCATGAAAGAAAAAAATAAATAAAAAATTGTTCCTGCCGTTCTGGCATGAGTGCCGCACTTATAATTATTTTTAAGTTTTAAACTCATATGAGCTGAGGCGCTTCTTCCAAAAAATACTGTACCATTGTACGTGGCAAATAATTTCTAGCAAAAATTTTTTTTTCTCCAGTTGAAAAATAGTCTGCAGTCCTTTTCAAAAGTGCAACGTGCGTCGCACCGATTTTCAGCCCGGGGTCTTGATAATTTTTATATATATATATATAAAGAAATTTGTATTTAAAAAAAAAAAAAAAAAAAAAAACTCAAAACTGTCTGCAAACGGCGTTCACGTGTTCGTCTATATTATCTGACTCTGGTTAAGAGAAAGAATAAATTAGAAGAAGAAAAAATTAGGTCCCAAGGAAAAGTTCGTTAAATAGAGAATGCACTTCGCTATTTGGAGGTTATTTTACGAAGAAATTTGCTAAATGTTCTTGGTTCCAAGTAAAAGTTTGCAAAATAGAGGTCCGACTGTATACATACACACACCATCTATTCCGGAATATAACTGCCCTTTTGGTACATAAAAAATTTTATCAAAATGTACAGGTAACATTCATTATACATTAGTTATAAAAATTTGATAAAAAGATAAAAATAACCAAGGTTTTTAATTTAAACATGTTTTTTATATGCCAATAAAAAACAATTTTTGCTGTCAGATTATATGAAAGTTTTATCTCCGAGGTGTCTTAGCATAGTGTGCATTAGACAGCAAAAATATACAGCAAAAACCCCAATAATTCGGATTAATTGGGACCAGACCTAATCCGGATTATCGAAATTCCGGAGAATGATAAAAAAGAAATTAAATATAACATACTTACAGAAAATCACCTTTATATTAAACATATTGAATATTTACAGACAGTAAAAAATGTTTACTTTGTAATTATAAAGTTTGTGATCTTCTGCTGTGTCAGTTTTGTATACCTTTTGCAGGCCGCACGGTCATGCATCCGCTTGAACTATTAAGTAGTTCGTTGGGTGTAGTCTCTACCTGACGTTCAAAAGAAATAATTAATTGTTCTAAAAGGGGCGTTGTTTCATTATGGCTAATAACTTTTGTTTGATCATCATTGATAATGGTGTTTTCGTCTGTAAAATTTTCATTTTCTTCAGTTGTGCACAAAGCGATTTTGTCATCTATAGGTAAAGTGTAATCTTCATTATTTTCTGCTTCTAACCAATTGCTAATGTCTGATATCAACATCTGAGCAACCATCAACTTTTTTTAACATGCTCACAAAATCTTGAGGTGTAAATTCTCTTTCATTCTCGCTTATTCTTCCTTCTGTTTCAAGCTTATTATTTGAGAAATCACAATTTGCAGGCCATAAATTCTTCCACGACTTTCAGAGAGAGCACCCTGATCCCAAGATTCAGCAATCATATAGATTACTTTCTTGATATTGATTGATTTGAGAATCTCTACCACTCCATGTTCTCCATCTTCTAAAAGTTCACTCAGCATTTGTCGTTTATAAACTTAATGTTCTGAAGATCTCCTTGATCCATTGACTGTACCAGCGCTGTCCCATTTGGTGGTAAAAACTTTACCATTATGTTTCCTTTTGTCAGTTGACTTTCTTCGGGGTGTGTCGGGGCATTATCAATTAGGAGGACAGCTTTGTTCACAATTTTTAAATATTTTGTAACATCCGGAACCATAAAATTGCCAAACTTAAAGTGATACATTGTTGTTTATTTGAAGAATAACATCAAAGATTTTAAATAAGAATGCTTAAGGTATTCTTCTAAAGTTTTCAGAAAAGACTTTTTTATTCAGAAAACGTGGATGAAATAAATGAATGTTATGGAAATTTGACGATCGCGTCTCAAATTTGGGGGGGGGGGGAAAATCTACCTATCCTGATTATCCAGAGATCCAAATTAACGGGGTCCGAATTAGCGGGGTTCCACTGTACTTAAAAATGGGAAAAAGTCTAAATGTTTATGTGTGTGTGTGTGCATGCAAGAGACTTTTTATGTTTATTTCATATATCTCAAAATGTCCCAGTTTTTGTATATTTTGGTAATTTTTGGTGCATTTTTTCTCTGTATGGATTTAAAAAAAAACTTCATTTAACGATTGGTGATTAAATGCTGCATGAAAAGTGCATTATAGTGTCCAATTTTCTTTCATCCACAACATGTGAAATGTTTGAAAAATAGAAACACCACATAAGGCCAAGTCTAAAATCATGTCCTTTAAGTGTTTAGTGTGAGAGATAATGCAAGAGAGAATTTAAAATTTTTAATATTTATATTTCAATTCTATCATGTGTGCAATATTTTCTATTAATGAAGTGAACTTTTGTAATTTTATAGTTTGCAAAGCAAATGGTAATGGATCTGCTGGCTCAAAAAGAGGTAATATACTGTTTGTAAACTTTTTTTTGTGAATGCATCTGTGTTTAAGCATTACCTTTAATAACCAACATTTGTTGTTATATATCCTGTTATATTTCCTGATTTATTCCCTGTAATTATCATTTTAATTTTTTTAAAATTCCATGTGATGGCTATATCAGTTTGTTTTTGCAGTTATATACAGGGTGTTGAGAAAGTCTCAATCCTCCTCCCCTCCTTCTTACTTTCTTCTATCTTCAATAGAAGGAAGTATTGTAATCGAAATTTTTTCAACAGAATTACACGTTTTAGGGGTCAGAGGTCCCAGAAAACATGTTTTTAGAAAATGTCTGTTTGTCGCCGTTGTACCATCAAAAAGTGTATAAAATTGTTATGCATAGAAGTGAATCAATTTTTATGTATTTGCTATAGTAAGCAGGTCCTACCTGAATTTGGAAAAAAAATTGCCGGTAGGGGGTGCTGTAATAGCGATTTTTGTTCGATTTTGAATATTGTACCATCAGAAAATATGTATGAAGTTATGCATAGAATTGAACCAAAAAATTTTTTTAAGTTCTTGGCTATGGCAAGCAGGTTCTTCCTTAATTTGAAAAAAAAAAAAAAAAAAAAAATAGCCGGTAGGGGGCTCTGTAATGGCGATTTTTGTGCCATTTTTTAATATTGTACCATCGAAAAGTGTATGAAGTTATGCATAGAATTGAACCAAATTTTTTGTGCATGTTTCTGGCTGTGGCAAGCAAGTCCTCCATGAATTTGGAAAAAAAATCTGCCAGAAGGGGGCGCTGTAATAGCAATGTCTGTGCCATTTTCATTATTGTACCATCGAAATCTGTATAAAATTATGCATAGAATTTAACCAAATTTTTTGTATATGTGTAAGGCTATGGTCGGTAGGTCCACCCCCCCCCCCTCATCCTGAACTTGAAAAAATTCGCCAGAAGGGAGCGCTATAATTGCGATGTCTGCACCATTTTCATTATTGTACCATTAATAAGTTTATAAAGTTATGCATAGAATTGAACCAAATTTTGTGAGTATGTTTCTTGCTATAGCAAGCAAGTCCTCCCTGAATTTGAATTAAACCTGCTGGAAGGGGGACACTCTAATAGCGATGTTTGTACCATTTTCTTTATCATACCATCGAAAAGTGCATAAAATTATGCATACAATTGAACAAAATTTTTTGTGCATAATTTTGGATATGGCCAACAGATCCTACCTAATTTGGAAATATTGCGTGGTAAAGGGGCTGTATGATAGTGATTTTTGTACTTTTCTTGATTTTTCGTAGTTCTGTTGTCCATCGGCGGCTCTTGCAGCGGCGGAAACTCGCTTCCTGTAAGCCGACTATTCGCAAACAGCTGATAACAACAGAATAAGGAAAAACTATTGATTTTAACAAATATGATATAGATTAACTTGTTTTTAGTCTGTTTAATTGACTGAAGCAGAAATTTAAGAAGAAAATTAAAGTTGGTATGCCTGGGTGCAAGACCTTCAGTCTCAGGACTGATTTCAGTCTTGAAGATTTTTTTGACTGATAGTAAATTCTACTTTAGATACTTAAATAATAGCAATTTTATTATCAAGAACTTTTAATCACTTTCTTTTATTCTAAGAGATCAATTTTTAGGCATAATGCAAGACATATTAATCTTCTAGCCCATTTTCATATGATTATTTCTAATACTGAGAAAAGTTTTCAGTCTTGGCTTGGATATACTTCTTGCACACATGTTGGTATGGTATTGAACTAATAATATTGAAGTATTAACATGTGTAACTACTTTTAGAAATATTAAGAATTTTTGAAATATAAGATAGAAGAAAGTTTTGGAATTTGCATTCAACTAGTTTAAAAATTCAATTGGAACTTTTGAATTGATACTATGTTGTGGAACATATGTTTTAACCCATTCGTCATGCCTGATATGTTCATGGGCACTCATTTGTGAGCAAATTTTGTTGCGTCTGACCCTCATGGACTGAATTCCTCATAACTTTAGCTAATATATTAGTGTCTGATTTTGTTGCTTGGATTATTTTAAATGCTTAGATCTAAGCCCGAGTGTCACTCAGGTTGCTGTTTTCCATTAATCGAAACTAAGTACCAAATATGATCAGTCCAGGCGGAGATGTAAGATTGAAATAGATGAGATCTGAAAGTGTTAACTGCTTCAATAGAGGCAACACTGAGTTGACAAACTTTATTTTAAGATTGGAATGCTTAATTTTAAGAATTTGTAGAAGTTGGATGATGTGTGTGAATTAAAAAAAAAAATAGACTAGTTTTGAATTATTTAAAAAAAAAGGGGGGATTACATGGCTATGTAGCCTGCAAGAACTTTGCAGAGATTTCCTAGCTAAAATATTTTATTATGCCAAGTTAACACAAAAGCAGGTTTAAACTTAAAGGTGATTCTGTTCTGAATTTTCCGAAAATTTAAGGCATTCATTTCTGAAAATTCGGACATAAAAAATATCGTGAATTTTTGACAAATGGTCGCAGGAAAAAATAAATTATGTCAATTGTTTGCAGAAAAATCACTTTCGTCAAAGGATTGCGGAATAAACGAAAATTTGAAAGAATCTCAAAAATCAAATTTCGTCAGAAAATCACGGGAAAAGCACAAATTTTGTCAAAAGATCACGGAAAACCATAAATTTCGCCAAACGATTGAGAAAATCCCCACAAATTTCATCAAAAGATCGCAAAAAAATCCACAAATTTCGTCAAAAGGTCACAAAAACAAATTGCAATTTTTTTTTTTTGCATCAGTCTGCAAATATTTACAAAATTAGTCATTCAGTCATGGAAAAATATGTAAATCTTCAATCAGATGTTAATAAAAAACAAGAATTTTGTTACAGGCCACAAATAAAATAACAAATTTCTTCCATTAGCAAGAGAAAAAATTGTCTGTTGCATTTTGTCTGTCAGTCGCATAATTTCACACAATTATCAATCATGAATCTTGCTATGTATGTGTAGGGATGGAAAAAAAATTCCTTTTTATAAGTTTTACAAAAAATTATTCGTACTTATAACGTAAATTAACCTTTTTAATTTTAATTATGTTTTTATGGATAAACTCAAATGCTGATGAGAATTCTGAAAATATTTGTTAAAAATGTTAAAAAGAGTATAGCTTGAAAAGAATTATGTAAGACTTCTGAAACCTTAATATTTGACTCCTGAGTTTCAGGAGTTTTCTCCTGAAATTTAACCAGTTTACACCTGATTATAGTCTTTACAATGTAGGCATGTATGTTGTCACCAGGCATGAAAGAGTTCCTCCTAAAGGAGGAATTCCACCTTTTTTAATACAGTTCTGGGCATTCTCAGGATTGATGCAGAAATGCAAAGAAAATTTTGAAAACATATAGGGGGGGGGAGGGGGGTGTAAATTTAATCTTCAGGCATTTTGTTTATTTAAACCCTTATGATTTCAGAACTGCTGAGTGGAAGACCTATCAAATAAAATGTCAGCTTATTCTATGACCATCCGAAAATTATGTAAATGAAGTTGATTGAGGTGTTGTTCCAGAATGAAGTTTTTTTAGACTTTAAAAAGGGAAAAAAATGTTTACATAAGTTTCTCTTTTAAATGGAATATTTTATTCCATTTATGCAACTTTTTTGAGTAGTTTCAGGAATGTATTTTGGGAACAACGATTACTATAATGTGTAAGTATTTAGCATGGAATTTATTATTATTATTATTTTTTTTTTTTTAGAAAGGAAAAATCTTAAGGAACTGAACCACCCAGAATATGTTTTGAAAAATTAATCGCTGCACTTCACATAAATTTTATCGGGTTTGGATTTACAGGGTGACCACAGACCTGGAAAACAGGGAAATGTCAGGGAATTTAAGATTTCTGGAAAAATCGGGGAATTCTGCTTAAAATCAGGGAAAAATGTGTTGTCATTTTTCTTTTTCTGTAATAGTGCGAACGGTCTTTCATTATGCATTTTCCATTCGAAGCGCGGCTACTTCTCAATTTAACTTGGGAGTGGTGAAGGAGAAAACGCTTTTATCTGATTGGTACCGATGTCATGAAGCCACTTCTTCGGCTATGGGCAACTCAGTTGCTGCCCCACCTCAGCCCGCTCCCGCTGTCTTGCAATGTCTTGTTTATCTTGTATTGAAAAAGTGATTGCGTCGCTAAATGGTATTACTTTTTTATTGTGACTTCGCACCTGAATATGGAATAATCATTTTTCAATAACTGTTCATGCACTTGTACACCTCTACGTTACAAAACGAAATCGCGTCTGCATACCGCGTGTTATTTTGGATCGGACTCCACTCGCAATCGAATGTGCAGACGGTCATATTTTCTTGCTTTGATTCGGATAAAAACACTAGTTATTTATGGTGACGTAGTTTCAAGTTGATTGGCTTAATAATCCAGAGTTTAAGGATTGGATTAGAGAAGTGCCTAATGATGTGTATAGAGCAAAATGCATAAAATGCCACTATTCATTTATGCTAAGTAATATGGGCCGGAGAGCACTTACGAGTAGGACTGGGCGATGTCTAAATTTATACATCGTGATGCATCGACAGAGTAAAATCCCGATGTTACGATGCATCGCGATGTTTGACTTGTTACAAATGGTATCTCGTGGTTTATTCACTTCTCAGTTGCCAGCAAAATTATTATATTTACTAACTCTTTTAATTTATAAATTTATTTAATGTTATATTTTACTTACTTTTTTTAAAAAAAAAAAGGTGGGGGGTTAAGAGCATCTGCAGTTAAGCATTAGATGCACTGCCATTGATTGCAACTGTAATCATAAACTTCTATTACTGCTATTTTTGATCATTTATACAAAAAATTAAAGTAAATTTATGGAATAACACAAACATGTGACATAAAACAAACACATGCACTATAAAATATGAACTAAAATAATTATTTATTTATAAATATATACATCAACAATGTTTTGTAAATTTAGAAAAAAGATTTTTCAACATTCACTTCTCAAAGGTTATGTTAATATTATTTAATGCACTTGCACATAAAAGAAAACTTGCTTTCAAATAATATGTTTATTTTGTGATAAAAACACCTGCATTTCTGCATTCTTTGGTAACAATGAAGATCTGTGCTTTGTTATAACGTTGCCACTAGTACTAAATACTCTCTCTGAAGGAACGCTCGTTCCTTGAAATGCTAACTTCCTAGCCAATGATTTTAATTTTGGAAAACTATTTTGATGAGATTTCCACCATATCAATGGATTTTCATCCAAGCTTATTTTAGGCATTGCTAAATAGTTATTTATTTCCATTTCTGATTTTTTTCTTGGATTTAAAGTTGGCTCATGTGATGGCTCATCTTCATCTTGTAACAACTTTGATAAACCCTTATTCTGAGTAGCAACAGGTACAGTGATTTCCCTAACACTTGACTCATCATCTTGATTTAAATATAAATCATTTAAATATTGCATTGCAATTTCCTTAATCTCTAAAGCGGAATCAGTGAAACCTAATCTAAATCTTGGATCACAGAATGAAGACATCCTTAATAAGCTTAATAAAGGCTCACTTTCATATCTTTCAAATAATGGCATTAGTATATCAGTCTTGATTTTTTTTGCGCCCTGCCCTTTTTTATGTTCTAGAGTGATCCCTGTAAATATTTTGATAACAATTGGATAATTCTATCAACAGATAAACTTGTAAATGAAATTGACAGAAGGAGAGGGGCAACCCATATTCCCCTTATATATGACCCAAGATACCCCCAAAATGAGGGAAGCTAATTAGTGAGGGAAGACCACCCTTCCTGTAAATGAGCATAAAAAATTTGAAAACAATTGGATAGTGCAATCAAAGGAAAGAATAAACTTGTTTAAATGAAATTAGGGAAAGGGGAGGGGCAACCCGTATTCCCCTTATATCTGACCTAAGATTCCCCAAAAATTAGTGAGGGAAACCCAACCTTCCAATAAATGGGCATAAAAAAATTGAAAACAATTGGATAATTCTATCAACGGATAAACTTGTAAATGAAATTGACAGAAGGAGAGGGGCAACCCATATTACCCCCAAAATGAGGGAAGCTAATTAGTGAGGGAAGACCACCCTTCCTGTAAATGAGCATAAAAAATTTGAAAACAATTGGATAGTGCAATCAAAGGAAAGAATAAACTTGTTTAAATGAAATTAGGGAAAGGGGAGGGGCAACCCGTATTCCCCTTATATCTGACCTAAGATTCCCCCAAAATTAGTGAGGGAAACCCAACCTTCCAATAAATGGGCATAAAAAAATTGAAAACAATTGGATAATTCTATCAACGGATAAACTTGTAAATGAAATTGAGGGAGGGAGAGGCGCAACCCATGTTCCCCTTATATATGACCTAAGATACACCCAAAATTAATGAGGGAAGACCATCCTTCAATAAATGGACAGAAAAATTTTTAATCAATCAAAGAATATAAACTTGTTTAATCAGAATTTCCCTCCCCTCCCCAACACCCTCTAAAATTTAAAAATCCAAGGTCATTATGCAGAGCTACAGGCCTTGAATTTTACATTAGCGTTTTAAAGTTATTGTATCATGCATTACTTCATTTATTTTAAAAATAAATTTTCAGATTTCTATAAGAAATCAATAGGCATTTAAAAAAAAAAAAAATCAAATAATTTTTTACCTTAAAAGTAATAACAAAAAGATATTTTCAGCTCTTGGATCGAAACATTTTGTAAATTTAAGTGTGTCAGTTAATTTTCAGTAACAATATTTAAAAAATTAACTTTATTATCATCAGAAAATAGCAAAGTAAAAATTAAAAAACAAAAAAAAAAGACTTCTCCAGTTCTTATTAAAATATCTGTATGAATAATAAAATCCCCTTGTGTAATAACATACAATTCAGTACTTAATTTAGAAGAGGGTAAAAAAAAAAAAAAAAAAGACTTAAAAAATAAAATAATAAAATTGAAAGAGAAATTTGGAGCTTTGAATTTCAATTTACATTTTTAAGTTATAAAATGATGCATTATTTCTTTTATTTTAAAGCCATTTTTTTTTATTATTATTACAAATCAACGACCTAAATAATATGATATTTAAAAAAAAATAATAATAAACTGTTCAAGTTTATTGAAACATGCTGTAAATTTTATAGATGTGTGAACTAATTTCTAATAATGATATTTAAAAAATAAACTTTGTTATCATTAGAAAATAATATCAGAATGTTAATTCTTTATGCAATATAAAATAATTTAAAATTTTCAGATTGATGCAAGTGGATTGTTAAACACAAAAATTCCTTAGGTGTAACTAAAGTATTCAAGCAATTTCTAATATCTATAATAATCAATCAATCAAAGAAATTAAAAAAAATAATCTACATAATTTCACTTACCTAATCAAAATCTGCAAAATGGAAAATAAATTTCTTTTTGTTGTAGAACACTGAAGATTTTTCAAGGTTGTTAAAAAAAAAAAGTGATATCGCATAGAGTAAATCTTTGCTCTGAATGAAGAAAGAGATGGTCATAGAATCTTGAAACCTGAATTTTTCTCCAAGTTGAATCGGTTTCATCCCAAACGATCGCCGATTTTCTGCGCATGCACATTTACTTCCCATGAATGTGGAAGTTGATATTCGTGAAGCGGTAATCATGGGTTTGAATCATAGAATATGGTTTGAGTTTGTCTCCACATCGGTCAGAACCGATGTCTGGAGACTGGTCTGGCGATCGGCGAGATGCATTGCGAAACTAGCGCCGACGACGACTTTTGTGATCATTTGTAAATTGCCCCTGCCTTTTTTAATAAGAGATAGTCTGCAAAATAAACAATATTAAGGCACAGAAATGTTCTGAAAAATTCCAAGTACTCCATTTCAAATAATTAAAAAATCCATAAAATTATAATAAAATTTATAGATCAACGTTTTTAAGATTGTGAAAACATAAATGTATTTAGAAAATAATTAAAATAAAGGATGTAAAAGGATTATAACATGGTTACCTTCTTTCTACAAATTGCCAAATACTAAGGCACTAAAATGTAATGTGCTTGCCTTTAGGAAATATTTCCCTTTTATGAAGTACAAATAAAAGAAAATCAATAAAATTAGATTAAAATTTATATACTGGTATGTTTAAGATTGAAAAAATATACATGTTTATAGAAAATAATCATTTTTTTTAAAGGATGTAAAAAGATTTTCACATCTTAAAAAAGGACTCAGTTTAGAAAAGAAATATGTGGATTAACTCTTAGCAGTCAAGTATTACATTTTATAAAAGATTAAGAAACTAATTATAAATCTAAGAATATTCATTTCAGATTAATAAAAAATTGAAAATTCTAGGAAGGGGAGGCTCCCCGCCCCCCGCCCCCTCTCTCAAAAAAAAAAAAAAAAACTTTTAAATTGAATGTTAAATAATTTGCAAACTGGTTTTTCCCTGAATTGGTTCTGCGAAATAAAATATATTAAAGACATGAAATGTTGTAGACATATGTAAATTTTTCCATTTCCGGAGGGTGAAACCAATAAAATTGCAATACATTGTACATCTTTAGCTAAGATATAAAATATTAAATGTGCAATAAGAAATAATCATTAATTTAAAGGATGTAAAAGGATTATAAATACCTCCATTTTATTTTAATTAAAAAATAAAAATCAATAAAATAAGAGTAAAATTTATATATTTATATTTTTAAGATTGAAAAAATATATAAATACCAAATAAATAAAAATTAATTAAAAGGATGTAAAAGGATTGTCATATGGTCACACTGTATGGGAATTAGCACGAAATTTGATTTCAATTGATTAAAAGTAATGAGGAATATTTTTAAAATAAATAATTAGAAATATAATAATTAAGATGTTATCAAAATATGGTGCAACATCATTGAAAAATAAGCTGAAATAAAAGTTGCTTAATTAAGATAAAGTAATAAAGAAAAAAAAAAGGATGCAAATGGATTGTAACACTAAGCAGCATTTCTTACTAAAACTTACTGCATCAATTGTTGCTATTTGTTATATTAATTGATTGACTACAATAGTTTTGCTATGATACATATTAAATAAAAAAAAACACAGAAAATGATTCATCTTATCAAAGTAAACAAATGAGCCAATCCTCTTTTCCTGTCAGTACAAGATGAAAAATCAGCTGACTCAAAATGTTATAGCACATGTTCAGAGTCAGAGTAATGTGGCCTAGGGAAAATGTATATTTTGCATCATTGTATTTTCTCAAATGAACTTCATGGTGCTTTCATATTCATACAGCTAGAAAAACAGGATTGAAAATACGAAGTATGCGGCGATTTGTAATTGGTATCAATTTTGGATTACATTGTTTATCTACTTCGATGATTGAAGGAGAAACCGGTCTCCCTTACTCTGCCATCGGTTTTGCACATAATCGATGTCTAGCTATGCACACGTTGTTTATTCACATCGGAGGTGAAACCAGATTTCCCTGTACTGTTCCATTCATTTGTGATCCCGGTGTGATGCATCGTATGTCTGCGATGCATCGCTAATTCAAAGATCTGGAAATCGGTTTGACGATTTATGATTTACATCGATATCTCGCGATGTATCGATGCATCGCCCAGTACTACTTACGAGTCATGCTAACGGAGCTGAACATAAAAAAAGGATGAAAGCTGCATCACAGCCAAATATAGTAAATTCATTGCTTTCCAAAAAAATTGCAAATGAGGAGAGTTTGAAAGTAGAAGAACCAAAAACTGACCCTACTACTGCAAATACGTCGCTTTGTTCTGAGCCAACAACTTCGAGTTCCTCATCCGATAACAAATTAGCTGTTGCATCTGAAACTTTACAGAAATTTTCCATTAATGACCAAGTAACAAAAGCAAAATTCTTTGGTGCATTCAAATAATGACACACAAATCCATGCAATCAGCAAGTAAAGATGTGATGCTTTTTAGAGCTATGTTTTCCGATAGCGAAGTAGCACAAAAAATGCAATTGCAAAGAACAAAGATTGCATATTCCATCCTTTATGGTATAGTATAGTTCATTAACAAAATTGGCTCAATGTATTATACTACTGGATTTGACGAATCGTTGAATAAAGTTTCTCAAAAGACCCAAATGGATGTGAATATCAGATTTTAGAATAAAGATGATTCTGGGGCAAGAACAGAATTATTCACTTCTTCATTTTTGGGTCGTGCCACTTCTGACAACATAAGAGAAGCTTTTAAGGAAGCTCTCTCTCCTCTAAATATGAAATCCATTTTACAAATTTCAATTGATGGCCCAAATGTGAACCATTCATTTTTTAAAGATTTGAAAGTGAACATAGTTCAGAGATTTTAAATATTGATACCTGTGGTCTCCATATAATGCATGGTGCCTTTAAAGCTGCCATGCGATCAACAAGAGTGTTATTTAATTTATTTAAGGATGTGCCTGCATGTCGGGCAATTTATACTGAATTATCCGGATGAAAATGCTTTCCGAAGAAATTTTGTGCCGTACGCTGGCTGGAAAATGGTGACATTGCTCAGCGAGCAATATATCTGGGAAAAGTTAAATATATCAGGGAAATTGAAAATATATTTCTGTGGTCACCCTGATTTACACTTTTAGAAATCCGCTCTCCATTCTGTTTTTTAATTCAATGAACCTACACATTTATTGTTAGTTTGTTTATTTATTTTTAAGTATTTTCTAAGTTACAAAAAGAAAGTAACAATCATACGTAGTTATATTTATAAATTTATGTTAAAATGTATCTAAATTATAAAAAATTAGCAGCTATTGTATAGATGGAAAAGATTTTCCACCTTTTATATTATTTCCTGCTTTCATGCCTGTGTCACTGAAAAGTATTGGGTGGTAAGTTCAAGAAGTACAATTAAGTGTATTGATTATAAAAATGTGAAGAAGCAAATAAGTATCTATGTTTATTATTATTAATAAGTAAATTCACATTAAAAAGTAGAATTTAAAGAAGTCAACTGCTTACTTAACAACATGTTTTTCCATTTTAGATGCTTCATGCTGAATTTAACTTAAAATCGCAGGTAATATTTAAAATTATAATATGGTTTATCAAAATATTTTTCTCATGAAAATGTTTTCTATGTAATGTTAACTATAATTATATGTTAATTCTAGTAGCTTTCTATATTTGTAAAAGAATGTATCTAAAATAAGAGGAAGTGCAGCAGCTAAATAGTAATAATTAATGTATATTTAGTTTTTTACTTATCTTAATACAGTATCATTAACCCTTTTAAGAATTGCTTCACAAACCTCTTGTAAATTTGAGATGCCGGATTTGTACAGTAGACTGGAAATTTACAAACCTTGATTATCTGGACTCTGAACCACGACAAAATTCTATTTCTTTTCTGTAATTTTGCGAAATTTCCCCCTCATCTTAAGCTATTATGATACATAAGTCTGTGTTATTGTTACAGGATAATTTCCACCTGTGCTTGTGATAATGAAGTCTAGTGTATGATCCAGGCCAGAACAAGATTCTGAATCATGCATTTTTAAAAACAATTTTGCATTTCCTCTTTTTTAAATTTTCTGTAATCTTATATTTGAAATTAAAATTTTTACAACACTCTAATTATCCAAACTGTCATCAGTATATTCAACTTGGATAATCAGTGCTCTACTGCACGTTTTTTATACCACAATAATGAATTTTTTTGTGATATTTTATCAAGATATTTAATTTTTCTGCCTTAAGGAAGTGCATGTTTGTTACATAAGGAAGTGCAAGTTGTGCACATTTGTAATTTTTGTGAAAAGGCAGATTCTTTAAATTGTCATAAGTTATGAGGTGGGTTACATACTTAAAAAAGGTACTGGTGGGCTGGAAGGGGATTAATATATACCACACTAAGCGTGAAGATATGTATATTCTTTAATTTGTTAATTGATATGCTTCCATCACCGGTTTAGATTTATAATACTGGACATGATGTAAGTTTAAGAATCGGTTCACTAGGACAGTTATTTACATTAGATTAAATAATAAAAAAAATTAATTTACCTCAAAAGTGCAGGAATAAACCTTGGGGACGGTAAGACTACCAATAAAGCCACAATGCTTGAAATTGATATTTAAATTCTGCAGTAAATTTCCTGTAAAAGAATTTTCTTTCTCTAGCATACCTCTTTCTGTATGAGAAAAAAGTTGAAAAAATTCTGTAGCTGCATCTGAAGTGGTTTTCTGTATAATTTTAGCAAGAGTGGTGGTAAGGAATATAAAACCCAGGAAGACAGAGTTAAAAAAATAACAACTATAAAAATGTGTGCAGGTTAATATTTTGAAACACATTTATATAAAACAATAGTCCTAGTTTGGAAAAAATTACATCAAATTACTTTTATTGAAATAATCTTATACAGACAGCTCCAAACTTAAGTAACATATTTTGCAGTGTGTACTCAGCACACTTGCTACATGGTTCCGCAAGCAGAGTGGACTTGTTGGATGTTTCCACAAAACATTTTGCCCCCTGGTGGTAGAAAGTGGAACTAGAGATGGGAATGCTTGGAAAAGTTGGGAAAAGAAAACTGTTTTTTTCTGAAGGGCTATTTTTCAATTTTTCCAAATTTAAAAATTCAAACTTCATTTATAAAATAATGTAGTCAAAATTTTATAATTGCTAAATTCTGATACTTTTATTTATATTTTTTTCATGTTTAGTGTCCCTCATGAAAACTTTAACATGGAAAATCTTATCTGTAAGCAGGGATTCTCTTTAGAAAGAACTTGAGTCTCTTAAAGGATCCTTCAGTTTTTTCTCCTAACATATGACCTTTAACAATATTCTTTTACTTGAAAATAGACATTTCAGAATTTTTTTAGAATCTCTAAATTCTTCACAAACGTAATGATTTTAGAATAAAAAAAAAATCTGTTGTATAATAGCTGCAATAACCAATGAATCTATTATCTAGCTGTTTATATGTACAAAGGACAATGTCTAGATAAGAACTTAAATATCTAATTTCTAATTTACAAAATTCCAATTACATTTTTTACAAGTTCATAAGTTTTTATAAAAGTTCACAATTTTGCAAAAACATGATCGTGTGAAAAAAAAATCTAAGCAAATCCTTGGTAAGATGATTAAATGGATATTGAAAAAGTTTGCAAAAATATTGAAAAAGTTTATTATTGTATAATTTTTAAGAAAATATAACTTATTTTTGAGAAACATTTATAGAAAATGAATTTGTCCAGAAAAAAACTTGCGGAAAATTTACATCTCTAATTGGAACTAAAAAACTTTGCGGCACGCCTGCTATGTGGTGCCGGGGACAGTGGAAACTAGTGTTGTTTGTTCTTTCAGAAGGTGGTTTGTTTATAACAGAGTGCACCTCCTGGTGGTTGAAGTCGAATTAAAAAATTTGGAATGCATGCTATTTGGCGGCACATGCATTGTCTACCCATGTTTGATGTTTGCAATATAACACATCCCCTGGCGGTGGTTGGTGGAACTAAGTTATTTTGCAATGTTGCAGGTAGCGGGGACACCTCAGAGGTTTGTTTAGAACAGAATGTGCCCGCTGGCAGTAGAAATACAAGATTTTCCAGCATGCGGGAAGCATGCCCAGTATATTGTACCACAGGCAGCGAAGACCCAAGCTGGGGGCTCTTTCTTTTCGAGGTTCATTTTTTAAAAATTTTTCACATGAATTCGTAAAATTATAAAATAGTCCTTGATGTAGTCATCTTAGCGTTAGTGAGCTAATATATGAGTTATATACCTCAGTCCTATTTTGACTTTTTAATTTAATTAAAATATGTAAATAATTAAATATAAGGCTATTTACTTAATTATTTATCATGTTCTGCTTCCCTCAAAATCTTCTTGAACTCTAATTTTAGGCCTATTATATTTTTTCTTTTAAATAAAGTAAGAAGGTACATGATCCATGTTGTACCTTGGCCCTAGTCCTGTTGCAGACCCTGCAGAGCTCTTTTTTTTTTTTTTTTTTTTTTTTTTTTTTTTTTTTTTTTTGTCTACTTTCTCCTATTTTTTAGGTATCATCCCTTTTTTTCCTATTTTTCGGCCGTAAAACTGCTGTTTTAATTTCTACGTCCAACGATCTGTTGTCATTATTACGTCACAGGAGTGATTCGGTTCCGAATTTTCCAAAAATGTAAGGCATTTGGTTCCGAATTGTCGAATTTTGTGAAAAGGCCGCGGAAAAGACGCTAATTTCGTCATTCAAAGGATTGCGGAAAAGGTGCAATTTTCGTCAAATAGTTGCAGAAAAAACCAGAATTTTATCAAAAGTTCTCGTGAAAAACGTGAATTTTATAAGAGGATCACGAAAAACACGCGATTTTCGTGAAAGGCCCACTAAAAATAACTGAAATTACATCTAAAAGCAGCGGCTTTCGTGAAAACGCTGCAGAAAAAACTCTTAATTTCGTCAAAGTGCTGCGGATAAACAAAACTTTCGTCAAAGGATCGTGAAAAAGCACATGCTTCATCCAAGGATCTCATATAAAACTTTAATTTTTTAAACGGTAGCTGGAAAAACGCTAAGCGGGTTGCACACCGCGTTGGCACTCCTTAAGCACCGCGATGTCATGTCAGTCTTCCACATATCTGCAATTTTCCAATTTTTTGCCGTTTCTCGCATTGACAATTTATTCCGAAGTTTAAAAAACTGTCATCAATCCGAGAATTCGGACATAAAAAATATCACAAATTTCGACAACTGATCGCTGGAATAAACAATTCCGTCAATTGTTAGCAGAAAAAATTAGTCAATTTTGCAAAATATTGTGGAAAAACCCCAATTTTGTCAAAGGATCATGGAAAAAAACTGCAAGTTTTGTCAAAAAGTTGCAGGACCTTCGTCAAAGGATTGCGGGAAAAAAAAACACGAATTTAGTCAAAGAATCACGGGGGAAAATGCTAATTTCGTCAAAATATCGCGGGGAAAAAAAAAAAAAAAACTGTGCCAAAAGATTGCGGAAAGTACCTTCGTCAAAGGATCACGGAGAGGAAAAACGCAAGATCTGTCAAAAGACCGCAAAAAGCACGATTTTAGTCAAAAGATTTTGGAATAAATGCCTATTCTAAAAAAAAAGGTCGCAGGAAAACCTGATTTTTGTCGAAAGATTGCGATAGCAACTGGAGTTTTGTCAAAAGATCGCTAAGGAAACGTGAATTGTGACAAAAGATTGCGAAGGAACCGTGAATTGTGACGAAAGATTGCGAAGGAACCATGAATTGTGACAAAAGATTGCGAAGGAACCATGAATTGTGACGAAAGATTGCGAAGGAACCGTGAATTGTGACGAAAGATTGCGAAGGAAACGTGAATTGTGACAAAAGATTGCGAAGGAAACGTGAATTGTGACAAAAGATTGCGAAGGAAACGTGAATTGTGACAAAAGATTGCGAAGGAAACGTGAATTGTGACAAAAGATTGCGAAGGAAACGTGAATTGTGACAAAAGATTGCGAAGGAAACGTGAATTGTGACAAAAGATTGCGAAGGAAACGTGAATTGTGACAAAAGATTGCGAAGGAAACGTGAATTGTGACAAAAGATTGCGAAGGAAACGTGAATTGTGACAAAAGATTGCGAAGGAAACGTGAATTGTGACAAAAGATTGCGAAGGAAACGTGAATTGTGACAAAAGATTGCGAAGGAAGCGTGAATTGTGACAAAAGATTGCGAAGGAAACGTGAATTGTGACAAAAGATTGCGAAGGAAACGTGAATTGTGACAAAAGATTGCGAAGGAAACGTGAATTGTGACAAAAGATTGCGAAGGAAACGTGAATTGTGACAAAAGATTGCGAAGGAAACGTGAATTGTGACAAAAGATTGCGAAGGAAACGTGAATTGTGACAAAAGATTGCGAAGGAAACGTGAATTGTGACAAAAGATTGCGAAGGAAACGTGAATTGTGACAAAAGATTGCGAAGGAAACGTGAATTGTGACAAAAGATTGCGAAGGAAACGTGAATTGTGACAAAAGATTGCGAAGGAAACGTGAATTGTGACAAAAAAATTGCGAAGGAAACGTGAATTGTGACAAAAGATTGCGAAGGAAACGTGAATTGTGACAAAAGATTGCGAAGGAAACGTGAATTGTGACAAAAGATTGCGAAGGAAACGTGAATTGTGACAAAAAAATTGCGAAGGAAACGTGAATTGTGACAAAAGATTGCGAAGGAAACGTGAATTGTGACAAAAGATTGCGAAGGAAACGTGAATTGTGACAAAAGATTGCGAAGGAAACGTGAATTGTGACAAAAGGTTGCGAAGGAAACGTGAATTGTGACAAAAGATTGCGAAGGAAACGTGAATTGTGACAAAAGATTGCGAAGGAAACGTGAATTGTGACAAAAGATTGCGAAGGAAACGTGAATTGTGACAAAAGATTGCGAAGGAAACGTGAATTGTCTCAAAAGATCACAGAAAAAAACCCTAATTGCGTCAAGAGTGCAGAAAAAACATGCATTTCATCAAAAGAGTGCAGAAAAAAAAAACAATTCCGTCAAATCGCAGATGAAGCGCAAATTTTGTCTAAGGATCGTGGTATCAAACGCAAAATTTGTCAAAGGATCCATACCTGCCAACTGCTACGAAAAAATCGTAGTTGCTACGATTTGGACCTATAAACTACGATGCTACGAAAATCGGTCTTAAACTAAGATTTTTTGCAAAATATACACAAACGCATTTTTTGTTCCTAGTTGCAATTTTTATCCCGCGCAGCATATTTTTCAGGAGTGATTCTGTTCCGAAATTTCCAAAATTTCGTAACAGAATCACTCTGTAACAGAATACACCTAGTATTCATTTCCGAAAGTTTAAAAAAAATTGGTCATTAGTCCGAAAATTCGGACATTAAAAAATGCTCATGGGGAAAAAAAAAATCTGGGCTGCAAAACAAACTTCTTAACATAAAAACCCTCTTTATGTATATTAACCACGAGTGAATCGTGTTTCTGTAAATATTTATACAGGAATTCCCTTCCTTAGAAACAGGGGTGCCATTTTAAGAATTTCTGGAGGGGGGAGGGGGCTCTTTGAGGGGCAAGGTTTGAAATAGTGTGCAAAATCGCATGATTTGCAAACGGAAAAGGAGAGTCCTGCATAAAGAAAAATGCTGTGCAGTATTCCCCCCTGTAAATTCTTCCACAGACCTATGATACTTTTGCGAGTATATTTTAAAATTTCTTGGAAGTCCGCAAATTTTTTTTTTTTTCTTTTATGGAATTTCCCCCAAATTAATTCATGAATCGATCGCGGAAAAAATTGAAAATTTCTTCAAATGATCGCGTAAAAATATCGGGTATTTCGTCAAAGGTCTCAAACAAATAGTGATTATCTTCAATTGGTCGCTGAATAAAATCTCTAATTTCGGTAAGAGTTCAGAGATTGCAAATTTTGTCAAAAGGTCGCGGAAACGGGTAGTCAATTTTGTTAATTGGTCGCGAAAAGATATTGAAATTTTTGCCAATCTGTTGCGATAACCTATCGCTAATTTCGACAAATGACCGTGTAAAAATATTAATTTCGTCAATTGGTCGCAGAAGAAAAAAAATTTCGTCAAAGGACAGTGGTAGAAACGTGAATTTTGTCAAAATATCGCAGAAACAAAACATAAATTTCGCCGAAAGATCGTGGAAATAAAACACTTATTTTGTCAAAGTATCGTAGTCAAAAATGCAAAATTCGTTAAAGGATCGCGGTAAAAAATGCAAATTTAGTCAAAAGTTCGTGGTAAATAGTGCGGATTTCTACTAAGAATCGTGATAGAAAAATGTGAATTACAATTTTTGGGGGAAAAAAAAAAAAAAAAAAAAAAAAGCGAATATCCTGAAATGATCGCGGGAAAAAAAAACGCGAATTTCGTCAAAATTTACTGCACTGGGCTAAAAAATTGAAACCAGGCTAACGAGAAGAAACTCTAAAAATCGTATAAAAATTTTCAGAGGGAAAAAATATATTGAGTTGTTGAAAGACTGAAACCTTATTCCTTTTAATGAATGTCAAAAGATGGCTGCGAAACACGAAAAATCAACCAACCAACCTGCAGATTAATTTTAATTTTGTGTTCTACGATTTCACATTTTCAAAGGTTGGCAGGTCTGAGGATCATGAAAAAATGCAAATTTTGTCAAAAGAACGCAGAAGAAATTGGAATTTAGTCAAAAGAACGTAGAAGAAACGCAAATTTCCTGAAAAGATTACGGAAGAAACGCGAATTTCCTGAAAAGATCGCAGAAAAAATGCAAATTTCGTCAAAAGATCACAGGAAAATGCAAATTTCGTCAAAAGATCACAGAAAACGCAAATTTCATCTAAAAATCGCAGAAAAAATGCGAAATTCGTCAAAAGATTGCCGAAAAACGGAAATTTTTTCACAAGATCGTCGAAGAAAATGCCAATTTCGTCAAAAGATCGTGGGGGAAATCCAACAATCTCGAAAAATGTGCTGCAACATTAATGTTTTGTCTAAATTTTTCTTGCAGCTGAGTGGTAGGTTGAACATAGCTGCCATTTTTGTTAACTGGTGTTTTGAATGAAAGCATGTTAGCTAGTTGTCCAATTCAAATTTTAGGATTCCTGTGTTAAACATTGCATCAGAATAAACTTAAGAGACACTTTCATTTCAGAATTACTTTTAGTATTTGCATAAATTATTAATTTGATTCCCCCCCCCCCCCCTCCCCAGATAAAGTAGGATTGAAATAAAAATATTGACAATTTTATTGCAAATAAAATAACCTATTGTCTGATACGCACGTTACTTTAAATTTCTGTTTCCCCGTTTCACATGCTTTTCCTCTTTTTTCCACTGTTTGCAATCTCATGCTGGTATCTGTTAATCTATCTTTATTAAATATCTTGAATTTGAGCAATTTTTATTTGATTTGGATTTGTGCTTATTTAATTTTTATTTTTAGAGAGGTTATACTAATGGAGGTGGACCATCTAGTCAAGAAGAAGTAAGTGTTTCTATCAAAATTAAACATTAAATCTTATTATCCTTTCCAAATTGAATGCTGTGATTAGAATTTTACAGTCAAAATATACAGAAGAGGCGCCTAAAAGAATTAAAATTATCTTGTTTTGATCAAAGATATTTTGCATTATTGTGATATATAATATTTAAAAAAAAAAAAAAATGAAAACAACAAAGTATTATTGCAGTAAAAACAGAAATAGCTATTCAACTAGATTGTCAATTCTCTTTTAATAATTAGAATTGTAGTTGGATATTCTTCCCAACTTTTGCATCCACCCTGTTGTAGTACTTAATTGCAGGTAATCTATTACAGTAGTTCCCAACCTATGAGTCTGTGTCACTGAACAATCGAGGTTTGTAACAAAAATACTTATCTTTTATTTCATCTGTTAAAAAAAAAAAAAAAAAAAAAAAAAAATCAACAGGAAATATTATTTAAAGTGAGAATACTTAATTTCCTTCTGGATGAATATACGAGATAAATATCAAGAAATATCTAAATCAGCTTTGAATTCCTTGGAGTTCAACACAACATACTTGTATGAACATGCCTTTTCTACTACAAGTACAGAAACAAACTGTGTGTAGAAAGTGACTTAAGGTTAAAATTAATCAGTTTTAATGCTGATATTTATGCCCTTCTGTAAACACCAGTTGCAAAATTCTCGCTGATTATAAAGTTGTTTTGATTATAATTAAACATTTTTAATTATCTTTGTAAGTTTGTGTTGTTTTAATTATTATTCTTAGTATGAAAATTAGTTGATAACTTATAAGAGGTCATACAATAATTTCAATGTATACCTTTATATTAGGTGGGTTGCGAAATTTTTTTTACTCGCAGGTGGATCGCATACCAATAAAGGTTGGGAACCGCTGATATATTTGCTTAATGGTTCATTTCAAATTTTAATACTTTCTGCTACATAATGAACTAGCAGATTTTCTTTAATAAAAATTAGTATTAATATTTAGGGAGCAAAAATTAATATTTAGGAAGCCTATACATCAATAAAATATATAACATAAACGTTAATTCTCTTGTGTGTGTTCTTTTAAACAATTTCATAATTTATTTTTTTAAACCTTTTTGCAATCTCATTCATGTTTATTGCCCTTTTCTATAAATATTTCTGGAAACTTATTCACAGAAAATTTCAGATTATTGTTCCAAGACCAGCTGTTGGTGTAGTTATTGGCAAAAATGGTGATATGATCAAAAGGATACAGCAAGATTCTGGGGCTCGTGTACAATTTATACAAGGCAAAGAAGATATACCTGGGGATAAGTTATGTCAAATAACTGGCACAATGGACCAAGTTCAGAAAGCTTCTTCATTAATTAGAGATTTAATACAGAGTGTCATGGTATTAATTTTTGAACATTAGTTGATTTTTGATATACTTTAATCAAAAGGTGCATACATTTGTTTTGGGTACCAGTAATAAAGAAAAGTAATATTGGCCTCCTTTTACCATTTTTTATTACAAAAGTTGAGTAGGAGGCCCTATATGTTGTATTCATATGCTTTTCTTTGATTATTTAAATTTACTGCTCTAAAATAATATTTAAAAAGATTTTTTTTTCTTTCTGCTGCTAATTTTCATTATTGCAATCAGTACTTAATTGTTAGCAAAAAGTGGGGGAGAGGGAGAAATTTAATCTGAGTAATTATTCTTTCAAATGTAAAAGTATTTTCAATATAGCAGTCGTTTTAATTTTAGGAGTTTGTCATTAAGAATTTCAATCTCTTCCAAAAACAGCTTTTATTGCCACAAAAATAGATTTTACTGCTCCCAAAAAAATTTTTTCCCCCTCTCTGCTACAAAGCTGCTGCAAAATGGCTTTAATGCCCTTTCATTCCTGATTACCATAATATCTTAAAAAAAAAAAAAAAAAAAACTATAAAAAACATTGTCAATACAAATGTTGTAGAGCTTAAAATTCTGAATAAAATGAGTACCCACACTTAATATTTTTGTTGAATTATCACAATTCTACTTCAAAGTTTTGCCTTAATCGCTAATCAAGAGCTTGAAGCCAGAATAGACGAGGTTATCAGTTCACAATTTTTATATACATGTATTTTTATTTATTTATTTATTGAAGTATTGTTTAAGTGTTTTGTAATTATGAAAAAGGTTGAAAATGCGAGAATTTGAGGGGTGAAACAAATGAGCATGCAGGAAACTTTTCGCTATAGGAATTCAAGGTCAATCAATAGCACGATTTTTAAACTTCAATATTTTATGAAAAGGACTATGATGGTTTTAATAAAAATTATTTTCGACTAGTATACAAGCATCTTAAGTTTTCATAAAAATTTAAAACTTTCAGAAATTGGAATTATTGGGGAAAAAAAAATTCTTTACGTAAGAAAATCTCTTTAAAAACTAGGTTGACGGTATTAGTTGTGAAATGACATGTAGAACAACTACCATTCTTTACCTCTTTCTCGATAACTACTAAATTATATTCTTCAAAATATACAAATTAAAGCCCCAATGTAATTACAAAAACATAATGCAGTCCTCAACAACTTAAAAATATACATGTATGTAACTAATGGAGGCAGGACTGATTGATAACTTGGCTTCTCCTGGATTCAAGCTCTTGATTAGCAATTAAGGCAAAATTTTGAAATAGAATTGCGACCTTAATGTTCAACAAAAATATTAATATAGGTACTCATTTTTTCAGAATTTCAAACTGCAACATTTGTATTCACAATGTTTTTGATAGAATGTTATTTTCAGATATTGTTAAGATAATTAAAAAAAAAAAAAAAATCGACTATAAAGATGTACATATTTTCTAACATTCACCAAGTACGAGAAAGAACACATAGTACGTTCATTTTGTACCTAAACTGAAGGGATTAAAATAATTTATTAATTGTGAGTTTTATCCCCCTGACTATCAGCCTAAGACATTGAAATAGAATTGTGACATTAATGTTCAACAAAAATATTTAGTGTAGGTACTTAGTTTACACAGAATTTCAAACTCTGACATTTTTATTGACAATGTTTGTGATAGAATTAGTTGTTTTGATAGAATTAGATAATTTTTAAAAAGTGTTTTTCTTTTCTATAAATCGATACATATTTTCTAACACTCGCCTAGTAAGAGGAGGAAAATTTAGTATATTCATTCCAGACCTAAACTGAAAGGATTAAACCAATTTCCAGCTTTCTTCTAATTCAGAATTCAACCTCCCTAACCATTGGTCAATTAGCAGGGGTGATTGTGTTCAGGTAATATACCTGAATTCAGGTATTTATTTCATTTTCCATACCGGAATTCCAGTTTTTCTGATAGTTAAATTAATTAAATAAGACTAAAATATCAATTTCATATGATTTCTAAGCATAATTAAAGGTAATATTTTTAATAATGAAATGATCATACATACATACATATATACATATATAGAATCTTTTTTATTATTATTATTTTTTAACTACCTTGGAATCTTAGAAATGCTTGATATTTAGTGTGTATCTTATTTTAGAGTTAATGTTGTCTGAACTTTAAATCTTTTTATTGAAAATGGTCATTATGAATACTTATATACTTTTATTAGTATAGATATCAGTATAGAACCATTTACCTGGAATCATTGGGGTCAGATGTATTCTGGATAACTGGTTAAGCATTAAACCAACATCTGTTTGGTCGGATTTGTAGAATATTAGACATTATTCAGTTTAAAAGACTGTAATTTATAGAACCTAGGAAACAAAAACTCATTTTTCCTATGCACAATATATAACTAAATATGCTTCCATTTCAAATGTTAGTAGTTGGAAACAAGTTATATCATGCATGTTTTAATGTTTAAAGCAATATACATATCAAACTGGGACTGTATGGCTCATTTTTGTGAAATAAGTGAATTGGAAATATCATTCTGGATAAATGGTTCCATACTGTATATATATTTAGCATTTTAGGTAAATTTTTTATTAAAATTTATATTTGATTTCTATATTGACAGTAACTTTAAAATAACATAGTAGATATATTATCTAATTGTACAAACATTAAAGTAAAATTTAAATTATTATAAATCTATTATCTTTTAAAAACATAACTGTTGCTATAAATAAGGCAAATTTAAGATGAAAATTCTGCGATTAGGTACTTTCATGGGTGCAAGACTTGGAGAGATTTTTCACTTATAGTAAATTCTACTTTTTTTATTATAAGGCATCGATTTTTAGCTATAATGCAAGGTAGAGATCTTCTGGCCGATTTTCGTTTGGTTATTTCTAATACTTAGGTGATTGATACTTGAATGGGCTTCTTGCACCCATTTTTATTTTCTCTTTGTGATTTTTCATGCAACAAGATTTTTTATTCTAATATAGCGAATATAATCTATCTAAGCACATTTGCTTCTTCCTAATTACCAAACCTTTTTTTGCAGCCTAAGGAAATAATGTGTAGGTTGTTTTTATTTCATAAAATTCCTGAAATTATTCAATCTATTTTAAATGACACAAAATTCTATATATTTCTAATAAAATTTACTGTTATATATTTATATAATTTACTTTGTACTGAAATATTTTACCAAAGTTTATTAGCATTTTTATTAAATTATAAATATTAAATTTTCACCTAGAATTTGGAAACAGTTTATTTGAAAATACCTTTAACATTAGTATGAGGGGTGTCTGTTAACAGAATGTATTGTATGATATGAAGTCTACTATGCTATTTTTTTGCTCATGCATTTAAGTAAAATTTGGCCGCATGAAATGCGTGCATGTGTTAGTGCAAATGAATATATGTTCTGATCCAGGTTCGTGATCAACAGATGGGAGGAGGTGGCGGAGGAGTTCCTGGAGGTAACATGGGAATGGCTGGCCCTGGTCGTGGACGAGGAAGAGGTCGAGGTGGAATGGGTGGTGGTGGTGGTGGTGGTCCTGGAATCAGACCCGACTTTGGACCAGGTGGACCACGAATGGGACGTCCTGGTGGTAATGAAGGAGCTACAGAAGTTCAGTTTGCTGTTCCTGCCAATAAATGTGGTTTAGTTATTGGTAAAGGTGGTGAGACTGTACGGAATATAAATCAACAATCTGGTGCTCACGTGGAAATAGCAAGGGGAGCACCACCAAATCCACATGAAAAGATCTTTATTATTCGTGGAAATCCACAACAGATTGAACATGCTAAACAGTTGATTATGGAACGTGTTGGTGGAATGGTAAGTGGTTTCCTTTTTTTATACTTGAATTATATGAAAATTTTCAAACATTGTATCAATAATTTTTTTTTTTTTTTTTTAATAGCCACCAGGACAAGGTGGGCCTCCTGGAGGACACAATATGCCTGGAGGACCCCAAGGTCAATATCCGGGACCTCCACAATATCAACAACAGTAGTAAGTAAAACTATTGTCGATGGGCAATTCTCAATAACAATAAAAAACTAGTTGGATGTGTCAATCCCAAAACTTTCTTCTATCTCATATATTTTAATATTTCAAAATGTTGTTACAGATGTCGGTATTTCATTTTTATTAGTTCAATACTATGTCAAATTTGACTTTCATCTTAAATTTCTGCTTCAGTCAATGAATCGGAATAAAAACAAGTTAATCTCAAACCTGATATTTATTAAAATCACGAATAGCCGGCTTATGAGGATCTGTCGATACACGAGCCACTGATGTACAATAGAACTACGAAAAATTAAGAATACTACACAAAAATCGCTATTACAGCGCCCCCTTCAGGCAAAATTTTACCACATTCAGGGAGGTTCTTGCCATGGCCAAAAACTAACATAAAAAATTTGGTTTAATTCTGTGCATAACTTCGTACATTTTTCGAAGGTACAATATTGAAAATGGTACGAAAATCACTATTACAGCGCCCCCTTCTGGAGGAATTTTTTCAAATTCAGGGAAGACCTTGCCATGAACAAAAACATGCATAAAAAATTAGCTCTATTCTATGCATAAATTCATACACTTTTCAATGGTATAATATTCAAAATGGCACAAAAATTGCTATTACAGCACCCCCTAACCGGCAGATTTTTTCCAAATTAAGGAAGGACCTGTTTGCCATAGCCAAGAACTTCAAAATAATTTTTTGGTTCAATTCTATGCGTAACTTCATACACTTTTCGATGGTACAATATTCAAAATCGCTATTACTGCGCCCCCTTCGGGCAGATTTTTTCCAAATTAAGAAAGGACCTTCTCTTGCCATGACCAAAGACATACTCAAAAAATTTGGTTTAATTTTATGCATAACTTCATACACTTTTTGATGGTACAATATTCAAAATTGCTATTACAGCACCCCTTACCGGTGGATTTTTTCCAAATGAAGGAAGGACCTGCTTGCCATAGCCAAAAGCTTAAATTTTTTTTTGTTCAATTCTGTGCAATGGCGACAGTCAGGACACACGGACAGACATTTTCTTTAAACATGTTTTTTGGGATATCTGACCCCTAAGACGAAAACTGGAAGTTAAAAAAAAAAAATTCTATTACAGTACTCTCTTCTATAAAAGATACAAGAAAGTAAAAATAGCCATCGTAAAAAATAAGAATAGAGAAAGCCTCAATTAATTCACAAACTTTGCAGTTGATTGTTAACTGAGAAAAGTCTAAAAAACACAATTGCTAAAGTGCAGAGGTGCAGATTATGTATGATCTGGCGATCTAGGATCAGGGGGAAATTTTAACCCCCTGGGGAAATTTTTCAGAAACATATACAGTTGATTTCGATTTTAACGAATTCCATAATTCCTTGAGATAGAACAATTTCAGTACAAATAAAGATGTCCGTATGGCGACCTTCACAAAAGCGATCTCTGAATAATATGTACCGTATATCAGGGGTGATTATGTTCCGAATTTTCTGAAAGTTTAAGACATTCGGTTAAAAAAAAAAAAGAAAAAGAGGTCATCTGAAAATTCTGACATAAAAATACTGCGAATTTTCGCGAAGAATTATGGAAAAAACGAGAATTTCGTCACAAGATCGCAAAATAACCGCAAATTTCGTCAAAAGATCGTGAAAGAACCGCAGGTTTCTTCAAAAGATTGCAAAAGAACCGCAGGTTTTGTCAAAAGATCGTGAAATGAACGCAAATTTTGTCAAAAGATCGCAAAATAAATGCACATTTCGCCAAAAGATAGCGAAACAATCGCAAATTTCGTCAAAAGATCACAAAACAACATCGAATTTCGACTAAAGATCACAAACAACCTCGAATTTCGACTAAAGATCACAAAACAACCTCGAATTTCGTCAAAAGATCACAAAACAACTGCGAATTTGGGTCAAAACAGGGCAAATAACCTTCTATTTCGTCAAAGAAAAGGGAAAAAAAGAAACTAATTTCATCAAAAGATCGTGAAATGAACGTAAATTTACTCAATCACAAAATGAACGTAAATTTACTCAAAATCGCAAAATGAATGCAAATTTTGTCAAAACGATTGCGAAATGAGAGCAAATTTTGTTAGAGATTGCGAAACAACCGCGCATTTCGTCAAAAGGGTGAAATAGCCGCAAATTTCGTTAAAAGATCGCAAAAAATTGCAAATTTCGTCAAGATCCCGAAGGAAACACAAATTTCGTTTAAAAGATCACAAAAAATCTACAAATTTAGTCGAAAGAATCGCAAATTTCATTTAAAAGATCGCAAAAAATCTACAAATTTTTTTGTTTGTTTCTTTCGGGTTTTTTGGAGTTTTTTGCTGTGCATTTCTTTGAACTATGTTTAATTACTTGTTATGATTCTATTATATATGCATAGCTGCCAACTTGTACGGATTTTGTTCTAATTGTACGGATGAACAGTACGGTTTTGCGCGCGGGAAAAACAATCGCAGAAAAATGCAAATTTTGTCAAAGATCGCATGAAAAAACGCTACTTTTGTCAAAGATTGAAAAAAAAAAAAAACGCTAATTTCATCAAAGATCCGTTCAAAAACACTACTTTTGTCAAAGGATCGCGAAAAAACGCCAATTTTCTCAAAGAATCTTGAAAAAAGCCCTAATTTTCGAAAAAAAAACCCCCGCTAATTTCGTCAAAGATCGCGGGAAAAAACACTAATTTCGACAAGGGATTGTGAAAAGTACGCGAATTTCGTCAAAAATTGTGGGGATAAAACGCGAATTTGTTCAAAGGATCGGGAAATGAACGCGAATTTCATCAAAGTTCGCGAGAAAAAGCGCGAATATCGTCAAAGATCGCGGGGAAAAAAGAATTTTATAAAAGATATTTGAAAAAAAAAGCAAATTTTGTCAAAGAATCGCGAAAAAAACGCGTATTTCGTTAAAAATCGCTCAGAAAAACACTATTTTTTTCGAAAGATCGTGAAAAGAACGCGAATTTTGTCAAAAATCGCAGGAGAAACACTAATTTCGGCAAAGAATCGTGAAAAGAACATGAATTTCGTCAAAGATCGCGGGGAAAGAACACTAATTTCTTCAAGGGATCGTGAAAAGAACGCGAATTTTGTCAGAAAACGCGTAAAAACGCTAATTTCGATCAAAAATCTTTGAAACAAAGTTAATTTCGTCAAAGATCGCGGGAAATAACGTGAATTTCGTCAAAGATCTCGTAAAAAAACGCGAATATTGTCAAGGTTCACGTAAAAAACACGCGAATTTTGTCAAAGATCTCGTAAAAAAATGCGAATTCCGTCAAAAGATCGCGAGAAAAATGCGAATTTCGTCAAAAGATTGCGAGAAAAATGTTTATTTCGTCAAAGATAGGAAAAAAAAAAAAAAAAAAAAAAAGTTGCTTTTATCAAAAAATTGCACAAAAAAATTTTATCAAAAGATCGAGGGAAAAAACGCAATATTCACATAACACAAATCAATAACACAAATTTCGTCAAAAGATCGCGAAAAAACGGCAAATTTCGTAAAAAGATCACGAAAAAAACGCAAACTTTGTCAAAAGATTGCGGAGAAAAAAAGTAATTTCGTCAAAGGATCGTGAAAAAAACGTGAATTTTTCACAGGATCAAGGAAAAAGCGCGAATTTCATCAAAGGGCCTCGAAAAAACTCGTAATTAGACCGGAAGGGAATCCAATTCCTCCCCCCCCCCCCCCCCCCCCCCCCCCTTTCCTCCCCAATCCTTTGGCTGTGTAACCTTTCAGAAAATTTGCTGTGAATTTCAGAATTTTTTTTTTTAGAATTTCCCATGCAAAAAAAATTTCTTTTGATATCTCACGTTTTTATTTTGAAAAAAAAAAAAAAAGACTATACATGAATATAGCATAGAAAATGTTATGAAGTATTACTTTTTTCATTGCATGTGCATATCTTATGCATTTTTAAGCACCCAAGAATGCATCATAAAAATTGTAAGGATTTCAAAATTGACATGTTGGCAGGTTTGGGTTTTTCGGGTTTTATTGGTTTTTTTTTGTTTCCTTCGGGTTTTTTGGAGTTTTTTGCTGTGCATTTCTTTGAACAGTGCCAACTATGTTTAATTACTTGTTATGATTCTATTATATATGTAAGGTAAAATTTCAATTAAATTTAGATTTTCAGACATCTTTGCATAAAAATTGATTTGAAAGAACTGAAAGACCCAACCACTCAACCCTCACCAAATTAGTATAATCCAAAGAACTTGTATTTTTAATTTTTTATGACTACATAGAAAAGAATGACTTTACTTTATAGGTTATAATTCATTTATTTAGTAGTACATCAAAATGCATTCATAGACAGGTACAGACTAAAAATGCCTCCTTTATCTTTTTCTGATTTTCATCGTATCTGTTATCTTAAGTTGTACCCTTTAATAACAAAAATTCAAAAATTGGGATTTTTAAGTGTAAAACAAAATGAAATATTAAATGCAGTTCAACTGGAAAACGGGTTTAAAAAAAAAAAAAAAAAAAAAAAAAAAAACCCGGGTTTTTTTAACTTTTAAACCCGTTTTTTTTTTGGTTTAAACCAGGTTTTTTTAAATATTTTCCTATTACATATACATGCATATTTATTGATAAAAATAAACATTGTTGGATATATAAGTAATATAACTTCATTTAAAAATAATTTAAATTAAATAATTACAATCAATTATGTAAAAAATTAAATCATTTAAAATTTAAACATTTTTAGTAAAAGCTATGTCTTATGTTCCATTAATAAAATGCTCTACATAGTGAAACAGTGATACCTTGATAACCTGAATAATAAACTATCTTTTGATTACTAGTACTATAAATAAATATATGGTGTAGTTTCATAAATATAATATACTTTCCCATGGCTATTCAAAATAATTTCTTTGAAATATTTGCAATCTGAGATATCTCATTTTTCTGTTAGAACAACACTACATGAACAATTATTATCATTTATTAAAAGTAAAGCTTTTTATAAAGAATTCCTAGAATGATTTGAATTTAGCAGTAAGGTCTTTACACGTTTCAAGAAGTATTGTGTATTGTCGTTTGACACTTCTCCTCAGAAACTATCACGTTAGAAAAGAAAAGTTGTAAAATAAACAGAAATACCTATTTACCAGCTTTTTAGACTACTGAAAACATTGATCTTAAAATGGAAATTAGATTTATAAAAGTTGTCAACCACTAAAACATTTAAACAGCCATCAGACTTAATACACAGGATTTTTTTTCTAAGCTATTTTATAACACATATTACTTTTAAATATCTAAACTGAAAATTAATAATATATATTTTTAGGCATTTTTATGAGACTTTTTTCTGTTATGTCTCACGCGAGCCTTATCTCGATTTTTACCCATTTTTTTGTCAGATCTAAATAGTGGATTCGATTATGCAATAGACGATTTAAATATATATATATCTTATTGCATATTTTAGTTAAAAGTAAACAGATGCTTCGCTAGCACCCAATTTTTCAATGTCCTCTTATTTGACTTCATATCTTGAGTTTCTTTTTTATTTTTAAGGCTGTTCTCAAATCCGAAAGACCTTTATGACATAAGTTTTAATTTATTTTTGTTCGGAAATGCATGAAACTAGCAGATGCTGTTGTTCAGAAACTATATAATGGACCTGTGTTTCATTTTTTTGCAAACGCAATAGATCTTTCAGAAAATAGTATCAAAGTTGGCATTTTGAACCGAATTTCCATGCGAAAGAAAAATAACTACTCAAGGAAGGTTAAAAACTTTGTCGTCACGTGATCAAAATTGCTTATAACTCATCAATAGGTAATTTATTTATCAAAAAAGGAAAACACAGTTCGTTTCCAAATCGCTTCCAGTCAGGCCTTCTAATTTTATATCTTTCTGTTAAAAAATGAATTTGTAAATGTGTCAAAGCATTTTGTGCTTGTTGAGTAGAGCATTTGAGAACAACCTTAAAAAATAATCTCCCCAATCAAGAAAATTTTCTTTTGCAGCTTGACTGAAATCTTAAAGGTCATTTTATGTTATTAATTGTAAATAATCTGCGTTTTCTCAAAGAAAAATATTTATTCAAAATATTGAATATTTTTAATCTATTTTACCTTTGCTACATTCACATGTTTTAAATTTTATCTTTAGAGCCTCCGATATATTCATCAACACATGCAATTTGCATTTTACATGCATACAAATATAACCTAGACTCACTAAGTCTCACGGTGGCTGCTGGGATAAGATTGTTAAAAGTAGAAATTATTTATATCCAATAATTTGAAACACTTAAATTACAAAAATCAGAAAATATTATATTAGATATTTTCTAAAAAAACAGTTGGTTAACCAATTGATTAAAACCGTGCCAATCATGCTGGTAACAGAATAAAATCATATTGCAAAACCTCAATCCCAATGTAAGAATGCAAGAAAAACGAAAGCTTACTAAACCCAATAGCCATGATACAGCAAAGAAAACTCATAGTCAATCATTCATTAACATACAGAACAAAAAGTAACCAATAGAGAATTACTTATGATTATGTCATCATTGAGGCCTATGTAAATCTTAACTAATCAAGCAATCTAAGTATAGTAAAAGTGTATTTTTAGCTCTAATCTGCCATTTTGGCTATTTTGAAAATTAAAAGCCTTAAATAAAAGAAGAAAAATAACTACTTGTTTTATTTTCTTCCCAGCTAATTTTAGAAAAATTAGTCTGCTATATAGATTTAAAGCTTCGAAGAAAAGTTTGATTGATTAAAAATGCTTGTCGCCTTTACATATTTATTAATTCATCATTTTTCTAAAGCTTTGCTTGTAGCTTCTGCATAACTTGGATTTTGCATTTTTCAATAATGTGTAAAATAAAGGAAAACATTTGGGAAAAAGAGAAAAAACCATATGAAAAAAAACAAAAAACAATTTGGTTTAAACCAGGGTTGTTACGTTTAAAACATTTTGTTTAAAACATGCTTAAAACATTACATTTAAAACAGTGTTTAAAACATGTTTATTAAAGAATCGTTTGATATTCAAGTTGTACGCTTTATTTACGCAACAAATACATCATTTTCATGTGTGGATTATTCAGAATTTAAAAAGATGGTGTTGAGTACAAAACCTGGCTACAAACCACCAAATCATCATTAAATAGGAGGCATATTACTTGACAAAGTGTATGAATCCCCTGTGCTGGAAACTTATAAAAATGATTTAAGAGAAGAGATTGTTTGTGTTGCTCTTGACAGATCGAGTAACATTCTCAATGAGCCAGTTGTAGGAATTACAGTATCTTGTAAAGGCCAAATTTACGTAGTAGATTCAATTAATACATCTGGCCATCCTCATGAATTTAATTATCTTTGTGAGCTTGCAAGTATTGCCATAAATAAAGTCGAGGAACGCTATGGTTGTTTTATTGGCAACTTTGTAACAGACAATGCTGCCATGAAGATGAGAAATGAACTTTAAAAGATTGAGAGACATAATATGAATATTTTAACTTATGGATGTTCAGCTCATGTCTTAAATCTTCTAGCAAAAGACATTAAAATCTCTAATATAAAAGCTCAAGTTTTGATATTGTTAAATATTTTCGAAATGATCATTTTGCTTCAGCAAAGCTTCGGGAAATAGTTGCTAAAAAGCTTGAGTTACCATCAGGTGTCAGGTGGAATTCCATGTTGGACACAATGGAGTCTTACATAAGCAATTGGTCACAAATTTTCAAAATTTGTGAAGATAATCGAGAGAAAATCAATTCTGATATTTCTAAGAAAGTCCATAGACTTGCAGTTAAAAAGAAATGTTGAAGATTATATCCAAAGGCTCAAACTATAGGTGAAAACTGGGAAATTGAGTTAGTAGCCAGTGGCCGGTAGGCTCAGTTTCATTAGTGGCCACTTTTTAAAGTTAGTGGCCACTATAATGTTTCAAACTTTCTTGACATCTACATAAACTATAAGCGTTGTATATGTACATATTTTTCCATAAATCAGAGTTTTATACCAGCCAACTATTCATGATAAGAATATGGAAGCAGTCAAAATTGAAGAAAATTACTTTAACCTTTTCGCGAGTGCTGTCCTTTAAAAAGGGCACCTAATTGTTATTTTACTGGCACCCAGAATATTTAATTAAAATTTTCCTTTTATAACGTACTTGAAAATAAGCAAGTTCGTATTTACAAATAAATTTGTTTATATATTCTGGTGTCAGTCCACCAGCTTAACAGAATTACTCCGCGCCGGAAAGGGTTAAAACCACAAAATCTGTTCTCATATTAATTTTTTTAGAATATATTTTTAGAATATTTGTATATGTTCATACACACTATTATCAATCAAATTATTATTACTTTCTTTATATAAAAAATAACTAAATCAAAATTCTAACAGTTAGGTGTATACAAAAAAAAAAAAAAAAAAAACACAAAATGTTATTTGGATTTTATTTAATAAGTAAATGCGTTATTAACATACTACACACATTACATGCAGTTAAAATCTAAGCTGGTGAGTGTATTTTGCAGGATTAAACAGTATCTCTTGAAGAAAAATAATCTAACTGGTGAGCATGTAACAGGAGTCTAAATATTGAAGGTACTGCAATGTTTTTAAAATTCCGCTTGAATCCGGTGAAAAAAAAGAATAAATTATTTAAAAAGCATGTGGAATCAAAGCTGATGAATAAATTTTGCAGAATAAAACTGTATTTCTCGAAAAAATAATCCAACTGAAGAGCAATGGCGAAAAGCCGAAATATTGAAAATACTGCTAAATCGTTGTAATCTGCTTGCATCCAGTAGGAAAAAGAATTAACCAGTTTTCTAATTAGATGTAATCAAAGTACAGATGCATATTTCCATGAAAAAAGCTGTATTTCACTTGGATCGATAAGGTTTTTTTATCGCCACTTGGCGAGTGGCGACTAGGGTGGCGATCGTTGGCCGATTTTTTAATCGCCACTTTTACAACTTTAATCGCCACGTGGCGAGTGGCGACCGTTAATTTTCACCTATAGCTCAAACATATTGCAATTTCATGTGACAAAGCTCAGAGTAATAATTGTATTATTAGTGATGTAGTTGAAGTTTGGAAAGATTTTAAAAAAGAAATATCAGAAATATGTGCTGCTAGTAATCTTACCATGATTACAAAAAACATTGAAAAAGCCATAGAAGACAGATATGAATTGGCCATGACATCTGTACATTTCTTGGCAGACATTACTGATCCATGCTTTAAAGGAGAATCGCTTACAATTGATGAGACAGAAAAAGGCATGAACCTTGCAGCCGAATTATGTCCTGAACTAATTCCTATAATTATAAACTATAAAGCTACTGAAATGAGCATAAAAGCTTCAATATACTTTCTAAATTATCATTTATTTAGAATTAGTTTTAGTTCTTATTAATTTAAGTCTAATTTCTTCCTAATGCAGTGTAATAATGAAGTTTAGTGGCTTGATTAGTAATTTTTGAATTATTCCTAAAAGTATATAATTTCTTCTAATAAAAATTAGACATACAAATATCACTTGGCATATTTCAATGCAAGCAAAGCCATGAGGTTTGCTAGTGATTTTTATAAAATCACTACTTTTATAATGGCACGCCTTTAGTTGCGTCTGTGTAAACAATTTTTCACAATTTCCTTTATTTTTTGTTCTTAAATGTTATATAATTATCTAAATAAATTTATGTGTGTAAAAAAATGGCAAAGTGACAAAATAAATCTTAATAAGGCAACAGCATTTCCAAAATCCCATGGAATACAGCTTATATTGACTGACACACACACACGTTTTGGATCTACTGAAGCAATTTCAATAATTATTTTGTTAGTATTATAACAGCTATAATTTGATTTAGGTACTCCCAAAGTAAAAAAAAAAAAAAAAAAAAAAAAAAAAAAATTAAATCCAATAGTTTCTGAAAAAAAAAAAAAAAAAGATTGCCATGAGAAATCAGAAGCATTAGACGTTAAACAATGCTATTAAACAAAATGGAACTCGTCAAAGAACATATTACTTACAAGGAAGGTCTCCATACAGGCATACTCCAAAAAATCTGAAAAAAAATATAGAATCTTCTACTCATGAGGATAGATATTTTTATAATTTCAGCAGAAAGTCAATAGAGAAGTCCGTAAAAAAATGAAAAATGAAAATTTCGATACTTGCCGATTTATTACCAGTTGGATGGAATAAAATTTCAAAAAAAAATACTTTGTCAAATACTCTTTAAGGTAAAAATGTTTCATATTGAACTTAGTTAAATATATATATATAATTTAAATTAAAATTGTTTCAATCTCAAAATTAAGTTCAATTGAGCAATGTCGATTCCATTTTGTTGCTATGGAAACGACTTCTTTGATATTGAAATGAATAACTGCATCATTCTTCATCTTGCTCATATTTTGGAATACGTTTAAATGTATGAAAATATTTTTTATACATGAAATTGTTTTTAAAGTAATAAAAATAAATAACAAGCAACATAATACAGAAGCAACGTAATACAAAAAAATTTTTTTCATTGTTTAAGTTTAAATTCATTAAATGCTATTTACACGTATTCTAAAAATCTGGCAATGAAAAGGAAAAATACTGCTTGCCAAATCGCGTGATGCTTTCGTCTTTTTGCACCGAATACTCGAAAGTATTATTATTTTTTTTTTAGACTTTTTGCTGTAACTCTGCCGTTAAATTTGACTGATCCTTTATTACATACATAAGTAGTTTAGTTAGTATTTTTTTTTCAAAGTGTTCTCTTCTGAGTATGTCTGGTAAGGAGACCTTCCTTGTTAGCTTTTTCATATATGAAGGATAGAACCTGAATATGATATTTTGAAATTCACAAAATTATGACTAGAACTTTCACAAATTAAAGTAAAACAGTATAATGTAAATGTTTCTGTGAGAAAAGTCTGGACAGACCCTGCTTTTTAACATTGTAAATTATATAAAGATTATATCAATAGTAGAAAGTTTGTAGGTATATACAAGCAAAAGAAGTGATTGGCTTACTGTTTTGTTTAAGATAAGTATTTCATACTAAACAAGATTATTGGCTTATAGATTTTTTGAATACTTTTTTAGTGTGCAAGTGAAGTTTATTAATGAATTGTATATTTTTAGCCAAGCACAGCCTGGTCCAGGCCAGCCATATGCTCCTGCTGGTTGGGCAGGGGGTGCCTACCAACCATGGCCAAACCAACCTGCTCCTACTGGTGTCCCTGTTACACCAAGTGATCCAGGTAAATACAATTTTTCTCATTTTTACTATTGTTATTTTTATTTCCTGGAAGGAAATATTTGTGCCTTAAATCCACAAGCTTAAATATGTAAAAAGTGTTAATTCTTTTATATTGTTCTTTTGCACTTTCCCTCTCCTCCTTTTCTGTGTGTGCTAGCAGAATTTTTACAATTGCCTCGCAAATCAGCAATTAAATCAAGTTTTTAATTTTTTATATGTAAAGCAGCTTTCCTAGGTTCATTTTTTGAACATTTACTGGCAACCTTAAAAGAAAAGGCCTTGAAAGTTACCTGTTGAAATGAGGTTTTTATAATAAAGCTCTTGAAAACTCTTACATTTCCAAGTGTATGATATTGATTTTATGTAGCTCTTTGGTGTTTTTTAGTTTCACTCTTTTACAGTGTCTTTGCAATAGCAAATCACAAATATTAAATGTCAAAAAGCCTTTAGGTATTCCTATGAAATTATTAAGAATGATTACCATAAACAGATATTGTTTAAATTTGCAATTTATTTATTGTTAAAATTAGCAATTTGTTTTTGTCGAGTCTTTGAGAAAATTTTGTAGAATTCTTTATTTTATTTTTTTGAGAAATGTTACTGAATGATTGTTTAAGTAACTTTTCTTTCTTTATTCAGCTAAAGTTGCTGCTGATGCTAATGCAGCTGCATGGGCCGCTTATTATGCACAGTTTTATAACCAGCCTGGACAAGCCCAACCACAGGCTGTCCAAATGACACCTGCACAACCTGCTTCTCAGCCAGCCGCTACACCTGCACAAAATAGTAAGAATTATCCCTTAGATATTGTCATATTAAAACATATCAATCACATAACACATTTCTTTTAAAATACTCTTTTTTAACATTGGTATATCTGTACACAGTCTTTTAATTAAATAATTTAGTCATGCCACACACCAGAGAGACATACTACAATAATTTAAGATAGGAGACAAACTGCTGTTCAAACTGGTTTTTTCTTTGTTAACAGGATGAAATTTTCGCATGCCTCATACTTGTTGCATGTCTCCTTGGTGTGTGGTGCTCCTTAGTTGTTACTAGGAACAGAAAGGGGAAAGAAAAGAAATTCAATTGCTCATTGAACCTTATATTTGTAACTTTAATTGGTGATTATTAGATCATTATCAATTTAATATTTTTACTTAAGTATGAGTAATTTATACTATGAATGTAAGAAAAAAGTTGCTTTATAAAGTAGTATATTTAATTAATCACATGTCATTGCCACTGCTATGTTCTTGTTTTTTCAAAAATTAAGCAACAATTTCCGCAAAATCATTAAAATTGTGTTGATGTTTGCTGTGAATGAAATCAGTGTGACACAGAAAACATTCGTGCAGCCTTGCAGAGCTCCTTTTTTTTTTTTTTTTTTTTTTTTTTTTTTTTATAGGTCGCTAGCTTTTTTTTTTTTCGGCTGTGAAACAGACTGCTTCAATTCTTACGTCCAACAGTCTGTTGTCATTATTACATCACTGGAGTGATTTGATTCTGAATTTTCATAAATTTAAGGCATTTGTATTACTCGTTCGTAAATAAAAATTGCCAATTTCGTCCCAGAAAACGGGAATTTCGTGAAAGAACGGCGAAAGGAATACCAGGGTTCCTACGGGTCAGGGAAAACAGGGAATTCGGAAATTTAGGCAAAAAGTCAGGGAATTCTTTATATATTTGAAAAGGTCAGCGATTTTTTGATGTACTACTTGCATCAGAATTTCTATTGTCGTCGTAAATGAAGAAATTTTGAATTATTCATCCAATCAAAAAATTTTATGATATTTATGCAAACTATATAACAATATGAAAAATAATTAAAAAATCTGAAATTCATACTGCTAATACTTTTTTTTAAAAAAACTTTTATCTAAATTAAAGTCCATTGTGGAGGGTTTAAACAATATATAAGTTGAATTTTTACTGAGAAAGGCCAGGGAAATTTTTGAGTAAAGTCTGAAAAAGTCAGGGATTTTTTTTTTTTTTTTTTTTTTTTTTTTTTTTTTCAGAATTGCGTAGGAACCCTGAATACGAATTTCATCCAAGAATCACAGAATAAACGTGAATTTCTTCAACAGACAGCTTAAAAAGTGTGAATTTCGTCTGAGGATTGCAAAAGAAACGCAAATTTTACGAGAGGATCACAGGAAAAATGCAAATTTCAATCAAAGATGGCAGAAAAAACACTAATTTCATTTAAGTATAGTAAGATATGGACAAATTTCATATAAGGATTGCAAAAAACACCAATTTCATCGAAAGATTGCGGGTAAAAAGTTAATTTCATCTAAAGATCATGAAAAAAATGCGAATTTCGTCAAAGGATCGCGGAAAATGTGATGTGAACCAGTGCAAAAAATCCCTAAAGAGAACATTCTGTTTCTGTTCACTTTCTATTTACTGTGATTAATCGAACATTCGTGATTATCTAAAAGTTCAACAAAAAATGGATTTTCTTTCAAAATCTGAAGAGACAACGGTCATCAATCTGAAATTCGGACATAAAAATACCGTGAATTTTGTTGAAGAATTATGGGAAAATTGCACATTTCGTCAAAATATCGCGAAAGAACCGCACATTTCGTCAAAATATCGCGAAAGAACCGCACATTTCGTCAAAATATCGCGAAAGAACCGCACATTTCGTCAAAATATCGCGAAAGAACCGCACATTTCGTCAAAATATCGCGAAAGAACCGCACATTTCGTCAAAATATCGCGAAATAAATGCACATTTCGTCAAAAGATCGCGAAATAAATGCACATTTCGTCAAAAGATCGCGAAATAAATGCACATTTCGTCAAAAGATCGCGAAATAAATGCACATTTCGTCAAAAGATCGCGAAATAAATGCACATTTCGTCAAAAGATCGCGAAATAAATGCACATTTCGTCAAAAGATCGCGAAATAAATGCACATTTTGGCAAAAGATCGCAAAACAATCTCAAATTTCGTCAAGATTGCGAAACAATCACAAATTTCGTCAAGATTGCGAAACAATCACAAATTTTGTCGACAGATCGCTAAACCGCAAATTTTGTCAAAAGATCGCGAAACAATTGCAAATTTTGTCAAAAGTTCACAAAACAACCTCGAATTTCATCAAAAGGTGCAAAATAACAGCGATTTTGTCAAAACATGGTGAAATAACCACGATTTTCATCAAAGCATGGCGAGTAACCTTCTATTTCATCGAAGAAAAGCGAAAAAAAAAAAACCCTGCAAATTTCGTCAAAATATTGCGAAACAACTGCACATTTCATCAAAACATAACGGAAGAACTGCAAATTTTGCCAAACGATCGCTAAACAACTGCGGATTTCATCAAATGATGGCAAAACAACTGTGAATTTCGTCAAAAAGAAGGAGGAATAACCGCAAATTGCATCTAAAGATCCGTTAAAAATACATAGTGTAGTGTGTCCCCCCCCCCCGTAATTTTATGCCTCTTACTATCTATATTATGTGTTACAAACTATCTGAGTCTTATATAAATAAATAATATTTATCCCAGGTTTCTGTCAAAACTCCACATGTACGGTTTTAACAAATTCACATTTCAACATTTCTTTTAGGTAGATTTCGTATGAAATACTACCTATTGGGATCGTTCCTATGTTGGAATTTCTGAAAAATTTTTGCAGATCTACACCGATCATGACCCCTAGAACCCAAAACCACCCTCAGTAAAAAACTTTATATATATATCTATCTATCTATCTATATATATCACTTTCTTCTGGACACGATAACTTTCGTAATTCTGCACCAATCTCTTCCAAACTGATACATAAAATCAATGGGCATAAAATCTCGGTCAAGTTCGTTAATGGGCAAAATCGGACCAAGGGGAGGGAAATAGGGAGGGGTTTTCTGAAAACAGAAAACCCCCCATAACTTCTTAATTTTTGTACATATCAAATCAGTTTAAAGTTTTTATTACTTCTAAAAATAGGGCCAAAAATTTATGTATCACAGATTTTTGATAAAGTTAAAAATGGGCTCAAGGGGCGCAAAAAATAGGGTTTTTGGGAGAAAAAAATTCATAACTTCGTCAATTCTCAAGATATCAAATTCAATTAATTTTATTATAAATCTCCTTAACATTATCTAAAACTTTTATATTCACAAGTTTTTGATAGGAGCAATTCGTACCGCAAAAAAAAATTAAAAACGAAAACAAAAAGGGCGTTTGAAGAAAAAAAAAACCATAACTTCGTCAATTCTCAAGATATCAAATCCAATTAATTTTAACATGAATCTCCTTAACATTATCTACAACTTTTATATTCACAAGTTTTTGATAGGACCAATTCGTACCGCAAAAAAAAATTAAAAACGAAAACAAAAAGGGGGTTTGAAGAAGAAAAAAATCCATAACTCCGTCAATTCAAAAGATATAAAATCCCCATGAATTTATCATATATCTTCTTAATATTGTCTACAACATCTATATAGACAAGTTTTGGATAGGACCAATTCTTAGAGCAAAAACAAATTAAAAATACATAACGGTTTAAGCCCAGTAGCAGAAAGTTATGGTTGTGTCTGCGACAGCAATTTAGTGGGATGAAAATTGTCTGCGGGAGTAGCGTGTTACGTTTTCTTATGTACAAACATTATGAGTGTTAAAATAAACAGCGTTCTTACTGATGGTGTGACCATGGGTGATTCAGAGTGGAAAAAAAAAAAAAGAAAAAATTCTGAAATTCACAGCAAAATTTCCAAAAGGTTACAACAGAGGAGGGGGGGGGGGGGTGGCGAAAATCCACTACCGGCACTAATTATGTGTTTTTCTTGCGCACCTTTGATGAAATTTGGGTTTTTTTCGCGATTTTTTGACGAAATATGCCGATTTTGGCGATCTTTTGACGAAATCTGCTGTTTTTTGCGATCTTATGAGGAAATTCCTCGTTTTTTTCGCGATCTTTTGACGAAATTTGCCGTTTTTTCGCGATCTTTTGACATAAATGAGCTTTTTTTCTCGATTCTTTGACGAAATTCGCGTTTTTACAGCGATCCTTTGGCAGAAATTTGCACTTTTTGCGATTTTTTGACAAAATTCCGCAAATTTAATTACGATCTTTTGACAAATTTTCCTTTTTTCGCGATCCTTTGACAGTAATTTGCGTTTTTCGTGATCCTTTGACAGAAATTTGCGTTTTTTCGCGATTGTTTTACAGAAATTTACATTTTTTTCCACGATTTTGTGACAGAAATTTGCGTTTTTTTTGCGCCCCTGGAACGAAATCCACGTTTTTCGGGATTTTTGGATAAAATTCAAGTTTGTACAGCGATCTTTTGGCAGAAATTTACGCTTTTCGAGATCTCCTGACGAAATTCCTCCTTCTTTCCGCAATCCTTTGACATAAATTTGCGTTTGCTCGCGATCCTTTGACGTAAATTTGCGTTTTTTCGCGATCGTTTGACTAAATTTGCGTTTTTCCCACAATCGTTTGTCTAAATTCGCGTACTTTTCGCGATCCTTTTATTAAATTCGCATTCTTTCCGCGATCCTTTGACGAAATTCGTGTTTTTCCGCGATCCTGTGACAGAAATTTGCATTTTTTCTACAACCCTGGGACGAGATTCATGGTTTTTTTTTCCGGTCTCTTTTGACGAAATTCGCGCTTTTACAGCGACCCTTTGGCTCTAAATGACCAATTTTTTACGCGAACGATTGCCGAAATTGATATTTTTCGTCGACCATTTGTCGAATTCGCGATATTTTTTGTCAGAATTTTCGTCCTTTTTTTTTTTTTTTTAAGTAAATACTTTTTTTTTTCAAGTTGGCAAATTTATCTGCAAGGTCCAAAATAAATCTGCGACGCACGTCGCGCGTCTCGAACTTTCTGCTACCGGGGGTTTAAGTAAAAAATGATCTTAGTAAGGGTGTATTCAAATCCAAACTGCTTATTTTCTGACTCATTTTACAATTCATTTTTGCTCTCAAAGGCTTCCAATTGGTACGTTTTCTTACTCAGAAACTATATAATGTACCGTAATGGTCGATTTTCTGATAGGGGCAGAATATATTTTTTTAAATGCTGTTAAAAAGGTCATTTTGAACCGAATTTACCGAAGCGGATTGTGTTGGAAAAATTATTGTATTAAGGATGCGCTTAAATCCAAACTGCTTATTTTCTGACTGGTTTTTAAATTCATTTTTGCTCTCAAACGCATTTAATTGGTAGATTCGCTTATTCAGAAACTATATAATGTACCGTAATAATCGATTTTTAGATAGAGGCAGAATATATTTCAAAAAATGATGTTAAAGTGGACATTTTGAACGGAATTTCCCGAAGCGATTGTGTTAGAAACGAAAAATATTGTCCTTCTGAGAAAATAGTTGTTTATATATCAAGTTTTAATTAATTGAACAAAAAATAAAAACACAGGTCGCTTATAAATCTCTTCAAAAATCACGTCAGCAAGTTTCATATTTTTTTTTTATTAAAAATGAATCTGGAATTATGCCAGAAAATTTCGAGTTGTTGAGCATGGAAAAGTATTTTTTTGAATACCGCCCTAACATGATTCTGATAAAACCAGCTATTATATGAAAATGAAATAAAAACTCATCAAGAGCGGCCAGATAAAATTGTTAAAGTGGATTTATCTATAATCATGATTTAGTTTTTGTTTGTGAAATTAGTATATTTGACTTCGAAATCTACCTCTGCCTGTAGGCCAGGCCGGCAGGGATTTTTTTTTGCTTGCCATCGCACACAGGCAGGTAGTGAGAGCGATGTGTTCATTTTTTGATTTCCTGCTACATTCTGCTCCAAAAATGGAAATTTCATAATCTAAAAAATTAGAATTCAAAACAAAACAAAACAAAAAAAACTTCATATGAACTTTGTATAGGTTGGCAACACAATGTTATTATGATGCATGTAGCTAAGATATGCAGTATCATGAACGTTTAAAATTTATCTCAACTGCATAATGGATTATGCTACAGATTCATTGTTTTAAATTTCATTTTTTATAATATTCAATAAGTATGATTACTCCAAAACACAATTGATGTAACTTGTATGAAAAATAAGCATTATTGAAAAGTTTCAGCATTAAGGCAGTTCTCAAACAAAATATTTACACCCCCTCAATAATGCAGAACTTTCTGACACATCCACAAACCCTTTTTTTAGATGTAAAAGCATGAAATTGGTAAGGTATGATTACCGAAATAATTTGGAATTTAATAGCATTTTTTGATAAATTCACATCTTGGGCTATAAGTGATTTTTGAGACATAAAATCCTTTCCAGTATTGTAGCATCCTAAAATTAAGTTAAAAATGTTTTCTTTGATAACATTTTTTAAAAATCTCACTTTTTATTGAAAAATAAAACTCTATTTGATTTCAATGCTAAAACATAAGTTTGTTCTACTACAAAACTTTTAAATTGTGGTACAGAATTGTAGTTTATCGTACCACAAAAACAAATTTTTGATTTTCCACCTCTGTATTATGAGACACTAAATCAGATTTGTTGATTACGATAAAATCAGCTTTATCCAATTAGCCAAAGATTGCTTGCTATGATTTTTTAGTGATAAATTAATGTATAAAAAAACAAATTACATGAAACCAACAATAATACTGTTGAGATATAGAATCATCCACTCTTCACAAAGTCTACGATGCATTTGGCCATGAAGTTAATGTTTTTGACCCTGATTTTGAAATGCCATTATTGACTTATACTACTTTAAAAAAAGAGAATCCAGTTATTACTGTCAGTTGCATTTATTGTTTGGGTTATTTAAATTTACTTAACACATTTTTGTTGTCATTAGCCAAAAAAAGTACAATAATTACTGTAAATAAACACATTTAATTTATTATATTCTGTTTTTAATTTAAATCTATGCAGCCTTTTTCTTTTTTTTTTTTTTTTTTTTTTTTTTTTTTGTCTTGAAATTTATAAATAAATGACAATTTAAATTCTAAAAGGTTGTAAAACATTTCTTTTCAGAATATGATATATTTATTATGTATTATTGGAATGTGAAAAGATAGCTTGTCTGTTATAGGCATACTACTACAAATTTTGAAATTATCAAATAAGTATATAATTACCACCCACCCCTGCCTGTTTCAACATCTATTACATTTTATACTGTTGGAATTGTAAATATCAGGGTGGTCACCAACCTGGAAAACATGGAAATATCAGAGAATTTGGTTGACCTGGAAAAATCATGGTAATCTCAGGTAAATTCAAACTAAACATGGAAATTTATTGAAAGGAATACTAATTTCCATTGCGGTAATTTGGAAAGAAGATATTAATCTCAGCTTTTGGGCTCAATTCGTACTTGAAACCAGCTTGGACTGTTATTTTAGTTACTCTAACAACTGTTTCTAAAAATTTTAAATGTGAAATGAGTGAAAAGCGTTCTAAAAATTTTCTAAATTTCTATTTTTTTTTTTTTTTTTCTTCTTGGAATTGTTAAAGACAAAATGTTAAAACTTGGTATAATAGTTACTTATATGGTGTAAATGCACTCTAAGATCAGTTTAAACAAATAGAAATTTAAAAGTAGAAAATGTGATAATTACTGTAAAATTGAAATTTCCCTTATGAGACGTGATTTTACAATTTACCAAGTACAAACTTAAATTTAGAAACTTTTATCTGTTTTTGAAACACTTTAAATTAATATCTTAAATAACTAGCAATAGTATGTATAAAAATTAGGAGTATTTAAAAAAATTAAGGTCATAAGTCAAGCAAATTTTTTTGTGTATGTGGGGGGGGGGGGGGGGTTGCACTCGCACAGGTGCCAAAATGTCCTTGGGCCGGCCCTGGATATATAGAAGGATGCTCATATATATGCCAACCTCAAACTAATCTTCCGTAATACGTGCGTTAATTTGATCCTGGTTTAATACGTTTCGAACCAGAAATTTTTTTATGAAATTAAATTAAATAAGTTCCACGTAGAAACCTTGAATTAAATAAAAATTCCTGAAGTAAATTTTTTGATTCGAAAGTGGTTAACCTAGGTCAAATTAATCTAGACATTACGGAAGATTAGTGAAAGGTTGGCATTCCCCCCCCCCCCCCCCCCCCCCAAAAAAAAAAAAAAAAAAAAAAAAAAAGTATCTGTTTCATTACTTAAATCCAAAAAACTTTTTTTTTTAGATTGCCCTCCATGATTTGAAAGCTTTCTTATTTAATTAATCTTCAGTTTGTAATTGTATTTTAAATTTGTATTAAATTTGATTTCAATCTTGCAGATGCAGGCCAGGCTGATTATAGTCAAGCATGGGTAGAGTATTATCGTTCTCTTGGTATGTTTAGAGAAGCTGAAATGATTGAACAACAATCTAGAGGTAATCAAGTAAGTATTCATGCAATGGTAGATTTCTTGATTCTGTGACTTAGTAATAGATTTGGATTTGTTTTCATTGGGATCCAGTTACATACCAATTGATCGGATAAGAACATCCATCGATAGATCACAACTTTCAATGTTTATTTATGCATGTACAAAAAAATGTATATATAAATGATTATAAAATAATTTTTTTTAAAATACAACTTTTATTTCATAAAAGATATCTAATATGCTAAAAAGCATAAACTTGTCTTCGTACCCATCTAGACGCACGGCAGTGTGTCAGCCAAGTTCGCCTGACATAGCCGTGTGTTATTTACACGAACCATTTCGAGCTGTTTTCATCAAATTTCAATGCTCTACAACTGAAAATCTATGAGACCTACGTACTTGTTATACGAAATGGGTAGTAAGGCCACCCTAATTACCTAAAATCCAAAATTTTAACGCATAATTAGTTTCCGAGATAATGACATTTGAAAATGTCTGATAATCGATAATTTTACCACTGACTGACTGACTCACTCATCAAAAAGATCTCTTATATCTACTGCAGCTACAGACTTCAAATTTGGTGCGAAGTTCGTTTACACTCTAAAACTAAGGAAAAAAATAAAAAAATTGTGAAAATCGATGAATTACCCACCTAGGGGTGCCCATTTTTACTTTACCATTGCGTCTATTAGGCGAAATTTTAATTTGCCGTAGGAGGGGACGCTGTTCTGTCGCCAAATACTGCCAAGTTTCTCGCCAACATGGCGATATATCGCCAAATTTGGCGACCAGAATCGGTCGCTAAAAGTGACGCCACCTTGGCGATACCTCTAATATTTCGCCAAATTCCCATAGACTTCCATTGTAAACCCATCTACTTACTGGGGGTTTTATCTGGGTTTACTTGCTTACAGAAAAACAACAAATTGAGATATTCTGTCCGTCACAGAGCCCGTTCTCAAAAACTATACATGTTGCAGGCGTGAAATTTTTCATATTTACAGCTTAACACCTCACATCAAATGCCAAATCATAAAATTTTGAAAAAGTTGTAAATTTAACCCTTTGGGGTCTCACATGTGTATTTTAAACAATCCTTTCTAAGTGAGCCCCTAATTAGGTTGGAGGCGTGAAATTGTACATACTTACAGCTGAACACCTCACATCAAACGAGAAATCATAAAATTTTGAAAAAGTCGTACATTTAACCCTTTGGGCTTCCACATGCGTATTTTAAGCAATTCTTTCTAACTGAGCCCCTTATTAAATTGGAGATTTGAAATTTTGCATACTTATAGCAGAACACCTGAGGCCAGGCGACAAATCATAAAATCTTGAAAAAGTCTTATGCTTAACCCTTTGAGCTACCACACATGTATTCTAAGCAATTCTTTCTAAGGGAGTCATTAATTAAGTTGGAGACATGACTTTTTGCATACGTATAGCTGAATACCTCAGACCACACGACAAATCATAAAATTTTCAAAAAGTCTTATATTATTTACTCCTCCGGGCTCTAACTTGTGTATTTTAAGCAATTTTTCTAAACTCCTCCCTTTCACGCGGGGGAGCACTTTTCCAACTTTTGCCGACATCCCTTTGACCATTCTTTCATATTATGCACCATAGTCTTACATATTTTAGTTCCACTTTTTATCGCCAGAGGCGCCTACTTATCTCGGGTGCTATGGGCTCAATCCCCTCGACTAAAATATCTACGGATAGTATGTAAAACGGAGTTTCATTCGGATAGAGGTTTGTTTAGAATAGAGTGTGCCCCTGGTTGCGAAATGTGGAACTAACAGATTTTTCAAAAGGATAAAGTGTTTTGAAAGGAATATAAAACGAAACCCTCTGTGCGATCTGTGATCACACTTACCCACTTGTTATTTTCAAAATCATCAGAGAAATGTTTATTTAGTTAATTAAATTTGAAAATCCAGGGAGGGGATCCTTCCTCTGCACTGTCTCTTTGCCCGCACCCATGGATGAATGATACATAGTGTGGCATAAGCACATAACTTTATTTTTCACTTTCAGTACAAAAAAGCAGGCCCTGCTATAGGATATTTAATTGGAAAATTGAATAGGAGAATTTAACATAGGAATTTAATAGGAATTGTTGTTTCAGAAACAATAAAAATTTCGAATCAATGCATTTCGTTTTAAAACATGCATTCAGTGTAGCAGTATTAACATATAGATTTCTGCCGCAAATTGACAGCCAAATAGTTTGTTGTAGGAAATTTAAATTAAAATTGAATGTTGCTTGGTGAATAAAATAGTCTCATGTAAACACATTAAAAAGCATTATGTAAAGTGTCTAAATATATTATAACTGTACAAAAAGTAATCATATATCTAACAAAAACATAGCTGTGAAAAAAGGAAGCCAAGTTCTGTAAAGACAGTGGCAAGAAAAGAAGTGATATCTAAGTGGGTGCCAAGTTCAAATAAAATTCACCCAAATTTACCTACTGAAGTATTATAGCATTTTTTAAATTGTTTAGAAATAAAAATTATTGATAGCATATTTATAATAAATCTAGAACTTGGCAAGTTTTTGATAAATGTTATGCCTATCAATTTCATGTCTTAATAAAATGATGTTAATATTAACAACAATGTCATTATAAAAAATTAATATAATTATTATTATAAACAAATGACTCATGTTAAAGATTTGATAAACCAATAAATACACAAATACATTCCCGCTCGTCTTTGGTTATCACTCTAGCACCCACCCTTCGGAAACCTCAATGCAAACAGACTAAAAGGCCTGAGAAAGAGACAGATACCTGTACGCTTGTTCTTGGTCATCCCTTTAGAGACTGCACCTCTTTAACCCTTCTGGGGCAAAGAGCTTTTATTCGTGACATGCTGAAATGATTCAATCACACCAGAATTAAAAAACAAATTTATTTAAAAATGGGTAAAAGCTTCTTTTCACGTATTTAATAAAATTAAACTTTTTAGTCCTGAATTCTAGTGTCAATGTGGCATTTTGCAGTTAAATTTAGGTGGGATATATCTTATCCCACCATCCTTCAAGGGGAAGGAGCTCACTCAAATGAATGCTTCCAAATATGAAATAACAAGTTTAGATATAATAATGTCATTAATAAAAATAAATGACTCGTAGGTAAAAACTTGCCAAGTTCTAGATTTATTATTTATAGATCTCATTATGCTATCAATAATTTTTATTTCTAAACAATTTAAAAAATGCTATAATACTTCAGTAGGTAAGTTTGGGTGAATTTTATTTGAACTTGGCACCCACTTAGATATCACTTCTTTTCTTGCCATTGTCTTTACAGAACTTGGCTCCCTTTTTTCACAGCTATGTTTTTGTTAGATTATATGTACACCATATTTACATGTGGATTTTAAGTGTTTATGTAAAATTTTCGTGAAAAGGGAAAAACCTAAGAGTAATTAACAATTTAGCTTTATGATTGTTATGGCATTTTAATGGACAAATAATATTTAAAATAAAAACTTTTTCAAAATATTTTGCTTGACCATTTCGAATTTGTCAAGTTTGATGAATATTTTTCAAGTTCGTTAAAGAAATTTCCACGGAAAGCTCTTTTGCTTTTATTTGCTTTAAACATTTTAAATACCGGTGTGGAAAATGTGTTCATTTACATCAAATTCTCTTCCAGGGACTATTACATGTTTTTCTGAAAGGCAGACGGCTTAAAATTAAATGTCTAGTATGAACAATCTGTTCAAATGTCTTAACTTATGCAGGTCTCCCAAATGCTGTCCCCCTTTTCTCCCTGAAGTCTTCCTTTTTAGAAAAAGGTCCCCTTTTATGCAATTTGATCTCCTTTCAGTGACTGGAAAAATCACGGCAAAATACAAAAAATGCTAAAAAGCTCAAAAATCATGTAGTATAAAATTTACTGCTTACTAACATTACACGTTTGAATGGAATAACGAGACGAATGAAGAAATACACACAATTTATTGTATAAATACGTACTTATCTCAATGCATTTTGATAACATCACACAAAAAACAAAAAAGTCAAACTGTCTCACAGTGATAAAAAATTAATATTCAGCACCCTAGGTTACATTGTTTTTGAGAAAATCTCATTTTTATGTTGCACTCAAATTTCGATTTACGGGCTTCAACAAAAGCGTTGAGCAGAGCTGAAGTTCGCCATTACTCATGATACACATTTGCATTCGTGCATGCACATTTCTCAGCATGGGACAATCCTCTTCAATACGTCAACGCCCTTTCAATGGTGGTGACTAGATGGTCTAGCCACCTTATTTTAATTCCAAAATTGACAATTGCACCAAGAATATTTTAATAAAATTTTGCTTTTGTAATGAAACTGCAAATTAGTGGGTTTTTATATTCTAAGAAATTAGTCTGAATATTCTGGAGTCAGTCAATTATTTCATCAGTTTACGAACAGAATTCTTTCGCCCCTGAAAGGGTTAATATAAAATTTTAAATTCATTGGAAATTAAATTTTTACTGACATAGAACAGTACAAGTCGCAATCTGCAATTGTGCACTGCTACATTTCCGGAATGTAAATATTCAAAATAGAAACGACGCTCATAGATTTCAGACATTTTTGGGTATATGGGAGACGATTTATCTTATCTGTGTGAACGAAATGTCGTTTCGTACTAGTTGATGCTCTAAAACTTTCTAATTGGAAATTTTGTTCTGTTTTCGATTTGCAATTGCTATTTTCCAAATTTCACCACTAGGGGCTCTACTGTCGTTTGTATTAGGTCGGGCATAGTCGCTTTACTATACAGTTACCTCACTTGCATATCTGTAGCTCTTTCCATTGGCAAATATATATATATATCACGTACAAGCACAAACCTCTTTTCAAGCAAAATGAACTGAGCCTGGAAATGAGTCTAGAAAGCTAAATCCTCTTCTCCAGACTGTGATAACTATACCCATTTCAACTTCTGTATGCGAAAGAACTGTATGAATAACATCATGACAGATAATAGAATTTTAATCCTTATAAAAAGAGTGAATTCCCTTATATGCATAATCAGTGTAGGACCTCCCTTAAAAGAATTTTGTCCTGAACAATATGTGAAATCTTGGTTGCTATGAGGAAGAAGATTAGCAGACGAGACAGTCGTAAATCACAGGGTACAGAAATCGCCTCTCATTATCGTTCTTTATAGAAACTTCTAAGATAGATGTGCCAATAAGCAATATATGGATAGTTTTTAATCTGAAATAATACACCAAACTAATTTTTGAAAAATCAGGTTAACCTGAACCCATGTTTTAGGAATCTACACTCAGCTTGAAATCAACCAGAACCGAAAACAGAGTTAGCTCTATCAGCAACAAAAATAATTACCCCCGTGAGGGTTTCCTCCCTCTCCCCATTAACCTTTCAAAAAATTTGCTGTGAATTTCAGAACTTTTTTTAAACCCTCTGACAGTCTTGAAAAAGGGCAAAATTTTAATGTTGTTTTCTCTGCATTTTGTTTTAATTGCTAAATAAATGTTTCTTTCAACATTTTATAAAAAAAAATATGAATGCAATCTTTGGAAGTATTAATCATTGTTCAATGTATTAAAAAAAAAATACATTAAATCAATAGAATTATACAGTCGAACTTCGTTAACGCGAACACTCAAAGGGAAACTTATTTTGTTCGTGTTATCCGAACTTAAATACATTACATACAACTGGACAGGGCACTGATCTCTGCAATTGGTCACAAGAAATTACTTAATTTAAAATATGGCTCTTATACCATTTAAATAAAGCAAGTGATTTGATAAGGCTCCAGTAATAAAACTCTACCTTAAAGAATTGGCATGTGTTTATCGTACTGAAACAGGGTTCGTACGGTCCTTGAAAGTCCTTAAAAGTGCTTACATTTTTCAAAGGAAATTTTTGGTGCTTAAAAGTACTTATTTTCATGCAAAATATGAAAAAAGTGCTTAATTTTACTCTCATATTAATTCTTAATCAAAGGTGAAACTCTTCTGCATTTCTTTTAATTTCTGATTTTAAAAAAATCTTAATCCTGCCTTGCCTCCCCTTCTTCTGAAACTTCACTTCCCCCTTCGTAATATCAAAGTTAAAAACTTCATTTTTTTTTAAACCTTTTTCTACTCTCAGGGATGCAAGACCTGCGCCAATTGCGCCAGACGAAGCCAAAATCGCCCAAGCTTCTACGAAACCGCTATTTTTTTCCATTTTGTGCCAAACCTGCGCCAAAACGTACTTAGTGCCAAGATGAAATTTAGCACGATTTTGTCGATCCAAGAAACAAAAAAAAAAATTCCATTTTTAACCTTTTTCTAGGCCGCTAATTGCGTCAAAAAAAAAAAAAGCAAAAAGCTGTGGTCAAAAGATCTCGAAAAACACCCGATGTTTGTCAAATGATCACGAAAAAACGTGAATTTTGTCAAAGGATCGCTAATTTCGTCCAAAACGCAGTCAAAAGATTGTAAAAACGATAATTTGTTTAAAAGATGGCGAAAAAACTCCGCAAATTTCATCTAAAGGTCGCAAAAAACCATAGATTTCGTAAAAGATCGCAAAAAACGCGATTTCGTCAGAAGATCGTAAAAAATATGCAAATTTCGTCAAAAGATCGCAAAAAACAAGCAAATTTTGTCGAAAGATCGCTGAAAACGCCCGATTTCGTCAAAAGATCGCGAAAAAGGCGCGAATTTTGCCAAAGGATCACTAATTTTGTCAAAAGATCGTAAAAATGCTATTTTTATTAAAAGATGGCGGAAAAAAACCCGCAAATTTCATCAAAAAGTCGCAAAAAACACACGAATTTCGTCAAAATATCGCGAAAAAAAAGTGCATTTTGTCAAAGGATAGCTGACTTCGTCAAAAAACGAACAAAACGAAGTCAAAAGATTGTGAAAAAACGCGAATTTCGTGAAAAGATTGCCAAAAATATGTGAATTTTGTCAAAAGATTGCCAAAAATAAGCAAATTTCATTAAAGGATTGCCAAAAATAAGCAAATTTCGTCAAAAGATTGACAAAAATAAGCAAATTTCGTCAAAAGATTGACAAAAATACGCAAATTTTGTCATAGCGAAAAAAACACCCCGTTAATTTTGTCAAAGGATTACCAATTACTTCTAAAAACGAACAAAATGGGGTCAGAAGATTGTGAAAAAACGCAAATTTCGTTATAAGATCTCGAAAAAACCCACAAATTTCATCAAAAGGTCACAAAAAACGCAAATTTTGTCAAAAGATTAAAAAAAACGCTAATTTCGTCAAAAAATAGCGAACAGCACACTGATTTGAACAAAGGATAGCAAAAAAATACGCAAATTTTGTCAAAAGATCGCGAAAAATACGCGAATTTTGTCAAAAGATCGCGAAAAATACGCGAATTTTGTCAAAAGATCGCGAAAAATACGCGAATTTTGTCAAAAGATCGCGAGAAATACGTGAATTTTGTCAAAAGATCGCGAGAAATACGCGAATTTTGTCAAAAGATCGCGAGAAATACGCGAATTTTGTCAAAAGATCGCGAGAAATACGCGAATTTTGTCAAAAGATCGCGAGAAATACGCGAATTTTGTCAAAAGATCGCGAGAAATACGCGAATTTTGTCAAAAGATCGCGAGAAATACGCGAATTTTGTCAAAAGATCGCGAGAAATACGCGAATTTTGTCAAAAGATCGCGAGAAATACGCGAATTTTGTCAAAAGATTGCGAGAAATACGCGAATTTTGTCAAAAGATCGCGAGAAATACGCGAATTTTGTCAAAAGATCGCGAGAAATACGCGAATTTTGTCAAAAGATCGCGAGAAATACGCGAATTTTGTCAAAAGATCGCGAGAAATACGCGAATTTTGTCAAAAGATCGCGAGAAATACGCGAATTTTGTCAAAAGATTGCGAGAAATACGCGAATTTCGCCAAAAAATCGCGAGAAATATGCAAATTTCAATAAAAGATCGCGAAAATACGCAAATTTCTTTTTTATTAGCATTAGAATTTCAATTTGCTCCAAAAACAGTTTTTACGGCTACAAAATTAATTTTTGCTGCTACAAAAATGGATTTTACTGCTCCAAAATTCGATTTTTACTGCTACAAAATGGCTTTAGTGCACTTTCATCCCTGTACTCTATTTCTTACTTTATACTGAATAAATAATCTGTCCGAAATTTCTGTAACAATTCACTCCATCACATTTCATTAAAATTTCATCTGAATTTCACCCTCAAAATTTTTCTTCCTCTGTTTTTCTTTGCTCCCCCACAGTACTCAAAGTTTAAAAACTCTTCGAAACTGTTTAATTAATTTTTTTTTTGCTTTGTCATTTTATTGCCACAATAAATAATCAATCAAGATTTCTTTTCCCCCCCGAAATTGGAATTTTCCTTTTGCACCCCCCCCCCCTTCCCCTTCCCCTTCTCCCCACAAACACTTAAAGAACACATGGAATTTAAAGTCTTTAAAACTCCTTAGTTTTTTTTTGTTTTGTTTTTTTTTTTGTAAATTTTTAGTAAGGTAAATAAATAAGTCATCTAATAAACTCCCTCCTTCCCTAAAAATATGCTTGTCCCTTTGCCCCCTCAACTTATAAAGTTTAAAATCTTAAAAATCATTGCTTCATTTAAAACTTTTTCTGCTCCATTAGTTAATTTATTGTAACAATAAATAATAGATAATACAGTTTTACCCCCCTCCCCCTTCCTTACCAAGCATACAAAATTTAAAGTCTTTTAATTATAAGTCTGTTGAACTACCCCCACCCCCACCCCCCTCAATAATAAGAAAAAATTATGTTTCTCCTCTTTATTTATCTTTACAATAAGAAAGTATTGGATTCGAGAAAATTTTCAACCGATTTACACGTTTTAGGGGTCAGATATCCTGAAAAACATGTTTTTACAAAATGAATTTGTGACTCTGTTTGTATGTATGTGACACAAATTTTGTGGGTGGTGTACCTCAAGAACTAACGCACAAAATTTAATAAAAATTTATATTCAGTTAATCCTCGATATAAATTAGTGTTGATTAGTTTTTGATGCAAATCGCCCAACAGGTGGCGCTGCTATGCTGCATTTTTCATGATTTACGCCATAGCTATATCTCAAGAACTAAAGCACGAATTTTCATCAAACTTCAGATTCAGGTATACCTTGATAATTATAGGTGCTGATCAGTGGTGTAGTCGTAAAAAAAACAGATGGTATACGCTCAAGGCAGATGGTATACCCTAGTGTATATATACTATAGCTTTCTTGAGAAACAGAGGGTATACAGTGTTTCTTAAAAAAATCCAGAAGGTATACGGCGTATACTCCCGTATACCCTCCACTACATCCCTGGTGCTGATTATGGTTTGGTGTTAATCTCCCAACAGATGGCGCTGCTATGCTGCATTTTTCACGATTTCTGCAATAGCTATATCGCAAGAACTAATGCACGGATTTTCATCAAACTTCAGATTCAGTTAGATGTTTACATAAGTTGTTGCTGATTAGGTTTTGGTGTAAATCACCCTACATGTGGTGCTGCTATGCTATATTTTGCAGGATTTGCACGGTTTTAACAATAGTCGTATCTCAAGAACTAATACACGGAATTTCATATCTTTAGAATCCTCATGAGGGGCATAGACCATTTAATTTTGGCACTCTGATAATGAATTTTGTAGTATTAACATGTATGAGATAGAAGAAAGTTGTGGGATTGGCACATCTGACTAGTTTTTTCTTCTGCTGTATGTTATTTTAAAATTTTCTAAATTTCTACTGCCACATGGTGAAATTCCCCCCGCCCCCTTCCCGTCCATTTGAATATTTAAAACTTTTACAAAAATGAAAGAAACCCTTATGCATGTTATGATTTATTAGTTTATTTAATTTGTAGGTCCTTAAATTTTTTTGGTTTTGGTCCTTGAAAGTCCTTAAAAGTACTTGATTTTTATTTAAAGAAATGTGTACGAACCCTGTGAAAGGTTGGCAGATCTGAATAACCTCGAATTTAAAAAAAAAAAAAATGATTATGCTAAGTTTTTTCTTCAATATTGAATAGATAATTATGCGTTTGTGCACATAAATGGGTGCTTATTTTTCTCTAAAAATGTGCTTATAAAGTGCTTGCAGGCGCTTATTTTTAAAACTAAAATGTTGCTATTCACCCTGGGTTTGACTGTATTACTTTAAATGTTGCTTGTATTGCAGTAAAACCTGGAGCTTAGTGAACATATTAACACCGGCTTGTCAGTGAGAGGGTTAAACTGCTAATCACCTCTGGGTTCACTCGCGTTTTCGATGTGCATCAAATGATATGATCAGACATTGTTCTGTGGCAGAACGTTAAACAAAACTGGTGTAAGTTATTTTGGCCATTTCGTTTCTCCTTTCTGCGCCCAAAATTTGATTTCTTTGTGCCATTATCGAGGGAAAAGATCACTAATTTTGTCAAATTAAAAAAAAAAGAATTGTCTATTGTTTGCAGAAAAAATCGCCAATATCGCCAAAAAAAAAATGAGAATTTCGTTGAAGATTCACAAACAAAAACACAAACTTTTTCTGAAAAAATGCTAATTTCATCAAATTATCGCAGAAAAAACAGGCTTTCATTAAAAAACTTCTTAAAAAGGGGGGGGGGGGGAGTGAATTTCGTCAAGCATAAAAACAGAAATTTTGTCCCAAGATCGCAAAAAAATGAGGAATTCATCAAAGGGCAGCGAAAAAACGAGGAATTTAGTCAAAAGATCACGGAATTTTGTCAAAGGAACGCAGAAAAGGTGCGAATTTCGTCATACAGCCGTGAAAAAACTGAAATTTCGTCAAAGTCCTGCAAAATTTGTTAAAATTGCAGAAAAAACATGGAATTTTGTGAAAAGTTCGTCAAAGTATCGTGGAAAAAACTCTAATTTCGTAAAAGGATTTCGGGGAAAATGCAACGGTCTCTTGCTGTGAATTTCAAAAAAAAAATTTTTAAACTCCGAATCACCCCTGGTTTCACTCACAATTTTGTTTTCTATGTGTTTCGTATCAAATGGTCAAACGTTGTTCTGTTGGAGAAAGTTAAACAAAACTGGTGTAAGTCAGTGTGAATACAAACTAGTGAGTGATAAGTTCTCTGAAAACAACGTATGGAATGTGCCAAATTCAATAGAATAAAATGGCAGTGGTGATTTTCTTCTTTCCTTTAATCTGCTTTTATATTTTATCACTTCACACGTTTTCTGCCATTTTTTTTATTTTATCTTCAGGCAAATTTGTTTTTTGCTACAAAAGTAAATGTTTTCCTTGTGTTTGTTATTTTAGCTTACTGTAAAATGTTTTTCTTCTTGCAAAGACTGTTTTTCTGAGTGAGTGAGTGCAGGTTCAAAAACTTGTTTTTTGGCCTGCTCCAAAATTTGAGTTTTGCTCACAAAATTCATTTTTTGCTGCTACAAAAACAGATTTTGTTGCCACAAAATTCATTTTTTGCTGCTCCAAAAACTGCTACAAATTAATTGAAATGAGTGTGACCCCTGTAATTGTTAACAACAGTTGTCCACCTGAAAAGACTTCCCTCAATCCGAAAAACTTTTAATTTATATTTTTTCCCGATTTAATTATAAATCTTTAGTAATGATAAATTAGTAATCATCTAATAAACTTCCTATTCCTCTCACCTATAAAATTTGCACTTCCCTAATGCTGAGAAAAAAATTTTCTCGGCTTAGATGGACTTCTTGCACCCATGATAGATATGGAGATGCATTAAATGTTGTTCAGTAACCAATGATATGTTTCATTTGGACGTTGCCATTAAACAATTAGCAAATAATCGTGATTTCTGTGCCACGTATTATAGTGTAATGTAAATATATATATATATATATATATATATATATATATATATATATATATATATATATATATATATATATATATAGATTACAAAATGTTACTTTTCACAAAAATTTTTACTTTTCACTAAATGGGGCCCAAGTTAAGAAACTTGCACCAACCCTTAAATAAAGTTTTCACAATTTTTTTTTTTTTTTTTTTTTTTAAACTGAAATTTGTGTTTTTTTTATAGGGTGGTCAAGCTGGCAATCCAGTTAGCACTCCTGCTGCACCTATTTCCAATCCAGGTATTACCCCCCAAGTTACTTCAGGAGCTACACAGCCTGCCCCTGCTGTTACTCCAGCTGCCCAGCCAGCTGCAGCTCCTGTGGCTGCAGCTGGCTATCCTGGAGCCTATCCAGCTCCAGGACAACAGCCACAGCCTGCTCAAGTACCTTATGGCCAACCTGCTCCTTACCCTGGTTATAACTATGCAGCAGCATATGGTGCTCAACAGCAATTCCCAGCTGCAGCGCCTCAATAAAAGTTGTATTTATGGTAAGCTATTTTGTTTGTTTGTTTATTAAATAAAATGCAATTTTGATTGCTGTTCATTGAGTTTGTTCTGTTTCGAAAGTTCCATTTTTTTTTTTTTTTTTTTTTTTTTTTGTTGTTGTTTTTGTTGTTGTTGTTGTTGTTGTTTTTCATTTTTGTGGGGGAGGGAAGTGAGAAGAATGAAATAATTTTCAGTTGTACTTCAAAGATGATCATATTAGGTTAAGATATTTATCTGGATTACCCATAAAACAAAGATCTGCTAATCTGATAAATTTCAAAGGAAAACTTTAAAATCTCAGGGAAAGTCCCTAAAACATGGAAAAATGATCAGCTACTCTGGGAAATGCAAGCAATCGCTGCTATCAAACTTGTTCGTGACTTATGTACTATAGCACTGCGGTCGTGGAAAATTGTGTTGATGTGTGCCGATTCACATATGTTCTTTGGGAGAGACCCCAGATATAAGCATGTGATTCTTCCATGAAGTATAACGTTTTGTCCGAATTACGCATAATCAAATTCATCAATAAGTCGCAACAAAAACTAAGAATTTCGTCAAACATGCAGAAAGCAGATTTCATTGACTGATTGCAGAAAAATTGTGAACTTCATCAAAGGGTCTCAGAATAAATAGAAATTTCATCAATTGCTCGAGAAGTGATAGCTTTTGTAAAACAGTCTTGGAAAAAAATTTCATCAAAGCTGTCAAGGGGGAAAAAATAGCAGATTTCGTCAAGTGCTCAAGAAAAAAAATTTTTAGCTTTTGTCAAATGGTTGCAAGAAAAAAAATCTTAAATTTCGTGAAATGATCACCCCTTTAAATATCACAAAATCATTTGGGAGGGGAGAGGGGGAATGAAATACAGTGGAAGCTTGTTAAGGTGAAGTCGAAGGGCAGTAAAAATCTTTTCGTACTAACTGAAAAAACAGAAAAAGGCACTTAGAATTTTAAAAATAACTCACAAAAACAAAATTATCAAAGAATGTAAATGATGTCTGCAGAGAAATATTTTATACTCATTTTATGTTAATTGGTATTTAAAAAAAAAAAAAAAAAAAAAATACATTTCTAACATCACTATACAAACACAGAACCCATACTCACACAGATACACAAATGACGATAGTAATACTATATGTACTGCAGGCTATTTCCATGAGTAATTGTAGTGGGTCACATGCTACGATTTTTGGTTATCAATATTTTGGAACGGAAAATGTGACTTACGTTGTTGGAGATATCTCATAAATTGAATGAGGCCAAGCAAACTTTGAAAATAACGGTGGCCAACAAGCATAGCAGTTATCAGCTGTGTCACTTACAATACAAAAACACATGGAAGTAGCCTGCAATATTCTTATAAAAAATAAATGAGTAAATAGAAATAAAATTTAAAAATATATTTACCTCTTCAAGACTTTAAAAAAAAAATTAATGAATTTTGTTTCAATTTTTGCATTCTACATTTGTTTATAAAAGCAGACAATTTTTCTAAATTGTCCACAGCACTTTTTCCCTGCTCATTCTCACAACTAGAACTCAATCAATAAAATATTTCTAGCAAAGAACTTTAATCGCATCAAGTACTCAACCACATGCTAGCAACGAAATAAATCTTTCACAAACGAATTTCAACATCGGCAGAGAAAAAATGCAACTTTTTTCACTTCCCCTACAGTCACCACTACACCCACCTCAGTCCCAAAAACAAACCCATACCCTCCCTCATCCAGTTCAGAAAAAGCGATAAACATGTTTAAAGTTGGAAAGATCACAACGAGGAAAATTTTTTATTAGGTACAATATTTACTTCGTCATTCATGTTCATACTAAACGATGCAGTTACAGTAAATTCTGTCTAAGACGGACTCTGTGCAAGCCAGAAATCTGTCTACCGCGGAAAATTTTCAAGTCCCTGCAAACCCATAGAAAATAACATTAATTCTTGTTGCATAAGCCGGAATCTGTCTAACGCAGAAACGGAAATGTTTTTAAGGTCCCACCAAAACCAAAATTTTGCATAAGGCGGAAAAAGATTTTAAACATGAAAAGAATTCCGTTTATGAAACTTTAAAACTGATATACGTATGTCATATACTCAATGCTGAGAATTTTAATTAAATTCCGTAATAGTTTAAGAAAGTTAATTTAAATAACTAGAAAGTTTTAATTAATTCTTGCATTTAAAAAATGAAATAATCATTTTTCCTATACACATTTGCATATAAAAATTATTATTATTATTATTAGAAGGATGCACATTTATGAAAATAAGTATTTTCTAAAGTACAATATATTATGTTTTAAAGTTGTACTCAAATTCAAATTGATAGCTTACTGTCTCCTTCCTGAAGTTATTTTGTCTCTGTGCGTGTATGTGGGTGAGTGAGTGTAAACTTCAAATTTGCAGGTATTACAGTAGTACTAAGAAATTAAATCTGATTTCATGTTATTTTGGCGCCATCTACTATAACTTAGAAGAAAAAAAACCAACACTATATAAAATTCCGAAAGTTACTTAAAAAAAAAAAAGTCTAATTTGTTAATATTACTATTATTTTATATATTTAGTAATAATAATATGCAAGGCGAAAATATTAATTATACGAATATTATAATTATATTAATTTATTACGAAAATATTAATTATACATATAAATATGAAGTTATGTAATACAGGGTTCCTACGGGTCATGGAAAACAGGGAAAAGTCAGGGAATTCGAAAATTTAGGCAAAAAGTCAGGGAAATGTCAGGGAATTTTTTAAATATTTGAAATGGTCAGGGAAAAGTCAGGGAATTTTTGATACACTACATCCATTATAATTTCTATTATCGTCATAAATGAAGAAATTTTGAATTAATTATTCATCCAATCTAAAATATTTATATAAAATTTATGCAAACTATATAACAATATGAAAAATAATGGAAATTCATACAGCACATACTTTTTTCTAGCATTTATCTAAATTAAAGTCCATTGTGGAGGGTTTTACAACAATATATAGGCTGAATGTTTACTGAGAAAGGTCAGGGAAATTTTTGAATAAAGTCAGGGAAAACCTTGAAAAGTCAGGGAATTTTTTTACCAGAATTGTGTAGGAACCCTGTAATAGCATTTCTCATTTATCTGTAAAGACTTCTTTAAGAATTTTAGTTTTCAACCGATTTTCGTGTGAGGAGAAGAATGAAAGATCATCGTCGTCGAGCAGTTTATTACAACTCAAGATGCACGCTTTTTATCGAAAACATAAAATGCTATTCGATTGACGTATGCTTCTTTCCAATAAATCGCGTGTTCAGAAAACACACAGGGACACAGCGTTCTCTTTAGAAAACAGCATACACAAACATCTACGTTTTATTATTATAGGTATAGTCTTCTGAAATTCTGAATACAGACATCCCCAGACTTACGTAAGTAATGCGTTCCGTAAACATTTGCAGTCGAATTTGTAAATTCCTTAGGTAAAATTTCATCAGAAACTGCAAAATTTATTATATATATAATACATTTTGCAGTTATATACATTTACACAATATTTTATAAATAAAGTAGCATGCAGCAGTATTTACTTGGATTTAAACTATAAAAGTATGAAAAAATATATAAACAAATTGAAAGAACATTTTTCAAATAAAAAGTATTTGTGGAATACGAGATTTATAAGTTTAAATCCACATCAAACGAACAGCTCTGAAGCTGGAAGAAAAGATACTCATTTCTTTTCACTGAAACTTTAAAATTATGTTTCGTTATGGTTTGAATTTGGCTAACAAAATTTTAACGGTTAAACAGTGTTTTTTTTTTTTTTTCTCATATTAATCAGATTTGTGTTTTATTAAAGATTTGTTTGTATATCCCAATAAAAATATAACTGTATCTAATATATAAAACTGTATTATTGTTGTGGCTTTTTATCTGCATATTTCGTTTATAAAACAATTATCAAAAGTGTGCAAATGAGCTAGTATGTTCATAAATGTCATTTTCGAAATTTCTTATGTAAATGTGAATTTATGCAAGTCAAGGGATGTCTGTACTGAACTAACTTTAGAAAAATCAGATTGACTTGAACCCAAATTACAGGAATCTACACTGGGCCTGAAATCGACCGAAATCAGAAATTAACCAGACCTGTGTCGTCGCCCCCCCCCCCCCCCCCCCCCCCCCCAAAAAAAAAAAAGAGCTCTCCTTCCTCCTCTTCCATTTCCTCCTGTAACCTTTCAGAATTGTTTTTTACCCAACACGAGTTGTAACGAGGCTGACAGTGTTCATCAATACTTCTCCATCCATAATATGAACGTTAGAATTTATTTCATTAATATCCAACACATGAAAGGAAATAAAATCTCTGCATATTTCTTGCATGTATATAAGACCATTAAAATTAATTACAAATTACCAACAAAAATTGTGAAAATTGTGGGAGTAATGTGATTTTGTGTACTGAACGTTTGAAAAATGAATTTCCATGCTGCAGAGTCACCACTCGGATAATGTCATCACTGCCTGTAATAAGGCCCAACGGCCAAGTTCCCGGCAGTTGATTTGCTTCCATTAATACAGGCATGTGATTTTTCAGCGAATTAGCGGAATTCAGCGAATTTTTTTTTCCTAATTTGCGGAATTCCGCGAATTGTAATTCTATTAATCTGGTATTTACATTATATCTGAAGTTCGCGAAAATGTATAAAATCAGTTACAAACACGTGATCTTTGCCCATCAATTTTGATCCAAGCAATCATAAATAATCGTCAATCTGTAGCCAGTATTTTGAGCCAGCCAATCACAAACCAATACATCTTTCAACTTCGGGAATATGCTTCACGCCTCCTTCCATGCGGGATAAGAAACGAAGGGAAAGGAAGTCGAAACAAACGATCGCTCGCTCACAATCGCAATTCTGTAAGTGAATAAGGGTTTTTTTAGTTATCTTGGAATGGCAACAAAACGCTACTCATGTTATGTTTATCTGTAAATGAAACAACAGCGTGCACGAAAATAATCGAAATTGATCGTTCTTTCTTGCCGAAAAATATGTGTGCATTGTTTCAAGTCGTTTTTGTATATTTTTTTTAACAGCATTTAGCTGGTGGCAGATAATTTGAGATATTTTATTTTTGATTTAATTCGAAAGTAAATGTATTAAGATTTGATTGCACATGCTGTGCTTTTATGAACTATGCTTGTTCTACAGAAATCGGATGATCAGAGAAGTGGACAAAGATGTAAAAAATAAATTTAAATGGGAATGGCTTGATAAAAAAGTGATGCTGAATTTAAAAGACTGTGAAATTTATCTTGTAAATATGACCAAGTATGTATGGATATATATAACTGTTTAAGTTTCAAATTCAAAGTGAGATTATTAATGTTCAACCAACCAACCAACTATAAAAGGGAAAAAAATTTTCAGCTATTTCAAATTTTAGCAATCACATGTCTGTTAATAGTACTACCTGACCCACCTTGATGTTAGGCATGGCAATCTTCCACTTTGATCTTGGTTGCAGCAAGGCCAGGTATTCCCTGCTCCAACGTTTGGCAAAGCCCAACTTCATGTTCTAGATAGACTGCCAGCGATTCTTTAGATTGGTTGTAGTAGTTGCTGACTCCTCAGGTATCGAATGCAAGACATCCCTTTTCTTTGAAAAAGCCTTCTGTTCTTGGATACATTTAAATTCTTCCTGAAAGTAAGAATTCTGAATCCAACGAACAATAGTTTCCTCGGCAGCTTTTGTTTCTTTGTAAGTAAGATGCGGTGAAGAAATTTCGGTTTTGTTAGACTTCTTGCATTTTTTGAAAATCTTTGGCAATATGCCAAAATGCAAATAATTTTTGCAAGCGAAGAGTGCTTTTGAAACAAATTATCGAATAGGTCATTTGATGTGCGGGTGTGAAAGGAAAAAATTGGATCAGACCTTTGTTCGACTTTGATTTGCTCATCAAACTCCTCAGCATTTGAGTCATCTTTGAGACAATTGGATGGGTCCAAAACCAGCCAACTTGGCCTCTTCCACCACAAATTGCAATCTGGAAGACATTTAGGATCAATACTGCGTAAAACGATATCTACAGGGTTCTCTTTGGATGGAAATGTCTCCAGTGCTTTGTAGGTAGAATTTCGGTGATTTGAGATGTTCTATTCGCGACAAAAGTCTTCCATTTACGCAGATGTGCAGATAGCCAAGAAAGGACGACTTTTGAGTCCATCCAGGTGAAAATATCGAACTTATAACTCTTTAGTATTTCCATGATAGAACGGAACAGCTTAGCTAGTAGGTGCACACCACAAAACTCTAATTTTGGCACCGAAATCTGTTTGATTGGAGCAACTTTGGTTTTAGAAACTAAGAGAAAAGAGTTTATTTTCCCGTTATAAATTTGTCAGCAATAAATTGCGGCAGCATATGCCAGTGTTAAGGCGTCAGAAAATCTGTGTAATTCAAATGGGTTACCGGATGAAAGCGTGACACATCTAGGAACAGACAATTGATTTAGTCCGTTAAAGGAAATTTGAAATTGTAGCAATTCGTCTGCAAGATGTTGCGGTATAATAGAGTCCCAGTCCCCCTTTGTAAGCCAAAGCTTCTGATAAAATACCTTTAAAGTTACAGTACAGGGCGAAATTAGACTTAGTGGGTTGAAAATTCATGCAGACTCTGCTAAAATATGTCTCTTTGTAAGAGGTGGAGTGAGTGTTAGTGCAGTTATGTAAATAAAACTATCTGATGTAGAGTTCCAGCTTAAGCCTAAAACTTTGGAGCTTCTGTTGTTGCTAGGAATTATTTCAAAATTTGATTCAGTGCTAGAAGAATCTATAAATTCATTAAGAAATTCCTGTAAATTTGAATTCCACTTCCTTAAGTAGAAACCATGCACGTCTAAACAAGCTGTAATTTCTTTGCGAGTTTCTATTGCTTCCCTAACAGTATTTGTACCGGATAATAAGTCCGCCATGTACATATCATGCAAGCATTTTTTGTGTAATCATGAGCGATTTGTTTTATACATCTAGTTGCCTGAAAAGATGCTGGCGCTAAACCATTTGTGACAGTTTTTAATTTGTAATTTTATATTTCCTCCTAATTATTAGACCTCCAAACTGTTTGCTGATAAATTTGATCTTCTTCGGCAACCAAAATCTGGCGGTACATTTTTTCTATGTCCGCAGAAAAGACTTTTCGAAAATCGAAAATTAAGTAAAATTTCAAAAATGTCTCGTTGTAACTTAGGGCCTACACCCAGAATGGAATTCAAGGAAACATCACTTGAAGTTTTGCATGAAGCGTCAAAAACTACTCTTAATTTAGTAGTGATACTAGAAGATTTAATAACCGCATGATGAGGAAGAAAGTAGTGTTCATTTTCATAATTATTAATGTTATTATGTGCAACTAATTCCATGTGATCTAATTCTTCATATTCTTACAAAAACTCTTTGTACTGATTTTCAAATTCTGGTTTTTCTCTAAATTTCCTTTCCATAGCATAAAAGCGAGAAATTGCGGCAGGTTTAGAATTACCTAATTCTGATTTAGATTGAATAAAAGGTAACTTAACCACAAAACGACCCTCGGAATTGAATAATTTTCCTGAAAATGTGATTCAACAAACTGCTCTTCAGGTGACAAAATTTGAGTATTCTTATTAAATACTTCTACTTCCCAAAAACGCTTTAACTCTTTATCAATATTAATTTCATAAATATGTAAATTATGTATCGAATTTGGAGATGTACTAGAATGTGGCATTTTCCCTGATACGAGAAAGCCAAAAATTGAATTTTGATCAATTAAATTGCTTTGCGTATCTGTTACTTGACCAGGAAGCAAAATAGAAAAAAAATAATCAGATCCTAAAATAATGTCTATTTTATTTGGTGTCTCGAAATGTGGGTGCGCTAAGTTTATATTCTTTAAATGCGAAAAATGCTTCTCATGTATTTTTTCCGCAGGTAATGGAGCAGTCAAATCATCTAGAATAAATGTCTTCACAGACAACTTGGTGTCAGCATCATAAATTGATGTAAGATCAAATATTACGTAACCCTTAGCAGGTGTGATTGTGGTCCGGGGGTAGCCCGGATTTCCGGGTTTTTCGATCGATCCTTCCGGGTTTATGAGATCATTACATTTGGTGGAAAAAACGAATTAAAACCCCTGAAAATATAACTGAAACTGTGATGTAAAAAAGTCATAAAAGATCGCAGGAAAACCGCAATTATCGTTAAAAGATCGCGGGAAGAACGTGATATTTGTTAAAAGATCGCGTGGAAATAAGCGATTTTAATCAAAGGATCGCGAGGAAAACGTGGTTTTCGTCAAAGGATCGCGGGAAAAACGCATAATTATCCCAGCAACGCGGAAAAAAGGCGTTTTTTGTCAAAGGATCGCGAAGTAAAAAAGCTATTTTCATCAAATGATTGCGAGTGAGACGTGATTTCCATCAAAGGGTCGCGCAAAAAACGCGTTTTTTGTCAAAGGATCGCAAGAATAAAAGCGATTTCCGTCAAATTATTGCGAGAGAGATCCGATTTCTGTCAAAAGATCACGGTAAAAACGACAGTTTTCGCCAAAGATCGCAAAAAAGGCAATTTTTACGAAAAGATTATGGAGAAAAAGACAATTTTTATAAAAAAGATCGTGAAAAAACGGCAATATTCGTCAAAAGATCGCGAAAAAACGGCAATATTCGTCAAAAGATCACGAAAAAACGACAATGTTCGTCAAAAGGTCGCGAAAAAACGGCAATATTCGTCAAAAGGTCGCGAAAAACGGCAATATTCGTCAAAAGGTCGCGAAAAAACGGCGATATTCGCCAAAAGGTCGCGAAAAAACGGCGATATTCGCCAAAAGGTCGCGAAAAACGGCGATATTCGCCAAAAGATCGCGAAAAAACGGCGATTTTCGTCAAAAGATCACGAATTTTATTGCCTTGCTGTTATAGCATCAGTTGATATTAGTATATTTTGCAGCGATAATTTTCAGGGTTTTTCACTTTGTATTAATTAATTTTCAGGGTTTTTCACTCCAAGTCACAATCACCCCTGCCTTAGTTATTGCGATCTTTGAATTAGACAGACCCTTTACGGGAAACCTAGCATTTTTCCTTTTAATTCCTAACATTTTCATGCAGGATTCGGAAACAAACATAGACTCTGATCCTCTATCACATATGATTCTTAAAGTGTGCTTTTGACCCATGCAATCATTAATATATACATTAGCAGTGGGCAAAGGTGCGAAAGATGTTTGAACCGCAAATTTCCTTTTTATTCTCATCAGGAATCGAACCGGGTTCTGAATCAGGTTTGTTTTTGTGGTTCCGGTTTTCATATTGCGTAATTTTTGCAGCTTATTTCCGTATAAACTAGTATGATGTTTAAGCTTACAATTGTAACGAGAGTAAGAGAAAATTGCATTGCCAGGTAGTATGCTTGTCCGACAAGCAATTAGCACATAACTTGTTTTTCTTAACAAACTGTCTCTTATCCCTGGTGTGCCCCACCAGTGGCTGAGAGGTTCTGCTCTCGAAGCTGGTAGACGGGAGGTGCTGGGTTCGAACCCAATCGTGCCCGTCGGCCTAACCGTTTCGGAGTTTTCGTGGTTTTCTTCGAAACCTTGGATTTCCATGCGTAAATACGGGTTAGGTTCCCTTAGAAAGACCCCCACGAAGGGCACTCCCCCTAGGGCCTATATCCCAAGTATAGATAATCGGCCGTCATAAATCAACCAACCAACCTTATCCCTGGTGCTTAATTCCTTAAATTTAACGCAGTTGTAAAGTGAGTGATTAAATTTACAAAGTAAACAATTGCTAATGCCACTGGAATAAGACCTATTGACGTTATATTGTTTCTCTTGTTTATGCGAACCTTCATTTTCACTTTTCTACAACTCTAAAGATGAACATCTATCATTTATAAACTGAATAAATTGATCAAAAGACGGAAAGTCTTCGCTTGAGGTCAATTTTGCCCATTCCTCCCTTGTTTTAGAATCAACTTTTTGTAATAAAATATGAATTAGCCATAAGTCACGGCCAGATGCCTTTTCATCGATTGATTTTAAGGCCTCTAATTACTTCATCTTATATATCTGATAAACAGTGTAAGCTAAATGCGTTCACTTGAGTAATGGGGGGAATGTCCAAGAATGTTTTAACTAAAGTAGAAACTTTGTTTTTTCTTATCATATCTCAACAGCAATTTTTTCCATGTTTCTGAATAACTGTTTTCAGAAATAAATAGGAATGTGTTTTATTATAGAAGCTGGTTCCTCCCCGAGTAGCCCTCTTAAATACTAGACTTCTGTATATTCCTTATGCTGTCATTATTATGAACTAATGATAAATATAACTCTTTAAACAGGGTTCATACTCATCAGGGGAATATGGGATTCCTGGGAAAATCAGGGGATTAAATTTGGGTCTTAAAAATCAGGGGAATCTCAGGAGATAATCCATAAAATACCAAAAACCTGGGGAAACTTGGCAAAATTATAGTCTACTCTGGGAAATAAAGATACTCTCTGCTATTCACATGCTTTGTGATGTCATAATGCAATCGAACTAAAACCCACCTTCAAACCTCATGAGACATCGAATCGAACACGCCTTCAACACAACCAAGCAAGCACTCCGGGGGAAAGATTTTTTTCTCCATGGTTAACTTATTCTTCATTCATGAAGTCTAAATTTGACAACAGCTTCAAATTTATTTTGAAAATGATATGATCCATAGAGGAAAGAGATAGATGGAGATGCAGTAAGGTGGCTGGGGGTAACAGCAACAAAGTAACCCCAAAATCCGTTACAGTAGGCCCAAACACGAGCACGTTCTTTCACGAAAAAAACTTTTAGTAATACAGTTTTTAATTCATAATACAATGGAGCGCTGCTTTAAAATGCTTAAAAATAAGCAGATCACTTTCATTTAGACCAAAAAAATGCACTGGTGATGTCAAAGAATTTGGTCCTTGTTCCAGGTAATTGTTTTGTTTGGGCCTGCTGTAGACATTTTAAAATTTGAGCGATAAATGGTTTCATATTGCAAACCTTTTTTACTGCATATCCATCTATCTCTTTCCTCTATGGATATGATTGCATGATTGTCAAGCGTACAGATCATGGATGTCTCGGTGGATGTAAATAGAGAATATTATGTGTATTATCTCGTGATTGTTTGTAGAAATATAGTTTCAAATGAAATATATCTTGAAGTAGACAGAAAGTCAAATATCAATCAACTCAAATGCATTATTTAATGGATGTAAAAGGATAAACGTTCATTTATGAATTCGTCAGTATTAGATTTTTGATATTTGTGTTTTCAAATTCTGAAAATATTTTTTTTTTGTGAAATTTTATTTTCATATCAAAATGAACGCTGCCAAAACTGTTTTCAATGTAGACTGAACAGATAAAAATGTGAATCCAGAATTTGCGTTTTGGGTTGAATATGCTAAAACTGATCCTTACAAGTTTCACTGTCGTTTCTGCCGGAAAAGGTTTTCTTTAATCTCAAAGGGTCTGGGAGTCAATGATTTTTTTCCCTGTAAAGATTAATTTTCAGAAAAAAAGTATTGTAAACTTTGAAATTTAAAAATAATCTATTAAACTTATTTAATTTTTTATATTAAACTTGAAACGCTTGCCAGATTTAATTTTTTTTTTCCCTATTGTGTGCAGAAAAGGTTTCTTGTTGTTTTCAACTTTATACTTTTACAAAATTTATAATAAATTAGAAAGTATAAAAAAGAAAATTTTTGAGAAGGATTTTTAATTGATTAAGCTTAGTTTTAGTTAAGGACTAGGAAAGTCAGTAAAACATAAAAATCATTATGTGTAATCTGTTAATGTAATCATCAGAAATATGCAGTTTGCTTTATTTAACTTTACTGTTTTCCTCTTTTAATAAAATGTTACATTCTAAAATTTTTGACTTATCATTACTAAAAGCATTTTACTTGATGAAAACCAATTTTCCCATTTATAAAGGATTTTCTTAAGTGACAATATCTTATTAAATTAAGCATTTGTTTGATTTTGAAGTATTTTAAAATTAGTGTACATAATGCAAGAAGTTTATAAAATTTTCATTTTTGACACATGTTAGTGTGCTTGTGATTCAGCAGATTTGTGGATCAATTTTTACAGATAATACATAATACAACTTAGGTAATTAGAAAATATATATAAATTGTATTTTATATCTGATGTATAATCTTTACTTTTACTGATTGCCTCTGATTGCCTATTCTACTGATTTATTTATTATTTTTGGGGGTAGGTTGGGACATACTGATTTTTAAAAATGTTGTTAATTGTCGACAATGAGAAATTATTCATCCTGGAAAATATATCAGGGGATTTTTTGGGAGAAAATGAGTATGAACCCTGTTAAATGACAACCAGTTTTTAAAATCACCATTAAATTGTTCTATGTTTAGCCTAGGTAATGTTTGCAGTTTGGCTTTGGTTTCATATTTTTTCTCAAATTCATCAATTTCAGATGATTCAGCTGGTAATTGAGCATCATATTTGTCAAAGTCTGAGTAAACTGTCTAATTTTTCTAATTTATTGTATAAATCATTTTTTTTTTAAACGTTTGCTCAGAGTTAATGAAAGTGTTTATTCTCGTGAGAGCAGATTTAGCTCTGCCACGTAAATTTATGGCTGTCTTTCCAATTCTTCAACAGCTTTTTTTGCGGCTTCTAAGTCGGTACTCATTATTCAAATAATGAGGTGAATAGCATAAAAAACAAAAGCCAAACCGATAATAATAATGTAAAATGTACTTATCTGTAATAAATGTGATGCGAGGTGCTCCGTTGGCTGTTGCAATTCCACATAAGAATGGTGAAAACTTTATTAAAAAATTGCGATAAGTTGATGTGCTGTACAGCTCTCCGTATCAAAAATGAATTCCAATGATGAGGGTACACTTCCAATGATAAGTTAATCCAAACTTGAAAAGATCTCTCATATGCCTCCAAAATTAATGTACCTAGACTGTGTGTTTCGTGTAGAAATAGAAAGCAAGTTGACAGGAGATTCCTAAACAATACTATATTAAACCCTTTACAATGTCCTGAATGGACATAGGAATGCATAGAATAACATTAAAGGTGGACCCCTGGTGCAGTGAAAAAATGATCTCAGCAAATAACAATGCTGTTGCGTTTATATATTGACTGCAGCAAAGTGTGCATTGCATTTGGATCCTATAGTGTAGGTGCGCAGAGATTAATCTGAACCAGGAACTGGCCTTTAAAGTGTTCTTGATATTAATAAACAAATCACGATAGTTATTTCAATAAGAAAATGAAAGATAATGTCTTTAAGTAAATATATAAGCATGAGATATGCAGACCTGCCAACTGCTCCGAAAAAATCATAGTTGCTATGAAAATCGGTCTTAGACTACGATTTTTTGCAAAAGACACAAATGCAATTTTTATCCCGCACAGCATATTTTTCAGGAGTGATTCTGTTGCGAAATTTCCAAAATTTCAAAGTATTCATTTCCGAAAGTTTTAAAAAATTGGCCATTAGTTCGAAAATTCGGACATTAGCAAATGCTCAAAGAAGAAAGGGGGGGGGGGGGGAAATGGGCTGCAAAACAAACTTCTTAATATAAAACACTCTCTTTGTGTATATTAATCACAAGTGAATTGTGTTTCTGTAAATATTTATTCAGGAATTCGCTTCCTTAGAAACAAGGTGCCATTTTAAGAATTTCTGGAAAAGAGCGGGGAAGGGGTTCTTTGAGGGGCAAGGTTTAAAAATAATATACAAAATCACACGATTTGTGATATAAACTACCGCGAATTTTGACAAATGCTCGTATAAAAAAATCAATTTCGTCAAAGGGTCGTGGTAAAAAACGCAGTGCTGATTTTAGGGGGTGGGGAAATGCCCCCCCCCCCCCACACACACACACACATAAGATTTGAGATTTTGTGTTTTCAATGGTATGAATTTTGTCAAAATATCACAGAAAGAAAACGCGAATTTCGTCAAAAGATCAGTAAGAAAATGCAAATTTTATCGAAAGATCGGTAAGAAAACACAAAATTTCACCGAAAGATCGCAGAAAGAAAACACTAACTTTGTCAAAAGGATAGCAGAAAAAAACGCAAAATTCACAAAGGATCATGGTAAAAAAAATGAGAATTTCATCAGAAGTTCATGGTAAAATGTGTGGATTTCAACAAAGAATCGTGATAGAAAAATGTGAATTACGATTGCGGAAAAATTATGAATATCCTGAAATGATCGCAGGAAAAAATCCCGAATTTCGTCAATTTACTGCGCTGGGCTAAAAAATTGGAACCAGGCCAAAAAAAAAAAAAACTGTGAAAAGAACAGAAACTCTAAAAACCATATAAAAATTTTCAAAGGAAAAAATTTACTATATTGAGTTGAAAGACTGAAACCTTATTCCTTTTACGAATGTCAAATGATGGCTGTGTAACCCAAAAAACCAACCAACCAACCTCCAGATTAATTTAAATTTTGTGTGCTATGATTTCTCATTTTCAAAGGTTGACAGGTCTGGATATGGCTATTATTCAGTAAATGGTTTCTCGCTAGATTACAATGATTGATGATCGCAGTCATGAGCTGTCCAGACTAATACTGTTTACCTAAACATAACTCGTTGAAAATATGCCATTTGATGATGAGTTATTCACTTCACATTGTACCTTCAGAAGTAATTTCTTCTTTTTTGTTTTCTGAATGGCATCCCTGATCTTTAAACGATTCTATCTGTTGCATCTCCTTCCAAACATAATTTAGTTTTTTCCTCTGTATTATATAGTGTGAATTTATTTAAAATAATTATGTCAAGTTAAATTAATTTTTTTCTTCTCAGGTTTTTAGGAAGCATTTTGATTTCTTCCAGTCTTCATTTATTGTGTAGTTAATTCATCAAGATCATTATATCATCAGTTGTTATTTGAAGATATAAAGTCTGCGTCATGATGTACAAGCTGTACAGTTAGGAAGAAATCTGTGAATAATTTGCCATTAGATCATAATTTCACAATTGACTGAATTATGCAGAACTTCACTGAAAGTATATTGAAGATTTTGAAGCCACAATCTGGGAATTTGTTTTGAGTTGTGTTTATCATTGGACTTGTTTCAAAGACTTTCATGCTGAGTAGTTCTGTTTCATCTTTAAAACTATTGACATTTCTCACTGAAGCTATTCTTAGGCTACTGTAAAATATTTTATGTGATTTTTAGAAATTGTCAATTGTCATAAATAAATTAAAAAATCAATTTTTTAGAATTTTCTTTGCATTTTTCTTTTATATAAAAGAAAAAAAATATATATATTCAGATTTTATTTTTCTGAAAAGCTACTTTTTAAAAAGAATAATTTGTAGCAATTTTGAATTAAATGGCCTTTTTATAATAATAAAATTGGTCTTTTAATACATTGACTTTTGTTTCTGAATTAATTTGTCATTGATTCAATATTTTCTGTCTTCCACTGGACTCATTATTAGTTCTCATTATTAAGACATTTAAGATCAGCTTATTTTTGTATTATTGTTTTTTAGGTGTCAGTTGTATTATATCCATAGATAAATTTCATCTAGTTTTTATAGCTATTTTCCGTTACACTAAACTAGAGGTAAACAGACTGACCGGTCGATTCTCCACCAACCTTTAACTTGCGGTTCAACTCTCAGTTGAGAAACCTTCGGTTGACAAATCTAACTGCCGATTAATATTTCGAATTCATCGATAACTTTCAAGCCGCGATTATGCGACCTGAGTTAGTCAACTCTCGGCTGAAATCTGTGTAGTTGATTGACCAAAGGAAATCACATGACCTAGTAATCCTCTCTGCGAGTTCTGTCCTTCCTTGACACCATCTTAATCTGTTTCTTTTCAATAACGAAACTAAAGGCAGTATTGAAATTGGAAATGCATACTTATGTTTAATTTTTAAATAAATTCTTATAAGTGAATGTGCAATTACCATTTTGATTTTATGATTTTGTTCGTTTACAGAAAAAAAAAGTTTCAATAAAATTCTTAAACAGTTGACTAAAAAAAAAAAAAAAAAAAAAAAAAAAAAACTCGATTAAAAGAATCATTTTCTTTAATGTAAGTTTAATAAACAATTATCTGATCAAACTAGTAGTATAAAGTAGAGTAAAAGTAAATAATGCAATAGGTTTATTTATTTTTTTTTTACAATGAATATTGGATATGAAGATATTTTCATATAATTATTTCTAATGCATATATATTTTATTTAACAAATGTCTGTACAGATTCAATTAAAATATCTTGGATAAAATAGCATGCCGGTAGCAAAAAAAAAAAAAGACGAGGCCTTTTTAAAGAAAATCCTGTGTTGATTATTACACATTTTTTTAGAGATCATGTCATCAAACTTTAGAAGAAGGCCGAGAACATGTATTAATGTTCTTGATGTATTGCGAAATTAAAGAAAAAAAAAAAATCTTCTGAAAAAATGTTTCTTTAAAACAAAAATCATTATTTCAAACTTACTAAGTATGTAATAAAAAAAATAATTATTTATCTATTATGAACAATTGATCACATATACACAATTCGGTAGAAAATTCATGCTTTAAGCAACTATGAATGAGGGGCTCAAATGGAAGAAAATTTGTTTTCTATTTTTTCATTATTATTAAAAAAGAGAGAGAGAGAGAGATTTTTGAATCATATATTTTACAAAATTGGTATGGAAAGAACATATTTCCATTTAGATTTGTTAGATGGCGCCACCAAAAAATGCTTTGTAAATCAATAAAATTTGAAGCTTCGTTTTCGACACACAAATTAGTATTATTTTGCATTCATAGAGCAAAAATATCCAAAAAAGGGGGGGAAATGTAAGTGAAACATTCTTTTATAATACCATCTTTAATAATTGCCTCGTTTAATTAGTAAATTCCAAAATGCTTTGTTTTAAAAAAAGAAGCATCAGCGCACAATTTAAAATGACCACCATCTTTTTTTCTACTAGGCATGCGCGGTTCACTAACCTACCTACCAGAGCTTGGTTGAGTAAGTCAACCCCAGGTTAGTATTTACCTCGAATTTCATCAGGTTGGGTAAACGGAGAATTGGATTTCGCATTCAACTGAGAGTTAAGCTCCAAACGCGAGGTTGAAGTTGACAAAGAATTACCGGGTGAAAGGTTTATAAATAATAAAGCCTTTGTGATTAATTCAGCTATTAACTCCTTGTATGTGGCTATTACTAGAAGCTACCACAAAATTCGTAAATTGGTCATCGATGCAAAATGCAAATTTCGTCAATTCGTCGAAAAAAATCGCAAAATTCGTCAGTTTGATGCCGATTTCATATATTGCCCCCCCCCCCCCCCCCAAAAAAAAAAAATCTGTCATTTATAAAAATCGCAAATGTTGTCAATCAGTTAAAACTTCACTGAATTATAATGTAATATATTGTATAGTTATATATATTAATTACAAATTTTTCACTGTGTAACTGATAAAAAAAAATTTATTTCCTTTTTATAAATTCATTAAAAAAAAAAAAATCTTTTGTATTTAAAAAGTAAATTATCTAACCTTTATTTTAATTTTTTTTTTTGTGTGGATAAGCGCAAATGCTGTAAGGTTTTCAGAGAATATTTATTAAAAAGTATATTGTTCACAACTTCAGAAATGCTATATGACTCCGGATGAGTCCTGAGTGTTCAGGATTCCTAAAATTTAACTGGTTTACTCCTGTTTTCTGCTCTTGTAGTGATGCCAAAGCTTTTATTTATTTATTTATTTTTTTTTTTTTTCACTTGAAGAAAATCAACTTAAGTTTGTTATTATATATGAAATTTCTTCCCATGGTACCTTAATAAGTTAAAACACATTATTCTTTAAAAATTCTCTAATGTCTTGAAAATGACTGTTATAAAAAAAAAAAAAATTAAAAGATTTGATAAGATTTCTTTGAAATAGATAATCAGTGGGGTGGCTATTTTCCCCTATGTGTTATTCTACGTCATTTTTATGCATGTATCTAAGCAGTCCTTGAAAAGTGCTTGAATTTTATTTGTTCTCGAGTATATGAACCATGTTCTCAATAACTAGTTTGCCAATTGCTTTTATCCATCATAAATTTAGCCCTACCAGTGGCTGAAAGGTTCTGCTCTCGAAGCTGGTAGACGGGAGGTGCTGGGTTCGAACCCAATCGCGCCTGTCGGCCTAATCGTTCGGAGTTTTCGTGGATTTCCATGCGTTAATACGGATTAAGTTCCCTTAGAAAGACCTCCACGGAAGGCACTCCGCCTAGGGCCTATATCCCTCGTGTAGATAATTGGCCGTCAAAAATCAACCCAAACCAACACATCATAAATTTAGCAAGAATCGTCTGCAGGTGAACTGGAATGAGCCCGTGTTAATACAGGGTTCCTACGGGTCAGGGAATTCGAAAATTTAGGCAAAAAGTCAGGGAAATGTCAGGGAATTTTTTAAATATTTGAAAAGGTCAGGGAAAAGTCAGGGAATTTTTGATATACTACTTCCATCAGAATTTCTATTATCGTCGTGAATGAAGAAATTTTGAATTAATTATTCATCCAATAATTTTGTCAAAGATCGCGGGAAAAAACACAAATTTTGTCAAGGAATTGTGAAAAGTATGCGAATTTCTTCAAAAATCGTAATAAAACGCGAAATTGTTCAAAGGATAGTGAAATAAACACGAATTTTATCAAAGTTCGTGGGGAAAAAACGATAATTTCGTCAAAAAAACGCTAATTTCGTCAACGGATTGTGGAAAATACTAATTTTGTCAATGGATCGCAAAAAAACCGCGAATATCGTCAAAGATCGCGGGGAAAAAACACTAATTTTATCAAAGATATTTGAAAAAAAAAAAGCTAATTTTGTCAAAGGCACCGGAGGTGCATAACATCAATAATTACTCAGACCTTTTTAACGATATGTCACATGAGGGGTCTTGGCTATATATAGAGAAGTACCCCTGGGGGGGACACCGGAGGTGCATAATATCAATAAGTAGTCACAGACCTTTCCAACCATATGTCACATGAAGTGGTCTTGGCTAAATTTAGAAAAGTATCCCCGTGGGTGGTGCATAACATGAATAAGTGGTCACAGGTCTTTCCAATATGGAACATGAGGAGTGTCAGCAAAATTTAGAAAAATGCCCGATGGCAAAGTGGGTAAAGGGCAAGTAGGTTCTTAATATGAATAAGTGGATTTTCTAATGATATATCACATGAAGAATGTCGGTAAAAGTTACGAAAGTGTTCCCTCCCAAGGGGCCAACTACCGCACTTCCCGGAATACAACCCAACTTTTTGAAATTTCATATATTATAAATAATACCGGATGGCTCCGTAAAAAAAAAATCCGATCTAAAATGATAAAAATGCAAAAAAGTTTGAAAACTCCCCCACCCCACAGTGGGAGCAAAATTGGGGAGGGGGTACGAAAGTCATAATATGAAAGAGTTATCCGAGAGCTTTCTGCTGATATATCACATGACGGGTTCAGAAAATGTTTGAAAATTGCTTCCCCGACCCCTCCCCTAGTGGGTCCACTCTTTCGACCCGAAATTCACGCAGCCCTCACTTTAAAAATTTTTATGTTAAATAAATAATTACCAGAAGGCTCCAGTGGTGGGATTCAGCCGGTCAGTTAGAACCAGTTATTAACTCGTGCTGAGTTCAGCGAACCAGTTGTTAAAATTATACTTTAAATGCCAAAACCTGCTACTATACTTTAAATGCCATTTACCTACTTTCTTTAAATGTTTATCTGCACAACAGTGTTTTCTAAGTATAACACTGTGACATGTTCTGACTTGTTTCATTCTTAAAAAGTATATACTATTGTGGGATGATACTTCTATTCATTAATCATAACTCATTTCTAAGACGAACACTGACATTTATTAATACGAAGACAAAACAAAATACAGTTAGTTGCACTTTTCACAATCGATATTTAGCTTAAAAGCAACAATTTTCGGCTTTATTTACTTAACATCGTCGAATATTTCCTAAGATTTTCATACGTCATTTAAATCTAATTTATATTGTCGAAATATTCTGCAACAGCCATCGTCGAATTCTTTCTTGTTTCCACTTCACGCAGCTTCGTTACCTTTTTAATCTCGAAGCGGAGGGCAGCTTCGGGAGCATTCAGTCTGAATCTAGGTGTTACTTTCGAAATTTCCCACACTGTATATTTTTTCATCACTCCTGTAAAAAGCAAATTCAACTTTAAAAAAATGAAATTTTGAAGATTTGAAGAATCCCAAGTCAGTAGACCAGGCTAATTCTAGTTATATGCCATGCTTATTCAACTTTACAATAATTATTTATGTTCGAATAAAAGGTACTTTGCTTTGGCTGCTTCTTTTGAAAACATACGGAACGTTCCCTGTGATTCGTGATCAATAGTTACCAGTTAAATCGTTAGATTTATTGGTATACTTTCAAATGCATTTTTTTTTTAATATTGTTCTTTATATGTTAGAAGTAATTTAAATCAAAGTAGTTATTTTCGTAAATGTAACAAATTTTAACAAGATCCTTAAGTCTCATAAGTTATATTTAGAAAAAACATATTCCATGCTCTAAAAGTGCTATTACATGGGAAAATTTGAAGCGACAAAAACTGCCTACGACTCATTAGTTTTTCAAGCAGTTCAGGAAGAGGCTTTTCTCTAATCAGTTTTCCAAGCATTTGATTGGCTGTTACAGGCAACATTGCTCACTAAATAGTGCAACTTTTTGAAGCCTTAGTTTTAACATGGTGTTGCTCGAAAGTAACGGCAACTTTGACACATCGTGTGATAGCACTTTAACAAATTAAAAAACATTGTATGGTCTAAACTTGCCGAGTCTTGATATTTTGTATTTTACGACTTTCCAGCGATGCCTGGCCTGTTTTTTGTACCGAAAAATGGTAAGAAATTCTTAAAATTCAAAATGTCATAACTCGAGAAGGTTCTTTCATGCAAAAATTTGTTTTCTAAATATGTTATAAAACCCAAAGGACAGCATAAATTTTAAATTTTTTCTAAAGAAAAAAAACGGTTTCTAAGATAATGAAGAACAGCATTTGAAATATTTTTAAAATTAGAATTATTCTAAATTTAACGATTTAGGAATTAATTCTTGGTCAGCGATAATAAGGGATGCCCTACGTATTTTATAACTGATATTGCCTTGATGACTGTATATTTTAAATGAAATTGCTCGTGTTTCAAAAGCACTGCGACACAAGAATAATAGCATCATAAAAGATGAAAACTTATGATAAAATTTATTAAAATGTTCGAAATACTTCGGAAGAAAAAAGCATATGCAAAAGAAAACCGATAGGGGTTTTATGACTTCAGAAACTTGAAAAAATATTAATCTTTTAAAAGATAATGTGTTTTAGTGAGCTAGGGAGCATGTTTTTTAAAAACAACATAACGAATTAAAAAATATATATTAGGCTACTGAATTCTGAATATTTAAAAACAAAGTTGTAGTGAATTTGAATATAGCAATGAACTACGGTTTTTTCTCCGTCAGTTTACTGGAATATTGGAGTAGTAATGTAATACTTCTATTGAAAGCAGCTGAAGAATTATTATTTATATTTAATGATACTTAATATTAATGATTATCGAGGATTTATTGACTATATTTTTAATATTTTTCTAAAACTATGGAAGTTTTGTAAAGTATGCAAAAGGTTAAGTATATTGTCAAAATCATTGTTGCAAGTTCAACAGAAATGAAAAAGAGGTTTTCAAAGCTAGACATAATATAGTGGGAGAAGAGAAGTTGACAAACTTTCTAATGTATCAAACATAATAAAGATTAGTCGAATTGGCTTAAAAAGCTCTAAAAGAATGGGTTCCTATACTTTGATAGTGAATTTGCATTAAGAAAGAAGTGCACATCCAATAATGTTCGAGCAAAGACAAAGAAAACTTCATCGAGGGAAAACGTGGCACTCGCTATCATCTTTCCTACGTAAAAAAATCGACAGATTTGGTGGTAAAGGAATCCTTGTCTGAGGCAGAATAATGTTGGGGAGTCGTATACCACTGCACGTCTTCGATGCAGGTACTGTCAATGCACATCATTATAGGGATGAGTTCCAAGAAGCCTATGTGAGGTTGTTCCGTGGTGCTGTAGGCCCGAAATTCATGTTTTCGGACGATAATGCGAAGCCACACAGAGCTCGCACTGTTGATGATTTTCTTAAAGAAGAGAATATTCGCCCTATGAATTAGCCCTCGAGGTCTCCGGACCTCAAACCTATTGAACATGTTTGGGATGGTCTAGGAAGAGCAATTGCACAGTGTAACACCCCTCCCAGGACTTAAAAGCCACGCCTTTGGAAAAATGGGCTTTGCTGCCACAAACATTTATTTACCCGCTCATAAACAGTATGAGAGCTCGTTGTGAGACTTGTACAGCAGTGCACGGTTAGACAGACTTTTCCCGAGATAAGTGCTTTCTCTGATTCATGATTCAACACTTTTTGATGTACCCTGTTTCTTAATTCACAATTAAAATCTTTTCCATATTGTTATGTTGCTGTATTCTTTCTCCCCTTGTAATATACCTCTGTGTCAAATTTCGTGGCAGCACAGAGAATAGTTCATCAGTTTTCACAGATTTTATGTTTGTGACCTTAATTTTGGACATGAGTGTATTTAAGTGTTAACTATATGAAAAAATATACTAGCTTTTTGAATACTTCTTTTAACTTTCAACGTCATAAATATAAAGTTATTTTCTCACTAATAAGTCACAGGATACTCAAAACAATTTGAGTATATTTTTGCTGCTTTCAATCCGAAAATGTATAGTGAGCTGATGAATTTATTTCATCAACAATTGTTATCCATGGACAGTTATTGAATGAAAGGTTTTTAAAAGATGTTGAATGCTTTTAAACCGAGCTAAATTTTATTATTGATACAAAATTTCCAGATATATCTTCTTCTCGTGTGCATTATTGTTACTACAAAAATAATTTTAGAGCCATTTAAGTCTAATTAAGGAAGACGACATTGGCGAATATCTCGGCGAAATTTGCGGCTTTGGTGACAAAACCTAACACAATACTCGCATTAAAAAATAGCCAGAAATCAAGCACTTACCACTCATAAGGGCGACTTTATCGAGATTAACTACGAGAAATTACAAGCATTTATCACCAGCACAAGGATGTAAAAATGAATGGTTGACATTCAGTGAGTTAGTATTCTCACGAGGTTAGAAACTTCATTAATATCCGAAGCTCTTGCTATAGTTATTTAACGCGTTCATGCCGGCGCAGTGGGTCACACTCTACTGTCTCAGAGTTGTCAAGTCTCCTGCTTTTTGCACACCACTGTTATTTTAGAGAAAATGTTGATCCTTTGAACCGCCCAATATCTCTAATTAAATAAAACAACATTTTCTGTATTAAAATACTGGTATCCAAAAGGCCGGAGACTTGCCAGCTCTGAGACAGTCGAGTGTGACCCACCGCGCCGGCGTGAACGTGTTAAATATCTAGCTGATTGCAACTTTAGATCATGAACATAAGTGAGTTCTTAAGCTCAAATTTCTACTGTTTTGATGCATTTTCTGATAGAAATTTTGATCAAAGTTTCATGATTTCGGAATATCTATACTATAAGTTTCTCTGTGTGTGTGTGTCTGCGATGGTAGGCAAAATCTACGGCACGTACAAGGCCGAAAATTTGTGAGAAGTTAGTCTAAGGCCTCTCTTGGTGCACCTGGGACTGAGAATTTTAAATTTCTAATAATTAGCTGAGTTATTGATTAAAAATTACAAAGAACGCTCATTGAAAACTCATCTCTCTTCTTCCGAGAGAAAAAAAACGCTCGCACGTGCGCAGACGCCCTATTTACGTATCAGGAGCAAAAAAGGAATTTTCGGTGATATTTTGTCATGATTTATTAACTTCCATCGGCCAAACCACTGTAAAGTTAAAAACGGAAGACATATTCTAAAAGATCACACTCTATGTTTCAAATGCCACAATCAATTTTAAAAATATCGCAGTTAACCCTTCGAAAAAATAAGTTAAAGGGTCGTTTTGACCCCTTATAGTAACGTCTCTGCAGGACGCAATTTTAGAGGTACCGAGAAACCAAAAATATGCTCAACATAGAAACCGTCTTTTAATCTATGGTGCTATCGATTTTTAAAAATATTGTTTTCTCAACCCTTACAAATATACTGTCAAATGCAGGTCACTTCGCGCTTCACGTAGACTATATTTTTTCTACGCTAAAAGTAACTAAACGTCCGTCTAAACACCGTAATTAAACCTTAACTTTTTAGAGCATCTCAATAGATGAGATTCAGATCATCAATTAAAATTTTGAAAGTTCAGACAGGTAAAAATATTTTTTACAAAATAAAATGTGTGAAAATTTCGAAGAAATCAGTAAAAATCTGCGTGTTTCATTTCGGTTTCGCTCGCTTTCTGTCATAGACTCCAGAAATCAAATTACGCAGAAAATAAAATATTAAATAGCATATACTTTCAATTCAACATTTTTTCGCCATTTTTTTTTATTTAAAAATATAACTTCAGACAAAATGGAATTAAAGATATAAAATCATACAAATTTGACTGTCATTTAAAGTTATTGTCACGGGCACGGGCAACACCGAGCGGGTCAGCTAGTTTATTAAATAAATTACGTCGCTTCACTAGGAAACATGTTTTAGAATTTTTTTTTACTATACCAAAATATCAGTTTTATAACAATGTTCTTATAATATTGGAAAGTGTTTCCTAATCTATGTGATGCTTCATTTTCCTTTCATGATCTTACATCAAAATTCATTCGGCAGCGAACCAGTTGTTAAATTATTTGAATCCCACCACTGGAAGGCTCCATAAAAAAAAAAAAAAAAAAAAAAAAAATCCACATCTAAAATTATATTTATTATAGAAATCGCTACGGTTTTAAAAATTTGTTCACCCCTCCCCACCCCCAAAATTCAATTTTGGGGCAAGAAAGGTTCATAATATGAAAGAGTAGTCAGAGAGATTTTCAAAGATATATCACGAGGGATTTCATAAAAGTTTGAAAATTGCACCCCTGTGGGTCCACTCTCACGCCCCTTGAATACTCCCGGAATTCCCGAACTCTTATCTTAATATTTTTATATTTAATAAGTATTATTTTTTGAGAGCTCCAACAAAAAACCCATTTAAATGATAATTGTCTGAGCGAAGCGAAGGCTAATACTCAGTGAAATATTACTGTATGGATGCATTACAACTACGATGGATATTAACGCCATGTCCTAATAAAAACCTTTCGTCAAGCATAACTCAAAAAATATTTGTTGGATTTCGTTTCTGATTGCACTAGAAGGTACCTATGAGGGTCGCCTACTGAATGCACCTACTATGAAAAATAAGTTCCAAATCGTTTAAAAAGTATATAAAAAAACTGATAAAAAAGCACAATTTATCCGCATACGTCACAGAAATTTGGTGTGCATCACTTTCACCGGTTGATGTTTTCGTAGACAACTGGTTTGAACACATGGAGCAAATAAAAATAAATACGCACTCAGCAATATTGAAGTGCCATAAAACATATTTAAATTTAATCAAACAGGAAAAGAAAGAAAAAAGGCATAAAAACTTTGATTTGAGATTTTGCGCTCAAGACTTTTTTGAGCGACTTTTTTCAAGACTTTCATTTTTTTTGAGAGAGATGTAATCTCTCAATAGCTTTTTTTAACCGCCAAAAGTATATTTTATATTTCGCGTGTGAAAATTAGAAACAATTATATGATGTTTAATAAAATATTTTGCTTTATAGCATCATTTCTTCTTATTTTGTTTATTTATTTTTTTTTTTTTACATGCTTTCTTTTAACTTACAATTATATTTGTCTGTGGCACTCAAATCTTGTGATTCATTTTTCACCCACTTTCTGTTGACATAGAGTTTTGAAATTTGGAATATATATGTATTCCTGAGGGCAATATATGAATTGGACATTGATTTTTTTTTTTTTTGAAATTCGATCCCTAAGGGTTCAACGGAAGGGGGGGGGGGGTGAATTACTTAATGGTTACGTTTGAATTTCTATAGAGAAATCAGCATTAGCTTCAACAATGAGTATTTTTAGAAAAGTACTAATGGCAGGTGTTTACCATGATATCACCAAACTTTGGCCAACATGGCGAAATATCGCCAAATTTGGCGGCAAAAAAATTTCTATATATGAAGCCAACTTGGAGATAGCTGTCTAACTTGGCAAAATTCCCATTTAAATCCATTTATCTTCCATAATTGAACTCACCGAATTAAATTTAAACTCCGTGCATTTAAGGCTTTTTTCAAGACTTTTCTACCATTTAGTGCATTTAAAAAATATATATATTTTCTAAATTTTTGTGAATTTTAATGAAAGCATGATTTAAAAAAAAACAATTTACATTTACATTAATTCTTTTTAGTCTTCAAAAATTAAATTAGTACTTTTCCTGTATAAGAGCCTTGGCGAGGTAGAGAAAATAGGTTTGGCGAGACAAGTAAGCTTTTTATGCGTATTTTCGTGCAACTTATTCATTGTTTCATATACTCAAACAATTTTTTAAAGATTTATACAATTTATTTTGTGTTAACAAGCCACTTACCTATTTTTGGATACAAACAAAAGTAAATTGTGTATAAAAAGCAATGATATTATATATATGAATAAAATGTTTATATTTATGGCACAGATGCCATAAACGAACCGGGTTTGGCGTGATTTTTTATGCCAATTCGGCGAAAATGTCGTTTTCGAATACCAGTTACATATAGCGTGCTATAACAGCACGTTATTTTTTTATTTCAATATGAAAACAAAATAAAGTGATAAACAAAACATTTTCTATTATTTTTAAAAGGAAATAACAATCAATAAATGATATAATTATAGAACAAAACAATTTATAATAGCGTTATCTAGACACACGGCAGTGTGTCAGCCAAGTTCGCCTGACATAGCCGTGTGTTATTTACACGAACCATTTCGAGCTGTTTTCATCAAATTTCAATGCTCTACAACTGAAAATCTATGTGACCTACGTACTTGTTATACGAAATGTGTAGTAAGGCCACCCTAATTACCTAAAATCCAAAATTTTATAAATAACGCATAATTAGTTTCCGAGATAATGACATTTGAAAATGTCTGATAATCGATAATTTTACCACTGACTGACTGACTGACTGACTGACTCACTCACTCATCAAAAAGATCTCGTATATCTACTGCAGCTACAGAATTCAAATTTGGTGCGAAGTTCGTTTACACTATAAAACTAAGGAAAAAAATAAAAAAATTGTGAAAATCTATGAATTACCCACCTAGGGGTGCCCATTTTTACTTTACCATTGTGTCTATTAGGCGAAATTTTAATTTGCCGTAGGAAGGGACGCTGTTCTGTCGCCAAATACCGCCAAGTTTCTCACCAACATGGTGATATATAGCCAAATTTGGCGGCCAAAATCAGTCGCCAAAAGTGACGCCGCCTTGGCGATACCTCTAATATTTCGCCAAATTCCCATAGACTTCCATTGTAAACCTATCTACTTACTGGGGGTTTATCTGGGTTTACTTGCTTACAGAAAATCAACAAATTGAGATATTATGTCCGTCACAGAGCCCGTTCTCAGAAACTATACATGTTGGAGGCGTGAAATTTTGCATATTTACAGCTGAACACCTCACATCAAATGACAAATCATAAAATTTTGAAAAAGTTGTAAATTTAACCCTTTGGGTGTCACATGTGTATTTTAAGCAATCCTTTCTAAGTGAGCCCCTAAATAGGTTGGAGGCGTGAAATTTTGCACACTTATAGATGAAAACCTCACATCAAACGAGAAATCATAAAATTTTGAAAAAGTCGTACATTTAACCGTTTGGGCTTCCACATGCGTATTTTAAGCAATTCTTTCTAACTGAGCCCCTTATTAAATTGCAGATTTGAAATTTTGCATACTTATAGCAGAACACCTGAGGCCAGGCGACAAATCATAAAATCTTGAAAAAGTCTTATGCTTAACCCTTTGAGCTACCACATATGTATTTTAAGCAATTCTTTCTAAGGGAGTCATTAATTAAGTTGGAGACATGACTTTTTTCATACGTATAGCTGAATACCTCAGACCACACGACAAATCATAAAATTTTCAAAAAGTCTTATATTATTTACTCCTCCGGGCTCTAACTTGTGTATTTTAAGCAGTTTTTCTAACCTCCGCCCTTTTCACGCGGGGGAGCACTTTTTCAACTTTTGCCGAAACCCCTTTGACCATTCTTTCATATTATGCACCATAGTCTTACATATTTTAGTTCCACTTTTTATCGCCAGAGGCGCCTACTGATCTCGGGTGCTATGGGCTCAATCCCCTCGACTAAAATATCTACGGATAGTATGTAAAACGGAGTTTCATTCGGATAGAGGTTTGTTTAGAATAGAGTGCACCCCTGGTTGCGAAATTTGGAACTAACAGATTTTTCAAAAGGATAAAGTGTTTTTAAAGGAATATTAAACGAAACCCTCTGTGCGATCTGTGATAACACTTACCCACTTGTTATTTTCAAAATCATCAGAGAAAAGTTTATTTAGTTAATTAAATTTGAAAATCCAGGGAGGGGTAATGTCCTTCCTCTGCACTGCCTCTTTGCCCGCACCCATGGATGAATGATACATAGTGTGGCATAAGCACATAACTTTATTTTTCACTTTCAGTACAAAAAAGCAGGCCCCGCTATAGGATATTTAATTGGAAAACTGAATAGGAAAATTTAACATAGGAATTTAATAGGAATTGTTGTTTCAGAAACAATAAAAATTTCGAATCAATACATTTCGTTTTAAAACATGCATTCAGTGTAGCAGTATTAAAATATAGATTTCTGCCGCAAATTGACAGCCAAATAGTTTGTTATAGGAAATTTAAATTAAAATTGAATGTTGCTTGGCGAATAAAATAGTCTCATGTAAACACATTAAAAAGCATTAAGTAAAGTGTCTAAATATATTGTAACTGTACAAAAAGTAATGATATCTAACAAAAACATAGCTGTGAAAAAAGGGAGCCAAGTTCTGTAAAGACAACGGCAAGAAAAGAAGTGATATCTAAGTGGGTGCCAAGTTCAAATAAAATTCACTCAAACTTACCTACTGAAGTATTATAGCATTTTTTAAATTGTTTAGAAATAAAAATTATTGATAGCATATTAATAATAAATCTAGAACTTGGCAAGTTTTTGATAAATGTTATGCCTATAAATTTCATGTCTTAATAAAATGATGATGTTAATATAACAACAATGTCATTATAAAAAAATTAATATAGTTATTATTATAAACAAAGGACTCATGTTAAAGATTTGATAAACCAATAAATACACAAATACATTCCCGCTCGTCTTTGGTTATCACTCTAGCACCCACCCTTCGGAAACCTCAATGCAAACAGACTAAAAGGCCTGAGAAAGAGTCAGATACCTTTGCGCTTGTTCTTGGTCATACCTCTAGAGACTGCACCTCTTTAACCCTTCAGGGGCAAAGAGCTTTTCAATCACACCAGAATTTAAAAACAAATTTATTTCAAAATGGGTAAAAGCTTCTTTTCAGGTATTTAATAAAATTAAACTTTTTAGTCCTGAATTCTAGTGTCAATGTGGCATTTTGCAGTTAAATTTAAATGGGGTATATTTTATCCCACCATCCTTCAAGGGGAAGGAGCTCACTCAAATGAAGGCTTCCAAATATGAAATAACAAGTTTAGATATAATAATGTCATTAATAAAAATTAAAGACTTGTAGGTAAAAACTTGCCAAGTTCTAGATTTATTATTAATATGCTATCAATAATTTTTATTTCTAAACAATTTAAAAAATGCTATAATACTTCAGTAGGTAAGTTTGAGTGAATTTTATTTGAACTTGGCACCCACTTAGATATCACTTCTTTTCTTGCCGTTGTCTTTACAGAACTTGGCTCCCTTTTTTCACAGCTATGTTTTTGTTAGATATATTGTTACATCAGTGGTGGCTCGTGACTGAAATTTTGGGGGACACTAAATCCATAGCTGCCAAATTTATTCTTCTCTTACCACTATTGCTTTAAAAGAAATCTTTGCCATACTTGTTGGCAGAATATTCGACCATTAAAGAAGGTAATCTTTTTCTTTCAAAAAGTAATGGAAAAAAGAATACTGTCCGCCATGCATTTAGTGCCCCAAAATATGACAGTCACGAGCCTTCACTGATTACAATGTCAGGCAAAGTAACGCCACTTTGGCGCCAATCAGGTACCTCGGTGTGCATATGACATCTGTGCCATATTTACTTGTAAAAATAAGCATAAACGTTTATCAGGTTTGTTTTCATACACTCTAAATTAAAATGTCTGAAATTCAGACACTTAAGTGTCTGAAACGGTGTGTTCAATTTTCAGACATTTTAAAGTGTCTGAATTTCAGACACTTCAAACGTCTTAATAGCATCCATTTTTTTTTTCAAGCATCATACGTAGCCATGTTTGACCACGTTGAATCCTGGAAAAATATTTGGCTGGGGTCCTGTCCCCTCCCCCTTCCCCCCCCCCCCCTACAGCCTGATTTTTTTGGTGTTCTCAATTTTGGTATGCAATTTTTGTTAAGCTGATAATTTAAATCTTTTACGACATTTTACTGATTATAATCAATATTTTGAACTTCAGGAGTAGAACAAGATTAAAATTAAAAATATTTATCTAAATATTAGATTTTTTAAATTTGTTTTATTTTTAATCTTACTTTACTTTAAAAGTTCAAAATATTGATTATAATCAGTACAATTTCGAAACAGATTTAAAACATAAGCTTTACAAATATTGCACATCAAATTTGTGGGCACTAAAATCGTAGGGGGGCGGGGCACGGCCCAGTATGCCCATTCTTTAATTAAGAAGTTCTTTTGAAAAAAATGCAACCCTGCATTATTGTTATCTAAATTGAGATGTCCGGTACTCGGGAGTATCCGTTGTGGAGGTTAATGGACATTCCCGAATAGCTGAAGCATCTATTTAGCGAATACTTTTTTAATCTGCATGGCATACATATTTGTATATTTTTACCTCACAAAAGCAGACATCTCCGATTATCGGACAAATTCAACGGCAAGGGCTATTGATGGCTTTTAAAGTACATGGATAAATATATATATTTCTTATAATCTTGTCCTACTCTACTTCATATAATTTAAAAATAGATTTTTTTAAAATTTATATTGCCACATAGGCAATTTTACATATATATCAGATGATAATCACAACTATGAATAAATAAATAAATATTCTACTTTATCCCTTTGCACTCGAGGGCTCCGGAGCGGAGCCATTTAAAATTTGTCTTCAAACTCGAGGGCTCCTCTACGGAGACAATGCAAATAATTTTGTGATACCTGTCTAGAAAAGCCAAGATTACATGGTATCACAAAATTATTTACATTGTCTCCGTAGCGGAGACCTCGAGTTTGAAGATAAATTTTAAATGGCTCCGCTCCGGAGCCCTCGAGTGCAAAGGGTTAATATTGAGAAAAAAATTACTTCGGTATTTTGTTTATTTATATTTTGAGTTTTTAATCTGGTCCTACTCTAAAAGTTCAAAACTTCAATTATAATCAGTGCAAGATTTAAGGTATCAGCTTTACGAAAATTTCATACAAAATCCCCCCTCCCCGAAAAAAAAATGAAAATCCTTATCGTTTAAAAATTAGATTTTTTAAAAATTTATATTGCCACATTGGCTTATTGTTATCATTCCTATTAAACACTTTTCATTAGATATCTTTAAAGCAAAATAAAGCCGCAAAAAAAGAAGTTACCACATAATCACTATGATACACACTTGCGATGCTTATCAGTAAAGTCTAATGGGAAAATAACCTTCGAAGTGAAATATATTTTCTACACGCAGCAAAATCAAAATAAACAAATGATTTCCTTTTTCCTGACTGGGTTACTTACATCTATGTTTCAAAGTCAAAAGCTTTGCACATTTAATCTACTCGGTAAAAGATTTAATAGCTTTAGAAATATATCTAAGAAATATTTGAGATAAATATTCTTTTTCAATTATACATAAATTTCATAAAAATCAATTGATTTTTTTTTCCAAAAGCGAAAGTCTATAAATATATTTTTTAGTTTCAGCTAAATATTGTTCAATTGAAAAAAAAAAAAAAAAAAAAAAAAAGGCAATCCCGAAAATCGGGATTAAAATTGAAGCGGGATCCCGGGATATCAATCCGGGATTGTAATCCCTAGCTAGGAAGTAAGAAAGCTTTATGAGATCTTTCAAAGTTTTTTTTTTTTTTTTCTGTTTCCTTGTGGTCGTTTAGTATGAGATAAGCATTAGTCATTGAAAGGAACTGCCATATTGAAAGCAAAACAAAACAAGGGAATGAACTTAACTTCTAAATATGTCTGTTTTTTAGTGATGTTATTACTTTAAATTTGAGAAAAAAGATGAGAATAAATAATACATAATTTGTAATAAAAGACAACGTCATAAATTAAAAAATATATACTTCTAGAATTATTATTATTATTTTTTTTTTTTTTTTTTTTTTTTTTTTTTTTGCAAAAAGATTCAAAACTAATTAAATTTCATGTAATATTTTGTTTAGTACAATAAATAAAATCATAAAAGACACTAATGTTAGTACTATAAAGAAATTATAACACTTACTTAAATCGCTGTTTGCAAGAGGTAAGAAAAATTCCTCGATTTGAAATTTTAAAAACTACCACAACCACAGTGAGGGAGAAAGACTTGCACCAGTTTAAAAGATAATACCATAATACATCCGACTAGCCATATTTAAAGAATGAGATGTTTCATCCTCAAAACAGGACCTGCCAGACAAAAGTTTCTTTTTTTTTTTTTTTTGCCAGCTTCGACAGGACGAAGATGAATAACACAATATTATTGATATAAATTAATACGAGTTAACACTAAGCCCATTGCACACGCTTTGTAGAATTTCCGGGTGTAATCTTCAACCGTCGTCTACTTCTGTTCTGTGTCTATCCCGCCCTTATATCGACGACAGCTTCTAAGAGACATTTGATGTCGAACACACACGTCAGATGTATGTATTCAATAAATAAATAATCCAAGTTAATACGAATTAAAATCACAGTACTTCATATTTCGCAAAAAACGAATTAAAATACACGCGTACATAAAAACAAACTTCGTTTGAATTACAACGTATACCACTTCGAAGGAAGACATCTAAAGCGCGTGCGCAACTGGGAGTGCGAGTGCCCCCTGGTGGTTATTGCGTCAGAAGAATCAAAACGTCTTAAATTAAGACACGTTTAAAGCAATGAAGTGTCTTAAAATAAGACGTTTGCGGATATTTTAGACATTATTCTCGGTTCATTTGCACCATGGTCATAGTAAGACACTTATGTATCTTAAATTAAGACATCTATAATGTCTGAATTTTCAGATTAAGACACTTAACTGTCTAAAATTCTTTTTCAGTCACATATGTGTCTAAATTTAAGACGCTTTTATTTGCAGTGTAGCTATTTATACTTTTTGCAACAAATCTCACTTTTTGAGGCCGAAAGTGCACAAAGATTGAAAAAAACTAGAAAACGGGAAGAAGAATAAAAAAGCTTTGATAAAGAAAAGTTTCTAATATAAACTAGAAAACAGGAACTCTCCTTTTTCAGAATTTAGTGTCACCCTCGATGAAAAAAATATATAAATATGGATAGTACAAAACATATTTCCCTTTTAAGACTTAAAAAACACGCTTTTATTTTGTACAGAATGACGTCATCCGCTTCCGCTAAAGAATTCTTCATTTACGATCCAGTCTTAAACATCTTCTACAGTAAAGTACGCATAGGACGTCACTATCGCAGAACAATACACAAATCCAAAAAAAAAAAAGAGATGTCGTCATTCAAGAAACTCTACAAAAAAAAAATCGGCTATCTCATGATTCATATGCCCTCGTTTGTTTGCAATATTAATATAAATACTTAAAATTAAATTTTGAAAAAGAAATCATTAGTTTATATTTTTTCAAAATAGCACGTATTTTAATTACAATTTTTTAAAGTTGTTAAGCGGAAAAGGCAACAAAAAGGTATAGTTACTATTTTTCAACTATTTTTCCCCTACTTTCTATAGAAATGGAGTACTTGAGTTGCCAAAATTAAAGAAATGGCGCTAAAAACTACAAAAAAATTAATATTTCAAAAATAAATTGAGATGCAGTTTTCAAATAAATTGCATTTAAAAGTACTTTTACTCCCCAATACGACGGTATAAAAATTGAAAATGTGCGATGTTTAGAAGTTAAAAATCTTAAAATAGTAGAATAGAGAAGATTAAGTTAAATTGAAGTTAAATTGCTCAGTATTTGGTACTACTTAGTTCTCCCGTCGACCAAAAATCTATCGCTAAACTATAAGATTGAATGGCAATAATTGTTGATCATAAATGTCACATTCTAAGTACCTTATTACCATGCACTTAATGCTTTTCATGGTACTTCGCTGTTATACGGACTTTGGCGCTTTTGTAAAAAGCACGCAATTCGGGGTTAAGAAAGTGAGATTTTTCGCCAAATAATATAAGTGACTATGAAAATAAAACAGAATAAGTATTATACTGGTTTATATATATATATTTAAAAATTCATCTGCTAGCACGTATTAGATAAATTATTTATGTTTGTATATGATCTTATATATAAAAATGAAAACTTGTCTATCTGTCTGTTTGTAATTCTATAAAAATCCACAGTTTGGAAGCCAAAATTGTGAAAAGATACGTACATGTGTATTAAAACACAGTCGAGGCAACTAAAGTAATCCGGAATCGAAATAATTTATAGTTAATTTTTAATTAATAAAAAACCACCAATTTAACAGCAATTTCTTATCAAATTTAAACATTTTTCGTTATAGCAGTTGCCAACAATTAAAATACACAATAAAATTCTTACTACAACAATTAATTTTCTACTGCAAGATTTCCACGTGAAAAATGAAAATGAAATAAATAGTTTGCCGAATTAAAAAAAGTTGAATAACTCATCATAACTTTTCTATTGCAAGATATTCACGTGAAAAATGAAAATGAAATAAATAGTTTGACGAATTTAAATGAAAGTGAATATGTCTTCATAGCTTTTCTATTTCAAGGTTTCGACGTGAAAGAAGAAAATATTACGTCATATTGGAAATATAAAAGACGTGGTGAATATAGTATAACGTCATATGAATGTGAAAAATGTATTGAAGCATGATAAAAACCCGATTAGGGAAATACTGGCGTATTTTAACGTTATTGCTCCAATTATAAATTGAAATAAGTTCATTTATAGCTGTATTCTTTTGCGTCTGTTATATACATTTATACATTTTTATACAGTGTTTTCATTTGATTCATGCGTACAACATTTCGACTGCTTTTTTTAATGTTTGTTTTGTGTTGTATGTTAAATTTTGAAATTGTTTTTTCAAAACAAACATCCTTCCCGCCGGGCACTTTAGTTTCTAACAGATAAATGGCTTTTGTATCTGTACATCTAATGCTAATATTATAAAGTGTTATAATATTATAAAGTGTATAATATTATAAATGCTTGTACGTTTGTGAGGTGTTATCTCTGAAACATCATAGCCAACTTTAAAAAATGTTGGTGGCCATCTCTGCTCCGAAAAAAAAGACTGTATTTTATGTCAGTGCAACAACAACCTACATCGCTGCAGGAGCAAAGAAGTTCTAAAATTGCGATTTCTGTGGTATTGATTGGGTTAGAAACTTTAAATTTGGTGTGGTAGTTACTTTTAAGATGTAAATACTCGTTATGAACGCTCTCTAAAAGGTTCAATTTGACGGATAAACGTAAAAATTTCTAGAAAGGTTCTAAATTATGATTTATTTGGAATACTGAAATTTCTGGGATAATGTTGGGGTTAGAAACTAGAACTTTGGCATGGCAGTAATTTATAAGACGTAAATGCTCTTTGTAGAACGAATTCTAAAAGATCGAAAGACTAAACAAAGCGGAAAAAGATCTAAAGATGATCAAAGTAACGAAGTGCATGGAATTGTTAGGAATATAAACATGAAAATTGACATGGCTGTATTTATCATGACGTAAATTCTTGCAATAGAACAATTTCTAAAAATGTCGCTGTAGCGACATTTTTAGACGACGACATTCATGTTTTATATGTTATTTATATTTTATGTTTTATATGTTATTTAGACGACGACATTCATGTTTTATATATATATAAAACAGTGCAGAAACAAAAAACTTTCAAAAATTTTCTATTTCTCTGTTACTGCTGAGCCCAAAATCTTGAAATTTTGCTTCGGGTTAGTTTTAAAATATAAAATTGTCTCTATGAATTTTTTCTAAAAAATTTAAAATTTAAAAAGATGAAATGAACGGAAAGCGATCTGAATTACCATTAATTTGGAATTATTAGGTATAGCAACTTTAAATATTTCATAATGCAGCATTTCCTCCACAAAACATGCAATTTAAATGCAACAAAACTGATAGATACCCACCTAGCATTAAATAAATTGTGTAAATATTGAATAAAGACCTGTATGAAACAGTGAGTAGGTTGCCCGAAAGTACTTGTTAAAGTGTTCCTTCTCTAGGCTTTTCTCTCTCTCGCCAAGGCCACTAACAGAGCGAAGTGCCGTTTTAAATGCGATATGAATTTTTTTTCTGATTCATTTTTCTAGACATTTTATCATAAGATCATATTCTCAATTATCATTAGTAGATTTTTTATATTTTAACTTATTCTGGTGAAATTTCATAATCGGGTTCATATTCGCGTATTTTAGCTTGCATGATTTGCTGAAAAAATATGCATGGATTTGTAAATTACTTCAAATGACATTTTGACAGCTCAAAGGTTATGCAAACGATATATTCCGATCTTGTGTTATACTTTATGTTGCAATCATTACTGATTTCTTTTATTTAATACATGCTAAATACAGCTCAACTTGTGCAAAATATGTTTGAAAACAAAACAATACAGCGTATGTAGTGGCCAACATACACTCATCATTTAAATCCGATCGAGCATATCTAAAATACACTCTAACGAAACATTGCATGCCACTTTTGATGTATTCGGTACTTTGATACTATATTAGATTTTGAGAAGAGAATTTTTTAAATGTTATCGACAACCTCATTGCATCCGTGGAAAACAGATATTGTACAATATTAACTATTCCGGGGGAGCACACACCATATAAAGTTAGTCCATTCTTTTTAAACATCATACATTTGTCATTTAAAGTTACTCAAATTGGTGCGGAGCGTCTGATTATGCTCTTGACATCATTTTATACAGTTAAAATTCCGATATAAGATAATTTAGTGTTTCATTTGCTATTTTACTTTTAATATATTCCGTACTTTCAATTTTATATCCATTCATGGCTGTCTTGCATGGTTTTCTTTCCTATTTTTTAAGCAGTGTATACGAATTTATATATCAGATTTTGTAATTCTACGATTCGTTTATTTTTATCATTTCAATTTATCGCAGTATATGGACAATTAAAGATAACATCTCATTTTCTTTGCTTCCACATGTTATTATTAAATGTATGTTCTCAGCAATATCGCTCAGACTAATCCCTCTGAGGGAAGTCCTAGTTATTCTAGATATCTCTGCAGTTTTAAATATTTGTCTGCGCACATCCCCTCCCCCCGCATCCTGAAATTCAACTGTGGTGGGGGAAAGGTTCATAATATGAAAGGGTTGTCAAAGAGAATTCCGATCATGTATCACACGACGTGTTCGGTAAAAATTTACCCCCCCCCCCACTCCCCTGTGGGTCCACTCTTGCGCCCCCCGAAACTCACCAATCTCTGTCTTTGATTTTTTTTTAAATACATAATGTTTATCGGAAGGCTCAATTAGTGATCAATTAGAAATCGTCATCGTAAAAAAATACAATCGATACAGTCATCGATTACTTCCCGGAATCTACAATCGAAAATCCACTAAAGATAGATGGAGTAAAACAACATACCAAGAAATCGATGTAAATTTAACACTGAGATGCTCTGAAAAAAAATCTTCCTTTGAAGCTAAATGAAAGGTTGTGAAAAAACAGAAGCAGTAATGTAGTTTGCTGCTATCGTTTTCATTAACTCTTTCATTCAACTTCAATTGATGGAGGGGCACCTGATATGAAGCCTTTAGAAAGCTGTATTCTAACATTTGTTAATAATCTTAATACAACTTGTTATGTAATACATCTTATCAGTTTTTAAGCCTTCTGAAAGAAATGTTAATCCCTAAACCTACCCCCTTTTCTGTACTAATGGTTTATGACAATTAACAAATTGTTAGAAATGCGTTTAAGAAATTAACTTTAATGTTACAACATCTCCGCTATAGTATTTATCTTTCGAATATTATGTGCCATTCTATATTTTAATACAGGCCAATAAACTCTAAATGATTAATATCTTTAAGATATGTTCCGTATAAATTTCTTTAATAAAGTGTGCATACTAATGTTTCGATAAAACACTGTAAAACATTTTAAGTTTGTAATGTTTGAGCATATTAATAATAAGTATCATGGATTTTCATATCCAATTTTATTTTATGTATGGCAATGTGTATTATGTATGCAAGTCTAGTAAATTGAGAGTACTACAGATGAACCAGATGCCAGCAAAATGAGTTGAACACGTTAATCCCAACCCCTCAGAATTTTTCAAACAAGTTTTTCAAATATAAGATCAATATGTTATCAAGAAATATGTTCAAAGTTTTAATGGTAAGAACAACGCTATTTTGGAACGCTAAATAACTTAAGAAAATACTTTCAGTTCATTTACCTACTTTTAAAAATATTATTTAAATTATTCAAGGATTGTAATATCTTTTTGCTAATTTTGTTTTGTTATAAGTTCCCTTTTATTTTTAATGAAAGTGCGATGTCTAAATCGCGTAATTATGGCGCATTCGATAGAATTGAATAGCTTTTTCACATTTTCGATAAAAGGCAAAAATTTGATACAAGTTAAAGTTCCCCTAAATATCTAAGGCTGTAAGATTTCCCGTTGATCGAAAAAAAAGAGCTTTATCGAAAAAGGGGAAGAAAAACCAGACAAATATACTTGCTAAAAAGGGAACCTGTGTAAACCGGAAACTGCTTACCACTCCCTATCGATGCCAAAATGATTCTTTAAACTTGTATTCCAATTAAAAATAGTTACTTTCTGACACATTAACGAATTTATTTTTATTCTCAAGCGTATTAGCTAGGATCGAATTTTTTTCTTTTTCGCTAAAGGCAAATGTTTCAAATTTTCGTAAATGCGAGCCTAATATTGGGGAATTTCACCATTAATCGAAAACAAAAGAACTTTACCGAAAAACAGAAGGATAACCGGACTCATATACCAGCTAAGTGGGAATCTACCTAAGACGGAAACCGGTTTCCATTCCCTAATGATTCCAAAATGATATTTTCTGTTTGTACTCAAATCTAAAGTAGTTACTTTTTGATTCATTTAAAAACTCAATTTTATTCTCAGGTGCATTGTATCCAAAAATGGAAGGATAACCGCATAAAGATACCAGCTAAGAGGGAAACTGTCTAAAACGGAATTGGTCTTTGGTCCCTAGCGATTGAAACATAACTCTTCGTTGTCTGTACTCAAATCTAAAGTAGCGCCTTTCTAATTCATTTTTATTCTTAGGTGCATTAGCTAGAATCGATTTGCATTTTCACATTTTCGATAAAAGTAAGAGGTTTGATTGAGGAAAAGTTCCTAAATGTTGAATGCGTGTCTAATTCTGTGGAATTTTCTTGTTGGTCAAAAGAAAAAGAGCTTTATCAAAAAATGGGAGGATAACTAGACAAACCAGCTGAGACGGAATCTGTCTAAAACGGAATTGATTTCCAGGCTCTAAATGGGCCCCTAACATGACTGTTGCCCATCTGTACCTAAATCCAAAGTAGTATCTTTGTGAGACATTCACGAACTCATTAGAATCGAACAGCATTTTCCTTTTTTCGGTAAAGGCAAACGATTTAATACAGATCAAAGTTACCCTAAATGTCTAATGCTGTAGAATTTCAAAGTTGATCGAAAACAAAAGAGCTTTATCGGAAAGGGAACCAGACAAATATATTTGCTAAGAGTGAACCTGTCTAACAAGGAATTGGTTCCAATCTCTAGCAATAGCTAATGAAGTTTGATTAAATTCCGTGCATTAGTTTTTGAAATATATCAGCGTTACCTGTTGGTCTATTTGCACAACAAACAAATCAACACCATTTTACATCTAGGTCTAACTGAATATGAAGTATTATTAAATTTTGCGTATTACTTCTTGAGATAGAGCGTTATCAAAATTTTTGTCACATAAAAGACAGATATTTTCTAAAAATTGACCAATTTATCATGAATCCAATACTTCCTTCTTGTAAAGATAGATGAACGTAAAAATGGAAAAATGCCCCACACAAACTGAATTAAACACTTTTGAACTTAAGTATATGTAACAAAATCACACGCCTCCTAATCTGTATCCTTCTTTGAGAAACTATGACTTAAACCAAAAACGCACCAAGTGTCAATCTGACTGTGAAAGCTAAATAAATACCCAAAGAACTTCTAACTCATAAGAAAGGGCTCCATTACTGTTTTCCTAAGCTGGGATTTACATCACATTCATTTTGGTGACTTCCCTCCTTTACGCTAGCCAACCCAGCCTACGTAATCATGACGTAGATGGAATATGCTCATTCATTTCTCTCTCGCTCTCTCTCTCTCTCGCACCTCAACTAAAGTCTGCTCGATGCAAACCTTTCGTTTATCTCGAGAGATACCTCTCCTACATGAAAACCTCTCGCTTGCCTCGAGAGATACCTCTCATCGATGAAAACCTCTCGCTTACCTCGAGATATGTCTTCTCGGTTCTAACTAAGGCCGAGAATGGGAAATCACTTTTCTTCCATTCTCGACATGTTACTCTCGATGATTGTCAAGAAAACTGATTTCTCGTTCTCGGTCACGAAGGGCCGAGAAGAGATATCGAGCGGAGACCTGGAAAGAGAGATAGGTATGACAATGAGCAGTGAAATGATGGAGCCTTCCGATAAATATTATGTATTAAATAAAAAAAATTCAAGGACAGAGATTGGTGAGTTTCGGGGGGCGCAAGAGTGCTCACACGGGAGGGGGGGGGGATTTTCAAATTTTTACCGAACACGCCATGTGATACATCATCGGAATTTAACAACCCTTTCATATTATGAACCTTTCTCCCATTCACAGTTGAATTTCAGGATGCGGGGGGTGAGGGTGTGCGCGGACAAATCTTTAAAACTGTAGCGATATCTAGAATAATTATCATTTAAATGGGTTTTTTGTCGGAGCCTTCAGAAAAATAATACTTATTAAATATAAAAATATTAAGAGTTGGGGGAATTCCGGGAGTATTCAAGGGGCGTGAGAGTGGACCCACAGGGGTGCAATTTTCAAACTATTATGAAACCTCTCATGTGATATATCTTCGGAAATCTTTCTGACTACTCTTTCATATTATGAACCTTTCTTCCCCCAAAATTGAATTTTGGGGGTGGGGAGGGGCGAACAAATTTTTAAAACCGTAGCGATTTCTATGACAAATAGCATTTTAGATGTGAATTTTTTTTTATGGGGTCTTCCGGTATTTATTATTTATTAAACATAAAAATTTTGAAAGTGGGGGCTGCATCAATTCCGGGGCGAAAGAGTGGACCCACTGGGAAGAGGGGTCGGGGAAGCAATTTTCAGACATTTTTTGAACCCGTCATGTAACATATCATAGGAAAGCTCTTGGATAACTCTTTCATATTATGAGACTTTCGTCTCCCCCTCCCCAATTTTGCTCTCACTGTGAGGGGGGGGGGGGTCGTTTTCAAACTTTTTTGCATTCTCATCATTTTAGATCGGATATTTTACGGAGCCATCCGGTATTATTTATAATACATGAAATTTCAAAAAGTTGGGTTGTATTCCGGGAAGTGCGGTAGTTGGCCCCTTGGGGTGGGGCCATAAAAAAATCATAAAATTTTGAAAAAGTCGTACATTTAACCTTTTGGGATACCACATGTGTATTTTAAACAATTCTTTCTAAGTGAGCCCCTGTTTAGATTGGAGGCGTGAAATTTTGCATACTTATAGCTCAACATCCCAGATTACGCGTCAAATAATAAATTTTGAAAAAGTTTTAAGGTTTAACCCTTTCAACTCCAGCTCGTGTATTTTAAGCAATTCTTTCTAACTGAGCCCCCAATTAAATTGGAGATTTTAAATTTTGCATACTTATAGCAGAACACCTGAGGCCAAGCGACAAATCATAAAATCTTGAAAAAGTCTTACGTTTAACCCTTTGAGCTACCACACATGTATTTGAAGCAATTCTTTCTAAGAGAGCCCCTAATTAAGTCGGAGACATGAAATTTTACATACGTATAGTTGAATACCTCAGACCACACGACAAATCATAAAATCTTTAAAAAGTTTTATATAATAATTAACCCCTCCGGGCTCTAACTTGTGTATTTTAAGTAATTTTTCTAACCTCCGCCCTTTTAACCCGGGGAGAAATTTTCCAACTTTTCCGACACTTGAACTTTCTTTCATATTATGCACCATAGCCTTACATAATTTAGTTCCATTTTTTACTGCCAGGTGCGCCTACTGATCTCGGGTGCTATGCGCCCAATCCCCTCGACTAATATATCTACGGATAGTATGTAAAACGGGTTTTCGTTCGGATAGATGTTTGTTTAGAATCGAGTGTGCCCCCTGGTTGCGAAATGTGGAACTAACAGATTTTTCAAAAAGAAAAAGTGTTTTGAAAGGAATATTAAACGAAACCCTTTGTGCGATCTGTGATCACACTTACCCACTTGTTCTGAATTTTGCTGACACTCCTGATGTTACATATTGGAAAGGCCTGTGACGCTTATTCATGTTATGCACCCCCCCACTTTGCCCCCCACGGAGAACTTTTCTAAATTTAGCCAAGACCCCTCATGTGACATATCGTTGGAAAGGTCTGTGACTACTTATTGATATCATGCACCTCCAGTGTCCACCCTCCCCATTTTGCCCCCACGGGTGTACTTTTCTATATTTAGCCAAGACCCCTCATGTGACATATCGTTGAAAAGGTCTGAGACTACTTATTGATGTTATGCACCTCCGGTAACCGCCCCCCCCCCACACTTTGCCTCCATGGGGATATTTTTCTAAATTTAGCCGAGACCCCTCATGTGACATATTGTTGGAAAGGTCTGTGACCACTTACTCATTTTATGCACCTCCCGCGGTCCTCTCCCCCCGACTTTGTCCCACGGGGGCCATTTTTATAAATTTAGCCGGGAACTTTCATGTGACTTTTCTAAATTTACCAAAGACCACATTGTGATGTATTGTCGGAAAGGTCTGCGACCACTTACCCACGTTATGCACCTCCCGCGCCCCTCCCCCCACTTTGCCCCCACTGGGAGGGCATTTTTATAAATTCAGATCGAGATCCCTCATGTGCCATGTGACATATAGTTGGAAAGGCCTAATGCCTCATGACGACTTATTCCTATTATGCTGCTGCTGTGCTCCTCCCCTCACCTTGACCCCCCCCCCCAGGGATCCGGTTCGAGATTATTTTTTTACAACATTTTATAGTCCGTGCACACCACGCCTGCTATACAGTTCCTTATATAGTGGGAAGCCAGTTCGAGGTGTCATATTACAAGATTACGTATAAATTAGAGGCCCCGACTAAAGGAAGGGCCCGCTAGCGGGCGAAACCACTTAGTCCTTATTAACGCCGACTCATTCCAGTTTACCTGCAGACGATTCTTGATAAATTTATGAAGTATAAAAGCAGTTGGCAAACTGGAGTCATCGAGAAAATATTTACACAATCGAAAACTATCGAGATGTCCATAAAATCGAGAGAATCGAGAAAAACATCTCGTTATCGCCCATCACTAGGCTCAATCATTTCACTGCTGATTGTCATACCTATCTCTCTTTCTAGCTTTCCCCTCGATATCTTTTCTCAGCCATTCTTGACCGAGAATGAGAAATCAGTTTTCTTGACAATCATCGAGAGTAACATGTCGAGAATGGAAGAAAATTGATTTATCATTCTCGGTCTTAGTTAGAACTGCTCGAGGAAAGCGAAAATGTTGCATAGAGAGGACATATCTCGAGGTAAGTGAGAAGTTTTCATCGAGGAGAGGTATCTCTCGAGATAAACGAAAAGTTTGCATCGAGCAGACTTTTGTCGAGGTACGAGAGAGAAATGAATGAGCATATTCCATCTACGTCATGATTACGTAGTCTGGGTTAGCTAGGAACTTTTAGCGTAAAGGAGGGAAATCACTGAAATAATGAATTTGATGTAAATCCCAGCTAGAAAAACAGTAATAGAGCCCTTTCTTATGAGTTAGAAGTTCTTTGGGTATTTATTTAGCTTAGTGATGGGCGATTCTCGAGAATTCGACAATCGAGAAAAATCGTCATCGTAAAAAAACACAATCGATACAGCCATCGATTAATTCCTAGAATTTACAATCGAGATGTTTTACAATCGATTATAAAGAGAAAAGCTATTATTCTGGCCGACAATTTCATAGTAGTGATGGGCGATTCTCGAAAATTTACCAATCGAAAAAAATCGATATCGTAAAATACACAATCGATACAGTCATCGATTACTTTCGAGAATCTACAAAGGAGATGCTCTAGAATCGGTTATTGAAATCATTGTTTTTACATATCTATAAGGCAGATTTTATTAAATATAGGGTAACTGAAAACAGATGGAATAAAAAAACAACAAACCAAAGAGAGGCTATAAAGGAGCCATAAGACTGGAAAACGTCTTGTAAGGGTGCCCCCTGGTTGAGAAAAGCTGAAAAAACGCGAGTAGCTATGAAGCGGTAAGGAGAGTTTAAGTATCAAAAATTAGAATTTTTCGGCAATTAGCATCAAAATGGCCAAAGAAATAAGAATCAAAAGCACCCCCTAGTGGCAAAAACATGAACTAAAGGATGATAAAAGGGATCAAAATTTTTTATTGATTTTTCTACGTCATTTGAGATTGGATCTTTAATTTCCCCATTTTTAGAAAGTCTTCGACTGGAATACATTAAACGAACCCCCGCGGGGAGCAAATTAGGGGGGAGGGGCAAGGAAAGTGCATAATATGAATAAGTGGTCACAGGACTTTCCAATGATATGTCACATGAGGGGTGTCGGCTAAATTTAGAAAAGTGCCCCCGCGCGAGGGCAAAGTAAGTGGAGGGGCGCGGGCGATATATAAAATGAAATAGTAGTCACAGAGCTTTCCAATGGTATATCACATGAGGGGTGTCAGCAAAAGATAGAAAAGAGTCCCAACTCCCAGGATTCCAATTATCGTGCCCCCCCTCCGAAATATACCCTGCCCATCCTTCTCTTTGAAATTTTCATATATTAAAAATTATTTATCGGAGGGCTCCGTAAAAAAATCCGAACTAAAATGTTTAAAAACGCCACGATTTCAAACAAGTTCGAAAAGTGCCTCTCTCGGGGCGCCAAACTAGGGAGAGAAGAAGAAAGGTTCATAATATGAAAGAGTAACTTTTCGATGATAACCGAAAACTTTCCGATGATATATGAAATGACTGCTCCAAAAAAAGTTTGAAATCTACCCCTCCCAAGTGGGTTCCCTCTTTTATCCCAGAATATACCCAGAAATTCAGCAGCACCATTTTTAAAATTTTATATTTAAAAAATAATATTTATCGGGGAGCTCCATTAAAAAACCTCATTTAATGATATTTATTGTAGAAATCTCTACAATAAAAAAAAAAAAAAATTCACCCCCGCCCCCTTCCGGAATTCAACTTTGGGAGGAGAAAGGTACATAATATGAAAGAGTAGTGAAAGGACTTTCCGATGATATGTCAAGGAGAATTTTGGTAAAAGTTTGAAAATTACCCGCCCTCCCTTTGTCCACTCTCGCGCCCCCCAGAATTCACTCACCTTCCTCTTTGAACTTTTTATATTTAATAAATAGTATTTATCTGAGTCTCCAGGTATGGGGCAGCTTGGCAGAGCTAAAATAAGAGAAACATTGAAAATTCGAGGCAAAATGACACTAAATTTAACAGTAAAGTTTGAAACTAGGACTATACAGAACTGAATACATAAATCACTATGCTTCATAACCCACATCGGTTAATAGCAGTAAAAGATAAGTGCCAGTTAAACTGATGGCATTGAGCTCACAGGTTATTCACACTAATTGTATATTATACTCTTATTTCAAAGAATAATGTCCCTCAAAAAATAAATGAAGGGAAATATCCCCCGTTTGCCCCTTTTATACTTAACCAATGAACCTCCAAATCTAATCAGGGAAACTCCTTAACTATAATAAATCAGTATATCAAATTTGAAGCAAATCAGATAATTCTGCATGAAAAAAAGAAACAAGGGTGGTCTAACCCCTTTAACCCTTTTATACTTAACTAATGAATCTCCAAATCTAATCGGAAAAGCTCCTTATCAGAACGAACATAGAAAAAAAAAATTAAAGTAAATTGAATAATTCTCCATGAAAATCCATTTATCTAAATTAAGGGGAGGGGACTTGCCCCCTTTTCGCCCTTGTATACTTAACCAATGAACCTCCAAATCTAATGAAGGAAGCGCCATATCGGAATAAATCGGTATATTAAATTTGAAGCAAATCGAATACTTCTGCATGAAAAACCCTTTTATCTAAATTAACGGGGAGACTAGCCCCTCCCCTTTATACTTAACCCATAAACCTCCAAATCTAATCAAGGCAGTTTCTTAACATAATAAACCGGTATCCCAAATATGGAGGAAATCAAATAATTCTGCATGAAAAACCCATTTATCTAAATTAAGGAGGGGGTCTACCCCCCTTTCCCTCCTTTATACTTAACTAATGAACCTCCAAGTTTAATCAGGGAAGCTCCTTAACATAATAAACCAGTATACCAAATTTGGAACAAATCGAGTAATTCTGCAGGAAAAACCCATTTATCTAAATTAAGTGGGGGACCAGCCCCCTTCTCCCCCTTTATCCTTAACCAATGAACTTCCAAGTTTAATCAGGGAAGCTCCTTAACATAATAAACCAGTATACCAAATTTGGAACAAATCGAATAATTCTGCATGAAAAGCCCATTTATCTAAATTAAGGGGGGACCAGCCTCCCTTCTCCCCTTTATACTTAACCCGTAAACCTCCAAATCTAATCAAGGCAACTTCTTAACATAATAAACCGGTATACCAAATTTGGAGCAAATCGAATAATTCTGCATGAAAAACCCATTTATCTAAATTAAGGAGGGGGGTCTACCTCCCTTTATACTTAACTAATGAACTTCCAAGTTTAATCAGGGAAGCTCCTTAACATAATAAACCGGTATACCAAATTTGGAACAAATCGAATAATTCTGCATGAAAAACCCATTTATCTAAATTAAGGGGGGGGGGGCGGACCAGCCCCCCTTCTCCCCCTTTATCCTTAACCAATGAACTTCCAAGTTTAATCAGGGAAGCTCCTTAACATAATAAACCGGTATACCAAATTTGGAGCAAATCGAATAATTCTGCATGAAAAGCCCATTTATTTAAATTAAGGGGGGGGGGGTCCAGCCCCCTTAATGATAACGGGTACATTAGCTCTCAGGCTTAGATAGCCTGTGAGCTAAAAGGAGATTGGATAAGCAGCTGGACTTCTTTGAGAAATTATGACTTAAACCAGAAATGCGGTAAGTTTGACTCTGAAAGCTTCATTTCCATCTCGCATTTCGGCAAATCTCATCTCGATGATTTTTCCAGCATTTCGACGCTTCCAGATGGGAAGCTGCTCGATGTTTGGTTCTCTCGCGGTTTTAAACCTTTCGGGATGGGAAGTCTCTCGAGAGTTTCTCTCGTTCTTTTCAACCTTTCCCGATGGGAAGCCTCTCGTTGGTTTCTCTCGTCCTTTTCGAAATCTCCCAATGAAAAGCCTTTCGAGGATTTCTCTCGCGCTTTTCAACATTTCGCTATGAGAAGCTTTTCGAGGATTTCTCTCGTCCTCGGCAGAGAAGAAAAGTAAGAAATTTTATCGAGAGTACCAAGGGACGAGATAGAGAAAGAGGCATGACAATGAGCTGTGAAATGAAGCCCTAATTTTCAAATTTTCTCTTATTTTAGCCCTACCAAGATGTCACATACCTGGAGAGCCCTCCGATAAAAATTATTTATTAAATATAAAAATTTCAAAGAGGAAGGTGGGTCGGGTGATTTCGAGGGAGGAGGACGTGTGAGTGGACTCCTGCGGGTTGCAATTTTAAAAATTTTACCGAACCCTTCCTGTGGCATATAATCGAAAAGCCCTTTGACCACTCTTTCATACTATGAACCTTTCTTCGCCCAAAGGGGGATCGGGAAGGGGCGAACAAATTTTTAAAACCGCAGCCGATTTCTATAATAAATTTAAATATCACTTTAGATGTGGGTTTTTTATGAAGTCTTCCGGTAAATATTATTTATTGAACATAAAAATTTTATAGTGGTGGCTGTGTGAATTCCGGGGCGAAAGAGTGGGCCCACGGGGGGGAGGGAGGGGGAGCAATTTTCAAACTTTTTTTGGACCAGTCATGTGATATGTCATCGGTAAACTCTCGGATGACTCTTTCATATTATGAGACTTTCTTCCTCCCCTCCCCAATTTGGCCCCACTGCGAGGGTAGTTTTTTCCGTTTTTATCATTTTAGATCGGATTTTTTTATGGAGCCCTCCGCTAAATATTATTTATAATATATGAAATTTCAGGACACTTTTCCAAATTTAGCCAAGGCCCCTCATGTGACATATCGTTGGAAAGGTTTGTGACTACTTATTGATGCTATGCACTTCCGGTGACAGTCCCCCCACTTTGCCCCCCCCCCTTGGGGACACTTTTTCAAATTTAGCCAAGCCCCCTCGTGTGAGATATCGTTGGAAAAGTCTGTGACTACTTATTGATGTTATGTACCTACGGTGTCCCCCACCATCACTTTGCCCCCCCCCCCCGGGGGCCCTTTTCCAAATTTAGCCAAGACCCCTCATGTGAGATATCGTTGGAAAGGTCTGTGACTATTTATTGATGTTACGCACCTCCGGTGACAGTCTCCCCCAATTTGCCCCTCCCGGGGGCACTTTTTCAAATTTAGCCAAGACCCCTCATGTGAGATATCGTTGGAAAGGTCTGTGACTACTTATTGATGTTATGCTCCTCCAGTGTCCATCCCCCATTTTGAACCCCCCCCCCCCCGGGGGACACTTTTCCAAATTTAGCCAAGACCCCACATGTGAGATATCGTTGGAAAGGTCTGTGACTACTTATTGATGTAATGCACCTCCGGTGACCGCCCCCCCCTACTTTTCCCCCACGGGGATGTTTTTCTAAATTTAGCCGAGACCCCTCATGTGACATATTGTTGGAAAGGCTTATGACCACTTACTCATGTTATCCACCTCCCGCACCCCTCTCCCCCTTTGCCTCCACGGGGAGGGCATTTTTGTAAATTCAGATCCAGACTTCTCATGTGACATATGGTTGGAAAGGCCTAAAGACCTGTGACGACTTAATCATATTATGCAGCTGCTGTGCCCCTCCGCTCGCTTTGACCCCTCCCCCAAGAGATCTGGTCCGAGGTTCATTCGTTTCGATATTATATTTTTTACAAGATTTTGTAGTGCGTGCTCACCACACCCGCCTGCTATCATATATCAGTGCCGTATATAGCAGGTAACCTGTTCGTGATTTCATATTACAAGATTACGTATAAATTAGGGGCCCCAATTAAAGGAGGGGTCCGCTAGCGGTCGAAGTCACCTAGTGTTTATTAACATCGACTCATTCCAGTTCACCCGCATACGATTCTTGATAAATGTATGACGTATATAATACATAATATATGATTTATAAAAGAAATTTGCAAACTGTAGTCATCGAGAAAAAATTTACACAATCGAAAAATATTGAGATGTCCATACAATCGAGAAAATCGAGAAAAACATCTCGTTATCGCCCATCACTACTATATGGCCAATGCAGGGGTGAATCAGAGTAAAAAAAAAAAAAAAAATTCTGAAATTCGCAGTAAATTTTCTGAAAAGTTACAGCAGATTGGGGGGCGGGGGGCAGAAATCCACTCCCGGCAATGACTTTGCGTTTTTTTCAGGGGCCCTTTGCCGAAATTCGCTTTTTTCGCTATCTTTTGATGAAATTTGCGTTTTATTTTTCGCGATTCTTTATCGAAAGGCGCTTTTCTTTGGCGCTTTTTCTGCAGACGACTGACAAAATTATTTTTTTCCGGCGACCATTTGTCGAAATTTTTTATGTCCGAATTTTCGGATTGATAACCGAATTTTTTTAATTTTCGGAAATGAATGCCTTAAATTTCCGGAACAGAATCACCCCTAGGCCAATGATGGCCGGTCACTTGCGATTTTTGACGTTTTGTAAAATATCTAGAAAAGTACATGAGGAATTACCCTGAAACTCCAGGTGTGTAAACAGAATAGTTGTCTGAGCGAAGCGAAGGCTAATACTCAGCGAAATATTACTGTCCGGACACTTTACTACTACGATGGATATTAACGCCATGTCCTACTAAATAAAAAGCTTAATAAAAACCTTTCGTCAAGCATAACTCAAAAAATATTTGTCGGATTTCGTTTCTGATTGCACCAGAAGGTACCTATGAGGGTCGCCTACTGAATGCACCTACTATGAAAATTAAGTTCCAAACCGTTTAAAAATTATATAGAAAAAACTCTTAAAAAAGCACAATTTATCTGCATACGTCACAGAAATTTGGTATGCGTCACTTTCACCGGTTGATGTTTTCGTAGACAACTGGTTTGAACACATGGAGCAAATAAAAAAAAAAATACGCACGCAGTAATATTGAATAGATCAGTTTCAACCACGTGATCACAAACCTTGCAACAACCCGTGGCAACCAGTTTTGGTGGGCAAACAAATAATAATACAGTATTCCGTACCATGGTGACCGTTTTTAGCCTGTTGTATAAAATCTGGCATGTTGTATGACATACAATTGTGGATGATTAAAACAAAAGACATGAGTGTTTATTGATCCGGGAGGTTATCTTTCTCTGGATGTCTGTCTGTCTATCATACAGCATGCAATTTTCTTGTAAAGGATGATATTATTATGCAGTAAAACCTCCATAACGGACACACCCGATTAGTGGACACCTCTATTTAGCGGGCATTTTTTCGATTACCAACCCTTAAATAATTGTACATTTTTTACTCTCAGTAGCGGACACCTCCAAATAGAGGACAAATTCTGCCCTCCCGAGGTGTTCGCTATTCAGAAGTTTTACTGGTAAAACCTCCATAGCGGACACACCCGATTAGCGGATACCTCTATTTAGCGGAAATTTTTTCGATTACCAACTCTTAAATAACTGTACATGTTTTACTCTCAGTAGCGGTCACCTCTAAATAGAGGACAAATTCTGCATTCTCGGGGTGTCCGCTATTCAGAGGTTTTACTGTATATAATATTGATAATTATTTTACAGGGCCGCACAAAAGAATAAGAATGTATGAAACGAATATAAACTAAATTCGGGATTGGTAGATCGCTGATGGTAATGTAATTTTAGGATGTTGTTACAGTCATCCGCAGCATGTTTTTAGAGTTTCGTTCATCTAACGAAACCCTACATGTGTCACTCCTTTGTCTGTCTGTTTATCCGTCTGTCACACCGTTCTCAGAAACTATATATGTCGGAGACTTGAAAATTTGCATACTTATAGCTGAACACCACACATCAAATGGCAAATAATAAAAATTTGAAAAAGTCTAATATTTAACCCTCTTGGTTCTAACTTGTGTATTTTAAGCAATTTTTTTTACTCGGCCCCTAATTTAATTAAGTTGGAGACATGAAATTTTGCATACTTATAGCTGAACATCTCACATCAAACGACAAATAATAAAATTTTGAAAAAGGCTTAATATTTAACCCTTTGGGCTCTAACTTGTGTATTTAAAGCAATTTTTCTAACTCAGCCCCTAATTAAGTTGGAGACATGAAAGTTTGCATACTTATTAAGCTGAACACTTGCTATAACACGATAAATCATAAAATTTTGAAAAAGTCATATTTAACCCTCCGGTCTCTAACTTCTGTATTTTAAGCAATTTTTCTAACTCAGCCCCTAATTAAGTTGGAGGCATAAAATTTTGCATACTTATAGCTGAACACCTCATATCAAACGACAAATAATAAAATTTTGAAAAAGGTCTAATATTTAACCCTCTGGGCTCTAACTTATGTATTTTAAACAATTTTTCTAACTCAGCCCCTAATTAAGTTGGAGACATGAAATTTCGCATACTTATAGCTGAAATCCTCACATCAAACGACAAATAATAAAATTTTGAAAAAGTCTAATATTTAACTCTCTGGGCTCTAACTTGTGTATTTTAAGCAATTTTTCTAACTCAGCCCCTAATTAAGTTGGAGACATGACATTTTGCATACTTATAGCTGAACACCTCCCATCAAACAGCAAATAATAAAATTTTGAAAAAGTCTAATATTTAACCCTCTGGGCTCTAACTTCTGTATTTTAAACAATTTTTCTAACTCAGCCCCTAATTAAGTTGGAGACATGAAATTTCGCATACTTATAGCTGAAATCCTCACATCAAACGACAAATAATAAAATTTTGAAAAATGTCTGATATTTAACCCTCTGGGCTCTAACTTATGTATTTTAAGCAATTTTTCTAACTCATCCCTAACTAAGTTGGAGGCTTGAAAGTTTGCATACTTATAGCTGAACACTTGCGATAACACGATAAATCATAAAATTTTGAAAAAGTCATATTTAACCCTCCAGTCTCTAACTTCTGTATTTTAAGCAATTTTTCTAACTCAGCCCCTAATTAAGTTGGAGACATGAAATTTTGCATACTTATAGCTGAACACCTCACATCCAACGACAAATAATAAAATTTTGAAAAAGTCTAATATTTAACCCTCTGGGCTCTAACTTGTGTATTTTAAGCAATTTTTCTAACTCAGACCCTAATTAAGTTGGAAACATGAAAGTTTGCATACTTATAGCTGAACACCTCACATGAAACGACAAATAATAAAATTTTGAAAAAGTCTAATATTTAACTCTCTGGGCTCTAACTTGTGTATTTTAAGCAATTTTTCTAACTCAGCCCCTAATTAAGTTGGAGACATGACATTTTGCATACTTATAGCTGAACACCTCACATCAAACGACAAATAATAAAATTTTGAAAAAGTCTATTATTTAACTCTCTGGGCTCTAACTTGTGTATTTTAAGCAATCTTTCTAACTCAGCCCCTAATTAAGTTGGAGACATGACATTTTGCATACTTATAGCTGAACACCTCACATCAAGCGACAAATAATAAAATTTTGAAAAAGTCTATTATTTAACCCTCTGGGCTCTAACTTGTGTATTTTAAGCAATTTTTCTAACTCAGCCCCTAATTAAGTTGCAGACATGAAATTTTGCTTACTTATAGCTGAACACCTCACATCAAACAGCAAATAATAAAATTTTGAAAAAGTCTAATATTTAACCCTCTGGGCTCTAACTTCTGTATTTAAAGCAATTTTTCTAACTGAGCCGCTAATTATGTTGGAAACATAAAAATTTGCAAACTTATAGCTGAACACCTCACATCAAACAACAAATAATAAAATTTTGAAAAAATCTAATATTTAACCTCTAATATTTTGTCTCGCGCAATTTTTAAATTTAAACTGTTTTGCAGTACTATTTTTTGTTCATTTTGCATAATAAGTGTAATGTGACGTACTTTGTTCTATTTCAGATTTCTAACGCATGTAAATGAATTTCTTTTACAATATCCTTTCTCTTTTAAAATTCACATGTAAATATAGTTTTTATGGCGTAATTTCCAATAAGTGCCTGCTTTTTATACCTAATTATTTAATTCTAATTTGAAGGTTTTTTTCTGTTTATAATAGTAACGTGTAAATAATTTTTTTATTTGAAGCAAACATTATTGTTTGCGCTGCTTATACAGTTGGCAACAGTTTAAATTAATACCATTTTCTAAAATATGTAAAAAATATCTGTTAAAATGCTGAATATTTGAATTTAAAATAGAAATAAAACCTCAAAAAATGAGTCAAATTAAAAAAAAATTAATGAAATCTGCAGTCCAGGATCTTCTATTGAATAAAATGATGTAAAAATGATTAAATTCCCATGTATAGCTTTTGCTCTTATAAATTCTTTTTAATGGAACGATTTTGTCCAACTTTAGCATTAAATATCTCTTAAAATAATTCATCTATTTGAAAACTGTATGCATTAGTGTGTTGATCAAACATTTCGCTATAATACTACCGATTTTCATATATTTTTATGCAATAGTTTTCATAATATTAACGAAGAAAGACCTCCGGTCACAAAAAATTCAAAACCGGCGGCGGCGGCGGCGGTGGTGGTGACAGCGTTAGTTACTTTTTATAGAGTAGAGAGTTATATAAAAATGAAAACTTGTCTATCTGTCTGTTTGTAATTCTATAAAAAAATCCACAATTTGGAAGCCAAAATTGTGAAGAGATACGTACGTGTGTATTAAAACATGGCCGAGACAACTAAAGTAATCTGGAATCGAAATAACTTATAGTTAATTTTTAATTAAAAAAAACCCCACAAATTTAACAGCAATTTCTTATCAAATTTAAACATTTTTCGTAGTTGCCAACAATTAAAAAACACAATAAAATTATTACTACAACCATTAATTTTCTACTGCAAGACTTCCACGTGAAAAATGAAAATGAAATAAATAGTTTGCCGAATTTAAAAAAAAAAGGTGAATATTACGTCATAACTTTTCTATTGCAAGATATTCACGTGAAATATGAAAATGAAATAAATGGTTTGACGAATTTAAATGAAAGTGAATATAACTTCATAACTTTTCTATTTCAAGGTTTCAACGTGAAAGTGGAAAATATTACATCATACTGGAAATATAAAGGGCATGGTGGATATAGTATAGCGTCATATGAGTGTGAAAAATGTATTGAAGCATGATAAAAACCCGATTAGGGAAATATTGGCGTATTTTAACATTATTGCTCCAATTATAAATTGAAATAAGTGCATTTATAGCTGTATTCTTTTGCGTCTGTTATATATATTTATACATTTTTATATAGCGTTTTCATATGATTCATTCAACAACATTTCGACTGCTTTTTTTAATGTTTGTTTTGTGTTGTATGTTAAATTTTGAAATTGATTTTTCAGAACAAACATAATTCAAATTCTGGGCAACGCCTGCACTTTAGTTTGTAACAGATAAATGGCTTTTGTATCTGTACATCTAATGCTAATATTATAAAGCGTTGTAATATTATAAAGTATAAAATATTATTAATGCTTGTACGTTTGTGAGGTGTTATCTCTGAAACCACATAGGCAACTTAAAAAAATGTTGGTGGCCATCTCTGCTCCGAAAAAAAGACTATTTTATGTCAGTGCAAGAACCTACATCGCTGCAGGAGCAAAAAAGTTCTAAAATTGTGATTTCTGCGATATTGATTGGGTTAGAAACTTTAAATTTGGTACGGTAGTTACTTTTAAGATGTAAATACTCGTAATGAACGCTCTCTAAAAGGTTCAATTTGACGGATAAACGTAAAAATTTCTAGAAAGGTTCTAAACTATGATTTATTTGGAATACTGAGATTTTTGGGATACTGTTGGGGTTAGAAACTAGAACTTTGGCATGGTAGTAATTAATAAGATGTAAATGCTCGTTGTAGAACGAAGTCTAAAAAATTGAAAGACTAAACAAAGCGGAAAAAGATCTAAAGGTGATCTAAGTAACGAAGAACATGGAACTGTTAGGAATATAAACATGAAAATTGACATGGCTGTATTTATCATGACGTAAATTCTCGCAATAGAACAATTTCTAAAAATGTCGCTATATAAGACAGTGCTGAAACAAAAAACTTTCAAAAATTTTCTATTTCTCTGTTACTGCTGAGCCCAAAATCTTGAAATTTTGCTTCGGGTTAGTTTTAAAATATACAATTGTCTCTATGAATGGTTTCTAAAAAATTTAAACTTTAAAAAGATGAAATTAACGGAAAGCGATCTCAATTACCATTAATTTGGAATTATTAGGTACAGCAACTTTAAATATTTCATAATGCTGCATTTCCTCCGCAAAACATGCGATTTAAATGCAACAAAACTGATAAATACCCACCTAGCATTAAATAAATTGTGTAAATATTGAATAAAGACCTGTATGAAACAGTGAGTAGGTTGCCCGAAAGTACTTGTTAAAGTGTTCCTTCTCCAGGCTTTTCTCTCTCTCGCCAAAACCACTAACAGAGGGAAGTGCCGTTTTAAATGCGATATGAATTTTTTATCCGATTCATTTTTCTAGACATTTTATCATAAGGTCATATTCTCAATTATCATTAGTAGATTTTTTATATATTAACTTATTCTGGTGAAATTTTGTAATCGGGTTCATATTGACGTATGTTAGCTTGCATGATTTGCTGAATAAATATGTATGGATTTGTAAATTACTTCAAATGACACTTTGACAGCTCAAAAGTTTTGCAGACGATATATTCAGATCTTGTGTCATACTTTATGTTGTAATCATTGCCGATTTCTTTTATTTAATACATGCTAAATACAGCTCAACTTGTGCAGAATATGTTTGAAAACAAAACAATACAGCGTATGTAGTGGCCAGCATACACTCATCATTTAAATCCGATCGAGCATATCTAAAACACACTCTAACGAAGCATTGCATGCCACTTTTGATGTATTCGGTACTTTGATACTATATTAGATTTTGAGAAGAGAATTCCTTAAATGTTATCGACAATCTCATTGCATCCATGGAAATAGATATTGTACAATATTAACTATTCCGGGGGAGCATACACCATATAAAGTATAGTCCATTCTTTTTAAACATCATATATTTGTCATTTAATGTTACTCAAATTTGTGCGGAGCGTCTGATTATGCTCTAGACATCATTTTATACAGTTAAAATTCCGATATATGTAAATTAGTGTTTCATTTTCTATTTTACTTTTAATATATTGCGTACTTTCAATTTTATATCCATGCATGGCTGTCTTGAATGGTTTGATTTCCCATTTTTTTAAACAGTGTATACGAATTTATATGTAAGATTTTGTAATTCTACAATTCGTTTATTTTCATAATTTCAATTTTTCGCAGTATATGGACAATTAAAGATAACATCTCATTTTCTTTGCTTCCACCTGTTATTATTAAATTATGTTCTCAGTAATATAGCTCAGACTAATCCCTCTGAGGGAAGTCCTAGTATAGGTCATATATTTCCGCAGAGATTTTTCCCCGAAACCTCATAGGAGACCGCCAACAAACTGAAAAAGAAGGAATATCTTTTGGATAACCCTGTAAAAACTAATGTAGTAAAGCGTTCAAACTTGAGGTTATTAATAAGTGGTTTAGTGTAATATACTCTGTTCGTGTTTATGAGGATAGCATATATACTCGTTGAGAAATTAAGTTTTTTTTTAAAAACAGTCCCAATTTTGCCAAGTTTTTTGTTTATAATTTCAAAAGTTCTTAATATATAAAAAAGTTATTTTCAGAAACTATGACAAACAACATTCTACACAATACCCTGCAATCAGAATTAAAAAATAATAAAATTGGATGAAAAATTAGCAGGTTTACTAAAAAATGCTTCACCGCGCATGCGCAAATGCAATCAAAATATAATGTGCATAATGTATTAGCTAAGTATATAGAGCTACTTTTGTGAAAGTCTCAAAATCATAACTTGAAAATTCAGAAAATTATCGTTGATCCGATCGAAATTCGTTGTTCCCAAAAGGAACAAAAAAGATGAGGGGCTGTATCCAAATATCCGTTGATTAGTGTCATTATAGCGTACACAGTATTGCATGTACTACTATATTTCGATACAACCCCTCATCTTTCAGCTTTCTTTTGGGAACAACGAATTTCGAGCTTATTCAATCGACGATAATTTCCAGGATTTTCAAGCTATGTTTTTGACTTTCACAAAAGATGCTCTATACACTTAGCTAATACATTATGCACATTATATTTTGATTGCATTCGCGCATGCGCAGTGAAACATTTAGTAAACTTGCTCATTTGTCATCAAATTTTTATTATTTTTACTCGACTGCCAAGAAGGGTTATGTGTTTCACGCGTATCTGGATTTCTTTATACCTTCGAAACATCCCAACGGCTGGATGGATTTTAATGAATGAGGTCTCTATCGATTTGTCTTAACCGTCCGATGGTTATAGACACCCTATTGAGTGGCATATCATTGGATAGGTCTTTCAAAATGAAGACGATGTTTCATTGACTATTTTACAGTCAGAAGCTCTGTTTAAATATTACATAACCTGGAAGTTGTGTAGGCAGGATCTCTAGCTTTACTGCAACTCTAAAGCATCATAGATACAGGGGTCACACACTCACTCGATATAATTTGTAGCAGTTTTTGGAGCAGCAAAAATCGAATTTTGTAGCAGCAAAACACAAATTGTGGAGCAAAAGATACAGTTTTTGTACTTGCACTCACTCGGACAAAAAATGTTTTTGAAAGGAGAAAAACATTTTATAGCAAACTAAAATAAGTAACACAAGGAGCAGAAAGCAAATTTGCCTTAAGATGAAATGAAGGGCTCACAACCGTAGACCAAGTCCATTTATCTCTGTTGTGAATAATAACGCTTTAAAGTTCTTAATAAATAATCAATTCGGGTAAAGAGATTTATAATGATTATATATGTCAATATTTAATTTAAAGTATTTTTATACTGCCCTACTTTTACAAATGACAAATTAATATTTCTATGTAAATTTATACGTTTTTTAAAAAAAATGAGAACTTGGTCCAGTATGGTTGTGAAAATTTCATTTGTAAATAAAAACTTGTTTATTATAATAAAAAAAAAACTCTTTATTCTATTTTTTACTCTAAATTAAACACAAAGATTGAAACATATTAGGAATTATCGTAAATCATTCTCTGTACACAAGAATTTCATAATAATCATCGTCATCATGATGTTCTCTAAGAGGAAGCAACTTGGAGCCTGGTATCGACCTCTTCTGGAATATTCTTAAAATATATATGATGAATTGGCGGAATGTATGGCAGAAGATCCATCATATCTTTATCTTTCTGTTTGGCCAAAATGAATTTTCTACGGCCCGCGTACAATGCATCTTGACTGACATTTGATAAAGAAAGTAACTTGCGCGCACAAATTTGTTTTTCCAAATTTATTTTGCAAAAAGGTTGATCCTCATTGACATTGAGGGTTTCTTTGAAGAGTAACATGTAGGGAAAACCTCTCACAACTCGCCATCTAATATCCATCCAACTTAAACAAGTTCCCTTGGTTTCTTTCTTTCTGTTCGTGATACTTTGTTCCAAAGCTGCAGTAGATACAAAGTCGGAATTCTTAACTTCAATGACATCAAACTTAGGAGATTTCTTCTTTGCATTCATAATAGTTTCTTTCCAGTTTCCAGGAACACAGATGTGTTGTTCCTTTCTGCTTCAAGCATACTAAATTCTGAGTCATTCGGAAGAAAAGAGTGGCCGGACACCATGAATTTGACATGAAAGACTCTGTTGTTATGTTTGTACTATTAACTAGTTTCAACAGCGCAAGAGATATTTTAATGTTCCGATTTTGGCCACCACCAGGAATCAGAATATTGAATAATTTTCTTATGCTTTAGAGGCTTTTTCTTATAGGTGTCTTGGAACAATGCTAGAAAGGTCTTGAGAACCTCTTTCTCCCTCTATGTCATCCCAGACGTACATGTATCCCACATTATTATTAAATGAATGCATCCCAAAGTTATAAACATATAGATTGCGTTTATAATAAGCTATGGATATTGAAAGCTTGGGAAAGTGCTTTTTGCAAGTCGAATGTACAGCCGCAAGTTTCATCTGAGTTTAATTTTATCAGTTTTCATTTTCTCTCTAGCCTGCTTAGCTTTCCACAAGTGGAACTCTCGTTCGGTTTCAAGACTTTTTCTAGTGTTTTCATCATTTTCTGTCGAAAGCTTGATTGATATGTCATCATATAATTTACTTATATCTATGCTTGGCGGCTTGAAGTGTAAATTAAACTTTGTGCTGAAGAATTTGTAATACAATTTCTCTTCCACGGGGTCTTATTCTTTGTCGTATATTTCTTTCTATGCCGAAGATCGAACTATGCGGTGAGAGTTTTTTTCCACCTTGTAATGATTTTTTAAAGAAAAACGTTGTCGGTATGTTTGCCATTTGTTTCCCGAGAGGGGGGGGGGGAGTTCATCAAAAGCAATATTACTTTCCGTTCATAGTTTATCCATCTGATGATTCACGAACGTTTAGTTTTCATCAGACGTTTAGAAATCGATACTTATTTAAACTACAACGTTTTTCATAGTAATGAGGCAAGATTTAGGCAAGAATGGACCACAGATGAAAGAGTAGTACACTGATGAATGGACTTGGTTCAGTATGGTTGTGAAGGTTTCTTGTATTATTTCACCAACTCTGGACAGAGATGCAATCTATGAGAAAGTATGCGAAATAAAGACTTGATGGACTATGGCAGTAGATAAAACACACATTACTACACTTTTTCCTGAACTATCTCATTTTTGTTTTTTAAAGTGGACTTGGTCTACTATGGTTGTGAGCCCCTCAAATAAAAAACTGCAGAAAAAATGTGAAGGGATAAAATATAAAATCAGATTAAAGAAAAAAAAATCACCATCGCCATTTTATTCAACGCTATTTTATTTTATTATTAGGTAGATTTCGTATGAAATACTACCTATTACATTCTCCCCTATGTTGGCATTTCTGAAATTTTTTGCAGATGTACACCGACCATGACCCCTGGTACCCAAAATCAGCCTCGGTAAAAAAAACTTTATATATCTGTATGTATATGTATATCACTTTCTTCTGGCCACGATAACTTCCACAATTCTGCACAAATCTCTTCCAAACTGATACATAAAATCTCGGTCAAGTTCGTTGATGGACAAAATCGGACCACGGGGATGGAAATAGGGAGGGGTTTTGTGAAAACCAAAAAAATCCCATAACTTCTTAATTTTTGTACATATCAAATGAGTTTAAAGTTTTTATTACTTCTAAAAATAGAGCCAAAAATTTATGTATCACAGATTTTTGATAAAATTAAACATGGGCTCAAGAGGCGCAAAAAATAGGGTCTTTGGGAGAAAAAAATTCATAACTTCGTCAATTTTACAGATATCAAATCCAATTAATTTTATTATAAATCTCCTTAATATTATCTACAACTTTTATATTCACAAGTTTTTGATAGGACCAATTCGTACCGAAAAAAAAAATAAATAAATAAAAACGAAAACAAAAAGGGGAGTTGTAGAAGAAAAAAATTCATAACTCCGTCAATTCACAAGATATAAAATCCTCATGAATTTATCACATATCTTCTTAATATTGTCTACAACATTTATATAGACAAGTTTTTGATAGGGCCAATTCTTACAGCAAAAACAAATTTGAAGAGAAAAATCATCTTATTAAGGGTATATTCAAATCCAAACTGCTTATTTTCTTACACATTTTAAATTCATTTTTGCTCTCAGACACATCTAATTGGTATATTCTCTTATTCAGAAACTATATAATATATCGTAATAATCGATTTTTAGATAGAGGCAGAATATGTTTCAAACAAGTAATATAAAAATTTTGTTTTTAAAGTCAATTCCTACTTAGGTCATCAAAGAAAAAATTAATATAATACCTTAAGCTAATATTAGTTTTTGATGCATTAAAATATCTCAATTTGCTGATTTTCTATAAGAAAGTACGTTTACAATGGAAGTCTATGGGAATTTGGCGATATATCGTCAAGTTTGCGACAAACTTGGCAGTATTTGGCGACAGAACAGGGTCCCCCCCTATGGTAACCCCCCTTATAGATATGAGCCTACATTAAATGCTGTTCAATAACCAATGGCCGCCATTCTGTCTCCCATATAAAACTAAAATTAATTAATTAAAATTTAATTAATGAATTAATATTTGAAAAATCAGTATTAACATCAATTGTCTTCAATCAAGTTTAAAAAAATTTATTTCAACTTGATAGGATGAATAATACGTATTTTATTAATGATTGAAAATTTGAACAAGATATATAAATATAGGGAGAGTGTGAACTAATAGTAGGAATTGAAAAATGATGTCAAAGCAGTAGAGATGGGAAATATAGTTACTTTTGGTTAACAGGTTACATCGTTGCTCACTTGTACAGGTAACAGGTTCCAACAACCTGTTATTTTTATAACATATAACTAATCGCTGTGTATGCGGTCAACGGATGTTTTAATTAGTAATTATTTAACAGTAATAATAGTAATAATTTAACAGTTTTAAACAAAATGCTTGGAATAATTTTTTGACATAATTGTAAATGCTGTTTTCTATTGAGATGAATCAAAATTAGTTTGTGATTAAAAACTTAATTTTTGCAAGACAAAAACTTACCTAGTTATGATACTTTGAATTTCATGCATTTTTAGCGTTTTCTGACACCAAAAACGTGTTTTTCCATTTATGGTGATTAAAACATTGAAAATTCATAAAATTCTAAGTATCATAACTCAGTAAGTTTTGACCATAAAAGAATAAATTTTTGGGATTTTACTTTTTAGAACATGGAAAAACATTTTCTAAATCAAACCTATAGAACAGAGGCATTGTATAAAATTTGTAATTCCTTATCTATTTAAAAAGTAATCATAATCGATTTTTATGTGATGCAGAACAAAATTTGAAACATTTTTGCAACTGGAACTATACCTTTAAAACTAACGGTTTAGAAATTAGTTATTGGTTAACGATAAGAGATACCCTGTATAATAATTAAAACAGTTTTAACAACACGATTGCTGTTGAGAACTGCTGTTCGACCTTGTATATGATCTGGAATTGATACACACCAAGTAATATTTAAAAAATAGTTAAATTTAAAAACGCATACCACAATTGAAAACGTTCTTCCAGCAATTATTGTTTCGTGGCTTCAAAAATTCAATTATTGCTCATTTTCTTCTATATCAAAATACTTTTTTGTGTTCCTGTAAATAAACGATAAGTTCTATGCACACCCTAGTCTATAGTAATAACCTTGTAGTACACCTCAGTGATTTATATCAATTTCAATATGTCTTAAATATTGTAATATCATTAAAATACACAGCAAGCGATTTTCCCCATATACCGTAATGTAACGGAATTCTTTTGAGTGGCCCTATAAATGAACCAAATATGCTGTACACACTTGCTTTACAATACCGAACATGCCATACTAAATCCAAATAAGATATATTCATTTCATGGCAATCGGACTAATATTTACGCGAGTTAAAGCAAGGAGAGACAGACGGACAGACAATCTGAATTCATAAACCCTTTTCAACTACGTTGGAAAATATTAAAAAAGAGAAATTTGATCCCCGACTTCATAACAACCATGTATATCTATCAACGCATATTCAAAGCTAATTTCACAAGAACACAAAAATATTATTTATATAATTTTAATCAAATGCAATTCATCCAAACAAATTTCGTTCGTGCAAATAAGTTTTTCAAATTAATTACAACTATACTAAAATTAAGTTTTCTCACAAATTATAGGAGGCTATTTTCTTTCTTTTTTTCAGCAAATTAAAACAATGACAAAACAAAAATAATGCCAAAAAACAAAATTTATAGCGCAGGAATCCCCCCCAAAAAAACTCCATGAGTACGGAGTAAAAAGCCTTCCAATATTTAAATAAACCGCCAACAACGCTACATTCCTTTACAAAAACAGGAAGAGTAAATAAATAATTTTAATCAAAAGTCATTTCACTCGGATAAAATTGCCCATTCAGATAAATATATCCATCAGCGTATTTTTTAATTTAAAAGACTGTTGTACCAAATGTTTCGAAATAAGCAAATGTTATATTGACGCAGAAAATTTTAACCGATATATAATTGCAAAGAGTTCTTTTATCTCTCTTTATTCACAAGCTTACCAAGCGATAAAAAGATACTTTTATATGTTAAGAACACATTTATTAATAGCGTGATTAAGAATGAATTAAAGAATTATCTGTGGTTGGTTTCCAACACGTCTCAGCTGCTTTCAGTTGGAATCAATTGAAGTTTTAATGTACCCGTTTTAAATGCGTTAATCAATTAAAACATTATAAATTCATGGATTTTATTTGGATGTAGCTAAACAATGTTTTGTTACTTTTGGAAATAGATTTTCTATTCAAAATCGAGAATTAAAATTTTTAAGAGATAAAATTGTAAATAAATGTATTTTACTTAAATGCTGCAAAAAGGTACTTTTTATAAATTTAAGGAACCCGAAGTCCTGTTTCGCATCATTTTTTAAAGGGGGGGGGGGTCAATGCCTTTTTTCATTTACATAACATAAATGAAATATATTGCAAAATTCAACAAAAATCACTCGTTAAAAATTAAAAAAAAAAAAGCACGAAAATATATTTTTAGTTGAAAAGAAATTGTTCTGATAAAAAATTAGACAAAACTTTGCTGGGTTTTATAAGTCAAATTTGTCTTTTTGGTATGGAAATGCTAAATGAAGACAATATATACGATTCATGAGTACAAAACATGTCAAGCATGAGCTTTTTTCTTAGAAATTTTCAGATGTTTTCCTGATTTACTATTTGTGCCAGTGCTTGGTTTTATGCTCTACTTTGCGCAATCAGAATCGGTGAAAGTATGTGATGATGCTTATAACGACTATCTCGTTATATATGTTTGCGTTCGATTCCCCCCCCCCCCCCCAGCAGTTTCAATTAAAATTCTGTTTAATAATTTATTTATTTTAGTGCACTATAGTCAAACAGTGCAGCCCCTAAATTAAATTTAACATTTAAAAACTAAATCGATTGTATTAATAGCCCTTCACATTTTGATATATATAATAACGACTATCCCGTTATATATGATTGCGTTCCATTCCCCCCCCCCCCCAGCAGTTTCAATTAAAATTCTGTTTAATAATTTATTTATTTTAGTGCACTATAGTCAAACAGTGCAGCCCCTAAATTAAATTTAACATTTAAAAACTAAATCGATTGTATTAATAGCCCTTCACATTTTGATATATATAATAACGACTATCCCGTTATATATGATTGCGTTCCATTCCCCCCCCCCCCCCCCAGCAGTTTCAATTAAAATTCTGTTTAATAATTTATTTATTTTAGTGCACTATAGTCAAACAGTGCAGCCCCTAAATTAAATTTAACATTTAAAAACTAAATCGATTGTATTAATAGCCCTTCACATTTAAATTAAATTATTGTAGTTACTCATCTCTTTAATAAAACAAAATCAGTGATTCAGTCTTCAATTCTACTTTGAGATTTTCTCATACCAGATTTAACCTTGTAGAAAAACGTTACTGCTGTCTGTTATTAACAAAAGCATTTTAACTTCGGTCACTTCCTTTTTTGGTCATGAAGCAGGGCTGCCACTGCCGAATGGCATAAAAAATAGTATCTTTAGTAGCCTGCAATGGGAAAAGTAGTAGCCAAAATAGTAGCATTTGTACAAAAATAGTAGCCAAAATAGTTGCATGCTTACTTGAAAAAAAAAAGGAGGGGGGTGTAGGGGAAGAATCCTTATTTGTTATCAAAATAATAACCAAAACTGTTTCGTGAAAATTCACATCTTATTTTACACTTTATGTTTCCATGCTAATTTGCCACTTTTTGTACTTTTAATATAAAATCACACATTATTATTTTAAAAAGAATGCAGTTCAGTTTTCACAAACTAAACTGAATATTTGCTTGGCATTACTGTGAAGCAAATGGAAACAAAAAAACTTTTGTTATTTATTATAGTCAGTAAAGGATCAAAAACTTATTAAAAATATAAACATTTTTCGAAGAAAAAAAAACCCCTAAATTTGGCGTTCCCATAAGTCAAGAGACAAGCCCATTGACTTCTGCTTTAATCAGGCCTTAATTTTAAAAGAAAATCTTATTATAAGCTACAACTTTAAACGCATTAGCTACAATTTTAATGAATTAAAGTAGGAAATCTGTCTATAAAAAATAGCTTTATCAGAAAAGATGCATTTGATAAAGAACAGGTATGTGCAACTTTTGTGTCCAAAACTAATCTAACCTTTACAAGAAATTTATGTAAAATAGCAAAACTGGCATAAAGCCGGATTTTATAGCCACCAATGGGTTAAACAGGAAATAAATAATATCCCAAATTGCTATTATCGACATTTTAAATCTATTATTACATTTAAAAACTGTGTTAAAAAACAATTTTCTTTTATTATCAAAGTCTGATTAATAAAACACAAGCCAAAATAGGTCAAAGATTATGGGTCCATTGATTTCTGAGAATACCAATTTAATGTTTTTTTTTTTTTTTAAATGTATCTCTTAATCTGTTTTTGATTCCGTAATAATCAATATTTTGGACTTTTAGAATAAGAACAGGTTAAAAACAAAAATAGATGCATATACACATATTTATATAACTATGCATCTATATGTTCCCACTTTTTTTGCCTTTAAAGTTTGGTGATGGTATAAAAAGAAGGCCCTAAAGAATACTAGACTGCCATTTTGTCATAATCAGCCTTCCATGGACATTTGATCTTTTTTTTTTGTGATCAGAGAAACATTGAACACAGCAAATTATGCCATGCCAATCAGCACGGCGGTAGATAATTGGCAAAAATTAAAATGCTGACCACCATAATGTTAAAAAATTTTACATCAATGAGCCCTGCTAAGTTACATTTTGTTATCAATTCAGTACCAATTTTTGATAATTTTAAAATCCTCCATTTCATATACCAATTTTAACTAGAAAATTTATTTCATAAAAATTTCACATTTAGATAGGAAAAGAACAGCAACAAATTCAATAAATCTAACATCTTTTTGATCTTTTCAATGATAAATTTATAAGAAAAACATTTGCTGCATAAAAATCATTGTAAAAATTATATATTAAAAGTATTGTGTGATTTTATTTATTTTTGGTCTTAAGATTTTATTGAAGTAACTATCACATGGATGTTGACATTTATGTTGTGATCGGATAAAGATTGAAACAGGAAATTATGCCCTGTTGATCAGCACAGCTGTAGATCAATTAACATGCTGACCACCAGATTTTTGAGCACAAAATTTGAGTTCTCCAAGTTTTGCTAAATTACATTTTGTTATCAATTCAGTATCAATTTTTGATAATTTGCAAGTCTTCCCTTTCATATGCTAATTTTAACTAGAAATTTTATTTAATAAAATGTATCTTATTCTTAAATGGCATATATTTCAGATTGGTTATTAAATTTAAAATGAGTGAAGAAACTAGGAACAAATCAAATGCAAGCAGCACAGTGAACAAATCTAGAATGAATCGCATAAAATTCACATGACAGTTAAAAATGTAAATATTTTTAAAAGCAACAAAAATTTGGGAGAATTTATGAGTGGGAGTCAACCAGAAAATCAACAGTTTCCCACCGAAATTTAGATGATTGGCATCTTTGAGCTACATTTATGGATTGAAAAGCGCAATTTATCCATTTCAAATAGAAGACTTTGTAGATTAAAAAAAAAAAAAAAAAATAGATACTGAAATGATAAATTGTAAATCTATACTAATAAAAGAAAGCTTCCTTCTGTGTGTTTGTCTGCCTGTAATGGCTAGCGAAATCTACCACATGTACAAAGCTGAAAATTTTTGTAAGGGTAGTCGAAGGCCTCTCCTGGTGCACCTAAGACTCAGAATTTTAAATTTCTGATAATTAGGCGAGTTATTAATTAAAAACCACAATTAAAAGAATGGAAAAGTATTCATAATTCAACTAAAACATAGATTTTAATCAGACTGCAAAGAAAATTCTTTTTTCAAACTCCAGAACAGGAAGAAGGGTTGCCAAGGTGATAAGAAACACAGATGATTTTTATGCTGGGATTGTTTCGCACAGTATAAAATTTTTACAAATACTGTATTTATAGATTTGAAATTTATGCATCTATGCGTATTTCATGATAATTCCAAGTATGTAATTTTCTTTAAAATCGGTTAATTAGAAAATTAATTATTTAGAAAAATCAATTTTTTTAAATGAAAAATAAATGCTTTCAATTTCTTATCAGCAGAAAACGAGAGACAGTCTGTCTGTGGTAAAAAAAAAAAAAAACACGATAATTTTCATAGTGAGTATGTTTCGTGGTATATAATTTTTTTTACAAATATTGCATTTATAGATTTGAAATTTATGCATCTTTGTTTATTTTTTATCACTGAATCCAAATATGTAATTTTTGTAAAAATCAATGAAGAACATTTTATTTGATCAAAAAATCAATTTTTTAAAGGAAAAAAGAAATGCTTTCCCTGGGCACATTATTTAAATCTTAGCGTTTCTTTACTAATTATCATAAATTTTAAATCTGATTTTTTATTATAGGCTATGTATAAAAAGATTAAAAATATATTATGATATTGACTAGCAGGCTTAGCCCGCTATTTAGGTTACAGTTATAAAAATCTAAAATCATAATGATTTCTACAATAAATATCCTTTTAGATTTGATTTTACGGAGCCCTCCAATAAATATTATTTATAAAATATAAAACTTTCAAAATGGAAGGAGGGGTGTATTCCAGGAGCGTAACGTTAGTCTCTTGAGTGGGCAATTTTCTAAATTTTTACGAACCGTTCCCGTGATATATCATTGGAAAGCCCTTTGTCCACTCTTTCACATTATGAACCTCCGTTATCCCTTTTCCCCAATTTGTTATACTTGTGGGCATGGGGAGGGGAGTGAACGACTTGATTAAATATCGCAATTAGTCCACATGGCAGATATAATAATACAGACTAATTCCGAACATGATGATTAACTTAATAATGATACTCTATAACATTGACGTAAAATTATGAGTAGCATATAATACTATTTTCGAATAATAATTCAAGATATTTTTTATTTTCATTTTAAAATATCTCGGGTTCTATGTGCCAAATGACGATGAGGTTTTGTTCATTCGACTTGATATCGATAGTTTTATATATTTTAGTTCTTTTTTCCATCAGGGACGCTTTCCTATCTCAGGTCATATGGGCCCGGTCACAACGGGGTTTGGTTCATTCAGCTTGGTTTTCGACGGCTTCGTTCTGAAGATGGTCTGTTTAGAACAGAGTCCACTCGCTAGCAATAGAATTTAGAACTAACTGATTTGAGAGAGCTTGCGCAACATGCCTGCTATACGGTGCCACAAGCAGCTGAACACGTGTCAGCATTTCATTCTGAAAGTGGTTTGTTTAGAACAGAGTGTGCCCCCTGGAATTTGGATGTAACAGATTTTACACAGTATGCAGCATGCCTGCTATACGGTGCCGAAGGCAGTGGGGACCAGTGTCGAATGTTCATATAGGACTTATTGCTCCCCCTGGCGGTGGAAATACAAGATTTTCAAAAAATAATCAGTTTAAAAATCAAAGCATTTCACTCAGGATTTCGATGTGAAAAAAAATGGTTACGCATAAGTCATTGATTTTTACAGTTACATCAATATTTTAGTACAAAAATTATGTAGTCATTAGAAACATACTGCATCTCCCCTTCCCCCCTTTCGTTTCCTGTGGCTGTTATCTCATTTTTTTCAAACCGATTTTTCCTACAGTCAGCAGGCACGTATTTGAGACAACATCAATTTATACAAATTTAACACTTAAATACCGAAAGGTTTTTGGTAGAAATGAAGAGTTTTGGTAGTTTTGCCAAATTAATAGGATCATATTTGATGGAGAAAAAATGCCCTATGTCAGGTTATGCCAAGGAAGGATCTACACAATTCTGTAGGCTCGACTTTAAATCGTACAAAAAAGAGGAAAATGTTTTTAATTTTCTTTAGAATCACCTACACAATTGTGTATGTCAGGTCTTAAAGGGTTATTGTTCATTTAAGAATATTATCATGGACTCAGCAAAAGCCAAGCAGGTCAGCTAATCATGATAAATTGTAACAGTGTATTGTGTTACAGAAAAAAACAAAAAGGGAAGAGTCAGCAAATCTGTGTGTTGATGAAAGACCAGTTTTTTCCCAAAAATAGTAGCTGGGATTGGAAAATAGTCTCCTTTTTTCTGATTTTCCTCCAAAATAGTCGCTTTTGAAGGATCTTGTGCTAAAATAGTAGCCATAGTAGCCTGATGCTGAAAATAGTCGCTTTTAGTAGCATTTTAGTAGCATGTGGCAGCCCTGTGAAGATAACTCATCATTTAGAATCACTTAACATGTAATCTATTCATTAGATTTATTTTCGCACTGCACTTTAATATTTCAGACCGTTATATTCATTCGTATGTAAATGCTGCATTTTTGTGGCAATGCAAGCTGCTAAACCTTGCCCTACCCTAACATCTGGTTTAGAAAATACATTCTCATGGCTTTTTCGACTAATAACTCAATAACTTTTTCAACCCTCTGTCCTTATCCAGAAACATTTTTATTTTTACACTTAACCGCAATTGTATCAAAGTACAGTTTTGCTTTGCACTTCTCACGATTCAGGAATTTTAGCAACCCACGATCTGGGAACCCTACACAATTCAAATATGTAATAAGTTTACCGCATGTATTTGGCGAATTCACAGGGCCCGACTTAGGCTATGGAGGCCCCCGGGGCAAGCATCATTCTGGGGGGGGCCCCGGGGCAAGCATCATTCTGGGGGGCCCCTTTTATCTATCTATAGATCTTTTTGTGAATAATGTGGAAGTAGCTAGTACTAAACTTTATACATATTGTATTATATGCATAAGTTTTGTACCCGGTACTGCTTACATCTGTATACAAAGTGTCACAAAAAGATGGTCACAAAATACTAGTAGGGTTAATAGTAGGGAAAAATGATAGATTGTTTGATACGAGTATTTCTTTCCAAACTTTTACTTTGCTTATCTACGAACGTTATAAGATGTCTAAAAGAAAATGCTCCAAATTGGTCATAATTAATGGTTTTAACTTGCCATGTTACGAGAAAAACGTTAATAAAGAATTTCTTTTGAAAATAATAGAATACTAAATTGTCATAATAAAATTTTAATCATTAGTTTTCTAATGATATAGTTGTTTTTTTGCATGGATGGAGGGGGTGCTGGAAGCAGAGAAGGGGAAGGGGGACCACACTTCCTTTCTAAATGTTTGAAAACATATGAATTTTGCTCACTTTTGTTTAATTTTAAACGTTTGGCACCTTTTAATGAAAATCCTGACTACTCTCATGGGGGGCCCCCTAAAAAGGGGGGCCCGGGGCAGCTGCCCCGCATGCCCCTGCATAAGTCGGGCCCTGCGAATTCATACTAGCCAATGTTTTCCTCAGTCCCTTGTGCATGGCGCAAATACTTTTAGATGGGCGATATTGTATTCCGCCAACCAAGTAAGTTGTATTTGGGTATTCAACTCACTTCTGCTCTGACGCTCGTATCTGAATGAGACACTAGGAAGTGACTTCTTGCTTCCCCTTTTGTACCTCTCCCCCTTTGCTTTTCATGATGGAATAAATATCTTCGTTTACCAGATTGGAGTTTTTTTTTTGAACTGGTGGTTATTGCATCTGCTTTCACGGTCAATCACGACTAAAGGATAAAATCTTCATTACAATGCTGATGACCCAGCACCAGGCACCAAGCCAAAAAAAGCGTTTAATTAGTGCTGCAAGTCATTACTATTCATGCATTAAAGATTGATGAAATGCACAATAAATTTTTAGCACCACACACCTAACAGAGTTGCCCATAACTAGAGGGGTAAGATGGGCCAAACTAGGGGCGCACGTCAGAAAAGAAACGATGGAGGACGTTTTTTGTGAATATTGTTCTATCTCAAAGGCACGAAATTGATTTCTTGATTAAGGCAAATGAATAAAGGCGCTGCTATTTAAAACCATATGTTATTTAATTAACAGGGACTTTTCGGTAACATATTAATTCAATATTAGGTTCCAGCATAGTAACAGGGTTTTTTTTTATCCTAATACGTTAAATAATGCCCATCCCTACAAAGCAGGCATTTTGAACAGAATTTCCCGAAGCGATTGTGTTAAAAACGAAAAACATAGTCCTACTGAGAAAATAATTGTTTATAAATCAAGTTTTAATTAATTGAACGAAAAATAAAAACACAGGTCGATTATAAATCTTTTCAAAAATCACGTCAGCAAGTTTCATATTTTTTCTATTAAAAATGAATCTGAAAATGTGCCAGAAAATTTCAAGTTGTTGAGCATGGAAAAGTATTTTTTTTAATACCGCCTTAACATGATTCTGATAAAACCAGCTATTATATAAAAATGAAATAAAAACTCGTCAAAAGCGACCAGATAAAATTGTTAAAGTGGGTTTATCTCTAATCATGATTTAGTTTTTGTTGGCGAAATTAGTATACTTAATAGGGTGGAGCGAAAAAAATTATTTTTTTAAAATGAAAAACGGGTAGGTGCCAAAAGTTGCCTTTATACTAGTACATCATCTGCGTGAAATATTACCGCTGAAAAAAAATGGCTTGAGTCTGCGCTTTTGGTCCAAAAGTCGAAAATTTGGGTAAAATTTGACATTTTTTCAAAAAAATTAAAAAATTCTTATAGAGCTGGCTATTATTTAAAAGTATTATTTAAACCTTTATTATTAATGACTTAACATATTTAAACGATAAAACGATATCTTTGTTCTGTATAACGGGAGCAAAACTGACACCTTTTGGTAAAAAAAGGCGTTTCCACTCTATTGTATATTACAACTAATTCTTGTTTGGAATACAGCTCTTACGTAGTTGCTTTCAAATCTACCAAGGAGGTATCACATGGGGGTGGCTGAATTTCATGACACAACAGTGCATAGCTTGGCCATCCTTCCATCTGAGCACAATGTTTTATTTATATATTGAATTGTGATTTTTTATCAAAGACTGGCATAAGTTTCCTATGTACCAACCTAATCCATTTCTTCTTTGTATCCACAGACGTTGGGTGATGCTGCTATGACACTTCTTCACGTATATTTCTACTGCTTGTGTATGATAAGGCAAGCAGAGTAATGCAGTGGAATTAATGGAATCTATTCAGCCCTCTAATATCTTCACCAAAATTACACCCAGTTACTGCATAGTGATTGAGAGTTCTGTTCCTACAACATTTTACAACATTTAGATATTTCATCTTTGAGTACGCCATCATTTAATCTAACTCTTGAATTTTTTATATGCTGATAAGCTTGTTGTTTAATGTGATGGCGATCGTCATCAAAATTGCAGTCAAAATAAGAATTTTCTCTCGATGTGAAAAGCTACCATTGTCCTAAATAAATTTTTTTAGTATTTGTTTTTTGCCATTTTCTGTGATGTTTAGTAGCCGAGTAATTTCCCATAAGTTTTTAGATAAATTTTTTAGATGTGGATTTTATTTGGTGTAAACCATCCTGTGGCATAAACTTGGATTACGTACTTTGTGAGGGAACCAGACTCTGATGGTCAATCAGTGCTTATATAAATGTGAATAATTTTATGCGCCGTTGTGTCTTGAGTAGGACAAGTTTTTGGGGTTCCTATTCGCTAGTTTTTCTGAGCAATATCTTGATGAAATAACTTTGCAAATATCTATCAGGTATTTCTGGTTTGTTCTATGAGTACCCTTTTCTCGATTTCAGGAAATAATGTTTAAAAATTACTCTCTATGGCTTCAAAAATTGAAATAAGAAGGGAATAAGCACGTGGACAAAGATTTTCCTATATGTCCGGCGCATCCCTGTGGGTTAGAATCTAATTTTTGCCAACGATCTTATCTAATAAATGATGCAGAGGAAATTCACTGGACTTGGAGGTGGCATATGATCAGGTTGTAATGGTTCATTCTAAACATGTCCCTCGCAGAATGGATGACATCGACTAACAGAATTATCCGCCTTCAAATGAGCACTCACTGTCCATCAGAGTCTCTACTTTCACTCAAAAAGTACTGTGTTATCCAAGTTTGTCCCAAGAATAGTTTACAATCAAATATAATCCACAGCTAAAGAAGGTATCTAAAAACTCATGGGAAATTGGCTATACAAAAACAACTTGGCTACTAAACACACAAAACGGAATAAAACAAATACTAAAAAAAGGTTATTTAGGACAATGGTTGCTATGCATTCGCAGAGGAAAATTTTATTTCAATGCTCTCTGACGATAGCCATCACATTAAACAGCTAGCTGCTCAGCACATAATAGTTGAAAGATGAGAGTAAATGATGGCATACGCAAATCTGAAATATCGACAATCAACTTTGAAGCGGATAATTATATAAATCTAATTCATTGGAAAAGTGTTGTGGTAACAGAACCTCTAATCAATATGCATTTATCGTGTGCAATCTTGGTGAAAATAATAGAACGCTGTATATATTACATTAATATCATCCGCACTGCCTTACACTGTTTGTATTCTCTTACACAAACAGTAGAAAAATACGTAAAGAAGATCACAGCAGCAGCATTCAAAGTCTGTGGATCCAAAGAAGAGATGTACCAGGTTGATACGTAGAAAACTTATGCCAGTCTTTGATAAAAAATTACAATTCAACGTATAAATAAAATATTGATTTCAGATGGTAGGGTGGTCGAGCTATGCACTGTTGTGACATGAAATGCAGTCACCTCCATGTGGTACCTCATGGAAAGCTTTGAAAGCAACTAAGTAAGAGCTGTATTCTAAACAACAATTAGTTGTATGACACAACAGAGTGGAAACGCCTTTTTTTCACCAAAAGTTGCCAGTTTTGTTCCAGTTATACAGAGCAAAGATATCGTTTTACCGTTTAAATATGTTAAGTCATTAATAATAATAGTTTAAATAACACTTTTAAATAATAAGCATCTCTATAGAATTTTTTTTAAATTTTTGAAAAAATGTCAAATTTTACCCAAAATTTCGATTTTTGGACCAAAAGCGCAGACTCAAGCCATTTTTTTTCAGCTGTAATATTGCACACAGATGATGTACTAGTATAAAGGCAACTTTTGGTACCTACCCGTTTTTTATTTTAAAAAATTAATTTTTTTCGCTCCACCCTAATACTTAACTTTGAAATCGAACCTGCAAGCATTTTTATTGAATTCGACGCATTCTATCAGTTGTTTTCGGAGAACTTAACACTCAAAAGTCTGTATTCACATTGACTCATACCAGTTTTGCTTAACTTTCTCCAACAGAACAACGTTTGACCATTTGACACGAAACACATAGAAACAGAAATGTGAGTGAAACCAGGGGTGATTCGGAGTTTTAAAAAAATTTCTGAAATTCCCAGCAAGAGACCGCTGCATTTTTCCCGCCATCCTTTGACGAAATTAGAGTTTTTTCCGCGATACTTTGACGAACTTTTCACGAAATTCCGTGTTTTTTCTGCGATCTTTTAACAAATTTCGCAGGACTTTGACGAAATTTCAGTTTTTTTCGTGGCCCTGACGAAATTCGCGCCTTTTCTGCGATCCTTTAACAAAATTCCGTGTTTTTTCGCGATCTTTTGACTAAATTCCGTGTTTTTCCGCTGACCTCTGACGAAATCCTCGTTTTTTTGCGATCTTGGGACGAAATTTCTGTTTTTACGCTTGACGAAATTCGCGTTTTTTTACGGAGTTTTTTAATGAAAGCCCGTTTTTTCTGCGATAATTTGTATTTTTTCACAAAAAGTTTGCGTTTTGTTCGTGAATCTTTGACGAAATTCTCATTTTTTCGGCGATGCTTTGACGAAATTGGCGATTTTTTCTGCAAACGATAGACGAAATAAATTTTTTTCGGCGCCAATTTGACAAAATTCGCGATCTTTTTCCTCGATAATGGCGCAAAGAAATCGAATTTGGGAGCAGAAATGAGAAACGAAATGGCCGTTTTGGCGCAAATACAGTCAAAATGACCCATTAGTAGCAGATATTTTCATTAGGCGCAGTTTGGCGCAGGTGTGTGACCCCTGTAGACATCTATAGGTCTCATCAAAACAGTGTTTATAGATAGGAACTAACAATTACATACAACTTAAAAGTCATCAATAAAGTAAATTAAAAAAATATAGGTAATATAAAAAAAAGTTTCACATTGATGAGAAATAATTAGTTCGCTTTTTACGCAGTCGGGTTTTTTTTTTTATTTTTTAAATTTAATTTTTACTTGTTTAATTCCGATTGCAGAGTGAGTATTGTGTACAATGCTGTTTGTCATAGTTTCTGAAAAGAACATTTTTTTATATTAAGAACTCTACAAATTATAAGCTGTGATATCGTACCTTCACCGCAAATTTTCGACGGGGGAAGCAACAGGCATTTCCGTGGAGGACAATAGTCTTTTGTGTAAAGGCATGCAGGGGAAATAGCTGGCATACCTCTGCCCTTGGGATCTGCTCAACAGAGTATTTCCATTTTTCCAAGAAATAGGGAGGACTGGACAATGTGTGGCAACTCGTCCCCAAAGTGAAAAAATAGAATATTCTCAGGCAGGAGCTGGTGAGGAGGCTGGACAGTAGACTGGAGATACGGATGAAGTCAGGTGGTTTTTTACCAACGGAAGAGATGCGAGTAAAAATCGTTTACTCAGGTTGGCTATGAGAAGTATAGAAATGTTAATAAAAAGTGAGAGTGTCTACCTATGAATGGTAAAGTTTGTTATTACATTTTTCAAATCTATTTTAGTTGTTCTAATAAAGGACTTTGGTAAGAAATATGTATTATTTCTCAATGATCATCTCACAAGAGCTTAGTGAACCAAAAAGCTCTGGCCCACTACATCACAAAGCCAAAAACTTGGCAAAATTTGGGACTGTTTTCATAAAAACCCTATATTCTCTGCTAGTATACATGCTATCCTCGTAAAAATGAAAATACACTGCTCAAAACAATTAAAGGATATTGCAGTTTTAGGTGGATTTTGTATCTGGTAAACTGTTTAGCTGATTGATACATGGTCGACAGACATAGTAGGTTATATGAGAATAAATTACACATGTTTGGCAGAAAAAAATGCATTTTATTGCGCATTTGTGTACTAAAGGAAAAAAACACAATTTGTGCATATGAGAAAAAAAGAATAAGAAAAGGTGTTTTCTTCAAAGAAAATCATTTTCAGTAGGGGGTATGGTTTCCACGGGCGGCCAGCAACGTTGAACACCTTTGAGGCATGGACTCAATGAGGCTATTAATGACGAGTTGGGGTATTCTGCCCCACTCTTCCAGAAGAGCTCTTTCCAGTTTTTGGAGAGTTTGTGGGGGTTGTTGGCGGCCAGAAACTCGTCTTCCTAAAGTGTCCCAAACGTGCTCGATTGGATTCATGTCTGGAGAACACGCTGGCCATTCCATTCGAACGATTCCTTCCTCGAAAAGGAAATCCTCCACCAGGTTTGCACGATGTAGCCTGCAGTTATCGTCCATTAAAATGAAGTTATCTCCGATTGCTGCAGCGTAAGGGACTACAATAGGTCTGAGGATCTCATCCCTATATCGGCGACCAGTCAGAGCTCCATCTCGAATGATGTAGAGGTCAGTGCGCCCGTCAATGGAGATGCCACCATACACCAACACTCCTCCACCGCCAAATCTGACACTTTCGTGCACGAACGCAGGATTATTCCTACTGCCACGGTCCCTCCAGATGAAAATACGCCTATTATCCGGATGCACAGAAAAACGGGACTCGTCAGAAAACAGAATATTGCTCCATTCATTTCTCCTCCAGTTGACATGCTCGGTTGCCCACTCCCTGCGGTCGCGACGATGCCTTGATGTTAATCTAACACATACCATCGGTCGGCGAGCATACAGACCTACAGCATGGAGCCAGTTTCGGACAGTCTGAGTTGAAATCGTGGTGCCTGTAGCCGAGAGAAGGTGTTGTTGGAGAAGAGTAGCGTTCATGGTTCGGTGTCTCCGAGCTGTTAACGCTAAATACCGATCTTCATTGGGCGTTGTTGCCCGTCTACGACCTTGCCCTGGTCTTCGGCCTGCACATCCACTCTCCAAAAAGCGGTTCCAGATCCTGGAAATGACACTTTGTGACACTCCAATGGCTTGCGCTACTTCGGCTTGAGTTTGGCCCCCTTCTAACCTACCAACAATTCTCAAAGCTTCTGAATCTGTCAAATGACTTCGCTGAGGCATCGTACTCATCGAAACAAAGCAATCACTGAATGCCGATCATCCTTGTCTTCATTCTCTTTTATCCAGTTGAAAGTCAAATTTCATTCGCTGCCGCTGAAGCGACGTTTTTGACGTCGAACTCAAAATTTGCATACTCCACAGTTTGAAAACCAGAAAAATTTGCATTTGTGATTCTCTTCTTCTATTTTCGGCAAAAAAAATTTCGTTTATATCTTTATTTTATATAAAACTTCAAATATCCTTTAATTGTTTTGAGCAGTGTAGTTTATTACAATAAGCCTCTTAATCATATTCTACAGTTGAAGGTTTTTTCCTACATTAGTTTTTACAGGGTTATCCAAGATATTCGTTCTTTTTCAATTTGTTGATGGTCCCTTATGGGGTCAGGCCCTGACTATCGCACGGGCACCCGGGGCCTATGCCCTGGGCACGACATTTTTCACAATTTCCTCTAAATTTTTATTAAAAATAATTGTGAAAAAATGGGATATTTGAGATATACATATGATGAAATGACAAAAATGTATCTCAATATACGGTTAAAAACCCATTTCAATAAATGAATAGAAACTAGTATGTTGTGGCCATCACAAAACTTTCTTCTATATAAATCACGTCAATTAAATCATTTAAATAGTACAAGAAATAACAACGATTTAGCACCAATTCATATCAAAGTATATCTGAATTTGAAGTTGGATGAAAATTCGCGCATTAGTTCTTGAGATAGAGCTATAGCGGAAATTCTGAAAAAATGTAGCATAGCAGCGCCACCTGTTGAGCGATTTACACCAAAAGTAAACAGCACTAAACGATATCAAGGTATACCTGAATCTGAAGTTTGTTGAAAATCCAAGCATTAGTTCTTGAGATAAAGCTATTGCGGAAATCGCAAAAAATACAGCATAGCAGCGCCACCTGTTGAGCGATTTACACCAAAAATTAAACAGCACTAATTTATACATCAATTCATGTCAAGGACTAACTAAATCTGAAGTTTGATGAAAATCCGTGCAATAGTTCTTGAGATACAGCTCTTGTGGAAATCGTGAAAAATGCAGCTCAGAAGCGCCACCTGTTGAGCGATTTACACTAAAAATTAAACAGCACTAATTTATACATCAATTCATGTCAAGGACTAACTAAATCTGAAGTTTGATGAAAATCCGTGCAATAGTTCTTGAGATACACCTCTTGTGGAAATCGTGAAAAATGCAGCACAGCAGCGCCACCTGTTGGGCGATTTGCACCAAAAATTAAGCAGCACTAATTTATATCAGGGACTAACTGAATCTGAAGTTTGATGAAAATTCGTGCATTTTTTCTTGAGTTAGAGCTATTGCGATAATCATGAACAATGCAGCATACCAGCGCCACCTGTTGGGCGATTTTCACAAAAAAGTAATCAGCACCAAACTATATTCTGGACTAACTGAATCTGAAGTTTTATGAAAATCCGTGCAGCAGTTCTTGAGATACAGCTATTGCAGAAATCGTGAAAAATGACGCATAGCAGTGCCACCTGTTGGGCGATTTTCACCAAAAACTAATCAGGTCCAGTTTATATCAAGGTCTAACTAAATATGAAGTTTTGTGAAATTTCGTCCATTAGTTCTTGAAATAGGAGCGCCCACAAAATTTTTGTCACATACAGACAGACAGACGGACAGACAGACAGACAGACAGACAGACTCACAGACAGACATTTTGTAAAAACATGTTTTTTGGAATCTCTGACTCATAAAACGTGTAAATCCGTCGAAAACTGGAATTCGAAAATTTTCATGAAACCAATACTTTCTTCTTGTAAAGATAGAAGAAAGTAAAAATATTTTATTATTATTCCTGGAACCGTTTTTGAATTTTCCGGAAAACTTAATTTTTTGAGTTGACACTTTTCGAATAAGTGTGTAACATGTAAAAAAGCTAGTATCAGCAAATCAACCAATCTGAGGGGGCACAAAAATACAAAGTGCCCTGGGCACAGAAACTTGCTAGTAGGGTCCTGTATGGGATTTCGGGTAAATAATCTTCGCGGAAATGCGTGACCTATACTATTTTGTTTACACCATAGAGCTCCAACATATGGAGCTCAGTGGTTTACACACCCGGAGTTTTTAAGAGTACCTTATGTATTTTTCTAGACAGGGTTCCCAGCAAAACATGACTGGCAAATACCCTGACTTTCCATGACCAAATCTAAAAAAATTCCATGACTTTCCCTGACCAAACAGGCATAAAACAAATTTCGCTACTTATTTTTGCAGTCCTTTGTCAAAACTTGCAATTTTCCCCCCCGAGGCTATTTGATGAATTTCGCATCATTTTTAGGGTTTCGTTCATCTTACGAAACCCTATTCGTCTCACTCCTTTGTCTGTCTGTCTGTCTGTCCGTCACAGCCCGTTCTCAGAAACTATACATGTTAGAGCCTTGAAATTCTGGGTACTTATAGCTGAACACCTCACATCATCCAACAAATCATAAAATTTTGAAAAAGTCGGTAATTAACCGAATTACGGGCTAATTAACTTCTAAAAGTAACCAATCCACCTTTTTAACGCAGGTTCAAACGGACATTCTCCAAATCTTCGGTGTTTCTGCTAAGGGTTGCCAGTAAAATCAGTCGATGCACGGTTACCACGGAGGAAATTAAGCCGAAAAATGAAGTGGATATTTTAAAGCGAAATCTCATATCAGAAAACATTGGTCCGAGAAATTTGTAAATGAAGAGATAGACGCGGAAAAAAATCTGCTTTCATTTGGTATAAAGTTCACATTTCTGCGATGTGTATAAGTTAAAATATCCACTAAAAATCGATCGAGAAAAATTTAATTTCTTTAATTGGAAAGACAAGGAAAAAAGATTTCATTTCCGCGGGAAAGCAGCTATCAGACATAACGACGCTGCGGTTTTCCATAGTAGCATATTTTAATACGAAATTTTAACTTTTTAAATGTTAAATTTTTTTGATTAATTTTTTTGGCATCCCGATGTGAAATTTCTCGCTGATTTCATTGATACCCATTTCTAAGTCCTATCTTAATTACAAGCTGACATATTAATTATTATTTAATTAATCGGTTTATTGCTGTCAAATGCGCCGATTAAAATGGAGACACGTGCTTTTTTAACCACGAAATAACTTACATTAGGAAATCTAATAATTTGCGCGGGGTTCTTGAACAGTGCTACGAGATAAGTATAACTCATTCATCATGAGAAAGTTTACAAGTATTCATACCACTATTTTCGAATAGTAATTTTATTCGTAATTTTCCATTCTCCAAATAGGAAATATCTTGAATTATTGGTTAAGACCGCCACTCAATCTGTTTGAAACTTTAAGATAGTTTATAACACATTAGAAAAAGTGTAAAAAAGAATGGAGTGTGATATTTCGAGGGAGGGGGGGGGGGGCGGAGCTAGAATTAATTTTAAAATCTTAGCGTTTGTTACCGCAGCAAATGTTTTAAATTCTTGTTTAAGACCGCCACCATCCCGACCCATGTGTCTACAAAAAGATTGCGTAAAAGAGTTTCGTTCAGATATGCTTTTGTTAAGAATAGAGTGCATTCCCTGGTGGTGGAATGTGGAACTAACATAACGCGATTTGTTAAAATTAGGAAATCTAACAAGTCGATCTGTTTGAAACTTTAAGATATTTTATAACACATAAGATAAAGTGTAAAAAACAATGACACGTGAAATTCCGGAGAGGGGGGAGGGGCGCTAGATTTCTATTTAAAAAATTAGCGTTTCTGGCCGTTTAGGAGACTTTTTTGAGGGAGTCCTGAGATATATGCTACTTATTTAATATAAAATTGTCTAAAGTTTAGTTACCATTATTTCCGAATAGTAATTTCAGCAAATATCTTAATTTCTTACTTTTTATTAAAAATACTTGTTGGTTTTTCTTTTTTTTATTCTGGAAAAATTCATAACCATTTTTTTCCGTGTGAAAATTATGACGAGCTACAATATATTTTTAGGTTTTCGTTGATTTGACGAAACCCTATTCGTCTCGCTCCTCTGTCTGTTTGTCTGTCTGTCCGTCACAGAGCCCGTTCTCAGAAACTATACATGTTGGAGGTTTGAAATTTTGCATACTTATAGCTGAACACCACACATCATACGACAAATCATAAAATTTTGAAAAAGTTCTACATTTAACCCTTTGGGCTTCCACATGTGTATTTTAAACAATTCTTTCAAAGTGAGCCCCTAATTAGGTTGAAGGCGTGAAATTTTGCGTACTTATAGCTGGACACCTCGGATCAAACAACAAATCATAAAATTTTGAAAAAGTCGTACATTTAACTCTTTGGGCTCCAACATGTGTATTTTAAACAGTTCTTTCTATGTGAGCCCTAATTAGGTTGGAGGTGTGAAATTTTGCATACTTATAGCTGAACACCACACATCATACGACAAATCAAAATTTTTTGAAAAAGTCGTATATTTAACGCTTTGGGCTCCCACATGTGTATTTTAAACAATTGTTTCTAAGTGAGCCTCTAAGGCTCAGTTAGAGTGAGCCCCTAATTAGGTTGGAGGCATGAAATTTTGTATGTTTATAGCTGAACACCTCACATCAAATGACAAACCATAAAATTTTGAAAAAGTCCTGCATTTAACCCTTTGGACCCCCACATGTGTATTTTAAACAATTCTTTCTCTAAGTGAGACCCAATTTAGGTTGGAGGCGTGAAATTTTGCATACTTATAGTTGAACGCCATCATGCGACAAATCATAAAATTAAAAAAAAAATCGTACATTTAACCCTTTGGGCTCCCACATGCGCATTTTAAGCAATTCATTCTAACTGAGTTCCTTATTAAATTGGAGATTTGAAATTTTGCATACTTATAGCAGAACACCTGAGGCCAGGCGACAAATCATAAAATCTTGAAAAAGTCTTACGTTTAACCCTTTGAGCTAACACATATGTATTTTAAGCAATTCTTTCTAAGAGAGCCCCTAATTAAGTTGGAGGCAAGAATTTTTGCATACGTATAGCTGAATACCACAGACCACACGACAAATCATAAAATTTTCAAAAAGTCTTATATTATTTACTCCTCCGGGCTCTAACTTGTGTATTTTAAGCACTTTTTCTAACCTCCACCCTTTTCACCGTGGGAGCACTTTTCCAACTTTTACCGTCATCCCTTTGACAATTCTTTCATATTATGCACCATAGCCTTGCATATTTTAGTTCCACTTTTTACCGCCAGGCGTGCCTACTTATCTCGGGTGCAATGGGCCCAATCCCCTCGACTAATATATCTACGGAGAGTATGTAAATCGGGGTTTCGTTCAGATAGAGGTTTGTTTAGAATAGAGTGCGCCCCTGGTTACGAAATGTGGAACTAACAGATTTTTCAAAAGGATAAAGTGTTTTGGAAGGAATATTAAACGAAACCCTCTGTGCGATCTGTGATCACACTTACCCACTTGTTTCGATGAATTTTGTGTCATTTTTTCGACGAATTTCGCGTCTTTTTGATTTTTCTCCAAGACTTTTCCATGACTTATTAGAAAATATTTGTAAATTTCCCTGACTACTATGAAATTCCATGACGCTGGGAACTCTGCTAGATTTTTAACAAAATGTCTAAAATCGCAAGTGACCGGCCATCCTTGGCCATATAGTGTATATGACACCTTAAAATCCGAGGTTAATAATGTTAGGTTATTTGTAAATTTCTAAGCATATAAGTTCAGAAAATCTAATTTTTAAGAATGTCAAATTAGCCCTATTTTATTTAATTTTCTCTTTCTGATATGTTATAAAATTCAGTTGTAAAAAAAAAAAAAAAAGGATTAAAAAGACATACATATTTCAAAATTGTAATAATGATAAAGGAAAATCTTACATATTTTTTAAGCCTATGCACAAAATTCCATAAAATATAGAAAATCACGAAAAGCCAAGGAAATTATTCCCTATACCCGTTGTCGGTGCAGTGGTTAATGTTCAAACAAATAAAAATACAGTACAAAGTCTAAAGTTCGGACTTTCCAACAGCAATATTCAAAGAGGGAATGAAAAAACAAAATTTTTGGGGAAAGAAATTGGAACATCGCATCAGATATTGCTGTTTTACTTTTTTCCCGCAGGTATCGATGCTTCCCCCCACACTTCCTTCCTTTCATTCGCCTCCCTGCTCAAGTTGAAAAGAGGGTGAAGTAAATACCTGTACTGACTACGCTAAGGCCCAGTTCAAAAGCTTGTTTTCCCATCATTCAACACTTTTACAGGAAACCCATTGTTTTCTACCCTTCTGCGATTTATTCACAATAGGACAGGGAGTTACAACAATTCTAAGAGATAAGAAGATTAGATCTCATCTCTAAGGAAAGATCATCCTCTTGGATGATGTCTGGCAGTTTCCTCAAAGCCATTAAATATGAAAAATGCTGCATGACCAGAACAAACAGAGCTCGAGTATAGAATGATACGTCTATCTGGAGTTTAATTCATCCATCAATCTGCAGTCTAAAAATAGAAACGCGGGGATCGGGGAAGAAATCTCATTTTAACGGGACTATCCGCTAAGTCACCGATGCACGTGTGTTGTTTTCTCTCTCTCTTATTATTACGTTTTAAGGAATTGGTTGAATGATTTCAGATTTAAATAAATTTTGCAGACACTGATGTACCCTTAGCAATGCATGAACAAAACCATATGTGTTTAGCTGATATGAAGACATAAATAACGAAATTATAGAATGGGCCCGTAAACAATGGTCTGAATATGTTCCCTTAACATGACTGATGACTCTGGTACAAGGCAAAATGTTTCACAAGGATATGAATTTATCCTCCACTTCTGGATATTTCACTAGCTGGCTTATCAAGTTCAAAAGATGGCACAGAATACGCCAACTGAAAATATTCAGTTGTAAATCTTCAGTAGTGCACTATGTAGATGAATTTAACAAATTAATATTTGAGGAATCCTTAACAGCAAACCAGATATATATAATGTTGATGAAACCGGTTTGTTTAGGCACTACCTACCACGGAAAACACTGGCAAAGGTAGATGGAACCACACACACAGGCATTAAGGATGTGATAGAAAGGCTCAACATTTTAGCATGGGCAAATGATGCAAGCACTCATAAATTCAAACTTCCATAAAGTTCTAAACCTCGTGCCTTTAAAAAGGAGTCAAAAGTTTCGTGATCCTTAAATGAAATTTGCGTTTTCCCGCGATCCTTTGACGAAATTTCTGTTTTTCCTGCGATCTTTTGATGAAAATCTTGATTTTTCTGCGATCATTAGACGAAATTTGTTTTATTTTGAGATTCTTTGACAAAATTCGCGTTTTTCCCGCGCAAACCTTTGGTGAAATTTGCGTTTTTTTCACGATTCTTTAAAGAAATTGATGTTCTTTCCGTGATTCTTTAAATGAAATTTGCACTTTTCCCGTGATCCTTTGACGAAAATCGCAAAAATGACCGTTATGGGGATATTATACTAGTGATGGGCGATACTCGAGATTTTACCAAACGAGAAAAATCGTCATCGTAAAAAAATACATTCGATACAGTCATCGATTACTTCCCGGAATCTACAATCGAGATGTTTTACAATCGATTATTTTACAGGCTTATACAGTAATTTAAGTTTTTAGTAAATATGTGGCAACTAAAAATAGATGGAGTAAAAAAACATACCAAGGAATCTATGTAAATTTAACACTGAGTTACTAGATGACTTTGTAAAAAGATCTTCATCTACAATCTTCATTTGAAGCTAAATGAAAGGTTGTGAAAAAACAGAAGCAGTAGTTTGCTGAACGGTCTAAAACGGAATTGATTTCCAGTTTCTAATTGGGCCCCTAACATGACTGTTGCCCATCTGTACCTAAATCCAAAGTAGCTACTTTGTGAGACATTCACGAACTCATTAGAATCGAACAGCATTTTTCCTTTTTTCGGTAAAGGCAAACGATTTAATACAGATCAAAGTTCCCCTAAATGTCTAATGCTGTAGAATTTCAAAGTTGATCGAAAACAAAAGAGCTTTATCGAGAAATGGAACCAGACAAATATATTTGCTAAGAGTGAACCTGTCTAACAAGGAATTGGTTCTAATATCTAGCAATAGCTAATGAAGTTTGATTAAATTCCATGCATTAGTTTTGGAAATATATCAGCGTTACCTGTTGGGCTATTTGCACAACAAACAAATCAACACCAATTTATATCTAGGCCTAACTGAATATGAAGTATTAGACATATTTTCTAAAAACTGACAAATTTTTCATGAATCCAATACTTTCTTCTTGTAAAGATAGATGAAATAAAAATGAACACACAAACTGAATTAAACCCTTTCCAACTTACGTATATGTAACAAAATCACACGTTTCCTAATCTATACTATGAGAAAATGACTAAAAACTATGACTTAAACCAAAAACGCACCAAGTGTCAATCTGACTGTGAAAGCTAAATTAGAGATGGGCGATAACGAGATGTTTTTCTCGATTTTCTCGATTGTATGGACATCTCAATATTTTTCGATTGTGTAAATTTTTTCTCGATGACTACAGTTTGCAAATTTCTTTTATAAATCATATATTATGTATTATATACGTCATACATTTATCAAGAATCGTCTGCGGGTGAACTGGAATGAGTCGATGTTAATAAACACTAGGTGACTTCGACCGCTAGCGGACCCCTCCTTTAATTGGGGCCCCTAATTTATACGTAATCTTGTAATATGAAATCACGAACAGGTTACCTGCTATATACGGCACTGATATATGATAGCAGGCGGGTGTGGTGAGCACGCACTACAAAATCTTGTAAAAAATATAATATCGAAACGAATGAACCTCGGACCAGATCTCTTGGGGGAGGGGTCAAAGCGAGCGGAGGGGCACAACAGCTGCATAATATGATTAAGTTGTCACAGGTCTTTAGGCCTTTCCAACCATATGTCACATGAGAAGTCTGGATCTGAATTTACAAAAATGCCCTCCCCGTGGAGGCAAAGGGGGAGAGGGGTGCGGGAGGTGGATAACATGAGTAAGTGGTCATAAGCCTTTCCAACAATATGTCACATGAGGGGTCTCGGCTAAATTTAGAAAAACATCCCCGTGGGGGAAAAGTAGGGGGGGGGGCGGTCACCGGAGGTGCATTACATCAATAAGTAGTCACAGACCTTTCCAACGATATCTCACATGTGGGGTCTTGGCTAAATTTGGAAAAGTGTCCCCCGGGCGGGTGCAAAATGGGGGATGGACACTGGAGGAGCATAACATCAATAAGTAGTCACAGACCTTTCCAACGATATCTCACATGAGGGGTCTTGGCTAAATTTGAAAAAGTGTCCTGAAATTTCATATATTATAAATAATATTTAGCGGAGGGCTCCATAAAAAAATCCGATCTAAAATGATAAAAACGGAAAAAACTACCCTCGCAGTGGGGCCAAATTGGGGGGGGGGGGGAAGAAAGTCTCATAATATGAAAGAGTCATCCGAGAGCTTACCGATGACATGTCACATGACTGGTCCAAAAAAAGTTTGAAAATTGCTCCCCCTCCCTCCCCCCCGTGGGCCCACTCTTTCGCCCCGGAATTCACACAGCCACCACTTTAAAATTTTTATGTTCAATAAATAATATTTACCGGAAGACTGCATAAAAAACCCATATTTAAAGTGATATTTAAATTTATTATAGAAATCGGCTACGGTTTTAAAAATTTGTTCGCCCCTTCCCATCCCCCTTTGGGCGAAGAAAGGTTCATAGTATGAAAGAGTGGTCAAAGGGCTTTTCGATTATATGCCACAGGAAGGGTTCGGTAAAATTTTTAAAATTGCACCCCGCAGGAGTCCACTCACACGTCCTCCTCCATCGAAATCACTCGACCCACCTTCCTCTTTGAAATTTTTATATTTAATAAATAATTTTTATCGGAGGGCTCTCCAGGTATGTGACATCTTGGTAGGGCTAAAATAAGAGAAAATTTGAAAATTAGGGCTTCATTTCACAGCTCATTGTCATGCCTCTTTCTCTATCTCGTCCCTTGGTACTCTCGATAAAATTTCTTACTTTTCTTCTCTGCCGAGGACGAGAGAAATCCTCGAAAAGCTTCTCATAGCGAAATGTTGAAAAGCGCGAGAGAAATCCTCGAAAGGCTTTTCATTGGGAGATTTCGAAAAGGACGAGAGAAACCAACGAGAGGCTTCCCATCGGGAAAGGTTGAAAAGAACGAGAGAAACTCTCGAGAGACTTCCCATCCCGAAAGGTTTAAAACCGCGAGAGAACCAACCATCGAGCAGCTTCCCATCTGGAAGCGTCGAAATGCTGGAAAAATCATCGAGATGAGATTTGCCGAAATGCGAGATGGAAATGAAGCTTTCAGAGTCAAACTTACCGCATTTCTGGTTTAAGTCATAATTTCTCAAAGAAGTCCAGCTGCTTATCCAATCTCCTTTTAGCTCACAGGCTATCTAAGCCTGAGAGCTAATGTACCCGTTATTATTAAGGGGGCTGGACCCCCCCCCCTTAATTTAAATAAATGGGCTTTTCATGCAGAATTATTCGATTTGCTCCAAATTTGGTATACCGGTTTATTATGTTAAGGAGCTTCCCTGATTAAACTTGGAAGTTCATTGGTTAAGGATAAAGGGGGAGAAGGGGGGCTGGTCCGCCCCCCCCCCCTTAATTTAGATAAATGGGTTTTTCATGCAGAATTATTCGATTTGTTCCAAATTTGGTATACCGGTTTATTATGTTAAGGAGCTTCCCTGATTAAACTTGGAAGTTCATTAGTTAAGTATAAAGGGGGGTAGACCCCCCTCCTTAATTTAGATAAATGGGTTTTTCATGCAGAATTATTCGATTTGCTCCAAATTTGGTATACCGGTTTATTATGTTAAGAAGTTGCCTTGATTAGATTTGGAGGTTTACGGGTTAAGTATAAATGGGAGAAGGGGGGCTGGTCCCCCCTTAATTTAGATAAATGGGCTTTTCATGCAGAATTATTCGATTTGTTCCAAATTTGGTATACTGGTTTATTATGTTAAGGAGCTTCCCTGATTAAACTTGGAAGTTCATTGGTTAAGGATAAAGGGGGAGAAGGGGGCTGGTCCCCCACTTAATTTAGATAAATGGGTTTTTCCTGCAGAATTACTCGATTTGTTCCAAATTTGGTATACTGGTTTATTATGTTAAGGAGCTTCCCTGATTAAACTTGGAGGTTCATTAGTTAAGTATAAAGGAGGGAAAGGGGGGTGGGTAGACCCCCTCCTTAATTTAGATAAATGGGTTTTTCATGCAGAATTATTCGATTTCCTCCATATTTGGGATACCGGTTTATTATGTTAAGAAACTGCCTTGATTAGATTTGGAGGTTTATGGGTTAAGTATAAAGGGGAGGGGCTAGTCTCCCCCTTAATTTAGATAAAAGGGTTTTTCATGCAGAATTATTCGATTTGCTTCAAATTTAATATACCGATTTATTCCGATATGGCGCTTCCTTCATTAGATTTGGAGGTTCATTGGTTAAGTATACAAGGGCGAAAAGGGGGCAAGTCCCCTCCCCTTAATTTAGATAAATGGATTTTCATGGAGAATTATTCAATTTACTTTAATTTTTTTTTTCTATGTTCGTTCTGATAAGGAGCTTTCCTGATTAGATTTGGAGATTCATTAGTTAAGTATAAAAGGGTTAAAGGGGTTAGACCACCCTTAATTTAGCGATATGTTTCTTTTTTTCATGCAGAATTATCTGATTTGCTTCAAATTTGATATACTGATTTATTATAGTTAAGGAGTTTCCCTGATTAGATTTGGAGGTTCATTGGTTAAGTATAAAAGGGGCAAACGGGGGATATTTCCCTTCATTTATTTTTTGAGGGACATTATTCTTTGAAATAAGAGTATAATATACAATTAGTGTGAATAACCTGTGAGCTCAATGCCATCAGTTTAACTGGCACTTATCTTTTACTGCTATTAACCGATGTGGGTTATGAAGCATAGTGATTTATGTATTCAGTTCTGTATAGTCCTAGTTTCAAACTTTACTGTTAAATTTAGTGTCATTTTGCCTCGAATTTTCAATGTTTCTCTTATTTTAGCTCTACCAAGGTGCCCCATACCTGGAGACTCAAATAAATACTATTTATTAAATATAAAAAGTTCAAAGAGGAAGGTGAGTGAATTCTGGGGGGCGCGAGAGTGGACAAAGGGGGGGCGGGTAATTTTCAAACTTTTACCAAAATTCTCCTTGACATATCATCGGAAAGTCCTTTCACTACTCTTTCATATTATGAACCTTTCTCCTCCCAAAGTTGAATTACGGAAGGGGGCGGGAGTGAATTTTTTTTTTTTCAATTGTAGAGATTTCTACAACAAATATCATTAAATGAGGTTTTTTAATGGAGCTCCCCGATAAATATTATTTTTTAAATATAAAATTTTAAAAATGGTGCTGCGTGATTTCTGGGTATATTCTGGGATAAAGGAGGGAACCCACGTGGGAGGGGTAGATTTCAAACTTTTTTTGGAGCAGTCATTTCATATATCATCGGAAAGTTACTCTTTCATATTATGAACCTTTCTTCTTCTCTCCCTAGTTTGGCGCCCCGAGAGAGGCACTTTTCGAACTTGTTTGAAATCGTGGCGTTTTTAAACATTTTAGTTCGGATTTTTTTACGGAGCCCTCCGATAAATAATTTTTAATATATGAAAATTTCAAAGAGAAGGATGGGCAGGGTATATTTCGGAGGGGGGGCACGATAATTGGAATCCTGGGAGTTGGGACTCTTTTCTATCTTTTGCTGACACCCCTCATGTGATATACCATTGGAAAGCTCTGTGACTACTATTTCATTTTATATATCGCCCGCGCCCCTCCACTTACTTTGCCCTCGCGCGGGGGCACTTTTCTAAATTTAGCCGATACCCCTCATGTGACATATCATTGGAAAGTCCTGTGACCACTTATTCATATTATGCACTTTCCTTGCCCCTCCCCCCTACTTTGCTCCCCGCGGTGGTTCGTTTAATGTATTCCAGTCGAAGACTTTCTAAAAATGGGGAAATTAAAGATCCAATCTCAAATGACGTAGAAAAATCAATAAAAAATTTCGATCCCTTTTATCATCCTTTAGTTCATGTTTTTGCCACTAGGGGGTGCTTTTTTGGGGGGGTGCTTTATTTCTTTGGTTTGTTGTTTTTTTATTCCATCTGTTTTCAGTTACCCTATATTTAATAAAATCTGCCTTATAGATATGTAAAAACAATGATTTCAATAACCGATTCTAGAGCATCTCCTTTGTAGATTCTCGAAAGTAATCGATGACTGTATCGATTGTGTATTTTACGATAACGATTTTTTTCGATTGGTAAATTTTCGAGAATCGCCCATCACTACTATGAAATTGTCGGCCAGAATAATAGCTTTTCTCTTTATGATCGATTGTAAAACATCTCGATTGTAAATTCTAGGAATTAATTGATGGCTGTATCGATTGTGTTTTTTTACGATGACGATTTTTCTCGATTGTCGAATTCTCGAGAATCGCCCATCACTAAGCTAAATAAATACCCAAAGAACTTCTAACTCATAAGAAAGGGCTCTATTACTGTTTTTCTAGCTGGGATTTACATCAAATTCATTATTTCAGTGACTTCCCTCCTTTACGCTAAAAGTTCCTAGCTAACCCAGACTACGTAATCATGACGTAGATGGAATATGCTCATTCATTTCTCTCTCGCACCTCGACAAAAGTCTGCTCGATGCAAACTTTTCGTTTATCTCGAGAGATACCTCTCCTCGATGAAAACTTCTCACTTACCTCGAGATATGTCCTCTCGATGCAACCTTTTCGCTTTCCTCGAGCAGTTCTAACTAAGACCGAGAATGAGAAATCAGTTTTCTTCCATTCTCGACATGTTACTCTCGATGATTGTCAAGAAAACTGATTTCTCATTCTCGGTCAAGAATGGCTGAGAAAAGATATCGAGGGGAAAGCTGGAAAGAGAGATAGGTATGACAATCAGCAGTGAAATGATTGAGCCTAGTGATGGGCGATAACGAGATGTTTTTCTCGATTCTCTCGATTGTATGGACATCTCGCTAGTTTTCGATTGTGTAAATATTTTCTCGATGACTCCAGTTTGCCAACTGCTTTTATACTTCATAAATTTATCAAGAATCGTCTGCAGGTAAACTGGAATGAGTCGGCGTTAATAAGGACTAAGTGGTTTCGCCCGCTAGCGGGCCCTTCCTTTAGTCGGGGACTCTAATTTATACGTAATCTTGTAATATGACACCTCGAACTGGCTTCCCGCTATATAAGGCACTGTATAGCAGGCGTGGTGTGCACGGACTATAAAATGTTGTAAAAAAATAATCTCGAACCGGATCCCTGGGGGGGTCAAGGTGAGGGGAGGAGCACAGCAGCAGCATAATAGGAATAAGTCGTCATGGGGCATTAGGCCTTTCCAACTATATGTCACATGGCACATGAGGGATCTCGATCTGAATTTATAAAAATGCCCTCCCAGTGGGGGCAAAGTGGGGGGAGGGGCGCGGGAGGTGCATAACGTGGGTAAGTGGTCGCAGACCTTTCCGACAATACATCACAAGGGGGTCTTTGGTAAATTTAGAAAAGTCACATGAAAGTTCCCGGCTAAATTTATAAAAATGGCCCCCGTGGGACAAAGTTGGGGGGAGAGGGCCGCGGGAGGTGCATAAAATGAGTAAGTGGTCACAGACCTTTCCAACAATATGTCACATGAGGGGTCTCGGCTAAATTTAGAAAAATATCCCCATGGAGGCAAAGTGTGGGGGGGTGGGGCGGTTACCGGAGGTGCATAACATCAATAAGTAGTCTCAGACCTTTTCAACGATATGTCACATGAGGGGTCTTGGCTAAATATAGAAAAGTACACCCGTGGGGGCAAAATTGGGAGGGTGGACACCGGAGGTGCATGATATCAGTAAGTAGTCACAGACCTTTCCAACGATATGTCACATGAGGGGTCTTGGCTAAATTTAGAAAAGTTCCCCGTGGGGGGCAAAGTGGGGGGGGGGTGCATAACATGAATAAGCGGTTACAGGCCTTTCCAATATGTAACATCAGGAGTGTCAGCAAAATTTAGAGCAAGTGGGTAAGTGTGATCACAGATCGCACAAAGGGTTTCGTTTAATATTCCTTTCAAAACACTTTTTCTTTTTGAAAAATCTGTTAGTTCCACATTTCGCAACCAGGGGGCACACTCGATTCTAAACAAACATCTATCGGAACGAAAACCCGTTTTACATACTATCCGTAGATATATTAGTCGAGGGGATTGGGGCGCATAGCACGCGAGATCAGTAGGCGCACCTGGCAGTAAAAAATGGAACTAAATTATGTAAGGCTATGGTGCATAATATGAAAGAAAGTTCAAGTGTCGGAAAAGTTGGAAAATTTCTCCCCGGGTTAAAAGGGCGGAGGTTAGAAAAATTACTTAAAATACACAAGTTAGAGCCCGGAGGGGTTAATTATTATATAAAACTTTTTAAAGATTTTATGATTTGTCGTGTGGTCTGAGGTATTCAACTATACGTATGTAAAATTTCATGTCTCCGACTTAATTAGGGGCTCTCTTAGAAAGAATTGCTTCAAATACATGTGTGGTAGCTCAAAGGGTTAAACGTAAGACTTTTTCAAGATTTTATGATTTGTCGCTTGGCCTCAGGTGTTCTGCTATAAGTATGCAAAATTTAAAATCACCAATTTAATTGGGGTCTCAGTTAGAAAGAATTGCTTAAAATACACGAGCTGGAGTTGAAAGGGTTAAACATAAAACTTTTTCAAAATATATTATTTGACGCGTAATCTGGGATGTTGAGCTATAAGTATGCAAAATTTCACGCCTCCAATCTAAACAGGGGCTCACTTAGAAAGAATTGTTTAAAATACACATGTGGGATCCCAAAAGGTTAAATGTACGACTTTTTCAAAATTTTATGATTTGTCGTTTGATGTGAGGTATTCAGCTATACGCAAAATTTCACGCCTCCAATCTAATTAGAGGCTTACATAGAAAGAACTGATTAAAATATACATGTGGGAGCCCAAAGGGTTAAATGTACGACTTTTTCAAAATTTTGCGATTTGTCGTATGATGTGTGGTGTTCATCTATAAGTATGCAAAATTTCAAGTCTCCAATATGTATAGTTTCTGAGAACGGGCTCTGTGACAGACAGACAGACGGACGGACAGACAGAGACAGACCGACAGAGGAGCGAGACGAATAGGGTTTCGTCAGATGAACGAAACCCTAAAAATGCCCCGGTGGCAAAGTGGGTAAAGGGGCAGGTAGGTGCATAATATGAATAAGTGGATTTTCTAATGATGTATCACATGAAGAGTGTCGACAAAAGTTAGGAAAGTGCTCCCCCCCCACCCCCCACCCCAAGGGGCCAACTACCGCACTCCCCGGAATACAACCCAACTTTTTGAAATTTCATGTATTATAAATAATACCGGATGGCTCTGTAAAATATCCGATCTAAAATGATGAGAATGCAAAAAAGTTTGAAAACGACCCCCCCCCCCCCCTCACAGTGAGAGCAAAATTGGGGAGGGGGAGACGAAAGTCTCATAATATGAAAGAGTTATCCAAGAGCTTTCCTATGATATGTTACATGACGGGTTCAAAAAATGTCTGAAAATTGCTTCCCCGACCCCTCTTCCCAGTGGGTCCACTCTTTCGCCCCGGAATTGATGCAGCCCCCACTTTCAAAATTTTTATGTTTAATAAATAATAAATACCGGAAGACCCCATAAAAAAAATTCACATCTAAAATGCTATTTGTCATAGAAATCGCTACGGTTTTAAAAATTTGTTCGCCCCTCCCCACCCCCAAAATTCAATTTTGGGGGAAGAAAGGTTCATAATATGAAAGAGTAGTCAGAAAGATTTCCGAAGATATATCACATGAGAGGTTTCATAAAAGTTTGAAAATTGCACCCCTGTGGGTCCACTCTCACGCCCCTTGAATACTCCCGGAATTCCCCCAACTCTTAATATTTTTATATTTAATAAGTATTATTTTTCTGAAGGCTCCGACAAAAAACCCATTTAAATTATAATTATTCTAGATATCGCTACAGTTTTAAAGATTTGTCCGCGCACACCCTCACCCCCCGCATCCTGAAATTCAACTGTGAATGGGAGAAAGGTTCATAATATGAAAGGGTTGTCAAATTCCGATGATGTATCACATGGCGTGTTCGGTAAAAATTTGAAAATCCCCCCCCCCCGTGTGACCACTCTTGCGCCCCCCGAAACTCACCAATCTCTGTCCTTGAATTTTTCTTATTTAATACATAATATTTATCGGAAGGCTCCATCATTTCACTGCTCATTGTCATACCTATCTCTCTTTCCAGGTCTCCCCTCGATATCTCTTCTCGGCCCTTCGTGACCGAGAACGAGAAATCAGTTTTCTTGACAATCATCGAGAGTAACATGTCGAGAATGGAAGAAAAGTGATTTCCCATTCTCGGCCTTAGTTAGAACCGAGAAGACATATCTCGAGGTAAGCGAGAGGTTTTCATCGATGAGAGGTATCTCTCGAGGCAAGCGAGAGGTTTTCATGTAGGAGAGGTATCTCTCGAGATAAACGAAAGGTTTGCATCGAGCAGACTTTAGTTGAGGTGCGAGAGAGAGAGAGAGCGAGAGAGAAATAAATGAGCATATTCCATCTACGTCATGATTACGTAGGCTGGGTTGGCTAGCGTAAAGGAGGGAAGTCACCAAAATGAATGTGATGTAAATCCCAGCTTAGAAAAACAGTAATGGAGCCCTTTCTTATGAGTTAGAAGTTCTTTGGGTATTTATTTAGCTTTCACAGTCAGATTGACACTTGGTGCGTTTTTGGTTTAAGTCATAGTTTCTCAAAGAAGGATACAGATTAGGAGGCGTGTGATTTTGTTACATATACTTAAGTTCAAAAGTGTTTAATTCAGGGTTCGCAAAGCTGGGCCCAGTTCGAAAAAACCCGGTGGGTTTTTCAGAATGGGCCCACTTGAAAAAGCCCACTGAAAAACCCATAAAGTGGGTTTTTTCAATTTTCAGATATAATTTAAAAATTTAAACAACATATAAATTTAAAGAATGTAAGTCATTTCAGTTAATTTTGAAAAAATATTAATATCTAAAAGCCATTACATACAAATAAAAATGTATTTCAGCACATTGAAATACTTTATTAACATAGAACCTAGTAGGCAACATACATAGTACATAATTATAGGTATGTCTTTATATAAAAAATTCAAATAAACTATATTCATGGAAATAAAAAATATGTATTTTTACTTTCTTCTATCTGTAGAAGAAGAAAGTATTGGATTCGTGAAAAATTTCGACTTCCAGTTCATGATTGATTTATATGTTTTAAAAAGGTCCTGAAGACAATTTGATAGTTTTTAGAAAATGACTGTCTGTATGTGAAAAAAAATTTGTGGGTGCTCTATCTCAAGAAATAATGCACAGAATTTCAGAAAACTTTTACTAACACAAAACTGAGTTAGACCTTGATGTAAACTGGTGCTGATTAGTTTTTGGTGTATACTGACCAACAGGTGGCGCTGCTATGCTGCATTTATCTCAATTTTTGCAATAGCTTTATCGCAAGAACTAATGCACGGATTTTCATAAAACTTCAGATTCAGTTATAAGTTAAGTTGTTGCTTATTGAATTTTGGTGCATATCGCCCAACAGGTAGTGCTGCTATGCTGCATTTTTCGCGATTTCAGCAATAACTCTAATCTCAAGAACTAATGTGATTTGAATAAAAATTTAGATTCAGTTAAACCTTGATATAAACTGGTGCTGATTCGTTTTTGGTGTATATCGCCCAAGCGGCGCTGTTGTGCTGCATTTATCTCACTTTTTGCAATAGCTTTATCTCATGAACTAATAATGCATGGATTTTCATCAAACTTCAGATTCAGTTAGATGTTGACGTAAATTGTTACTGATCAGGTTTTGTTGTAAATTGAACAACAGGTGATGCTTATATCTCCTTGTTAAATGCATCCAATTCAACAAATCTATATTTTACAATCCTCATGATGGGCATAAATTGCCATTTAATTTTGGCACTGTGATAGCGAATTTTGGATTACATGTATGAGATAGAAGAAACTTTCGGGATTGGCACATCCGACTAGTTTACCCCTTTTTTTCTTCCTACTTATATATTTTAAATTTTAATATTCTATTCATTATTTGATTTAAAGAAAATTGACAATTTTATATCTTCTATTATATTTAAAATTAATTTGTGAGAAACACTGGCATTTAATTAATTTAAATTCATATAATTTATACATTTTGTAACTTGTAAAATAGCATTACAATTATATTGTATATAAGAGAACAATGTATTTTTTTATGTATAGTGTATATAATATATAGAAAATATAGTATACAATAATGTAATTACTCATGTATTATACTTTTGAAAAAACCCGATTTTCCCCGGGGAAAACTGGGTTTTTCATGAAAAAACCCGAAAAAACCCATGTGGGTTGGGTTTTTTCAGAAAACCCCGGGTTTTTGCGAACCCTGGTTTAATTCAGTTTGTGTGGGGCATTTTTCCATTTTTACGTTCATCTATCTTTACAAGAAGGAAGTATTGGATTCATGATAAATTGGTCAATTTTTAGAAAATATCTGTCTTTTATGTGACAAAAATTTTGATAACGCTCTATCTCAAGAAGTAATACGCAAAATTTAATAATACTTCATATTCAGTTAGACCTAGATGTAAAATGGTGTTGATTTGTTTGTTGTGCAAATAGCCCAACAGGTAACGCTGATATATTTCAAAAACTAATGCACGGAATTTAATCAAACTTCATTAGCTATTGCTAGAGATTGGAACCAATTCCTTGTTAGACAGGTTCACTCTTAGCAAATATATTTGTCTGGTTCCCTTTCCGATAAAGCTCTTTTGTTTTCGATCAACTTTGAAATTCTACAGCATTAGACATTTAGGGTAACTTTGATCTGTATTAAATCGTTTGCCTTTACCGAAAAAAGGAAAATGCTGTTCGATTCTAATGAGTTCGTGAATGTCTCACAAAGATACTACTTTGGATTTAGGTACAGATGGGCAACAGTCATGTTAGGGGCCCATTTAGAACCTGGAAATCAATTCCGTTTTAGACAGATTCCGTCTCAGCTGGTTTGTCTAGTTATCCTCCCATTTTTTGATAAAGCCCTTTTTCTTTTGACCAACAAGAAAATTCCACAGAATTAGACACGCATTCAACATTTAGGAACTTTTCCTCAATCAAACCTCTTACTTTTATCGAAAATGTGAAAATGCAAATCGATTCTAGCTAATGCACCTAAGAATAAAAATGAGTTAGAAAGGCGCTACTTTAGATTTGGGTACAGACAACGAAGAGTTATGTTTCAATCGCTATGGACCAAAGACCAATTCCGTTTTAGACAGTTTCCCTCTTAGCTGGTATCTTTATGTGGTTATCCTTCCATTTTTGGATACAATGCACCTGAGAATAAAATTGAGTTTTTAAATGAATCAAAAAGTAACTACTTTAGATTTGAGTACAAACAGAAAATATCATTTTGGAATCATTAGGGAATGGAAACCGGTTTCCGTCTTAGGTAGATTCCCACTTAGCTGGTATATGAGTCCGGTTATCCTTCTGTTTTTCGGTAAAGTTCTTTTGTTTTCGATTAATGGTGAAATTCCCCAATATTAGGCTCGCATTTACGAAAATTTGAAACATTTGCCTTTAGCGAAAAAGAAAAAAATTCGATCCTAGCTAATACGCTTGAGAATAAAAATAAGTTCGTTAATGTGTCAGAAAGTAACTATTTTTAATTGGAATACAAGTTTAAAGAATCATTTTGGCATCGATAGGGAGTGGTAAGCAGTTTCCGGTTTACACAGGTTCCCTTTTTAGCAAGTATATTTGTCTGGTTTTTCTTCCCCTTTTTCGATAAAGCTCTTTTTTTCGATCAACGGGAAATCTTACAGCATTAGATATTTAGGGGAACTTTAACTTGTATCAAATTTTTGCCTTTTATCGAAAATGTGAAAAAGCTATTCAATTCTATCGAATGCGCCATAATTACGCGATTTAGACATCGCACTTTCATTAAAAATAAAAGGGAACTTATAACAAAACAAAATTAGCAAAAAGATATTACAATCCTTGAATAATTTAAATAATATTTTTAAAAGTAGGTAAATGAACTGAAAGTATTTTCTTAAGTTATTTAGCGTTCCAAAATAGCGTTGTTCTTACCATTAAAACTTTGAACATATTTCTTGATAACATATTGATCTTATATTTGAAAAACTTGTTTGAAAAATTCTGAGGGGTTGGGATTAACGTGTTCAACTCATTTTGCTGGCATCTGGTTCATCTGTAGTACTCTCAATTTACTAGACTTGCATACATAACACACTGCCATACATAAAATAAAATTGGATATGAAAATCCATGATACTTATTATTAATATGCTCAAACATTACAAACTTAAAATGTTTTACAGTGTTTTATCGAAACATTAGTATGCACACTTTATTAAAGAAATTTATACGGAACATATCTTAAAGATATTAATCATTTAGAGTTTATTGGCCTGTATTAAAATATAGAATGGCACATAATATTCGAAAGATAAATACTATAGCGGAGATGTTGTAACATTAAAGTTAATTTCTTAAACGCATTTCTGACAATTTGTTAATTGTCATAAACCATTAGTACAGAAAAGGGGGTAGGTTTAGGGATTAACATTTCTTTCAGAAGGCTTAAAAACTGATAAGATGTATTACATAACAAGTTGTATTAAGATTATTAACAAATGTTAGAATACAGCTTTCTAAAGGCTTCATATCAGGTGCCCCTCCATCAATTGAAGTTGAATGAAAGAGTTAATGAAAACGATAGCAGCAAACTACATTACTGCTTCTGTTTTTTCACAACCTTTCATTTAGCTTCAAAGGAAGATCTTTTTTCAGAGCATCTCAGTGTTAAATTTACATCGATTTCTTGGTATGTTGTTTTACTCCATCTATCTTTAGTTGCCACGTATTTACTAAAAACTTAAAAATTACTCTACAGGGTGATTCAGCTCGTCGGTGACAAACTTTAAGGATCGATAGAGCACACCTAGACGAACATTTTTGAATAGGGAATGTAGGGTCCCTGACGCGATGGTAAGGCGCTAGGCGCTTTCGAAAATTTGGGTGCCGAAATTCGAAACGTCATAAAAACTAGGGAAATGGTTAGATTTTCTTGCTTGTTGCGTCGAAATGATTCTGTTTGTTTAGACTTTCTTCAGTACCAATTTGATAAGCGTATCTCTTAAAACATGGATAGGGGGCGCTGCAGACTTTGGAGAGCTAGACAACAACTTTAAGCCCGTTATTTTGATAATTTAACACATGCTCGCCAAAGTTTATACTCTAACTTAAAGTTTGAACCCAAAAGTAGAGCCCTGCAAAAAGCGTAAGAGCCGGAATAAAATGTCAAAGTACAGGGTGGTCGAAACTCGAAGGCTCCTTAGAGATAAACAAACAGATTTCTTGACTTATGGGATGCATTTTCATGATTCCGTTTGCTGGGGCTCTCTGAAACTCAGTTGAACGGTACAAAAAGAAACATCGATAGGGGGCGCTTTGGGCAAAAAACATAATTCGTTGACATTTCGGACGCTAACTGGAAACGGGGCGCTACGATCAGTTAGTAATAATGAAAACACATTTTCTACCTCTGCTCAACACTTCTGAATAAATTTAGACCAAAAACATCAATGATACTGGAAATTTATTTACAAAAAATAACACTACAGAAGATGCTCGAAATTTCGACCTTGGGCCATGATGCAGGCTTCGCACCTCCGTCGCATTGAGGAGTGTGTGTTTCCAACAATGCCAGGAGTATCTCTGATCTGCCCTGCAGCTGCCACAATGCGCGCCACAAGTTCTTCAGCACTGCTGACAGGTGTATGGTATACCTCGGCCTTCAGGTAACCCCAAAGGAAGAAATCCAAGCAGGTGAGGTCTGGTGATCGGGCAGGCCAGTGAACTGGACCCCCACGCCCGATCCACCGCTGGCCATACCTTGCGTTTAGATGGAGACGCACGTCGTTCGTGTAATGGGCCGGAGCTCCATCGTGCTGGAATCACATCTGGCGACGCGAACCTTCGGGTACGTGCGCCTCATCCAGAAGCTGCGGCAGCACTTGATCCAGGAAAATCAGGTAATTTCCACCTGTCAGCCGTTCAGGTAACAAATAAGGGCCAATGAGGCAATCCCCCAGAATGCCGGCCCACACATTTACTGAGAAACGCTCCTGGGCTGCTCGGCTTCTGGTTTCATGTGGATTTTCATCACACCACACATGACTGTTGTGGGCGTTCCACATTCCCTCCCGGCTGAAGGTGGACTCGTCCGTAAACAAAATGCTGTTTACAAAACGGGGATCCCTGGATCTCATCGCCAAGTACCATCTTGAGAATTCCACTCGAGGGCCAAAATCCTGCTCTCTGAGCAACTGCACCCGCTGGATGTGGTAGGGGTGCAGATTCCGGGAACGTAAGATGCGCCACGCAGTTGCTTGCGAAATGCCAACATGTCTGGCGATATCTCTCGTGCTAAGACCTGGGTTGTCCTCAACCAGGTTAAGCACAGCCTCTTCGTTGTCGGGGGTGCTCACTGATCGCTCCCGTTCAGGCCTGCCTCCGTCGAAAGATCCCGTTGTGGACAACCTCTGGTGTACTCGAGCGAAGAAGGCATGGCAGGGGATTTGCCTGTTGGGGTAACGCTCGGCGTACAACCGCTGAGCGGCTCGTCCATTACAACCAGCAGCGCCATATGCCAAATGCATGTCAGCCAATTCAGAGTTTGTGTACCGTTCCATCCTACTACCGATCTGCAGACAAGTAACCCGAAGCTTAAGTAGGTACCGCACGTTCAAAAGACGTGTCTGCGCATACAACTACGTCATCTCGCGTTGTCGTCTACGCATTACGTATCTTTTGCATATCGATATGGTACGATATCTTTTGCATAAATCAGCAAAAAGCACCTTATGTAAATTTTATTGCGCGCATTGTGCATGATTGAAACCAGCTATGTTTGTTAAAAAAAACAAACAAACTGCAGTTTTAATAGCTTCTTATGATAAGTAAATTACTCTCTTGTTTTGTTTCTAACTGATCGTAGCGCCCCGTTTCCAGTTAGCGTCCGAAATGTCAACGAATTATGTTTTTTGCCCAAAGCGCCCCCTATCGATGTTTCTTTTTGTACCGTTCAACTGAGTTTCAGAGAGCCCCAGCAAACAGAATCATGAAAATGCATGCCATAAGTCAAGAAATCTGTTTGTTTATCTCCTAGGAGCCTTCGAGTTTCGACCACCCTGTACTTTGACATTTTATTCCGGCTCTTACGCTTTTTGCAGGGCTCTACTTTTGGGTTCAAACTTTAAGTTAGAGTATAAACTTTGGCGAGCATGTGTTAAATTATCAAAATAACGGGCTTAAAGTTGTTGTCTAGCTCTCCAAAGTCTGCAGCGCCCCCTATCCATGTTTTAAGAGATACGCTTATCAAATTGGTACTGAAGAAAGTCTAAACAAACAGAATCATTTCGACGCAACAAGCAAGAAAATCTAACCATTTCCCTAGTTTTTATGACGTTTCGAATTTCGGCACCCAAATTTTCGAAAGCGCCTAGCGCCTTACCATCGCGTCAGGGACCCTACATTCCCTATTCAAAAATGTTCGTCTAGGTGTGCTCTATCGATCCTTAAAGTTTGTCACCGACGAGCTGAATCACCCTGTATAAGCCTGTAAAATAATAATCAATAATCGATTGTAAAAACATCTCGATTGTAGATTCCAGGAAGTAATCGATGACTGTATCGATTGTATTTTTTTACGATGACGATTTTTCTCGATTGGTAAAATCTCGATAATCGCCCATCACTATTCTCTATAAATTTCATTTTTTAACGTTATGATAATTTACAATAGGATTATAGTAGTGATGAAGACAGTTAATCAGAAGAATGCAATAATTTAGTTCTAATCGAAGATGATGAAACTGATAATGAAGAATCGGAAAATGAAGAAATATTAATCAACAGGGGAAATTTATTCAAATTAAATATTTAATTTGAATAAATTATTTATTATTTACTTCATATATACGAAGTTCATACTCAAAGAGTCATAAGAGGGACATGCCCCACCTGAAATATGTCAGTATATCAGGGCCGAAATTAGCCTTTTTTGCACCCGGGGCAAACATGGATTTTGCCCCCCCCCCCCCCCCCATCGCCTCCGCAAAGTAAATTTACAAAGAGAATTTTACAACGTTTCTAATAATAACTCATTTTAAAATTTAAAATATATAATAAAAAAATGCGGAATACTGAATTATGCAATCAACTTTTTAAAATATTGATTCATTAAAACCTCTAAAACGAAATCCAAAGGAACTGAAAAGAATTATACAGGTTTCTGTCTTAGCAGGTATAATTGTTAGTATTCTTTCTGTAGTGAACATCTTTTTTTTTTCATTTAAGGTGTTCTCAAATCCAAAAAGGGCAACTTTCTGGCATAAGTTTTAATTTATTTTTGTTCGAAAATGCATGAAACTAGCTGGTGTTGTTATTCAAAAACTATGTAATTGATCTGTTTTTTCCATTTTTTTTGCAAACGCAATAGATCTTTCAGAAAATCGTGTCAAAGTGGGCGCTTTGAACCGAATTTCCGCTCGAAGGAAGAAAGAGCACTCAAGAGCGGGCAAAAAACGTGTTTGTCACGTGATCGAAATAGTTATAACTCAATAGGTAATTGATTGATCAAAAAATGGAAAAAACAGTTCAATTCCAAATCGCTTCCATGGTCAGGCTTTCCAATTGTATACCTTTCCGTTAAAAAATGAATTTGTAAATGTGTCAAAATGTTTTGTGCTTGTTCAGCAGAGCAGTTAAGAACAGCCTTAAGATAGAATTTCGTTATAGACAGATTTCACTTTCACAGATTTTACGGTAGTTGTAGTAATTACTAATAAGGCGTTTAAAGTCACAATGTTTTAGAACTTTGTGTTTTAGAAAAACACAAAGAATTACATTGTCTTAAGAGCCTACACTAGTCACGCGACGATACTCGCAAGCTAATGTTAAACCCATGGAAGTGGGATTTTTTTTTTCGAATTTCTTTCTTGCATTTTAATGTTTTTAAAGGATTTATTCTGTTTGGGATAGCTGAAGGTGATCTCTAACCGGGTTAATGTTTACTTTTTCGATTTTGGTTGCAGCCTTTTTTTATAAAGTTACTTTCACTTTCGGAACCGGATCCGAAAGTGGAAATAGAATCATTAAAAAAAACTGCAACCAAAATCGGAAACGTACAAACTAACAATGCTAATGACAATGTCTCAGCTATCCTAAGGAAAAAAAAAAATCATTTAAAAATATTAAAATGTGAGCGAGAAATTTTAAAACGACGCTTCCATAGATATTTAACATTAGTTTGCGAGTTTCTTCGTGTGGCTAGTGTAGGTTCTTAAGAACTCTAAAACCAACCTTCATTTGTCGCCCCATTCGTTTTCCGTTCTGGCGCCTGCCTCTTCCCCCCTAGCTTCGGCCCTGCCGTTTATTTTTATTTGTTTCATTATTTTCATTTTCATATATTTTCATTTGGTACATATATTTTCACTTGAAAAAAAGGACTGAATTGTAAAATATGTAAAGTTGTACGCACAAAAACGAATCAACGAAAAAAATAAATAAATAAGAAATGAAAAGTAGCTACTCCTTTACGTTAATAATTTCGGGGTTATTTTATCTCAACTTTTTATTATCTCTATAGATATGGTAAGAAAAAATATTAGAATGAAATATTGATATGCGTTATTAATAATATTACCTGAAATATACAATTGAATATTTATTTAAATTACATAAATGATTGATGTAACATGTATTTTTTTCAACTTCAATTGGCCTCTTGTGCCGGAGCACTATCAAAACCAACCTGACAGCAGTGCTGTCCTTCCAAAAAATATATAACTATCACGATTCGAAATTTATAACTGAAAATATGTTCTAATTCATTGTATTAATTATATCTTTACAAATTCAGTCAGTTTATATAATATTTTTTTTTATCATTTTAACATATTTTGAAAAAAAAAAGTTATTAAATCATTTATTTAAATGTTAACCGAATATATACTTAAAATAAATACGTACTAATTGCTATAACATCTAAATTTTCCCATTCAAGCAATAACCCCCTCATTTTCTCCGTTTTCGATTTTCTAGTAACACCCGTAATTTTCCTCTGTTTTTTCGGATAAACGGGAACGGCGGCAAATAGACCGAATGCTCCCCCCCCCCCCCCCTCGACTACGTTCTAAAAAAAGACGCGACTACTCTCGGCTTAATATTCAAATATAGTAAAATCTCTGAATAGTAGAGACCTCGGGATCATTGAATAGAGTCTTGCATCGCGTCAGGTTGTACATAAATTCCTGTTTTCAGGTCTGATTGATTCTAATATTCTTTTTGCGGGTTGGGTTCAGCCTAGAATAATTCTTGCGAGTCATAGTTAGATCTTTTGGAAGTCGGGTTGTTTGCATTTTCACAAAAAGTTTGAGCACAACTATGTTTCAGATGAAAATAAATATGTTTTTGAATATGAATGAGTATATATATTCAAATTACTGCATGATAAATAAAATTTATTAAAAATATGACCATAGATTATTCTTTCTTTACGGTACAGTTTAGAATAATTTTTCCTTCTCTCGGAATATGAAAAATATTGCCAACATTTAATTTTTGAAATACACAAAAACACATGTACGATACTTGTGATAGTTGATGCGTACATAAAGACGTTGCATTTGTGTAGATTGGGAGGTTCCCTTCCCATATTCAGCGATATAAGCGTATAAATAACTAAGTATTAGAAATTGCAAAAGTGTTCGACGACTAGATGTGTACTTTTCGGGAGTATGCATTATGAAGATCTTGTTGTATATAGATTTTTATTCTGAAAAAATATTTTGGATATTCTTTTGAAAAATCTGGTCAACCCGAACGGCAAGAGTCAAAATCCAATCCGAACTCGAAAAATGATAGTCAACCCGATCCGAAACTGACCTGAAACAAAAAAGTAGAAGTGAATTTTATAAATTTGGACGATAAAGTTCTAATATATATATATTAAAAAAAAAAAAAAAAAAAAAAAAAAAAAACTGAGTTTTCAGTGAACTTCGCTCACTTTCATAGATGAGTTTGAGTTGAGCGAGTTCGTTTGAAAAATTTTGAGTTTGAACGTGAACTTGACTCATTTTTGAGAAATTGAGTTTGAGTTTGAATTAGTTCGTTTTTTTTGTGAGCGTGCCCAACACTTATATTTTTTGAAAGAAATGAATTCCATTTATATGCATAGAAATAATCTTGATGTTTATTAGTTTTTGCTTTTTATTCGTATTTTGAAATAGGATTGCAAATATTTCCATACATGGATATCAATATATATTGTTCTTTGAGTTGCGAAAATTCAGTTTCAAAAATTTGATGTGCATAGCATTGCTATATCAAGAATAACCTCCTGAGACCTGACATCCATTAAAATGGATGTTTTATAATGTATTTTATTTTGCTCAGGTCTCAGGAGGATAAATGAATTAATTGGAAGAATATGCAAAGTAAACTCTGTTTATTTTTTTTTGTCAAACATGATTTAATCAAAATCAGGTAACTAGATATTTCCACTAACGTTTACCTTATACTGTCACCAAATCCATGCATCACAAATGATCGGTGATAGACTGAGCTGATTTCTTGTTGCGCTCTAAAAGCAGCTAAATGATAAGGGGTTTTCAAAAATTGTCGTTTTTAATATTTACTTCTTTGAATTTTCATTTTTTATTGATACTTTAGCCCTTTTTGGAAAATCACCAGAACGAGCCTATTCCAAGAAAAAAAGAAGTATCGAAATCTAAGCATTTCTTCTAAATCTACTCATTGACATTCATTAAGTACAAACTCTTTTGCTGAATGCCAAATAGTAAAAAATGACAATTTGTGGAAAATCCCTTATCATTCAGCAGCTTTTAGAGAGCAACTAAAAATTAACTCCCTATATTGCCGATATCTTTCTGAATTTTCGCGATATTTGACTGGCTTCTTTTTATAAGTTGTTCCATAGAGTTGACTATCAAATCATGAATTTTTTTAATCGTGCGCGCATGCGCAGATAAAAAAGATGTTTCATATGCGCGCACGATAAAAAAAAATTCATATAACTGCTCATATTTCATCAGATATTTAATATATTTTCATTCCAACTGCACTATATTATTTCTAATGCACTTTGTCAAATTTTCTGAAACTGGCATTAAATTTGGTAAAAAGCCCTGCATGATATAAATAAAAAATATGCAAAAATATTTTGAACTTAAAAAAAATCGATATAAGTATCTCCATGAATATACGTTCAATTCTTCCACAAATGAATACACATATTGTACAATATCCACATATTCGTAAGCTATAGCGATAGATCATATCGTGCATTTTATTTTACAGGGTGATCCCAAACATTATTATTATTAAAAGCGCATATCATAATTAAAAATGCATTTCCAGCAATAATAGCTAATGTACATACAGTTACTTCGGATACAATATAGTATCTGAAATCTTTTGTGTGTCCCTGTAAATGCTATGCACTTCGTATTATACATGAAATGAATTATAGTAAACCTCAGCGACGTATATCACTTTCATTATATATGAAATAGTTTAACATAATTAAATTACGCCGCAAACAATTCATTCCATTCATTTTCCCTATATCATTATGTAACGAAATTCTTTTGTGTGTCCCTGTAAATGAATAATAACTATTTTTTGCACCGCATATTCTACACAATGTATATTTTAGTGCGCTTCATAAATGCATATCAATTTTATTATGTTTGAAAGCGTGTAACAATCATTAAAAATTATTTGAATCGATTTTTTCCCATTGGCCATAATGTAACGGAATACTTTTGACTGTCCCTGTAAATGAACAAAACATGCTACAAAATTCATTTGAAATAGGGAACGTGCTATGGTAAATGTCAATAACATCCGGAAATTTCAGGGCAGTCCGAGTATATTTACGAGAGTTAGAGCACGGACAGACAAACCGAAGTCATAAACACTTTTTAACTTTCTTGGATTGAATTTTAACACTAAAACATATGTAGATTTGAAATATGTAATAAAATAAATGCGCAATTTTTGAACCTATTTTGATTAAAAAAAAAAAAAAAAAAATACGCAGCGAGACGGTTAAACGGAAATATTTCCAAACGAACTTAGTATTTGGGGCTCTACCGCTTTCGGCAGCGTATGCCTGGGCGTGCTGCGTACGCTCCAATCTGTTTTTGCAAACGAATCTCGAATTTGTATGGTTTTATATTTTTAAACGAAAATCTATCCAAACGAGCCTTAGAATTCGAGGCCCTTCTACCTCAGCAGCGTATAGCCGGACGTGCTTGATACGGATGCTGCGGTCTGTGTTTGCAAACGAACCTCAGATTTATAATATTTTAGGAAAATCTTTCCAAACGAACTAAGGACCCCGTTCTAGTGATTGCCTATTTAATTTTTGACATTTAGATATATCATACGTTCAATTCTGACGAAAAGTTCCCAAGGAAATCCTTAATAATAATATTAACGAAAACAATAATAATTATATATATTACTAGGGGGCTCTTCCCCCTGCAAGCTACGCTCGCCAACCCCCCAGTTCAGACACTGTAGAATCTAAAAGCACGCTAATCTGATCGGTTTTAAAAAGATTAGATTGAATTATACTGAAAAAACCTGTAGCGATCTCCCTGTAAACGGGTTTCCATTCAATTCCCTTTGATTGCAAAAATTTAAGGTAGAATCAGTTGCTGTTAAGACATTCAATGGTTGTTTTCGTGTTTGGTTAAAGAAGATCAGTTAAATATTTGAAAAGAAGCTAAAATAAAATTAATTACGTAAACAGAGTCTTTGTCTCTCGGTATTATTTAACAGCGTTATAAAACGATTGACATAATACAATTATTAAAATTTGCTGCTTTAGCCCATTCAAGGGCGGCGGTTCATTTTTGGACCACTTAATTTTAATTCTTAAATGCCACATTAGCATCAGAATATTCGGATGAAAATTTCCCTTTTATTAAGTAAGTGAACAAAAGCATTTTTGTATTTCGAAATTTGTTTGTAAATTCTGGTGCCTTTCACTGATTTCAAGATTTTACGAATAGAAGTGCCTTGTCCGTGAAGAGTTAAACGCATATTAATGTATTTATTATTTTAAAGTTTCCTTTCTCTTTTAATATTCACGTGTAAATACAATTTTCAGGACATAATTTTCAATATTTTCCTGCCTTTAACACGTACTCATTTAATAGTAATTTTAAAGTTTTTTTTTTTTTTTCTGTTTTTAAGAGTCACGTGAAAATAAATTTTTAATCGTTAGGAAATATTATCTTTGCGCTGTTTTTAAAATTGAAAACAATTCTATAATAATAGCCTAAGTCATGTGACTATCATCAACAGCTCCAGGCAGATCCCTTCGCTTTTTATATTCCAGGCGGTCATTTTGGTACTTTAATGTTAACCAGCCACAGGTGTGATAAGTCGCCGAATATCTTATTCTATCCCCATTATTTCGTTTATATTATAATAGTCCAAGTCATGTAACTGCCATAAACAACGGGCTGATTCCTTCGCTTTTCATAAGAAAGGTTTCCATTTTGATTAAAGAATCAAAATTATTTTTTCGAATAAAACTACATAAAAGTTGCCATGATCACAAAGAATTCCTGGTACTTTTATGTTAGCCGGGTGAAAATCTCGCCAATAGCTTTTTTTTTTAACTCGCCAGTTAGCATTTTTTAATTTTTCGAGTGGTAAATTAAAACGGTGCTACTTGGTTATCCCATCGACCAAAAATCTGTTGCCAAACTATAAGATTAAATGCCAATAATGGTTGATCGTAAATGTCACATTCACTTGACTTTAAGGAAGTTATACATGTTCACGCCATCAAGTGATTTTTATTTCGACGTTTTATTTGGATTTTTATTAATGTTATACCAATTTATTTGTTCTTTTGTTATTTAAAATAAAAATAAGTCAATTTGTATAATTTGGCAAAATTGGTCGACGGGAGAAGTAATAACATTAAAATGTTGCTTTGAAGTGGAAATTAAATCTCATGATTTGTTGCATTGTCACATTGCATTGGGTTTGGCGTGATTTTTTTTTTTTTTTTTTTACGACAATTTGGCGAAAACCTCGTTTTCAAATACCTGTTTACATATGTATTTTTAAATCATTTTCTGTTATTTTTAAAATGAAATAACAATAAATAAAAAAAAAATTAATAACTATAGAACAAAACAATTTATAACATTTTTTGTAAATAAAAAGAAAATAAATTCAAATAAACATTTATTAATAAATAAGCAACAATAGCCGGGTTACCATGTCAGGCAAAATAACGCCATTTTGGCGCCAATTAGGTACCCCGTTGCGTATATGACATCTGTGTCTAATATTTTTCTTTTCGTTTCGTTTTGATGAAAGATGAATGAAGTAAAAGCCATTTATTTTAAAGGTTTCAATTTTAAATGAAAGTTTTGTATTAAATAAAATGATAATGAAATACAAATTGAATTCTGAATAAAAGTAACATGATGCATTTCTTAGCATACATTTAAGGAGGCCAAACTCGTCGCCAAATTAATTTAAAATAACCTTTTCTAAAATATGAAAAAAAATATCTGTTATGATTAAAATTTGAGTTGCCATCGTTAGAAAAAAAGTGTTTAAAATTAGAAAAAAATTAATATTTCGAAAACTAATTCTAATTTTAAAATTCTAATACCAGTTTTGAGATCTGTGGATCAATACGGATTTTTGGTGTTAATTTCATCGCAAAGTATTCCATATTTTAGGAGAAATCGCCGTGAAACGTAACCAGTTGTTTAATCAGTCGTTTCATAGAATCGTTGCATAAATTCGTTTCAATTCGATTCATTAGGATTTTATATACATAGGGTAGATAAATCTCTGCCGGCTCGGTTTACAGGCACAGGTAGATTTCGAAGTTAAGTACTAATTCCACAAACAAAAACTAAATCAAGATTAGGGATAAACCCAATTTAACAGTTTTATCTGGCCGCTTTTCACGAGTTTTTAATTTAATTTTTCCGTAAGAGTTGTTTTTATCAGAATCGTGTTAATGTGATTTTCTTTCTTCTACAATCCCCATCCTCCTTTTTTTTTTTTTTTCTTTGCTGTAAGACCTTGGTCCTATAAAAAACTTGTCAATATAAAAGTTGTAGATAATATTAAGAAGATTTATAATAAATTTAAGCGGATTTGGTATCTTGGGAATTGACGAAGTTATGAATTTTTCTCTTCTTCAACCCTCCCTTTTTTTCGCTTTTAATTTTAATTTTTTTTTAATTTTTTTTTTTTTTTGTGTGTGTAAGTTTTTGCTGTTCTATCAAAAACTTATCAATATAAAAGTTGTAGGTAGTATTAAGAGCATTTATAATATTTAAGTGGATTATTTAAGTGGATCTGATATCTTGAGAATTGACGAAGTTATGAATTTTTTTCTTCTTTAATTCCTATTTTTTTTCGCCCCTTGAGGCTATTTTTAATGATATCAAAAATCTGTCATGCATAATTTTTTGCCCTTTTCCTAAGTAAGAATAGCTTTAAACTGATTCGATATGTATCATAATTAAGAAGCTATGGGGTTTCACCTGTTTTCACACAAACCCTCCCTATTTCCACACCCTTGGTCCGATTTTGCCTATTAACGAACTTGACCGAGATTTCTGCCCCTTGATTTTATGTATCAGTTTGGAAGAGATCTGTGCAGAATTTTGGAAGTTATCGTGTCCATAAAAAAGATATTGAGTAAGTTTTTAACTCACATGTTTCATTTTTACTTCTATTGTGCATGACATTGTTCTGTCCGGCTCTTACATATTGATTAATTATATATTTCTTTCATTTTTTCATGGTGTAGTTACTTGGGCAATGGAAGAAATGAACATTTAAGCTGTAGCTTATTATTTCTTCCTCAGAAATTAACCGCTTATTACTAATGATTTCGTAATATTGCCCTTGATAATGAGTTACAAATCACTAGTTCCAATTTTATTCATAATAGCTCTCTCATTTTAAGTACATTTTGTAGTTTTTCTTTTTGAATTAATGAATTTTCAATTTTGAGATCATACATTTCGTGCAAAGGATTTGGTGATTCTGACAATGATTCATTATTTCAGGTCTTTTTTCATTGGTTAAATTGATTTAGTTACAAATTGTTTTAGAAAATATTTCAAATACTTATGACTTCCTTCATATATTTCATTATTTACTTGTTCTTTTTATGAATTCGACATCTTGTTGTTTTTCCTTTCGCACATTTTGAATGTTTTAATTTTTAATACATCATATAATGGTGATTAGGATATAAGTTTATAAAAAAATTCATTAATGATTAGTTAAATTAATAATAGTTGATTCAGCTTTATTATGTATAATGTCAGTGTTATGTATTGATACTCACTTTGTTAATTTTTATTTTTATGTAAAAAAGATGATGAATTGTAATACAGTAAAACCTCCATAACGAACACTCCAGAATAGCGCACACTTCTATTTAACGGACAGTTTTCCAATCTCTACTCCCAAGACCTAAATTTTTGTATGTTTAACCTCTGAATAACGGACATTCTGAATAGCTGACGGTAATTTTGGCGATAATGGATGAAAAATTATTTTTAACGAGAAAAAAATAGAAATAAAGTCTGTAATTAAATAAAGTGACTATTTCTACTTCACAAAAAGTGGTGGAAATCGAACAATTTAAGCTTTAAAAAAGTAATCCACTGAAAAAGTCGCCCGCGGCTGAAAGATTAATGATCGAATGATTAACTTGCTTTGATAATAGGATGAAAATACAACAAAGAAAAGGTCTCTTGTTTTTGGACAATGCAAGTTCTCATTCAAAACATTTGAAATTCTACAATGTTAAAAATGTGCCCCCTCCCCCCCCCCCCAAAAAAAAAAAAAACACAACTTTAGTATGCCAGCCACTTGATCAATGTGTAATACACAGCTTTAAAGCCTGGTACAGAAAGCTTTTATTACGCCATATTCTTTCAAAGTTAGATTCTATGAATGCACTTGAGAACTGCCTAAAAATAGTTAATGCTCTGGATGTTATAATTTGGAGTTCTTCAGCTGTAAAAAACATAAATACGGAAAGCGTACGACAATTTTTTAGAAAGCAGGCCTTATATTAAAAGAAAATGAAACACACATTTCCGACACAAATGAAGAATTAAGCGAAATAAGTGAATTAATGAAATATATCAGGAGTGAAGAAACTGCCGAAAATGTTATTTATTGATAATGAGTTACCTACTGAAGAAGAATCTGTTTACGTATGCGATTTTGTTCCTTCAGAATTTTCTACAAAAGTTGACTCTATTAGTGATGATGAAACCGATACTGAAATTGGAAATGCTTTCCTCCAATATCGAAATTTTTCAAGAATCGGCAAAATACAGTGAGCAGTTATGCAAATTTTTTGCAAAAAAAAAAAAAAAAAAAAAAAAAAAAAAAAAAAAAAAAAAGATGATTTAGAAGGATTAAAACTACTGACAGAGTTAAAACTCCACATTGAAAAACAAATTACATGTAATAGCAAGAAAAAGTAAACTTTTGCAACAGATTTTTTTCGTAAGAATGTAATAAACAATGGATAAAGGTATGCACAATTTTTATTTCAGGTTTATTGCTAAAAAAATTAATTTTAATTTCTGATTAATTATATAATAGAGGTTTTAGGACATATAGGATTCAATGAAACATTAAGCATTTCTTAGCAATTTTTGAATCTCTGAGGTTTTTCCAATGCGGGCACCTATGAATAGCGGACAGTTTCCGTGCTCCCGAGGTGTCCGTTATTTAGAGGTTTTACTGTATTATATAATGGTTATATATATATATATATATATATATATATATATACATACATATATATATAAAATATTAATTTTCTAGATGTGAACCTAAACATAGAAAGTGAAAATTTGATATCTAAGTTATTTGACAAGCGAAATGATTTCAATGTTAATACCTTAAAGTTGATATATTTTGATTCCAATGTTCATGTTTCGGTTAAAAGAAATGTCCTAAGAAATGGCTTAATACGAATCGAAAGACTGAGTAGAGTACTTGAGTTAAGGATATGTTTAATGACATTTTAGAGTGGTGTCATCAGGGGTTCAAGCAGGGTTATCCTCGCAATTTCATCAGGAGAATAACTAGTGATTTTATTAAGAGTAGCAGTTACGGAACTGAACTGAACTCAGTGATGGATGAGAATGGTGGTTTTAATGCTTTGATTGATCTAATGAGATAGAAAGATATTTTGATGGATTTTGTAGATCTGTTTAGTTTTTCATTGTTTTTCATTTTTGGTCTCGGCGAGTGAAGGGGGACGTAGCATGCGTAAAGCCTGACTTAAGCCTGCAGTGCATGTCCTTAACCATGCCGGTCGCCTTCTGTTTTGTTTTGCTGTTACAGTGGTGGTCAGAATTATAAGAACAATTGAAAATTGCACAGAAAAAAATTATTTCTGAACTAAATAAAGTGAAATTTATACATAAAATGCTTTTTTATGCTCGAAATCATTATAGAACGCAAAACATTGGAAAATGCAAATTATGAATGTTTTGCCATAATTAACAAAATATGCCATTGTAAAAATTAGACAAAATTATAAGGACAATGAATGTTTTTGCCTGAAACACACTAATAATTAATAATCTCCCCCTTCTTCTCAATCACTTTGATCAGTCTCGACGTCATGGAGTTTGACAGTTCCTTAAGAACGTTCATGGAAATTTTTGACCAGGCTTTTTCGATGGAGGACATGAGTTCTTGCTTGTTTTCATATTGTATACCATTTTTGTATATTTCGTGTGCCAGAATACCCCCACAGAAATTTTCCATTGGATCCAAATCAGGGCTTCTGGCCGGCCAATGAAGTAGTTTCACGAAATTAGCATCAAACCACGATTTTGAAGTTTGGGAAACATGTAATGAGCCATTGTCCTGCTGGAAAAAATAGTCTCCACTCGTTATTAACGGTGCTTCCGGTAAAAGATTATCGCCCAATACATCAACATAACTCACAGAATTCACGCTACCCTGCACAAAAACTATTGGAGTAGTTCCACCAGTTGCGAAACCTTCCCAGACCATTACTGAACCACCTCCAAATGCACGCCCTGAGAAAATTTCTTTTTCTCTATGGAGATCATACCAGAAGTAACAAAAACCATCTGGTCCACTCAAATTAAACTTTTTCTCATCTGAAAAGACAACATCATCCCACTTTTTTCCCATAGTAATGCATTTTTTGGCAAACTCCATCCTCAGTTTCTTATGAACTTTTGTAAGAGGCGGTCGTGACATATGTTTACCATAGCGAACCTTTTGTTCTTTTGGTAAAACACGTCGAACAGTTCGAGCACTGTATTCTAAGTTCAATTCACGTTTTATTTCTGTTGACGTTTATCTTTTGGAGCAAGCTCGACTTATTATCATTCTTTTCTCCCGTACAGAAACAGAAGATGGCCTACCTGTATGTCTTTGCCGTCCATATTTACCGGGATTTTTAAGATAAATGTAAATAACCGTTCTTTAACTGTTAAGCTTTGTCGCAATTTGGCGTACAGAAAGTCCTGAACTTTTAAATGCATCCACTTTCCCTTTCTCAAACTCCGAAAGCTTTGTACCTAGCGGCATGACTGAAAAACAGAATATGACGATTCCAAACGCTTACTACGCATTTATATCGTCGCTGAGTTCCATGTGCAAAGCAAAAAACATGCAAATTTTACTTTTTAGAACACACAAATACAGTTGTTCTTATAATTTTGTCCATATCAGATGGCTGTATCCATAATACATTTTATGAATATGGATTTTCCACCTATTTCCATAAAAACTTATAAAAATATTCTTCATTTTTCTTTTAGTTTCCATCCATTAAATTTGCATACGTTTCCGGCCAAATGTAGCCAAGATTTGGCGATTTTTCCCTTGTCCTTATAATTTTGACCACCACTGTATATATATTTTCCTTAGTTTGGTTTTATTGTTTGGTTTTAAGAGTTAATGTTTATGTTGGTTATTTTAATACTTATGATGTAGAGTTTCAATTTAGATATGGTGAGTGATGGAATTTGATATTTTGTTTGTGGTTTTAAATATATATATATATATATAGTATATAGATAGATAGATAGATCTCTCTATATATAAAGTTTTGAGCTGGGGTATTTTTGGTTTCTAGGGGTCATAATTGGCGTTGATCTGCAAAAATTTTTCAGAAATTCCAAAATAGGGAAGAATGTAATAGGTAGTGTTTCGTACGAAATCTACCTAAAACAGCTTCCTTTAGTGAGAGTGATTTTTATTTAAATTTTTTTTTCTTTTCCTCTCTTTAATTAAATAAATTTAATAAAGACTAGTATGTTGTGGCCATCACAAAACTTTTTTGAAGTTTTGTGACTTTTTTGAATTTGAAGTTTGATGAAAATTCGTGCATTTTCTTGAGATAGAGCTATGGAGGAAATTCTGAAAAAATTAGCATAGCAGCGCCACCTGTTGAGCGATTTACACCAAAACACAAACAACACTAATTGATATCAAGGTATAACTGAATCTGAAGTTTGATGAAAATTCGTTCATTAGTTACTGAGATAGAGTTATAGTGGAAATTCTGAAAAATTCAGCATAGCAGCGCTATCTATAGAGTGATTTGCACCAAAACATAAACAGCACTAATTCATATCAAGGTATGCCTGAATCTGAAGTTTGTTGAAAATCCAAGCATTAGGTCTTGAGATAGAGTATTGCGGAAATCGAAAAAAAAGGCAGCATAGCAGCGCCATCTGTTGAGCGATTTACACCAAAATGTATAAACTGTCAATTCATGTCAAGGACTAACTGAATCTGAAGTTTGGTGAAAATCCTTGCTTTAGTTCTGGAGATTGAGCTACTGTGGAAATCGTGAAAAATGCTGCATTGCAACGCCACTTGTTGAGCGATTTACACCAGAACATAAACAGCACTAATTCATATCCAGGTATACCTTGAATCTGAAGTTTGTTGAAAATCCAAGCATTAGTTCTTGAGATAGAGCTATTGCAGAAATCGCAAAAAATGCAGCATAACATCGCCACCTGTTGAGCGATTTACACCAAAACGTATAAAACGTCAATTCCTGTCAAGGACTAACCGAATCTGAAGTTTGAAGAAAATTCGTGCATTAGTTCTGGAGATTGAGCTATTGTGGAAATCGTGAACAATTCTGCATAGCAGCGCCACCTGTTGAGCGATTTACACCAAAAGCTAATCAGCACCAATTTATCAAGGGCTAACTGAATATAGTGCCCACAAAATTTGTGTCACATACATACAGACATTTTGTTAAAACATGTTTCTCGGAATTTCTGACCTCTAAAACGGGTAAATCCGTCGAAAATCGAAAATTTTCAAGAATCCAATACTTTCTTCTTGTAAAGATAGAAGAAAATAAAAATAATCGAACTATGTCAATTAGCTGTGGAGTTATTAAATTTGGAATTTTTTAAGACGACGAGGACCATACCCGCGTTGTTTTACAGGCGATTTTGCCGCTGTTGTTACCCCCTTAAGGCTGTTCTCAAATCCAATCTGGCTAATTTCTTTTCTTTACTAACGTATAAAAATGGCAGGTATTCTCATTAAGATGCAATGTAATCGAACTGCTTTTTCCGTTTTTCGCTAAAAGCACGAGATTTTTCAGAAAATGTGTCAAATCTGAGGTTAAGAGTAGAATTTCAGTATGCGACAGCGCAGGTAAAGAGAGAAACTGTCGTCCTGGGACAATAAGCGCTTATAATAAAAAATGTAATACATTCATCGGAAAATGAAAAAAGAATATGTTTGATTACAAATCATTTCAATAATCATGCCCGCAAGTATTACGTTTCCTTGTTAAAATTTAGTTTGAAAATGTATCAGAAAGTTTCGTGTTGTTGAGCGGGTAAAAATGTTTTTTTGAGAACCGCCTTAAGGGGGTCGGAGACACATTATAAAATAAATTTTTATTTATTGAGTTAAAATTTTGTATTTTTTGTAATTGTTAACCATATCATTTGTAAACAAAATCACATGATAAAACTTCTCATAATTTTTTTTTTAATTTTAAATTTATTAAAAAGGTGTGGTAATTTAGAATCATGATAACTCGAAATATTATATGTAGAATTTAATTTTTTTCTCATTTACGTAAACAAAAATATATAAGTTTTAATTTTGATTCAGCATTTTTAAAAATAATAATTAAAAAAAATAAAAATATTTAAAGTAATTTTTTTTTTAAATGATGTAACTTTAAAAAAAAATCATATTTTCAAAAGTAAATATTTTTTTCAAATTTGCTGAATCAAATTTAAAGTAAAACAATTGAAAAATATGTGTTCCGAGTTTCAAAAATTTATCTTTAACGGTTCTTTACTTATAACAATTTAAATATGAAAAATGGTGAAAAACCTCCATCATGCAGGAAAACGCATTCTCACAAGAAGTCTTTTCCATCTCAACCATTGCTTGAAAGCTAGATTTTTAAAACAAACAAAAAAAAATAATATTTCCTGTTCTAATTAAGATACAGACATGATTTAAACGTTATTTAAACAAGAAAAAAAAAAAAAAAAAAAAAAAAAACAGAGAAATTTTTAATGCAATAAAAGTTTTTTAGAAAATTTGAAGATTTTTGTGTCCCGGACTCCTTAAATGAGGCCTCTGCATATTGATTTCCACCAGAAGAAAACTGAATCATTTGACACAGTTTACAAAAGTAAATTAAAAACCAACTGCAGTAATTTTCATTTAATATTTTATTTACTTGAATATTTAATATTTTACAATTTTCTTTTAAAATTGTGTACAAATTTAACATCTTTAATATATGGAAACAAATGACACACAAATTCAAATGAAATATGAACAATAATATTTTTTATTTTACAGATCTATCTTTCCTGTTTCGGCTGTGGCACTGTTTGCTGACCAGACAGCTGTATGGAGTACTATCTCCTATACACTCTTAAATTCGTTTATCCAACAACTAGTAACAGTTCAACAATTTTTAAAGCGACTCTTCTGCTTTTTAAATATTTTTATATAAAATTCTTTCAATGGCAGGACATCAGAAATCATTCAGTGTCGTTCCGTAATGCAATCTTTAAACAGCTTTAAATAAATATTCGATTTAGCGTTCAACAGGTATGTTTTATTGGAGAATAAAATATATAATTTTTAAGCAAAGGTGTTTTGTTGTTAGAAAATTTTCCTAATTTTCTCTCGGGTTTAAAAAGATTGAATTAAAAAAATTTTATAATTAAACACGTAAGTGAAAAAAAAAAAAAAATACATAGAGTAAGACTTCTATTATCCATAATTCTTTATACGGCCATTTTCTATTATCTGTCAGTTAGTAAAAATAGTACATCCATAAAAAAGATTATCTATTGTTCCGTCGTTATTTGTCGGTTTTCACTCGATGTTTGAAAGTTGAAAAGTGACTTTCAAAATATATCAATGAAATATGTTCCTTTAATTAAAAAAACTTAAAGAAAGGTGAAAGTTTTTCTAACTGTAATGCAAAATATTAGTTCATAAATTTGTTTTCATTTTTTTATTTTTAATGAACGTTGAAAATTACATCAGCAGTAAAACAAAATGTATCCTAAGTTTATAATGTTCTGGTTAAATGATTTGTTTTATTTACATTTTAAATACAATAATATATTTTTTTTACTATGTGTAATATACTAAGTTGAGAAAAAAGGAGTTATAATAGTATTATCAGTGTTCAATTAGATAGATTGGAAGATTATTTATTCTGTGGAATAAAAACCGATTCACGAAATTTGAACATATTAACTTATGTTTTACGAAGTAAAATTTTTATTTCTTTCATTTTTTTTGAAGATATCATTTTATTTCCGAATAACCAGAATCGAATGTTATTATTAATGTAATAATTAATAATGTTATGCATGTATACTTTCATTTTATTTAAGAATATTTAAATCTATAAAATTTTGTTCATTGTTAGTTTTGTTAACATTGTTAATTTATTGGTTACGCGAAATATTTCATATTTGCATGCTCGATATCTTCTTTTTTATGTTAACCGCTCCCCTTACCAATTTTTTTTAAAAAAAAAAAGTTGCAAAAAATCATCACATTTTTTACAATCATTTTGCATTTCATATCACAAAACTTCTAAAACTGCCAATCAAATAATATATATAATTTAATTATATATATTATTTATTATATATATGATATTATTTTTATTATATATATGATAAAACAAATCGTAGTGACAAATTATGCCACTCCCGATTTTTCTCGGGGCAATAATTGTCATATATACGAACCCGAGATAACTCGAGATAATAAAGAGAAGCGGTTAAGCACTAAAATGTAATATAACTAATCTTATTTTACTGAATACTAGCTGTTATTTAGATGTATCATACGCATATAATTTTATTAACAACACCGAGAACGACACACTGAATGAATACTTTACATTTCTTTGTTGTATTTCTAAAACCTTGTTGAATCTTTCTCTTTACAGAATCGTATTCTGCTAAAAGAAAATAAACAGAAGAAAAAAAAAACAGCAACACTTCAGTAAAATCTGCTTCAAAATAACATACAGCTGGTCTGCTCGGCAAAATTCGATAGAAAAATTTCCTTCCCTGATTGGGGCAGATTGTATTTTTTAGATGTTTTTTGTGCACATCGTTACTTATTTATAAGATATACACACTAAATATATATATATAAAAAATGAAAACAAAGGAACAAATACAAATGCTAAAGTCTTTAAGGTTGTTTGTTGGCATATTGAAATAAACAATAGAATCTGTAAATGAACACGGTTTGTCGAAATCCTGACCTACAAGTTTAAATCCGAAGAGCGATAATGAATATATCATAGTGATACAATCTAAGATACATGCGAAGGAGGGAGCCAACATAATATCTCGTACGACAGTAGATAAACATTTAGACTACAGTAGCATAGAGGAGTGTTAATAAATCTGTATATATCCGAAACGTAATGCTTCAAACAGGACTGAAAGTGGTAACAGCGACGTCTTTGCAAAGTTATCTAGGCAATTTCTTTTTTCGCATTGCAAAGACAAAGAAGGATTGAAAAACGTGGATACATCTGAACGCAGCCTGCAGAATGCCAAATTTCCTTCGCCGAGCCCCTTTCGCTAAAAAGTGTTGCGTTTACATTGCTGCAATCGAACTGTTTTATTGGGTGTCATTCTACGACTGTGGCCTGTTAATGCTCCGTTTACATTGTGGCTTAACAGTGCGAGGCACAGATATCCCAACAAACCAGCATTTTCATTGGTTGTTTATGTCGCCGCTGATTGGTTGGGTCTTAGGCGCATCCCACACTGAGACGACAAGCGACATGTAGCCGCAACATGTAGCGCAAAAACAGGTCGAAACAAAGGACGAAGTTGTTTCAAACCTGTTTTTCCAGCGAATTCAAGCAACATGTCTTATGTGTCGCTTTCGACCGGTTTTTGCGCTACATGTTTCGGCTTCATGTCGCTTGTCGTCTCAGTGTGGGATGCGCCTTATGATTCAGATTTAACGCCAACACCTAGGACGATAACGCCATAATGTAAATGGACCTTAAGCGTTTTAACCTTTTAGTGCGCAGCTTTGCATATATGCAAACAGCACTGTTTTGAATTTAATAGATTTTTTTTTATTCGCATATACCTAATTCACATCAGAAAATTAAAATAGCAATATTTACTTTAATTAAATAACAGGCATTCCGTATTTAAATAAGGTGAAATTAATCGTTGAAACTTTCTGGTGTAAAGTCAGATTCTTTGAACTACGTAATTTCTAGAACGGGATTCTATTATGGGAATTAAAGGGTTAAAGGTTAAGTTTTATAAAATAAATAATTATATAAAATAAGGTATTTGAAGACATACTTATTAAAGTATTCACTAATTTGCATTATTTTAGCGTAAAACAGCCACACGACAGTAGTTTTTACTTGTATTGCAGATGCGCAACAGAAAAAAAGATTGACATATTATAAAAAAAATATATATCTCTGATTTTTTCCATTATTTTTTCTGTGTAATAAATCTTTCAGAGAATCATATATTATTTTTTCGAAACAAAATGAAAAATCGCGCATTTAAAGGTTAAGCTCTTTCGGCTCTGACATCTTATTAATAGCACATGTCTTAAATTTACTATGATTTTATCTTTACATTTATTTTAGGTATTATCTGCGTGTATTAATGATAGTATATGGTTTTACATTTAGTGGTATCATTTCATTTATGATTCAGCATTCAATAATAATAAAGCTGTATATACACCGTTGCTGAGAATTTAATTTCAAACTTGTTTTTCATTCTTTAAATTTTAAAAGTTTCTTGTCCGAACTAATAATTTACGATAAAAAAAAAAAAGAAAAAAAGCTTGGAAAGTTGTTATGTCTATTTTATCCTGTTGTAATATGACAATTTCTTAAATGTTTTCAAAATTATTCCATAACTTATATAAATAGCATACAAAATAACGAAATTCGTTAGATATCTGTAAAGAACCCATTCAGTAAATTTAAGTAAACCTCATTTTTTTTTTCATTTGGATGGTTTCTTTTAATTTTTTAAATCTAAAAATACCCCCTTAAACCCATATATATATATATATATATATATATATTATGTGTAAAAATCAAAGGAAAAGATAATACTAAAATTAAGCAAACTAAATTGAAAGTGCAAATATGAGCAACTATGAATATCTTATGGATTCATCAGAGAAGCTTCAAAAGAATAATTCGTAATAAAGATATGTTATTTCGTCGAATAGTATCGGCATTAAGCCTAAAAATGACAATATTAAGCTCCTTATAACATATCGCAAAACCAATCATTGAAAGAAATTAGATAGGAAAACACAAATATTTTTTTTTAAGGACACTAGATAAGAAAACATAGATTTATTAATGCCAAATTAAAAAAAGAAAATTACATATATATTAGAGAATAAAACACGTGCGGATTTCGAGTGAATATGATAGCAGTAATGCTAAATAATCAACAAGATGAGGTCAAATTGAAGATTAATTGGAGTATTAATACAGAAGACATGCGAAAATGCAGCTATAAATTCTTGTATTAAGTGAATTAAAATGGAATTATTAATAAAAGAGTATATATATAAAATAAAATAAAGTATAATTGGACGAAAAGTGTTAAATGCGTGGGTAATCGATTATTTTGAATTGTCATCATTAACGCAGAGAGTAATAGTCTGTACAAATTTCGAAAGCTTTATAAAGTTTCGAACATATTCGAATTTGTTTCGCGTAATTCCTTTCGCTTCTACTTTTTATTTGCAAGAATTAGTTTTATTTAAATTAAGTGCTACCAAGTTATTCATTACACACACACATATATATAAATTTAAATTTAATTCCATTTTCTTTAATGTCTGATACTTTAATTCTCAATTTCCTCTTCTTTTTCCCTCTCAACAAATATTATGAACAGTTTTTTATTTTAATGCCTCTTTATAATAAAAAGTTGCAAGTTATGAACGGAAACAAATCCCATCCTAAAATCTAAAACATTTTTCTAACTCTAATATCTAATACTTTAATTCTAAATTTGTTATGCGAGCGTGTTAGTTAAATTTTGATTAATATATATATATATATATATAACGCTTCTAATCCGAATCGTGTTGGTATGAGGTATTTTTCTGATTATAAACTCAGGTCTGAGTTAATGTTTTTCTTCAAATAATGATTAGGAAATATACTTGAAATATTCATTCTTAAACTAGAAAAATTGGTTTACGTTTTTGTAACATTATTACTTTAGAAAATTAATTGTAAAAATCTACAGCAAATAAAAATTTCTTTTATACAAATGAACAAAGAAAACAAGAAATATTTGCTGCACAAAATGAATCTTTTAACTGGATTATTTTTAAACGATCTTCTGACTTTGTTTTCGTTGAATATGAATTAAAAAATCATCTAATTTAAAATATTTTCACGAGCATTACTTAAAAAAAAAAAAAAAAGTCTGAATGTTTTATTTCTTTCCAAATGTACTTTTTAAACCACATTCATAGAATGAGCCACTTTCTCTCATTTTTAAGTAATCTAGGTTTATAACAACTAATTAACATGGAAATTATTTACAGAAAATACAAAATTGTTTGACAATGGCAGTGCTTTATCTTATGATCTAATCTAACAAAATAATAATAGTACAATATTGCTTAATCTTAGGGCTTAGAATTCAGTTTGCAAGGTTCTGCAATTAAAAGAAATATGCCCAAAATGCATTTTAAAATATTTTTTAAATATGCTTATATTTTCATTTTCGCATTTTAGAGAGTGGGCACAATACTAGTTATTAATATTTTAAGGGGGAAAAATAACATAAATCTAGATTGGCTTAAATCTAAAATGTAGTAAACTGCATGCATGTGTTTTGTTGCTGTACTATGCTTTTTTTTTTCTTTTCCTTTGGGTAGAAAAAGGGAACAATGCTAGTTAATAATAATTTTCCAAAAGAAAACAACACAAATGTAGTATAGCTTAAATCTAAATTGTAATGAAATGCATGCCTCTTTTTTTTTCTTTGCATGCATGCATGTTTTTTTTTTCTTTCGGCAAAGGACAGAAGCCTAACCATTAATATTTTCAGAATGAAAATACCGATAAACTTGGCATAGTTTTAAACTATAATAAAATTTGCATGCATGCTTCTTTTTCTTTGTTATTGTTATTATAGTATTAATGTTTTTTCTCTTTTTCTTTTGACAGAGAAGGGCACTGCGGTTAATATTTTCACACAGTTTTTCCATCCATATTTTGTTGTTGTTATCGTTATAGAATGCTTAGTTTCTCCCTCTTTTTTGGCAGAGAAGAGCACAAGGCTGATTATTAATATTTTTATAACTTAAGAAAATAACGCAAATATTGCTTAGTTTAAAGTTCAAATGTAATAAAAGGCATGCATTATATGTAGGTTTTTATTGTTGTATATGTTTGTTTTTTCTTTTTCCTTTGACAGAAAATGGGCACAATGATAGCTAATAATAGTTTAGGAATGAAAAATAAATCTAGATCAGTTTAAATCTAAAATGTAATAAAATGACATTTGAATGTTTCTTTTTTATTTATTATAAAAAAAAGTGCCTTATACATTCTTCAAAAAATTCAGACCAAGCTACTTTAGAAAACTTAAAATACATATTTTGAAAATTTGCATACATCAGTGTTATACTTTGAATTAAAAAAAGTGGCAACAACAGGACGACCAAAGAAAGATTTTTAGACATTTCAGAAAAACAGCACATTTCGTACAGTTTTAAGTAGATAGACCTTTTAAAAATAAATGCAAACATTTTCTCATATTAAAAAAAAATAAAAAATCTTAAAAGTATATAAAAAATAATAATTAAAATAATATTAAAATAAGAAAAAATAGAAAATTTTGTTTTTATAAAATATTTAATGGAAATTTTTTGTGAAAATGAATATTAAAATTATTTTATTCTCGATGAAATGAAGGAAGGATATTTACCTTTATTACCTGTAGATTAAAGCATACAGTAATTGTTCACAAAAGAGAATCTTAAAAATATACTTCAAAAGATAAAAATTACTTTATTTACTTTTACAATTTATCCTCATTTATATTTTGATCTGATAATGTATCATTAATTTATTTTCAGTTTAATACGACTACCATGAAAAGTAATTTCATTATCTCTTTTGTTTCGATTTTCCATTTATGTGTATATATTTCTTTTCACTCAGAAATCTGTAATGAAGTTTTATTCGTAATTAATAAAAAAATCCAATAACGTAAGAAGCGATGATAAAATAAGCAAATTAAAACTATATTAAATAAAGATTTCGTCTAATACTAATTAAATATTGATTTTAAAAATAATTTTATAATGGATATTTTTAATTAAGATTTTTAATAATGATTTTATGATGGCCAAATGCTGAAATTTTTGATGACGGGACATTTTGCTCGATTGCAAATTCGGCCACAAACGAAAGGTTTTGAGGGGTTAAACCTTTCACATTCATTTTTTCCCCCTTAACATCTAGTGAAAATTTTAACATCTAGAATATTCTGACCCTCACCGATCTTGGCAGAAAAAAAATCGAAAGGTTGTAAAGATAAATTTTTCTTTTATTTTTGTGCATTTGGTGAATATTTATTTTTGTGTATTTGGTGAATATTTATTTTTGGTATTCCAGCTTGAATTTTTTTTTGGTCAAACTTTAATTTTATTCTCGTTTTATTGATTTTATTAGACTACTGACCATAAAATAACTTTTCTATTTATCTTAGGAAAAAAAAAAAGAAAAAAAAATATGACTTCTTTATATATCATTTACTTAGTTGAACGAACACATGATAATTTGGATTAGTTTTAATTTGTTACAATTTTAAACGTAACTGTGGTTTTCTCCTCGTGATTAACAATAGATTAACAACCTGTTATAGGTATTATTAGGATATGCAGGTAGCGTAAATTAAGATGCAATAAGTGTAAATAAATGTTAAATAAATTTAATGCTTAATTAACTAAAATTAATGCATAATTAGCGTAAATCAGTATTCGATTATAAAGAATAATTTTATAAAAATCTAAACTTAAGATAATACTCCACATTTATCTCTCTTTTGAAAACTTAGATTTTTCTTGATAAATGATTTAGATTACTTTAAAATTTTATATCTCATCGAATCATTATAATTATTACTTCAATCTCCAGAACATATATTTATACTGTATGCTTTTGCAAAGTTTTTTAAATAAATGTTCAGAACTTGTAAATATGCAACTTTCAATAAATTAAGTGAATAATGCTTCTGACTTTATGGACTTTTTCATACCTTTTCGAATAAATATCCGGATCCGGAGTTTATAAAAATGGGCTCTATGGTAAAAGAAATGTATGGCATTTTTTCAAGGGTTTTTCCAAAATGTTGTATATAAATATCTGGAGTTTATAAATATGTTTTTGTACCAAAAGAAAAAAAAATCTCCTATTTCATGGGCTTTTTTCAAATTTTGCAACTTAATATCCGGGGTTTACCCAAATATTAAGGTTTAGAAGAATTTATAAGGTTCATAAGAAAATACATTGTGGCGAAAGAGATGAACAATATCTCTTATTTCATGAATTTACAATAAAATGTTTGGAGTTTATAAACAAATGCTTAGTAATAAAAGAAATGAATAATGCATTTTTATGCCTTGAAAAGTAGTATTGCTGTTGTTCTGAAAAGTCATTAATATAGTTTGCATAGTCTGAAACTTCTTGCGTATTCACTATATGAATGAAGAATACCACAAAACATGTTACTAATTTTCTGTAAAATCAGTTACACACACATATATATATATATTAATATTTTGCATGTAGAATCACTAAAGAATATAAGAGAATGACTGATCAATCATTTACTTTGCCTACGATTCCTCAAAATGTCTAGATGAATTTAGAAAACAAAGAAAACTTCAAATATTTACTTTATGAAAAAAAAATGTTAGTAACATTTTTATCTAGATAAATTGATTTATACACTGTTAAAAATTTGCAGCATTCTGGCAGGTCATTTGACCGTTTTTTCCGAAAACGGTTACACAACCGTAATTTAACACTATTCTGACCATATTATTGGCCATTTTATGGTCAGAATATAGTTAAATTATGGTTATGAAACCGTTTTAAAAAAAAAAAAACGGTCGAATGACCTGCCAGAATGTTGCAAAATTTTTAACAGTGTAGAAAACAAAAAATTAAATTTAGAAAACTAAACTTTCGGACAAATATTCAATGTACATTCTTGTAATTTGAAATAATCCAACAAAAGACACTTTGCCGAATGCAATGATGCCTATGCAGACTGTTTTGTCTATATTTCATCAAAGGTATTAATAATTAGCGATAATGCTTTGTGCGTCTTTTACATTCATATATTGGCTAGCTGGAGTTTTGGTAACAGCTTTAGCTTGAGCTTTTAAATTTCAAAAAGTCGCAGTACAAAAAAAGATTGCCTTAGAAATTTAAAAAAAGTAACACGAATATTATTGTACACGTGTACACATGTGTATTGTATTGTACACGTAGTTATTGATATTTGTAAATAATGATAATAATAATAATAATAAATTGTAAAAGTAATAATAGGAATATCTTTGTGCTTTAATTTTATGCGTGATTTAATAAACATATATGAACTTTTTTGCATAACTTCTGTTTATTTGTGCAAAATAATCTTATTGCATTAAGCAATTTGAATATAGGCATATCTGATTTTTTACTGTTACGAGAAACAATGAATTAAAATAATAAGTAGCAATACCTTCAAATTAAATAACAGTAATATATTTTGAAAACTATCGGTACTTGGTTCACGTTTTTGTAAATATATTATGAGTCATTTAAAAAATATATATAGAATTCATAATATGAAAATAAAATAAAGAGAAACGATCACTAAAAATATACTAATACACGAAAAATAATACAGCCAAATAGCTTTAAAGAAATTTTATTGACATTAATTTCCTACTTATAGTAAATATTCTATCATCAAACCTTTATAACGTAATAAACACATTGTAGTACAGGGTAAACACGGGAGATTTTTTTTTTTCAAGATTAGAGTGACAACCCTGTATATACACACTCATTAATGTTCAAATATATAATTTTTTTCATCAGAAAAATATTCAGAACTTTTTTGAAAAATAGGGCCAATCCGAATCGAACCCGCAAAAGTCAAAATCCAACTCGAAACAATTAAATTAAAACCCACAAGAAAAAAAAAAAAAAAAAAAAAAAAAAGAGTCAACCCGACTTGAACCGGACCCGCGACGAAATAAATTACAGCCAACCCAACCAGAGATCCGATTTTATCAGAGTTCGGGTAAAATTGGGTTCCACCATCCGATGAAAGTCTCTAGTTTGGTCTCCGCTTGTGTTATTCTTTGTCTTGGATAGAGTAACAAAATTGTTGCTTTAGGAACTAATAGCTTATTGGAAGTTCTACTAAGATGTTAAGAAGTTAATCTTCTTTCTTTTTCTCTCTTCTTTTTTTATCAACTATTTTATTCTCATATTTTGTGCACCTACTTCTGGGTATTCCAATTTTTTAAAGTAAAATAAATACATTAAATGTTTTCTTTTATTTCTAGAGATATAGTATTTCAGAAAACAGCTATCAACAATGACAGAACCAGGACTAACAAATAAATAAACGCTGCTTGTTCAATTTTCTAGATGAATGGGAAAGGGAGGGATATTTATAAGTCATACTTTAATTACCATAACTTCCTAATTCTTAAAATAATATAAGTAACCAGTTACACGCTTTGATACTCAGCAAGGAACTTTGTTTCATTGGCCAGCAAATAAGTAAAATTGTAGTGATGTTTTCTAAGAGTTTCTGACGTACGCAGTTACGTCGTGATGCTTAAGGGTTTAACGTACGAACGCCACCATATTCGCGACAACCATTTTTTTTTATTTTTTATTTTTTTTTTTTTTTTGTCCAAATGTGTTTCGAATGATATATATATTTTTTTGGCTTCACTTTTCTGAGAAACTTTTTTTTTACATTGTTTAATTACTGAAATTTTCAGATTAAATAAAGCGAAATTTTCTGTGAAAAAAAAAAAAAAAAAGTAAAAAAATGTGGTGCAGAAACTAATAATTGGAAACAACACATTTCTACAATAAAAATTGGTTTTCGTGAATATGGCGGTATTCGTTCGTTAAAACTCTGTTAAAACTGCAGAATTATATGAATTTAAATAACACGTGTATTGCAGTGAAAATTGAAGTTCATTCAACAAGTACATATAAACGTTATAGTCAGTCAAAAATATAAAAATAAGCTGTTTAGAAAGGCAATGTGTTTCAGTAATGCGACCTTAAGATCCGGATTTTAGAGTGATTGTTTTTAGTGGTAAAAATACATAAGGATACATACATTTAAGTACACAAACTACACAAAAAAATATCAGAAAATGTACCTGTGGAATGTTATACAAAAATATTACAACAAATGAATCACTCAAAGATTTTTTTTTCATTTGCTAGAAAATTCGGTTATTATGCATAAAGCTTTTGATTTTACACCACATAACGCTGAAAAATTCACCTGTTTGAATATGCGTTGTTTGAATATTTGCATGCTATTCAATTGGCTCCCATTATAATACTTTTGAATTTGAAACCAGAATTGATTATTAGTTTTAAAAATATTATGCAGACGTTGTTTAAAATACATGTATTGCATTAATTCGAAAAGGAAAACTTTTTTTTTGATTATCAGGACAGGACATATTATACTTTTGCCACTTACTATAGACTTAATTACATTTCCAAATTTAACAACAGCTCAGCTAAATATAATCTCATGCATTCAACAAAGTTCCTCACATAATTTCATATTTTCTTTTCCTTCTATGAATTAACAATAGTAAACATTTCTTTATACATTTTAAAAATTTGAATTTTGTCATTTTTAAAAAATGGTACTAAGGCTTTCTTACATTTTTAATTAATGCGCTGCTTTTAATAAAAATTTGTAAAAAAAAGTGTATTTTCGTTGTATTTCCTCAGATATTAAAAAAAAACCTTTTTAGTGATTTTTGATTGGTAGATATCACAGATATGTATATTTTTCAGTTCAAGAAATTACCCTATCTTAGAGTTTTGATCAGTTAATTAAGCAACAAAGTTTTATTCATAGAACTGCATAAAAGAACGGTGTCCCGTTACAATGGACCCTGGGCGTAAAGAATCTAAAAATAAATTATACGTATGGTTTGCTTTAAGGGAAGAGATCACCTTAAATTTTTTTTTTAAGTCAGATTTTTTTTTTAATTTACTATTATGAAAGAATAGCATGTTGCAGAACTTTAAAAAAATCATGAAGATACTCCAATTAAAACCAGTTTTATGATAAAATATATGGAGCGATTACCAATCCAAATCAAGGTAAATTTTAACTTTAAAGCCAATTTTACTCAAATCAGATATTTTTGACATTGTGCACACCCTAGTTCCAAAACTAAGTAACTTAAAATTGTGAATTATATTGTATCTTATACATATTTATAACATCGACATATTTTTAAGTAAGTACCTGTAATATATTTATTTATTTTTAATTTTTATTTAATTTTTATCATAGATTTCGCGCTTTTTGGTTTAATTGCCTGAAAAATTTTTTTTCATCTGTAAACTTGATTATTATTTTAGGTTGAAGTTAAAGTACGATATTGTAAGAATAAATATATGTAATATTAAGTGGATATATCGAATATATTTTTCATAATCCTGCGCACAACACATATATGTCATTGAAAATCCTTAATTAGTATATCTTAATTAAATCAAATTATAATTATGTAACATTAAAATTATTTAAAGGAGTACGTAAACGAAAATTTGTACAATTTATTCTAAAAAAATTCTTTAATTAGAAGAAATATTTTCAGCTCCAAAATTCTTTTTAATGTTGTATTAAAATCAAGCAATACCGAGCTGCTGTAGGTGATCTATCCCCTTAAAGAAATGTTACTATTTCTAGAAAAATGCTTTTATTAACAATATGTGAATATGGACCTGTTGCATCTCTTTGCCAGATAAATTAGCACTGTTGCTATCAGCACTGTTGTAGCAGGTGAGACAGACTTGGTCTGAGATGCCTTTAAGAGATTGGCAGTGCTGCTAACCTCTAAAAGGATTTCCTAGGCACCAGCTGAAGTCGCCCCCCCCCCCCCCCCCCTCCCAAATCAGCAGAGACACCAGTATTGAGGATATTATATTCTGTTTTATTATATGAAATATATTATAGAGACAGAACTTTTTTAAATGATCGTTTTGAAAAAAAGCTTGAAGAAGCTTATTTTTGATTTTTAATATTTCTTGATTGTTAAAGTTTTCTTTTTGAGTTTATGTTTGAAAATTGAATTGCTCTGGAGAAAGAGTAAGGGAAGAGTAAGCTCTAACAAAATATTTTATTTTAGCCTATTTCATGTTTAAATTCTCCTTTTCAGAAACGAGGTTTTTGGGAGGCTTGAAAGTGACCGGCATTTTGAAAAATGGTGTCTCCGATCTTCAGCTTTTGGCCAATTTCAAAAACAATTTCTTGTTTCGATTTCAAATAAAATGTCAAAAACGAGTTGCGGGACTCTCAATATGCATAGATATTTTCAATGGCTAATCCGCCCTAATAGCATCATTGAATATTTTGTGATACTATGATCTTTTTACATCCATATTGACTGCTCAAATCTGAATTATCAATAAATGAAACAACATGTCGTTAGATGCATATTACCACTAAAAATAAATTTAGAATTTAAATATGCAACAACATCCATGCTGTGTGTTTTCTTTCTTGTGGATTGAGTATATGGAATCATAATATTTAAAAGAAACAATACAACAAATGTTCATTTGCAAACCAAAGCGCTATGTATACGCGTTGCTGGATAAAATATTGTTAGAAAAAAGGTCAATATTGACCCACTACCGTACCTGCAAAACTGGTGCCTGATCCGCATAATTTTGTTATTGCTAATAATCTGGTATCTGCTATATGCAGGATGTAATAAATACTTAAACTACAGAAAAGGAATACATGCTTCTAATATTTGATAATTTTGATCAAGAACCTTGTCAAGATTTACCCTATTTTGAAAGGATTGGTTGTACAGTCGTGGAAAAAAAGTAAACACTCCCTACTAACTCCTCAATAAATTATCGTACACGAAAGTTACTGCTACCGAACGATTGGAAATAAAGTCTACTTTTAAATGATGTATATACGATTTTCTTAGAGGACCATCTACATATTAAAACGAACCCGAACCTCATTTTTTTCAATGGCAATACCCAATTTTAACGAGATATTTCAAATCTTCGGTTCAAACTATGCCTAGACATCAAATTTCAAGTCATTTGAATGATAAGTTTTTGAATTATAAACATTCAAAGTTGAGTGCTTCTAATGATAAATTACATTTTCATATTTTTATTTATATCTCCTGAAATTATACTCCTAATGTGCTAATTTTTTGTGTAGCAATAATGCTAATATACCCAAACATAAATACGCTGAATTTGCAATTTTTATAATTTTATGATATGAATTATAATTTATGAAATTAATATTCGAAAAAATTATGAATTGCAACCTACAATTTTTTTGATGGATTTAGATTTATTAAGTCCTGCTTTATGGAAATTCGAAAATTTCACATTTTTCTTCCAAGTAGTTTTAAAATTATGCTTAAAAAACGGCAAAATGATGGTTTAAGGGGCCGCCTATGATGGAAGTGAGTAGATTTATTCTGCCGTATTGTAATCTGACACGCTCCATTGACTCCTTGAGTGGCGTTTAAGGAGTCTTGATCAAGGAAGGGGCTCTCTCGTTTAACAATCCAGTACGGATCTTCAATTTGGATAAATTACGCCCCTTAAAATACGCTCGTTTTAAAATAATTAATTTCTCGGAAATTTATGGTACGAATTGCCTAAAAATTCGTTTTTAGGCTAATTGAAGGGTGTATAGTTCATTTATGCAGTCAAAATTGGGTACTGCTATTGAAAAAAACAAAGTTATGGTTCGTTTTAATATGTAGATGGCCCTCTAAGCAAATTTTATATACATCGTTTAAAAGTAGACTTTATTTCCAATCGTTCGGTACCAGTAACTTTCTTCTACGATAATTTGTTGAGGAGTTAGTAAGGGGTGTTTACTTTTTTTTTTCCACGACTGTACATGTTGATTGTACAATCAACATGCATCTAACCTATGACAGCAATTTTTTTACTGTTAATGTAGTCCTAAAAAGCTATCCACTGTTTCATAATTCATTAATCGACGCGAAATGACCCAAATTCGGACACGGGGCTTTTGGCCAAAAAAATTAAAAAACATTTTACTTTTTTATGATAATAATGTTATGCAATTTTGCTAAAGCTTATTAAATCGTAATTTATATCACGATTTATCCTAACAATATTCTGATGTACATATATATATATAAAAGTCAAATGATATAGCTAACAGATAAATTTAGGAATACACACTTTTGATTTGCTATTTAGAAAACATTGCTAATGTTTATACTTCTCAATTTATACCCTCACACAAATAAAGTTCTAAAACACTACAATTAGACTAAGTTTTGATGAAAATTCTGTGTGAACTTTATTCACAGTCTGAATAAATGCTCTGATTCAGAGCGTAAAAGTCATGATGTATTTTTATGCTACATCACAACTTATTTAAAATTAATTAAATCCGAAAAAAGTAAGATTTAGTCACACACATACAAAAAATAAAATTAAATAAAATAAAATAAAATAAAATAAAATAAAATTAAATTAAAAATTATATATGTATATAAAAAGCTTTGGTTCAAGCCATGAGCGCCGTTAACAAGAGGAGGGGTGACAGGAAAAGTGCCATTGCCATTCCCTGAATATTAAAATTTAATCAAATAATTTTTATTTCTCTGATGAATTTGAAAAAAAAAATGTAATAAAATGTATTCGTCAAAAGCGACTTAAAATAAAGAGAATTTGGTGCTAAAAAGTTTTCGTCTGTGCACCGCTGACAAAGAAATATAGATATATTGTAATTATCCTTTTTGAAAAATGCTGGTAGAAATTTATTTTGTAATATTTTTTATTTTTTAACTGTTAAATTTTTTGTACTGCCTATTTCATATTTTTATACTTCACTAAATGTATGTATGTGTGTGCGACCAAGACTGCGGACCACAGGCTCATCTGTGGTTATATTAAACTATTAAAATCACTTGACATCTCTTAAAATCTTGCCCCTCCCTGTATTTCGTTCTGTCGGCGATCATGGTCAAAGACGAAATACTGCGCATTTTGACAAAAAAATTCTGGATTTCAAGTTCAAAAATACAAAGAATAACATACTTTTGTGCCAATGTAATATAAATGTATCAAAAAGAGTTTAAAGAAACAAATAATTAACTTGACGAGAAATTTCTCCGTCCACGTCAGTGAGCATTTGTGATGATTGCAGCAAGCGTTCAACACGTGCAACAAATACAACAAGTGATTAGAACATCTTCTGTAGAGTTACGACATATCCTCGCAGCGGCCCTCCAAAAAGGCAGTAAAATATTTGGAGTTCTTCAGACTAACTAAACAAGTAGATAAAAATAAATCAAACATCTTTTTTCTCAGTCTTCAACGTCACCTATGTTTTTGATCATAAATCTTCGCCTTTCCAGTACATAAGCGTTTCATCAAATGCTAGAAATCTACGTAATCTGAGCTTCATATGTATGTGTGTATTTGTGTAAGTGTGTATATATATATGTATGCATTGGATGTAGGCATTATATGTATATGCATATACATATACACATATTAAACATGTTATAATAATCTGGACTTTGAATGCAACATGTGCAGAGGTTCTGGAGTAACTTAGATTTCGTTATTGCAAACGTGGTTTGAAAGAGTCACTTTGTCTAATCGTAGTAATTCAATGAATATTGCAGCTTGCCAGTATCAGTCTCTTATGCTCAGTTTTGTTTCATTCAATAGATGGCACCACAAGTTTCTGCGCGAATTTAACGCTCTAATTACACCCATACGGCAGTATTGCAGAAAAGTTAAAAGTTGGTCCGACGTTCTATTTGAGTAAGAAATTTTCAATTTTATCAGTCTTTTATTTTATAGACAAATGGCAAGAATTCCACAAGCTGATTTTTCGGCAGTGGAAGATGACGTTTCAACACCCCGTGGAAGATCTAAAGAATCATTTTTTGTATAATCATTTCATTTAACCGTAAGAGCACTGCATATTAATGACCCGTGATAGTTTTGTAGAGTTAATAATAAAAGTTTATAAAAAGGAATCTTATATTGAAATGTATATTCACATCCTTCTATCTACATAAGAAAGTTGTACCGAAAGTTTCTGACTATAAAATTAGTCCTTTTAAAGCATTTTTATTTAAAAAAGAAATCCAATCAAAAGATGTTGTGTTTACTAAGTTCCATTTCTACGATATTTTTATTCAGGTATCATCATTAGTCGACATTTAAAATGACCCTAATAAAACAAACTACTGTAATTCATAACGATATTAATGATTTAAACGTATCTTTTCACGTATAAAAGTAAAAAAAATCACTGCATATCAATCCATTTCTGATTTCATTATATTCTAACAAGATTTGATATTATGTTTCAAAATATTCCTTAACTTTTTAATTGTCATCTAAGTAAATAAGTTTTGAATATAAGAAATAATCCGTAAAATGTTTTTCGTACAGCTGATTTTGCATGGTTATTAACATTCATAATATAATTTAGATGACATTCTTTGTTACCATGCATATTAATAGATCAACAAAGCAACTTCTCGTTAATATGTACAACTAAATTCAAACTCACAGCTACAGTTTTTTTTCCAATACTTCTTTAGAACTAAAACGAAGTAAAGTACATAATTTTTTCATTTGCATGTTACAGTTAAAAACATAGATGTGGCAAAGTCATTTCTTTGAGAATAAAAGTGATTCATAAGAAATATTTACGGGCCTAGATTTCATCTTTTTTCGGAAAATTCATATTCATTGCTTGTTAGAAGAATTAAAAAAACTGAGTAAGTTCTTTAAATGTTTTCCTGTCAATGAAAAATAACAAATTTCCGCAGTACATCTTTTGCTCTTCAACTCCGACCAGATACTGACAAGCTGGTTTGACTTTGATCGTATGGTGTCGTATAGCTGTTGCTCAGTTCGCAGAAAAGGAATGTACAAAGCATCCAAGGAAACAGTTCAAACGGAATGTTGCGAAGTTGGGGAAGAGAATACACGAAAACGGCCTTTGCTAAGATGTAAGTTGAGAAAACGTTGGCCCGACACTCTTTCAGATAACTCGAGCGTTGCATACACTTTAAGCTTATTGTGCAGTGATACCACTTTTAATTTCGACTCCAACAATAAATAATACGTTAACTTAACTCGATCTTTGACTTCGACATTACTTTGAAAATGTTTCCCTGAAATAAGTAAATTGTCAAGGGAAACAATAGACTCCTCTTCATGAGAAACAGATTTGAGCAAAACCGTTCCGCAACGGTGTGCCAAGTAACATTGTGAATGAACTGTCAAAAGAACATAGGATGCAAGAACTCTGTGTCCCTCCCCTATCGAGAATACGCTTTTTTTCTTTCCTTAAGGGATGGCAACGGTGTCCTTTGAAGTCGATGACTAGTCAACAAGAATCCGATTGCATAATAGAGAACGTGTGTGTACAATATATTTATATATATATGGATATATGTATATATATATATATTCATATATTTCATTTATTAATATCGTCTGGGAAAGAAATCTCAGTCCCTAGAACGGGCTTTTCGAGATGTCCAGCGTCATCCAACTGAGATCGAGGTCTTTCGGGTGGGTGGTGTGGGCGGCGAAAGCTGAGCCATCCGCCTGTACAGGGGCGAGACCACAAAACGCGGGTATGAGTCCCGATGCATCAGCGTGTATATCTGTAGCTGGGCCTCGTCGAACGTATTTGCCGTCGGAGCAACCATGTTGCGGTTCACAATTTCCCGAACTTTGGAATCCAAACTCACCTGTAAAGAAATTTTCATTATGAATCCAAAACTTAGAAATATGCATTTCAGTGCATAATGTGTAAAACATACGCACAAACAAGCATGATTAATTAACTTTACATAAAATCTCAATTGCTAAAATATGAAATAATGAAAAAATACTAAAAGTATATTATCTCATCTACAAATGAACAACCTTCAATAATAAAAGAAGTAATTATTGAAATTGATTCAGTAGCAATCCCAGGGCAGATAACGAGAAAAAAAGGGCTTGTATTTTAAATGCATTGATTCTGTCGAGGTGCAATGTAGATAGTGTATTCGAATAAGACAGGACAATTCGAATGAGGGAAGTAAAATCTCATTCACAAATATGTGTTTATATACACATAGCTATTAATCACTGGACACTTTCAATTTTAGACATTTTGTCGAATATTTAAAATTATACTTGTCGGATTCTTCTGGATTTTCAGAATGATAAAGGATATATTTGACCTCATATTTATCAGCGTCGATTTGATAAAGAAGACAATTAGGGGGCCAACAAAAATTCAAAGAAAAATAACAATATTTGAGATCACTCTGTAAAATGAAATGCACGAAATGATCTATCGCTATAGCATGCAAAAATGTGGATAATGTGAAATATGCGTATTCATTTGTGTAAGAATAGCACTTATATTCATGGAGATATAGCAATTTTTTTTTTTAAAGTTCTACAAAATTTTTCACGTTTCTTTTTTTTTTTTTTTTTTTTTTATATCATGCAGAGTTTTCTATCAAATTTAACGCTAGTTTTAGAAAATTATGCAACATGTAGTAGAAAAAATATTCTGCATTTGGAATATAAATATTTGATATTGTAATGAATAAAGTTAATTATACATTTTTAAAGATTTGACCGATCGTTTGGGACTTGCAAGTTTATAGGTTAGTGAAAAACAAATATGAGAAAATAATAAGGAAAAAAAAAATGAATATATCGTGCCTCTTTGGGTGAAAGTATGGAGACGAAGTCCTCATAGATGAGCCTCGCCTTCTCTTCCACTTGTTCGGTATTCTTCTCTTTTTTCAGATCCTCGCATGCCTGCCAGAAGAGGATGTTTTCTTCGCTGTACTCGCACCTCAGAAAGTCGCCGAATACTTTCCTGCCGGCTGAAACACAAAGTAGGCCTGTTAATCCCCACATAACTTCTAATCAATTTCTATACTTAGATATTCATAATCCTGTGAGGGGAAAAACAATTTTCTAGAAGAAAAAAAAAAGGTATTTGTAGAAAGTTATTTTCAGCTTTATTTGGTATGGATCAGGCAACATTTTGAAAAAGATACCAAAAAAAAAAAAAAGTAAAACTGGAAAAAAAAACCATGACGTATATTTTGGATCAAAAATTTTAGGTACTTCCGCCAAGTCCTATTGCGTGGATTGTCACAGTTTGGAGAAAAACTTCCTATCTGAGCATGCTCCCTATTGCCACGTGCGTACCGTACGGGTATGTCGCTACTTTTAGGTAGATTTCGTAAGAAATACTACCTATTGCAGTCGTTACCATGGTGCGACTTTTGAAAAATTCCTTCATAACTTTTCATTATATGACCCCAGGAACCCAAAACCACCCCACCTAAAAAGTTTATATATATATATGTATGTATGTAAGTACTAAATTTTGTCCGCACGATAAAAGTCGCATTTATGCGCGGATCGTCTTCAAACTCGCTAACAACTTTCAGATGGCTAATATCTCGGCGGGGATTGAAAATGGGAAAAATCGGCCCAAGAGAATGGAAATGGGGAGGGTTCAAAATTTTGAATACCTTCTTAACAAGATTCTGATAAAACCAGCTTTTACACAACAATGACAGGAAAAAATAAATATTTTTCGTTATAGCAGTTGCCAACAACTAAAAAAAAAACAATAAAATTCTCACCACAACAATTGCTTTTCTATTGCAGGTTTTTCACGTGAAAAAATAAATTAAATAAATAGTTTGAAGAATTTACAACAAATTGAATATTACGTCATAAGTTTTCTAGAGCAAGATTTCAACACGAAAACTCAAAATGATGAGGAATTAAAAATATATATATATTGCGTCATATTGGAAATATAATGGACCTCAGCAGGTGAATATGTAACGTCATGGAGTTTGAAGAAACGTATTAAAACATGATAAAAACCCGACTATGAAAATATTTACATATTTTAATACTTTGAGGTTCTCTGGATTTGTTTTAGCCATTTTTAAACCTATTCCATATACATGCGTGTGTGTATTCGTGTATATTAGAATTTTCACAAAATGTTTAGCTCCCTAGAGCTCATTCTTAGTGAAGGAACTGGGTTTATCTCTAATCTTGATTTAAATTTTGTTGGTGAATTTAGTGCTTAACTTCGAAATCTACCTCCGCCTGTAGGCCCGAGCCGGCAGGGATTTTTTTATTTATAAGGGTTGTCGTATCAGCAGTGTGTATGCCATGATGTATCCTTTTCAATAAGTTGTTTGTATCAGTGTGTCAATTGTGACGACATACACTGTACTGACACTCGAGCTTATTGATTAATTGTTGTTTTCTTTTATAAACATATTCTGCGGAGCAAACTGCTTCATGGTCTATATTAGTTTATTGTAATGCATTTACTTCTTTTGTATCTCCTGTAACACTTTTAAAATTGATATACATAAGGAAGAACTGAACACTATAAAAAGAGATAAATGTTTCTTAATATACGAAAATACACTATATGACCAAAGGTGACCGGTCACTTGCGATTTTAGACGTTTTGTTAAATATCAAGAAAAATACACGAGGAATTAACCTGAAAATGCAGGTGTGTAAACATTATATTATAGGTCATATATTTCCGCGAAGATTTTTTCCCGAAACCCCATAGGGGACCGTCAACAAATTGAAAAAGAACGAATATCTTTTGGATAACCCTGTAAAAACTAATGTAGTAAAGTGTTCAAACTTGAGGTTATTAATAAGTGGCTTAGTGTAATATACTCTGTTCGTTTTTATGAGGATAGCATATATACTCGTTGAGAAATTAAGGTTTTTTTTAAAAACAGTCCCAATTTTTGCAAAGTTTTTTGTTTATAATTTCAAAAGTTCTTAATATAAAAAAAAGTTCTTTTAAAACAGTATGACAAACAACATTGTACACAATACTCTGCAATCAGAATTAAAAAATAATAAAAATTGGATGAAAAAGGAATAGGTTTACTAAAAAATGTTTCACTGCATATGCACGAATGCAATCAAAATATAATATGCATAATGTATTAGCTAAGTATATAAAGCAACTTTTGTGAAAGTCTCAAAATCATAGCTTGAAAATTCTGAAAATTATCGTCGATAGAATAAGCTCGAAATCCGTTGTTCCCCAAAAGAAGAAAAATATAAGAGGCTGTATCAAATATTTGTTGATTAGTGCCAAGATAGCGTACACAATATTGCACGTACTACTACAGAGTGTATCTAAACTCTTGGGCAAAACTTTAAGGGTTGATAGTACACATCAAGACAAACAATATTAAATAGGAAACTAAGGGTCCCAAACGTCTTCCGAAAGGAAATAGGCGCCTTTAAAGTTTAGGGTCCAAAATTTCAAATGATTATAAAAAATGGAAAAATTGGTCGATTCGTTTGCGGTTTTCACTAAAACTATTCTTTATGTCAGTGTCAGTATTTTCTTGAAAATAAATTTTAAAGATACAGTTCAAAAAATGTCGATAGAGGGCGCTTTAGATTTTGGAGTAACCAGCAACTATTTTTTACCATTATTTTTTGTATCTCATTACATGCTTTCAAAAGCTTAGACTTAAACTTAAATTTTGAGCTCAAAATCTGAATCGTTGGGAGTGGTTAAGTAGCGCAAACTGAACTGTGTTCAGGAGGGGGGGTTCAAATTTCAACATATGAAAACAGTTCAGTTTGCGCTACTTAACCACACACAACGATTCAGATTTTGAGCTCAAAATTTAAGTCTAAGCTTCTGAAAGCATGTAATGAGATACAAAAAAGAACGGTAAAAAATAGTTGTTCGTTACTCCAAAGTCTAAAGCGCCCTCTATCGGTATTTTTTAAACTTTATCTTTAAAATTTATTTTGAAGACAATACTAACATAAAGAATAGTTTTAGTGAAAACCGCAAACGAATCGACCAATTTTTCCGTTTTTTATAATTATTTGAAATTTTAACTCCTGAACACAGTTCAGTTTGTGCTACTTAACCACTTCCAACGATTCAGATTTTGAGCTCAAAATTTAAGTTTAAGTCTAAGCTTTTGAAAGCATGTAATGAGATACAAAAAACAACGGTAAAAAATATTGTTGGTTACACCAAAGTCTAAAGAGCCCTCTATCGGCATTTTTTGAACTGTATCTTTAAAATTTATTTCCAAGAAAATACTGACATAAAGAATAGTTTTAGTGAAAACCGCAAACGAATGGACCAATGTTTCCGTCTTTTATAATCATTTGAAATTTTAACTGCTGAACACAGTTCAGTTTGCGCTACTTAACCACTCCCAACGATTCAGATTTTGAGCTCAAAATTTAAGTTTAAGTCTAAGCTTTTGAAAGCATGTAATGAGATACAAAAAATAACGGTAAAAAATAGTTGTTGGTTACTCCAAAGTCTAAAGCGCCCTCTATCGGCCTTTTTTGAACTGTATCTTTAAAATTTATTTTCAAGAAAATACTGACATAAAGAATAGTTTTAGTGAAAACCACAAGCGAATCGACCAATTTTTCCGTTTTTTATAATCATTTGAAATTTTGGACCCTAAACTTTAAAGGCGCCTATCTTTTTCGGAAGACGTTTGGGACCCTTAGCTTCCTATTTAATATTGTTTGTTTTGATGTGTACTATCACCCCTTAAAGTTTTGCCCAAGAGTTTAGATACATCCTGTATATTTGGATACAATCCCACATCTTTTTGCTTCCTTTTGAGAAGAACAGATTTCAAGCTTATTCTATCGACGATAATTTTTAGAATTTTCAAGCTATGATTTTGAGACTTTCACAAAAGTTCCTCTATATACTTAGCTACTACATTATACACATTATATTTTGATTGCAATCACGCATGCGCAGTGAAACCTTTTTTAGCAAACCTGCTCGTTTTTCATCCAATTTTTATTATTTTTTAAGTATGATTGCAGTGTACTGTGCACAATATTATTTGTCATATTTTCTGAAAAGAACTTTTTTTTATATTAAGAACTCTGGAAATTATAAGCAAAAATCTTTGCAAAATTCGGGACTGTTTTTATAAAAACCTTAATTTCTCTATCAGTATACACCATCTTCATAAAAATGAACGCAGTATATTACAATAAGTCACTTATTAATAACCTGGAGTTTGAACATTTTTGCTACATTTGTTTTTACAGGGTTATCCAAAAGATATTCGTTCTTTTTCAATTTGTTGACCGCCCCCTATAGGGTTTCGGGAAAAAAAATCTTCGCAGGAATATATGACCTATACTACACTGTTTATATACCTGCAGTTTCAGGTTAATTCATCATGTATTTTTCTAGATAGTTAACAAAAGGTCTAAAATTGCAAGTGACCGGTCACCTTTGGCCATATAGTGTATAGTAATATATAATCACGAATGAAAAAACATAACTTTTTTCGAGTTACCAATCACTCTGAAAAGCATTCTTTATCTGCAGAAACCTCAGAAACAATATATTTTCGAAATTTAAAAAAGTATTTTTAAAAACAAGGCATTTTGACGTTTTAGTTCGTATTCATGGAAGTAAAGGATGTTTATTGTTTATCGTATTGCCTTGTAAGTTTATAGTTGAGAGGTTTTCATTTTTTTTTTTTTTTTTTTTTTTTTTTTTTTTACATTTATGAAAGTAATAAATAAATAATTCATTATGGCTAATTGTTCGGACAATGGTTGTGAAAACCGTTGAAATAAAGAGAAAAAATATACAATTTCACACATAAAATGTCATTTTTCTCTACACGTATTTAAATAGCCATAATTGTGTATAATTGCTGTGTGAATGATAACTTTTTCGTATTGATTTATTAAAATTTTGTTCAATTTTTCTTCACATATTTAGTATAAGAATTACTAAAATACTTTTGGGGAAATACATTGAGGTTAATGAACTAAAACACACACACACACACAAAATATGTTGAATAGTTTATGTACAAAAATTTAAATATATTTATATTGTTGGTTTTAAAGAATGATGTGTTGGATTTTTCTTGCCTTTAAAATTTCTCATCCATTATTAAAATGCAACATAGTAGTTCTGTAAAGCTTTATCGGATGGTATGTCGAATAATAATAACAAAAATAAATACATTCTCTTTCTCTTTTATTTTTGTTTTCTTTCTTTCTTTTCTTTAAAGTGGTGCTTAGGTAGATATGTAAAATTTTTGGAAATTCTGAATTAGTAACTTCTTCCTGCCCCCCTCACTCCCCCAGGAAAATTTTATTTCTCATAATAATCATAAAAATTCTTACAACGATATTTTCTTAGAAAATATAAAATAACAACCATGTTATAGATTCTAAACACTAAATTTGTTTTTTATAATAAAAAAAAAATCTTAATTTAATTTTGGTTTTAGCATAAACTTTTAGTTTTGCAAAATATGAGAAAATGAAAACTAGTTTTAATGTAGATTTTTAATATAAAAGTAATTATATTTTTATTTAATCACATTTTATATTTCTCATCTTTGTTTTTTTTTTCTTTTGAAAAAAACTTTTTTAATTTAGTGTATTAATAATTCTTTTAAACATTAACTTGTTTGTCAAAATACATAAGCCTGAAAAATAATTTTTAATTCTTTAAAACTATAAAAGTATTAATGAAATCAATTAAAAAATTTGTCTTTCATTCAGACAAGATTTAAAAAAAAAAAAAAAAAAAAAAAAAAAAAAGGCAAATTCGGTTGTGTGTGTAGCTGGAAAAGGAAACGACAACTCCATTTTCAAAACTACATTCTCTGTCGATTTTGAATGAACATGAAGGATTGAATTTGTGAATACAGTGGGTGATCGGTTAACGAACTTAATCCGTTCCAAAACAGTGTTCGCTAACCGAATTGTTCGTTAACCGATCATAGATTTTGTATTTATTTGTATGGGAATTCAATTAATCCGTTCTTAAAAGCTAAATAATGTATAAAAAATAATATAAATCTTTCCTTTATTGTAGGGTTAATATACGTCCATATTTAATGTGGGCAGATCGTATTTTGATGGCTTTGTCCGTGTAGTGGTACATTTACGACATGCCCTTTGTAAAAACTTTTAGGATTATTTTCATTGACTATGGCATTAAATCACATCAATTTGTCACTCTGACCTTTCAAAAACTCCCCAGTTCTCTAAAAGATAGTGTTTAAGGCAGGTCCCGATAAAGCTCAAGTGGAGCCTAGACCCTGATAGTAATTTGTGAACTAAATTTAAATTAAAATAATTAATTTACAGTTAAGTATATTTCTTTAAAAAGGGATACAAAATATAGAAATTAATGTTTCTGATCTGTTCATTCCAGCTTGGGGGCCCTAAAATGTACTGACCGAACCCGCGGTATCCCATGAATTAATTAGGCCATACGAATACAACTGTTAAAATGTTTTGTAAATCCACAATATATGCAATTAAATACAGCTCGGCAAATCTGAAGTAGAGAAATTTCTTCTTGGTTTGTTTTGTGAGGTGTTCGTTTTCCGAACATAACAATCTCTCATGGAAGTGTTCGTTAACCGATCTGTTCGTAAACCGAACAGTTCGTTAACCGATTACCCACTGTAATTTATTTAAACATATTTTCAATAAGTAAATACCATTTCTAACACTAATTAGATATTATCCTTATGTATCACTTAGTTTCAAAATTTGAAATTAATTAATTAATTGGAGATGCATATATTAGGATATTAATAAAGAAATTTCGAATATATTTAATATTGAAAATGGGGGCTATTCTTTCTCCCTGCCGTTACAGCCAACACCTACTTGATATTGTACATTTTCACATTTATAACTTTTCATAAAGAAATAAGGAATTATATTTAAACATGAGCAAAAAATCTTAGAAAATTAAATAAATAAATTGTATTTTTAATAACTTAGAAAAAGAAGAAAGAAAGAAAAAGAAAAAGAAGGAAAAATTGAAAAATACAAATTATTTTCACTGAAAGATTATTTTTAAAACAGATTTTTTTATACGATACATCTAAGCTAGAATTAGTAATAATAATAAATTGAAAAATTGGCTTAATTACTCTTTCTAAAAAATTGTTTAATGGATTAATGGTTTATACGTAAATCACATACGTAACTCACATTAATTAATGTTTAAAGAGAAAATTACTCTTTAAACATTAATTAATGCGATTTACGTAGTGCAAATAAAAATCTCTCTAGCAAAATATTTAATTCTTTACTTGTATGTATTTGGGAAAATTGGAATTTATCCGATTAGAAAAATCTTTAAACAAGTTGTTATATATATATTTAAAAAAAGCATTAATATCTTTCTTTGTTTTCAAAGTAGGAAGAAAAGGAAAATAAATGTTTAACTTTATTGTCTTTAAAAAAAGATCATGTAACCGGAATATTCATAAGATACGTAACAATTGATAATTTTTTAACACACAAGAAAAGCGCGGAGTTCCGTGCGAAGTTTTTGTGTCAAGTAGTGTGGATTTTTAATATATTAATCAATTAGAAAAGCATAAATTAGGATATTAATAAAGAGATTTCGAATATGTTTAACAGTGAAAACGCAGGCTATTTTTTCTTTCTGCCCTTACAGCTTCATCGGGGTGTAATTGGGCTAGCAGACGACTGACCGCCGACTCCGATTTCCTGTTATGGAGCGGGAAATCGGAGTTCAGTGGTTAGAAAATGGAGTAACATTCCCTAAATATAGCTTATAAGATACAGGAACACCATAAAAATTTAAATTTCGTAACTGTTACAAAAATAACTACTTTGACGCAAATGGCTTTCCCAATAGGATGGAAAACAACATTTGAAATATTTTTGTAGTTGGAACTATACCCCTGAAACCAACGGATTAGGAATTAGCTATTCGACAATGATAAGATGAAGGTACACTGATGCATATTTCTTCGTTTAGCTCAGAATTGTCCTATAAAAAAGCCTTCACAATTTTACATAAAAGTACACTGTTACTTTTTCAAAAGTGCATATATAAATATAATTTAATTCTGCCAAAACACATTAACACTGTAAAAAAAGTCCGATGTTACAATTTTACACAAAAGTACACTGTTACTTTTTTAAAAGTGTATATATAAATATAATTTTATCCTGATAAAACATACCAACACTGAAAAAAAAAAAAAAAAAAAAAAAAAAAAAGAAGAAGAAGAAGAAGACAGGAAAATATAACCACGACGAAAATATAAAGTCGCCTTATCTGAGTTATCCACAATTCCGGAAAACGTTCTTTAATAAACTCGAAACCAATATATTTTCGAGATTTAAAGAAGCATTTATAAGAAAAGAAAGTGTCTTTTGCTGCCACTGATTTTCTAAAACGTTTCCAAGTAAATTTTATAATGTATAAATAACTTATCTCAACTCGGAATATCAGTTTTTCGGAGGTTATCCATTCTCAACTAAACATTTCCATGTTCAACAACCATATTTTACAGACAAACATGATAAATTAACAGCGTTAACTTAATATTATTTTTTTTTACTCTTGCATGTATAAATTCAACTGCGCAGCTGAAAATGTTTTTGAATTGATAGAATCCTAAAAAACAATATTCCAATTCGATAAAACTAATTAATATACTGTTAAAGTTACTCCTAAACGTTTCTGAAAATGAGTCGAAGCAAATGAAACTTTAATTTTATAATGATTCTTTAAATCTCGAAAATATATTGGTTCCGAGGTTTCTAGTGATAAAAAAGACTTTTTGGAAAAGGATTACTGTATACTTCCGTTCGTGGTTATATTATATTTTCGTTAGAAGAGCTTTCGACGGGCACCACTCGCTCAAAAGAAGTTTGCTTACGTCGTTACTAAAAGCTTTTGAACACCACTAACTTTTAACTATAACTTTTGTTTTAATAATTGGCAGATATTTTTCGATTATACAAGACAGATATTTTAGTATGGAAAAAGTGTTATATTTAGTTTATTGTGTCAAAAAAGAAAAATAAATAAACTGTTAAGGGGTTAAGGGAAGACACGACAGAGACGCAACGCCCACTCACATTAATTTTACTCTAACATTTTATACTCATTTATTATATGTAACTAAATTTTATCTAAGTGTTTATATATACTTTAATTCATGTGTTTTATAAAACTGTGCAAGAACTTCACACAAGTTAGAAGTGTCTAAGTGTTTTAGCTCTTCGAAAAATTGTACTTTTCAGCTAAAAACCCCATTAACTCCTAAAGTACTCGAGCGATTTTGATAAAAAAAGCTTTAGGTGGTAGAGTATAAATATAAGATCATATCTGGAAGACAGTAAAAAAATAATAATAATAATTAATAATTAGTTTCAGAAAAAAGAAAAATCCGAAAAATAGAAAATTTCTGAAAATTTTCCATTGCTCTAAAATAAAAAAAATTTAATCGCAGAAAAAAACTGTCTACAAGTCTTGAGCACAATCCAGTGAATATGGATTTCAAATTTCATTAAAATCGGTCGGGTAGTTTCCGAGGAAATGGGTCTTAAAGCTCGCATATTTCCCATGGGATTGCACCCAGTCTTTGTCTTCCCTTAATAAACATCACAATAGATCAAGCAGTTTTAGCATAATGAACTGGTACACTCACCTGAACATTTCATGAGCTTATCGAAAGATTCGCCCCAGGTACGGATCTCTTCTAACGTTGGCCTGAAAAACACAAGTTTCGTTTAAATAGAAAATAGTAAATTTCCACAAAAAATTAGATACATTTTAGAACAATTTTAAGATCATACTTATGCATTACAACAGTATTTCTCAACCATAGGGCGTATCAAGTCATATTCATGGGCTACGAAAATTTCTAATTGTGCTCTAACAAGCAGAGCTGCCACTGGCGACTATTTTAATATTCTATTTTAAAAGATAAATTTTGTTGTATATTTTTCTTGCGGATGTTATCAAAGTATGTATTAAAGATTTTTGTTTTGAGAAAGTGGTGTCTGATAGAATTAAAAAATAGTCACCAGTGGCAACCCTGAACAGGGTTTTCGAAATAACAAAAGTACATTCTTTTTTCCTTCTTTCGTAATTGCAATATTCAAAGACAGCGGTTCCCAAACCTTACTGTTATTCGACCCACCTTTAAGCTTGAAAATATTTAGCAACTCACTTAACATGAATGTTATATATACTGTTGAAAAAGATAAGTGCTTCTGGATCTAGCAAATCTTTACGGAAATATAACATATCCTCTTTTGAAATAGTCACGAATTGAAAAGCCGTTCTTTTATCATCTGAAACTTCATCAGAAACCGAAAGATATATGAGATTTAAAGTGGTATTCAGTTCTGAAACAAAAGTTTGTTTTGCTGCCCATTTCAAAAAGAGAAAAAACCGAAACTTTTCCGAGTAATTTTTCCAGTGTATTAATCAGTTTTCTCAACACCACAAAATATCAGTTTATCAGATGTTATGTTATCAATTCTCAAATAAACATTTTACGCTGGGTGACAAAATTTATGCATCAGAAGTTAAAAATAATATTAATTTTGAGATTATTTTAATGATTTTAATTTACCAAATTTATCTATTGAATATGAAAATGTTTACATGAGAATTGATAGCATCTGGAAAACCGATATTTCGTGTTGAGAAAACGGAATAATGTACAGTAAAAACTACTAGGAAACGTTTAGGTTTTTCTTTTTTTTTTTTTTTTTTTTTTTTTTTTTTTTTTAACAAGCAGAAAAAAACTTTTGTTTCAGAAATTTTATTTTAAATCTCGGAAATCTATTGGTTCCTGAAGCTTCTAAAGATAAAGGGGCGCTTTTTCGGAATCGTGAATAATGGAAAGAGGCTTTGCCAGATCCAAAACCATTTTTTTCCCTCAGTATAAAGGCTTGTGCATAACCTATCATGCAAAAAAAGCAAGCTTTCATAAACATCTCGCCTTTCATACATGGAAACAGTATCCAAGCATCACAAACATAAACAAAAATACTGAAAAACAGTAATTAAATAGTTCAAATGTAAAAACATATTAATATATATTTATAAAACATAATCTACCGTGCATGATTGTAAATATCCTGCACGGAAAAAATAGTAATAAGTTTAAAAAGCACTTTAAAAGTCAATCAATTTATAACATTGTTTGGCACAGACGAGAGAGTCTAGACCAAATATGAAGCATTTTATCTCAAGTCTCAAGTCGTTCTCTACACAGTGTTTATTAAAACTGCCTTTAACATTACCTTTACATTAAATTGTTTATCTAAAATCCTATACAAAGTTTAACTTTAATGTTATAACATATCGTGTTATAATTTTACAGCAGATAAAATTAGTACTATATTTTTGAAAAACTGATCGATGTGCGACCTACCAACCGCCTTTCAACCCACTGGTGGGTCATGACTACTGTTGAAAGGTACATTCTCACAGAAAACGGGACACCGGTTTCTAAATCGGGACATAAAATCAGTAAATGCTATGAAAACGAAACCTTTCTTTAACGGAATAATGTCTTAAATGAAAAAATCTCATGCTCATACGGAAAAAATACTATATACAAATGTACCTGCTATGATGGAGACCGGTCTAAAAAGGAGTCTTTCACTGTTCGTTTGAGATTGCGACTTAGTAGGTTTTACTATAATCAACACAATAACCTTATGCAGAAAATTTGTGAAAGCCCGATCGTTAGGATGGGAAAAAAAATTTCCATTTTGGAGAGGTTTCCGAATGTGCAGTTATAATTGTATGGTATTACTTCTATAGGTACTATGAAATTTGTACGTTTCAGACAGAATTCCGTTAAAAACAAGTTGAATTTCCACAGATTTCACAAAACTCATATAAAATTGCTACTTTTGTCATTCCTCGCAGTAGTTCCGTGGGACGGATCTTAGAAATTCTGAAAATTGCGACACTTGGCAAAACTACACGCGACCAATAGTTTGGGAATCGCTGCTCTGAATCATCGATTTACGTTGTGATGAAGTTTAGTATAATAAAGTTTAGATTTGTGCAGTATTCCTTTTAGTGGAATCATTGAAAATTCTGTTTCCATAAGTTTTGCTGTATTAAGTTACATTCGATGCAGACTAATAGCATGGAACTAAAAGAAATTTAAAAGAATTTGTGTATCATCAAATAGGGGGACATTTGGCGTACCACGCTGTGGTTCCGCGGAACAAATATTGGAAATCCTGAAAATCGGGACACTTGGCAATACTACACTGTTAAAAATTTGCAGCATTCTGGCAGGTCATTTGACAGTTTTTTTCCGAAAACGGTTACACAACCGTAATTTTAACACTATTCTGACCATATTATTAGTCATTTTATGGTCAGAATATAGTTAAATTATGGTTATAAAACCGTTTTTTCAAAAAACGGTCGAATGACTTGCCAGAATGCTGCAAAATTTTTAACAGTGTAGTCACGACGCATAGTTTGGGAAACGCTGTTTTGAATCATCAGTTTACATTGTGATGAAATTTAGTGTAATAAAGTTTAGATTTGTACAGTATTCCTTTTGGAGGAATCATTAAAAATTCTGTTTCCATAAATTTTACTCCATTAATTTCCATTTTATGTAGACTAACGAATAGAATTCGTGCATCTTGAAAAATTGAATTTTTGACTTTTGGCGTCCCTCGCAGTAATTCTGCGGGACACGGATTTTAGAAATTCTGAAAATTGGCACACTTGCCAGTATTAGTCGCGACCCATAGTATGGGAATCGCTGTACTGAATCATCGATTTACATTGTGATGAAGCTTAGTGTAATAAAGTTTATTCTACTGTGTTCCCTATGGCGGAATCATTAAAAAATTCTGTTTCCATTAGTTTTACTGTATTAATTTCCATTCGATGCAGATAGTGAATAGCATGGAACTAAAAGAAATTTAAAAGTATTTCGGCATCATCAAATATCGGGACATTTTGCGTCCCACGCAGTGGTTCTCGGGACAGATCTCGGAAATCCTGAAAATCGGGATACCTGGCAACACTAGCTGTGACCCCATAGTTTGAGAACTCCTGCTCTGCCTCAACAATTTACATTGTGATGAAGTTTTGTGTAATAATGTTTACATTTGTACGGTATTCCTTCTGGCGGAATCATAAAAAAAATATGTCCCACACGATGCAGTCTAACAAATATCGTGGAACTAAAAGAATTTAAAAGAATTTACTGAAAAGTTGGAAATTTTGGCATCCCGTACCGAGGTTCCATAGGATAGGTCTTGAAAACCCTGAGAATCGGGACGTCCCGGAGTAAACCGGGATACCCGGCAACACGAGTCATGGCACATAATTTGGGAATCGCTGTCCTAAATCATACATTTACATTGTGTTGAAGTTTAGTGCAACAAAGTTGCATTTATTGCAGGTTTACGAATTTCAGTGATTGAACACTCATAATCAGACTATGCGGGAATCACAAAAATGTTCTCTTCTAATAGATGAAGCTTATCCGGGCAGATAATTTTTTACGTATCTGAGACAAAAAATGGTAGTTGATAACAATGAAAAGATGCGACAACGGATATTAAAGTATTATTTTTCTCCCAATTTTTAATTTGGAAATATTGGAAAAGAAATCTTCAACATTATCAGTTTAAGTGAATTCCCCTGCAATGAAAAATATATAGATCTACAAACACAGATCTTATCTAGATCTTTGAAATAATATTGTATTACCATCCGAAAAATTCAATATTGCGAAAAAGTTATTCCAAAAGATAACCATAGTACAGAGGAAAAACCAAAATATCTTTTTCACATTTTTATTTAGTATTAATCTTTTATATTTATTATTATAATAAATTGCTTTGCATTTTTTTTTTAAATTGCAGATGAAGCATATTGTTTGTATTGATAAGTAAATTAAAAAATATATATTCCTTTCGAAAGTTTTTAATTACCATAATTTAAGTGAGCCGTTGGAGTTTTACCACAGATTCAAGTTATGCCGCGCAATAAAAAAGAGTTTGAGGAATACTGCATTATAATGCAACTTTTACTAAAGAAAGCAGAAGTAACAACCGCGAATCTTTGTGACACCAAATACGTTGTTTTTATGAGTAAATGATGTAAAAGAAAAAATTTCTCACTACAGTTGGGGTTTCAGTGAAAAGGTACTTTTCATCTTGGTTTATTTTAATATGTAAATCTAGTTTAGGAAAGAGAGAGAGTAAGTGTTTTATTTGTGGGATCAAATTTAATTAAAAGGAATAATTAATTAATCATTGTTAAATAATCTGTGGCGAAAAGAAATCTCTTTAAAAACTTTTAAAGATATCTCTGACGAGACTATGTCACCAGAAGTTAAAGAAATAATAAATGAAAAATAAAAATTTCTTGCTAAAAGAATAAATTCTGGATAATAAACGCAAAAGTTCATAATAACTCTAATTAAATTATTATAAAATTAATGTACACATACACGTATATTTGATAGACTTTCAAATGCAAAGTATAATAAAGTTTCTTTGCAGCTATCAATGATTAAAAAAAAAAAAAAAAAAAAAAATGAACATATGCACTAGAAAATGCCGTTTTCCAGTATTATTAAATCAATATTTTGTTCACAGGCAGATTTTACTTAAGAAAAAGACTACAGGTTGATAATCTATTCTTTCTTTTTATCGAAACAAATACTTACTATCCATCCGAAGAAAATATCGCTCACCCGCAAAAAAAGTGACACATCTCGACAAAAGTAAATTTCACAGGAGAGGCAAAAGGGGGGGGGGGGGATTTTGCATGATTTTTCTGCGATATGGAATTATAGCACTTAGCTCTGCATGCAGGAGTAAAAACGTGCATAAAATTATAAAACCCCTAAGAATGAAGGCATAGGATGGGGTTTGGAGGGTTGGATAAATTTACCTCCCCACACAATCTACCCCTCTTCTGTGGTCATGAATGGACAAATAGCGTAATAAAGTGATTTTCCATATAACTACACTTATGAAACTTTTTGTGTAGCAAGACACACCTATGACACACTATTTGTGGAATAAAACGCAAAATGAGTTTTTGCGAGATGTATCACCTTTCTTGCGGGTGAGCGATATGTAGTTATACGTATAAATTTACAGAGGCGTGGTCGCAACAGAAAGTGTCGCTGGCCGCGAGATGTGTCCGCGGTATGTAGTTGACGATTCCCGCTCTACATATATATTTTTAAATACCTTTTAGAAAATAATTCAGTTTCTTTCAGATACAGCTATTTTTTCGAAATTCGGTACATTTTATCTTGTACATGCAAAAAAATAGTTCTATGAAAATTACACTTGGCGCAGCCATTAAAATAATAATAATAATAATATTATTATTAATTTTAATTTTATACTCTAAAATGCTTGTATAATAAATAATTGTTTAAATTCTACCAGTATTTACCATTTTCTAAACATTTTAAAAATTAGCACCACTCATCCTCCGATGTTTTACACACTTAAAAAACCGTGCATCAGTTATGCAATTAACACCAAAATCTAATCAGCTTCAATTTATGTCAAAGTCGAGCTAGATAGGAAATTTCATGTAAATCCGTGTAATCATTTCATCAGTTACAGCTCCCACAAAATTTGTGCGACGCACATAGACAGACATCGGTTCACAATTAATCAGATCGTATTGAGTACATCACAAAACATGTTGGTGCTTCATATCCGTAAATAGAAACTTTTGGTTCGTTCAATATTTATTTCTTACAATTATAGAAGTTAGAAAAAAGGGAAGAAATCTGCACTTACGGAGGTTCATTATCCCCATTGAAGTAGTTGTCCGATTGTGGCTTAAGCATCTGCTTCTCTTCCTTTCGTTTTTGTATGGATTGAAGGCTAGAGAGAAATGTAAGAATAATATAAGCATACTTATAAAAGAAATTTAAAAATATGAAAGTAAGTGACAATAAATTGATTAGATACAAGAATAATTCTATCAAAAATTGTGTAAAACTCCAAAGAAAAGTAAAAATAAGCGATTAATTTTAAAAGCAGTAACTTTATGACTCTCTAAATCAAACCAGTTTTACGATTCCTTTAACACAACACTCTAGAGAACTGAACTCTGCTAAATAAAAGACAAATCCATCAGATATTTTACTTAAAGGATTTTATGGCAATAAAAAGGCGATGACGTAGGAATCCATCTTCAATATTTCGACATGTGTTTTCTGAGAAAAAATGCTTCAATTTTTCTTAGAATTAACTATTGTATGAGGATTATACATATTATAAAATGATGGCACTTTCTAAATGTATTTTAGAGATCAATGTATTTTAAAGATAATGTATATTTACGAAATTCAGAAATAAATTCTCTTTAAAGCTCATCCTATTAAAAAAAAAAAAAAAAAAAAAAAAAAAAAAAATTCTGAAAACAAATACTGAAGAATCTGCGTATGCATGCAATAAAAGATCAATCAAACTTAGCATCAGAATCTCCATAGTTTTCAAAGAATAACATTTAAAACTTTAAGCTTTATCGCCAAAGTCAATACACTAAACAATTTGGCGAACATTATGTTGGCGGGATTTACCGGGAAAAAAATTATTAAATACTTGTGAATGTTTTGTGTTGCTTTTTATACGAGGGAATTTTACAATTTCTTTAAATTAAAATGAAATAATAAAAGAAAGTTATGTGTATCAGTTATTTAACGTTATTGTAGTACTTTCTTTTGAATATTATTTTGCAAGATGCTTAAATGACTCTAGAAAAATTCCCATCGAATTGCCCCTGGGGGCAATCAGGGACAATGACAGCCCCTAAATATTCGTCAATCGTACTTTATTTTTTTATTTTTTAATAATCATTAAAAAAAGAAAAATAGATAATTCATTTCGATTCATTCATGTTGAAATGTTTCAATTACTTATGATTAGAAATAAATTTAATCGTTAATATTTTAATAATTAGAACAATTAAATTATTTCAGCCATGTCTTGAAATCTCATTGTTTACTTGCATGTAAAATTAATATTTACCCACTCTTTGTTTTCGGATAACAAAACCTTCCGTGCTTTTGCGCATGCGTCAGGTCTTCTTTAGTTTTGCCAAAATAGGGGGGATCGGTGTTTGTTTAGCTGCGTTTGGCCGAGTGCCAATCCTAGTGACAACCAATAAATGAACAACTTCGGAAAATACTCAGCTCAGCGTAACACCCTTTGGTTAGTAGAATCGTCCCAGAGTGCTAGGCGCGGTTTTCGAAAACGAACAGTATCTACCAATCTGTATATATTTTTTCACATACGCCTTTTTGCTTTTACTTTTGTTTCTTTGTTTCTTCCTTTTTTTTTTCTCTCTTTTTAGAGGCCAACTAATTTGATAAAAAGTGCAGAGAAGTTGTAAGGATTTTTCCTTAGAATCAATCTTTTCCCTTTACTCTAATTTTTAAGGCAAAGTTTTGGGGACATATATGTAACAATTCACTAATCAGTACTTAGAAGGGGATCCATTTAGCATTTGTTGTACTGACCTTCTAACGTTGCTAAGGTATAGCTCATTTTCAAAGTGTTTTGTATTATAAGTGTTTAGTTAAACACTGTGAAGTCTGTGAAAGTGCGAAATGCCCTTAAAGTTTGTAGAGTCAAATAAGGATAAAAGTATTCTACTAGTAAAATTCTATTAGTACTCGATAGGGAGGTACTATTAACTCTGTGAGGTACTCCTATTTTAAACAGAAAGATGGGTCGCACGAAAAGGAAATATGGAGATGCGTCAAATGGTACGTTAGTGGTACTTTATTTTCGTGAAGTATCTGCTTTAGTATTAGTTGTTAAGGGTAAAGGTGTCGAATTTTATGAGAATTTAAAATAGCTCTCCATGTTTCGAAGAGCATAAGACTATGGTTGTTAACGAACTATTACTTTGAGCGAACTTGGAGCGGACAGCTCGTACTAGAGATCTGCATGGGACGGCCCGATGCCCGAGCCCGGGCCATACCTTTTTCTGAAGGCTCGGGTCGGGCCGGGCCGAGCCTAATAACTACTCTTTACGGGCCGGGCTCGGGCCTTACTTTTTCCTGAGGTAATGGGCCGGTCTGGGCCTAACTTTTTTTTCTGTACAGAGTCGGGACTGGTTTCATTTCTAGTCTTTACGGCCCAAAATTTTCTGTCCTAGTTTTGACCCAGCCCGTATGAAAATCATTGTCTCGGCGTGGCCTGGTCCGTTCAAAGGTCAATTAAATTAGATATGACCCAACAATTTTTACAAAAAATGTATACGTTTTTAAATTGCCATTATTCTACAATTAAGCATTAAAATTTATTCTTTTTAAGAATAGTAGATTTCTGCGCTTATTAAAATGTAGCTAAATTAAAATATAGTAAAACGTGTGAAAGAGAACCTGCCAATGACGCAATCCTGTTTTAAACTGAAAAACGTGTTGATCCATGGAAAATTAATGTACTAATACGTAAGAAAAGAATATATCATATAATACATTTACACTTGCTAAGAAAGGAACTTGTCTATAACGCATTTTTTTTCTTTTCTATGCAATTCCGTCTTGGAAGATTTTACTGTATAGCATTTTTCAGATTTTTAACTCTTCAATACATGGAATATGGATTAACAATATTAATGATAACTGAAACATGACACTGAATTAATCACATATTAATGATAACTGAAACATACAATAGAGATTCATTAAAAATATAAATATCACAGCCTGTGGCACTTCTATAAAAATGAAGATTATAAACATGAAAAAAAAAAGTTATATATTTTTGGTCAGAACGCCTGGTACGAAACACATTTTTAACCAAATCGACGTAAAAATCAATGTTTTGTAAAAATTTACTCGGGCCAAGATTTTAACTTTTTTCCATGCCGGGTCGGGCTCGGGCCGAACTTTTAACTTTTTTACCGGGCTGGGCTCGGGCCGAACTTTTAATTTTTGTATCGGGCCGGGCCGAATTTTTTTTCTATTATTCGGGCCTGGCCCGGGACTGAAAATTTCGGCCCGTGTAGACCTCTAGCTCGTACGGGCAAGTAGAAGATGAGCATTTCGCTATTACGTTGAGAAAAGGATTCTATATGAATACCTGTTAAAGTGATAGTGATAAGTGGAAAAATAATCTTCAAACTCGAGAATCACTTAATGTTGTGAGGATTTTGATTTTTTTTATACATGGAGCTCTTTCTTTCTTCTTTATTTTTTAAAATTTCCTTTCGAAAGTATAAAATTCGGCAGCTAAAAAGACATTTTAGTGTATATACCCATTTAATAAACAAGGAGGCCCATCTTTTTTTCCTCCAGGGCTTAATTTGCACAGGAGCCCAACTCCGTTACTTCTCTGCTTTTAGTAAATATTTAAATATTGGTCGGAATTCACCGGAGCTCATAAATACAGGTCTACGGAGCCCAGTACAATAGCACTTCCGAAAAACCGAAAACTAAATTACTCTTTCCTTTCCTTCCCATCTCCAAGCTTTTGCATTCTTTTTTATCAGAACACTTATATGTGAGGTAATGTGTCGCACAGGAGATCGAAATAAAATGAATTCAATTTTTATTCAGTTTTTGGACCTGGGCTGACCCAAGCTCAATCTGTCAATATTAGACAGATATTATATTCAAAATTTTATTTATTCATGTATATATATATATATATATATATATATATATATATATATATAAATCCTCCTTCAAAATTACGTATTATATTCTATTTTAAATCATTTTAATGCTATTTTGATCAAAATGAAGGGAAAACAGGAAATCCTGTTTTCTGTTCTAGTGATGTTTGCAAATTTAAGTTGGCGACGTGTTGCTACGGCGTCACTCAAGAGACTGAACAACGAATTTGCTTTCATTTCGATTGTCTTTTGTGATAGTAAAATAATTTTTAATTAGTTTTTTTTTATTTATTTAGATATGTACTATGAAAAGAATATTTTCAATTTTTAGCAAACGAGCATCAGCTTGAGGTTTTTGTTTGTTTGAAGTTTTTTGTCTTCTATTGCGTACGAGTATAAAAATCACGTTAGTAATTTTTCTATTTATTTTGTATCATCAACGCTGCACATGCTAAGGCTCTGCTCTGCACATTTACGAAGTCACTTTCTGTAAGTAGATATAATTGCCATATATTGTTATTCTGATAGAAAGCAATCGAGCAGTGTTTCTCCTTTTTCTACAAAAGCATCGAATTTTTCCGATAATGGTGTCAATTTTTTAATTTAATCTGATTTTCAGAAACATGCCACAAAAGATTGTTATGCTGAAGGAATCGATTATAGTTTAAGGTATGCACCTTTTATAGAAAATTGAAAAACATTGTTCCATTCTTCAGCATATAAATATTAACCTCTGTAAATTCCATTAATTTTTTCATAAAAATGCATAGCTGCAAACTATCCCTTTTTTGTGTTAACACTATTTCTGAATCATAATCCCTACTATATTTAATCGTAGAATTAACAAAAAATCGCAATTAACATTAAAATTAAGCAAAGATTACTATTCGGAAGGAGTGATAAATAAAAAGTGGAATAGTTGACAGTTAAGTATATGCTGATTGATATAGTTAAAATTTTTATTTTGCTAAAGAAAGAAAAAAATGCTTTTAATTTTGCAAATAATGTACAAAATATAAATATGTAGATTGGAGTGACGGAGGAGAGGGGGAGTATGGTTGTTAGTACCGGTACCGCAGAATATTAGGGCTCTGGTACTTTTTTTTGTTAGCAGTTAAGCTCTGATAAAAGCAGTTCCACATAGGATGACCAAATTTCATACTGGTTTATAAAGGGACTTTAAATTCTATAAATTAAAAGACTTATAACAAAGATATATAATATTTTAAGCTGTATTTTATGATTTTTTTTTCTTACCCATGAGTTTATTACCTTCGTAAAAAGTAGTAAGTGTTCTAAATAAAAACTTAGGAAACTGCATGAAGTCCAGTCACCAAATTTGAGTACGTCCTAGAATTTCGAAGATATACATGTTAAACTGAAGTAATGTTTGACTGTTGAAATGAGTTGAAACAGAAAAGAGTAGTATTGCAAACAGTAACATCAACAATGAATAACACCATGCATTTTGTAACTGAATTTCGAAAAGCAAAGAAGATCAAAATTAATCGGAAATAGGCTTGCACGCCTTGTAAAGTGTACGCGGCATTTATGCATCGTGCATAAATACATATACATAATGTGTGAAAAATTGTGGGGTAATTTACACTAAAGAGTTTAAAAAGAATTAAATATTTATGAGTATATATATACATATATATATATAAGAAAAACAATATTATGTTTTAGCAGCTATGTCCTTTTAAAATCAATGGGCTGAATACATTTATTTACTTATTTCTATAGCCTCACATAAATAATTAACCTTCTATTAACTTCTGTATCTGAAGTCGTGATAAAAACAGGATAGTCTGTTTAACTAAAACTATCAGGTATAAACACTTGCGTTACGTTTCAGATAACAGCTCGCATATGTTGCATTAGATAACATCCAATGGGTTTTACCATGAGCAACTGCAACAGCAACACCAGCAGAAGCAACAGGACGATCCTCCTTTATTATCCTTGCTAACAGCATCTTTCTGTGCATTGCTGCCTGTACCACCTGTATTGTTGTTGTTGTGCGCCACCGGTGTCGAGTTGGAGCTGCTGGTGTCTTCCTTCTTGATGGTCTTGGATGTGGATGGGCCTGGCCTGGTGCCTCCATCTCCATCCGCAATGGCCACTTGGCGTTTTTGCTGGTGGCCGCCTGCTGCTGCTGCTGATGATGATTTATCTTGTTTGTTGGCTGCCGAGGGATCACTGCTGCTGCTGCTGCTGCCACCCTTCGGTGGACTGGACATCTGGAACGAGAAGAGCAAATAACAATGTTATTTTTATGTGCATCGTTACAAAACAACAACAACAAAAAAAAAAAACAGATATGAATATAAATGCACTACACGAATTCAGTGTATGCTTTGGAGTGCTAGTTATAACAATATTTAAAAAATTCTCATATAAGATACATCCACTTCTACATGTTCTCCAGCTACTTAGCCTCATTGTCATTCAACATCAATCAATGTATTTCCTTGCCTATTTAACTCATTTATGCCTAGCGTCCCATTTTTGGGACGTTAATAAATTTTTATAATTTTCTTCCTCTTTACAACATGAAAATTGCATAAAGTAATTGCCTATAAATAAATGTCTTTATCTATTACCGAGAGATGACAGTATAAGACTGATATTTATTTGCTTCAATGAAGGCCTTTTTTCGGTGTTTATAGATTTTTTATTTTTCAAGATAGTGAAATGTAAAAAGTAAGTTTATTTCTATTTTTTGTATCATGGATCCAAATAAATAAGTCATAATCTGAACTTGTAGACTTCTTTGAAATATGTATTTTTTTAAATTGCGATATTATATGTCCAAGCCTATTTTTTATGCATATTTGTAACATACAAAATATAGGGCGCAAGGCTCAAATGGGTACATATTTTTATTAGACATTTAGGGGAGAGTTATTTATGTAAAGTCCTTATCAAGATGATTTTGAAATAAATTGTTTTTTAGTCTCAAATACGATTATTCTTAATTTATTATTAATAACACTTATAATGTTATTAGTCTAGTACATAATATACAATTTAAAAGCTTAATTCACATAAATTTAGACAAAACATATAACTATGCATTTTCCCACTTATGGATATTCCCATATTTAGAACGTTTACATTTTATCAAATAAATACAAAAATATTTTAGCGTTTTTTTTTTTTAGTATTTTTCCAGTTCATTTTGCAACATTTTAAAGGGATTTTACCAACAAATTTGAGAAAACAAAACTTCAGGCATAAATGGGTTAAGGAAACGGTCGAATATTGTAGGCGTTGCAAATATTAGGGACGAACTCGAAAAACACAAATTTGAAGAATCAGCAGTTTAAATACAATCCTGTCTTTAAAGTCAATTTATCAATCCGGATATTAAACCAAATTTAAGAGTGTTAGGGGCGACATAGACTGTTGTAAGAGTCTGAACCACTAACTATAGTCTGACATGATACGTTAAAAAAAATGAAAAAAAAAAAGAGTGAAAGAGAGAGAGAGATCTTTGTTGAGTTTATCCCTAACATCCGCAATGCCGCTTACTATTTAATAACTTGCAAAGTTTAAAAAATTAAAAACATATTGTAAATGAGGTGAAGTTTTAAACATTTATTTATACGGAGATCTCAATACGCTGGTGCACTTAAAATGAAAGTATAGTATAACTTCAAAAATCCGGTATTCAGAAATCCGACAACTTCAAAAATCCGGCATCAAAATCATCTTTTACCCTTCCTTTTTCTTTCACATTTTCAAATTATGGTAGAAGAAAAATAGCAATTATTTATGAATTTAAAATTTCAAGATCGAAAGTAAAAATGCGAAAAAATAATATTTGACATTTTTTTTTTTTCATTTGTCAGAGGCGATTATTTTCTGAACAAATTTTCTGGAAGCTGCACTGTTGCACAGCAACAGCGTGGAGACTAGTGCACAAGATCTCTGGGGTCTCTCTTCTGACGCTGTGCTAAATAGAACCGCTTATATCGCTAGTAACAGCTCGGAAGACGAGGATGAACAACAGGCATGAGAAAAGGTGTCACTAGAAAAATGTATACACTGAAAAAAATGAAGTACTCAAAAATGAGTAAATTGATGTACTCATATCGAATTGAGTATGTTTGGATCAAAAATGAACCTATTCTTTTTCAATTTTGATACATCACATGTTATCAAATCCAAATGAAACGATAATTTTGTACTTTGTAGTGGTTTATTTCATTCATGGCGGCTTAAAAGATGTTCTTTAATCGGAAAACAAAGTAATATAGCGTGGAAATCAGAGATTTAATATTACATTTTTATTCCTCTGAAGGAACTATATGCCGTGTCTTCTTTATAACGCGTAGGGTTACACTGTATTGTTGTTGTCATCAGCGCTTCGTAGATTCGGTCAGGTCTGTGTGCTAAGTGAGATGGATTTATTCGTGAAAACAAAAATTAGAAAATGGGATTATCAATATTTCGCCGCCGAATACTTTGAAAATAAGTGCTCTCTGTTAAATATTCAATACATTTTTTTTTCTTGTTTAATGTAATCTGCTGTACTTTCTGTAAATATTATATTAATGTAAATATTAAATTATGCACAGTATTTTAAAATGATTTAAAAGTGCTTGGAAACAAGGCTCTTGTCATAAAAGTAATTGTTTAGCGTATCTTGATAATACCTTCGCTTTTTTTTCTTAGTAAATAATCAATTAAATGTTTCTTGTTAATAATTTTCAGCGGGAAATAAATGTCACAACATTTTACTTTAATCTGTAGTAAAGTCCCGCGGAGGGGGGGGGGGGGGGAGGAGTTCATTTAACGAGAAAATTATTTTTTTCCATTTAACTTATTTTAGTTTTGAAAGTGTTTTATAAAATGTCTGTCTTTTACCCAAGTATCTTATTTTGGTTTTGCATGGTGGTTACTAATCGGCCATCTTGTTTTACGTTTAAGAGAATCGTTATTTTCAAACAGTTTTAAATTATTTTAAATTGCTGTGCTTAATTTAATATTTGCATTAATGTAATATATACTGAAAGTACAGCTGATAACATAAAATAAGAAAAAAATGTATTGAATCTTTAACAGAAAGCAATTACTTTCAAGTTCTTATTTGAATACATACAAGGGGTCAAAAATGAGTATATAAACACTTCATATTTGAACACATACATAAGATCAAAAATGAGTATATAAACACTTCATATTTGAACACATACATAAGATCAAAAATGAGTACATATCGGTTCATATTTGAAACATCAATGGAATAAAAAATGAGTACATGTGTTTCTCAATTTTGAGTACATTTGGATAGGAGCTATTTTGAGTATGTGACGCATTTGAAAATGAGTACTTTTTACTCAATTTTGAGAACCCATTTTTTTTCAGTGTAAATTTGACTGAAGAATTAATATCTGCTTTAGAGAGCAAGACTGTGTTTCCGAAATTGAGATTCTCCATTTGTATAAAATACAAGAAAAACTTGTTAAAGAACGGCCAAAAAATTTGAAGCAAACAAAATTAACATCCATGTTTCCGAAATTACACGAGAATAAATAATTCCAGTCTTTATTAGATTTTTTTTCCTGTAACATAGAAAATATCAATTAATGTAAGTTTATTTTTTATATTTTATTTTATTTTTCTCTTACATAATTATCACTTAATAATGAATTAAATTATGGCTAAAGGAACCATTAAGAATATAGTACTACTTTTGATATTCCTAGTTACTACTTTTGACATTCTTTCAAAAATCCGGCATAGTCTCGGCTCCGATGATGCTGGATTTTTGAAGTTATACTGTATATACAATTTAATCCTGATAAGTTGCGAGGTATAGGAGAGTAGATAATTTTTTTAAACCTTACACTGTAGGATTTTTTTGTTTTAGAAGTATGTTTATTATATTCATATTTAGGGTTATATACCAAATTTTAAGGAGGAATTCTTCGCCTTATTTAACGGCAGACTTCTGTGATTATATTTTTATTTAAATATAGTGGTTGATTATTAATAAGTTTATTTATTAAAATTTAGATTTAAATTGATTCATATATCCATCCCTGTGCAGCATTTATCTGCAGTAAATCTAAACCTTGTCAAATTTGTTCAAAAAGATTTTTATGCAGCCCATTACTAGTTACCCGCACAATAATCTGAAATATTTTTATCGTTCTTTTCACAAACCCTTTGAATGTTAATTATATATTTTTTCATCTTTACAAAAGCTGCAACGGAATAATTCGCCAATGAATATAGCCATATACATAGGCAATATCCATTTTTTGTGTTCCCAATTAAGAAATTTACATCAATTTTTTTATACACTCTAAATACAAGTTCGGATTAAATAAAAACCGTACAATTTAAATTCCAAAACGGCCCAGGACACAAAGATCTCGAATAATTTTATTGATTAGATATTTTAATATAAAATGAGGCAAACTGTATGTAAATACGGTAATTAAAAGATGTATATACACTGGTGTGCAAAACTTAAGCAACAAGCATAAAATGCTAATTTCCAAACATGTGAGTACTCAAAAGTAAATGATACAAACATCAGGTGTAGCAAATAGGTATTATATCTACAACACACCTAGTTGATGTGCCATCTCCTTCATGTCACACGCCCCCCCCCCCCCCCAGTGGCCGAGAGGTTCTGCTCTCGAAGCTGGAAGACGGGAGGTGCTGGGTTCGATCACAATCGCGCCCGTCGGCCTAATCGTTCGGAGTTTTCGTGGTTTTCTTCGAGCCTTGGATTTCCAAGCGTAAATACTGGTTAGGTTCCCTTAGAAAGATCCCCACGAAGGGCACTCCCTCCCCTACCCCCTGGGCCTATATCCCTTGAGCAGATAATTGGCCGTCAAAAATCAACCAACCAACCAACCTTCATGTCACACATGGCCACAAGTGTCACAGTCACTACGGAGAAACAAAATTTGGGATTCTTCATTCGTCTCATTATTACTGTAAAATGATCGTAATATGGTTACTCCAGTGAGAAGTCACTATGACTGTTGCTTTGTGATGAGTCACTAGGTGACATTACAACTAGGTCACCTTGTGATTTTCATGTGACTGTCATTTGAAGACTCAGTTTTGAAGTCATAGTTAGCATTGCATTGTGCTGAGTCTCCAAATAATGTCACAATGAAATCACATGGTGACTTTCAGGTGACCGAGACTCTACTGTGAAATCACCATGCACTCCTTTGTGAAAAGTCACCAGATGATTTCATTTTCCATCACTTGGGAACTCGTCACAAAACAGCTATCGTGATGATTTTACAATGGAGTCTCCAAATGACGTTCGCATGGGGGGTCACAAGGTGACTTCATTGTAAAGTCATCTGGTGACTCGTCACAAAGCAGCAGTCATGGTGACTTACTTCTCAGTGAAGTGATCAAATGAGATTAAGAATGAGACGAATGAGAGATATCATATTTCCGCTCATTATAGTGACTGTGACACTTGTGACCCTTTGTGAGGTCATGGAGACTTCCTATAGGCTGGCTATGCTGTTAGGATAACACCTATTTTTTACACTTGCTGTTTAACGAATTTTCTTTTGAGTACTCACGTGTTTAGAAATTAACATTTTGTGTTCGTTGCTTAAGTTTTGCACACTAGTGTATTTTTTTATATTTGTTTAACGCAGTCCAGGATGCGAATCTATTTAATCTCAAAATACTTTTTTTTTTTTTTTTTGATTTGTCTTTGTAATGCTTAACTTGATATATATCTAAATCTGTATCATAAAGCAAAAACGTGTCCGCGAGTACGCTGACGTCATATCGACGGTGGTAATGGATTGACTAATAAATTTCACTTTTACTACATTTTACTAAAATTTTTTTAATTTCTAGACACCGCGCAATTTAATTTTTTTGCCTTCAACTAAGAGGAACAAATGGTCTTTCAAATCTCAATTTACCGATTTTTTTTTATAGTTTTTAAATAATTTTCAAGCACGATTAAAAAAAAAAAAAATCAATCTCTATCGTGTGCAGCCCAATTATGAGAGATTAAATTCGTTAGCACTAAAAAATATAAATAGTTCAGCATTTGTCTCCGGCTAATATCCCATAACGAAATTAGAATTTCAATGATAATTAAATAAAATGATTAAATGATATGTATATATATAAAAAAAACTGAACAGACATTTAATCGAACTACGCGCGCTTAAACCGCTGAAATTATGAAACTCAAAAAGGCTGCTGTAAGTCGTGATCTTTGGCGGTTTTTTGGTATGCGGCTGTTAGTACAGTATCTCTTTTAATAATTTTCAAAACTTTATTTGAACACTTTTGATGTTAGTGGACAATCTAAAAATATATAGTAGGGGAGGTTTGATACATTGGCAATTTTTCTCAACAAATGGCATTAACAGCCATTCTAACACATGTAAAGGCTTCTTTTATTTGGAGAAGCCATCATTAGCTGGACTAATCAGTGAAGAACTAACAACTTTTCTTTTCTTTTAATTTTGAGGATTTTCGGAATGCCAATGTAAATTTTTTCAAACAGTGATTTTCTTTCATAACTCTCATTATTGTGAAGATAATATCATGTAATTTTTTTTATTTATAAAACACATTGTTAGGATTAGTTTTACTAGAAAGTAGATTGCCATTTTGCAACTACATTTATACAAAGTGATTGGAAATCCAATAAGGCATATTAGGGAGAAATGATACATTAGTACTGGGAAGGAATGATACACTTGTATATTTGAAATTTAATAGCTATTTTAAGTTGCAAACAAATATAGGACTGTAATATCCATTACTGTTTTACAGCAAGAGCTACTGAAATTGATATGGAAGATTAATTGGTAAAGCTTTTCCGAAATCATTTACTCTAACAAATATTTCATTTTATCTGGGTTTAAAAAGACTGAAATTTATCTTTTTGATCTTAATTGTTTCGACAATACCTATTTTTTTACCCTCAACATCTTCTTGTGATCATCTCCACGAAGCCAGTGAGTTAAATCAACACGTCCTATAAGAAAGCCTCCAGAGTAGCTGCACACTGCATTGTGAAATCATGGTCAGTCGTCCATTGTCCCAATCCTTTACCTTTACCCCTACCCTAGTCCACAGAATAACTTACAAGCGTGTGTAAAACAAGTGCTTATAATATATGATCTTGAATTTATAATTCAATTTAAAAAGAGTGTTTTTACTATTGAATATAAAATGAAACATTATTGAAAAGAGCACAATACACATCCTAAATGTGTATAAAAATTGTCTCTATAGTGGTTGCATTTTCCTTTCTATGGATATCAACTTTAAAAAAAGTGGATCTGGAACATGGAAATAAGTATGTAAAGTCAAACAAATATTCTAAGGTGAGTCTCATTTTTATTTCAACTATATATATATATATATATATATATATTAAATTGTTATGTTTAAGTGTTTTTATGGCAGTATTCTCAATCATTTATAACATGAATTCTGAAAACGTTATTTATTATAAGCTATAAGAATTGTTATTTCAAGTTATTTATTCATCAGCCTTAAATCTATGTAGAGGATTTCTTTAGGAATAGATAATTTTTTTAACGTACGTTTTGTTATAAGTTAAAATAATATCGTTGACGTAAAGTATTTATTTATCAAATTACTGTTGAAATGAGTAGACCCTTTTTTATTTATTATTTTATTATCTATTTATTTTATTCTATTTTACATTTATTTTTGGATGAAAGTGTTCAGTAATTAATAAAATTTAATATCAAAATGTTAAGAGAGATCTCGTCCACATACATCAACGAAAAAAAAAAAAAAATCTTAGGTATTAAATAACTTGTTATAAAATTCACTTAATACATCGATTAGTACTAATACAGTTTAGAATGAGTTCTACTTTACTTAATCTTGTTCCAAAAGTATTATTGGTAGCACAAAATGAAAATATTTTTAAAATGATGATTTTTTTGCCTTTGCAACCTTTCAGCTTTCGTTTGAAAGATTTGGGGGGGGGGGGGGGGAAGGGATGGGGATTTTCAGTCCTGAAATATTTCTATATTTTTATTGTAAGAATTTAATTTTTTATTTGTATATTTCCTAATTCTACAAAATACTAAAATTTTAAATAAAAGATTTGAGTGGAGTTGTAAATATTGCACAAAATCCGTATAAATTCAAATTTAATTAATTCTTTTTAATTGGCAAAATCTTTCTAAAAATTATTAAATGTTTGAGAAAATCTTCTAAGTAGTTTAAAAATTTATCGAAAAATACTTTAGAAGATGAAATTTTCATGAATTCATAATTTGGAACATAAAGGGTTAAAGTATGGAAATTAAAAAAAATTGCAAACATTCTAAAACAAAAAGAAAAATTATGTTTGTGTGTTTTAAATAATTTAAAAATACAGATTAAAACTGCTCAATCCTACCATTATTTCTATAACAATATTTAATAAAGATAATCAAAGAATAAATACGTTCACTATAAAAAAGTAACAAAGAATTAATTATTTTTAAAAATATTAAATTTAAAGTCCAAATTTCAAGTAAAAAAAAAAAAAAAGATTTTCCTTACGTTTGAGCTATCATATTACTGTTTACATAAATTTGATTTTCTTAGTCAAAAACATTTCTGAAAGTAAAAGGTCTTTACCTAAAAAAAACTGCAATATATGTTTCATTGTGACATTTATAGTATCTGCTTATTTCAGTAGTTATTCATTGTAAGATTATTAGATTTTAATAATCAATTATGGTTTATTTAACCTCATGCATTTAAATTTTAAGAAGCATATTGTGAAAATATTGCTGCGAAAATCAAATTAGAAAATAAACAAATACACTGTCCAAATTTCCTATTCAGTCTTTTTTTTTTTTTTTTTTTTTTTTTTTTTTTTTTTTTATGCAACTCTTTTTTTCCGAAAAAAAAAATCTATTTAGATTCGTCTTAAAAATTTTGTATAAACCTATGTGAAAGGAAATTTTTGTTGCAAATGTTGTAAATGTCTAGCATGAAAAATTTTCTTCAGAAATAATGGTATTAAAAAAACTGACCCCTGCATTTGTAGTACGGTAATTAAATTAACTAATTCCCTATAAACAATATATGTTAGACAAGCATGAAAATGATACCTATTTAATAAAAATGCTTATGTGTAATATTATATTCAATTTTACTACGAGCTGGACCACAAAAATTGAAAACTTATATGTTTGCTTTGAAAGCATAAATCGATAAATAGGTTAATACAATTACTGAAATTGAAAAAAATGTTTATATATTTAAAGACAAAATTGTTTAGATGCTTTCTTGTAGCTATTAAAATTACGAGAAATTCGTATATTAAAATAATATCGATTCTAAAAAAGAGCAAAGAGTTAAAGCTGATGAATAAATTTATAATACTAATGGTTAATAAAATTTCTGATACTGTAAAAAAGAAAGATTGCTTGAAATTTCTATCAATGTAAAATAAAAAATGAATAAAGAAAACATATCATTGTGAAATAAATATAGTTGATATAAGAATACGACTTATCTTAGACTATATAATTGCTACAAAGTTTTTTTTTTATTATTATTATTAAGTTAAGCCCTTCTCCCATTCTTTTTAACTGTTTTGTAAACAGTCATTGGTGACTAGTAAAAATGGAATAAACGTAAATTTCTTCATTCTTTTAAGAATATATAATATATTTTTCTTTTTTTGAAAGTTAAAAAAAAGAACACTGTAGAAAACCACCGAGTCTCCAGCATAATAGCAATGGACGACTAGCTGTGACGTCAGATATCTAGTACGGAGACTTTCTTGTAGGACGTGTTGGTTAAGTATGAATCAGTTATCTACTCACACGACATCTAAAAAATCTTTAGATGAAAATATGGGGCCGTCGCGTACCAAATTTACAAGTCTCCCAAGGTCCCAAGGATAGACCTTATCCCTTGTGATGTAGTCATAAAAAAACCAGAGGGAGAGGGTATACGCTATACGCAGAGGGTATACGCTAAAGCAGGCCCTGATCACCGAATAGGCACGAGCAGCACATGCTTACCTTTGAAAATTTTGAAGTTGCCCGAAATTGAGAAAACAGGGGCCCCAAATTTTATATTGATTTTATTGAGGTGTAATTGTAATGATAGATTGTTAGATTTATGTTTATTTTACATATTGAATTTGAAGATTATTTAATTTGGCTCGTATGCACAACATAAAATATTAATAATTAAAAATACTTCCAAAATTGAGAGAATTCAAATTATAATTATTTTATATTGTGCATACCTACTGAATTCATCATTTTATCTAATATACATTTTTATGCTAAATATTATGCAAAATCATTTTTGCATATTTTTTTAAAGGCATAAAATTTTTGTGTAAGAGGAACATAAAAGAGTTGTTTAAGTCTGTTCTCAAATCCAAAAGGGCAACTTTCTGACATAAGTTTTAATTTATTTTTGTTCGAAAATGCATGAAACTAGCTGGTATTGTTGTTCAGAAACTATGAAATCGAGCTGTTTTTTCCATTTGTTTGCAAACGCAATAGATCTTTCAGAAAATAGCGTCAAAGTGGACGTTTTGAACCGAGTTTCCGCACGAACGGAGAATAAGCACTCAAGAGCGGGCGAAAAACGTGTTTGTCACGTGATCAAATTCGCTTATAACTCAATAGGTAATTGATGGATCAAAAAATGGAAAAAACAGTTCAATTCCAAATCGCTTCCATGGCCAGGCTCTCCAATTTTATACCTTTCTGTTAAAAAAATGAATTTGTAAATGTGTCAAAACGTTTTGCGCGTGTTGAGCAGAGCAGTTAAGAACAGCCTTAATGAACTCAACTGAGCCACTCTTTGGAATAATATTTGTGAGTTTCCGAGTATGTCGAATTGAATAACTCTTCTCGGATGAAAGGGGCCCCAAAATGACACTGTGCTTCCCATAGCTTCAGAGGTTAATCGGGCCTTGCGCTAAAGTCTTGAACGTCATGCCTAGGGCATACGCTATAGCTTTATTTGAGAAACAGAGGGTATAGGGTGCTTCTTAAAAAAATCCAGAAGGTATAGGGCGTATACCCGCGTGTATCCTCCACTACATCCCTGTTTATCCCAAGAAAACAGCTTCAACCACAAAGGGTGGAAAACGTAAAATAAAATCTACCACTTCACCGGCGACAGGTATAGGGAAACAGTGCTTTTACCCCCGACTTATCTCGGGGCAGCCGTTGAAGTGGTTAATATTGATTGATATGTGTAAAAAAAAAGCTTGATGAACAATTTAAAGTTAGAGATTTATTTTCGCAAAAGTGTGTTAACAGGATTGTTTAAAAATTTTTGTAATAAATATTTCTGAAACAAAATATGTCATTGTCATTTCTTTTTAAATTTTACTAAAATATTTCAAGATTTATCATAAAAAGATGTATGACACAAAAATTGAATCATCTGCATTTTTTTTTCAATTTACATAAGAATGTATCAAATATACCTTGCAAGTGTACCCTTTACTAAAGTATCTCTTTTAATAATTTAAAATTTTTTATTTCAACACATAACTGATATTTTCCATATAAAAATGCTTTTTGATGTTAGTGGGCAGTATAAAAATATATATTAAATGTAAAAAATTAAATGCGTTTTAAATAAAAAAGGGAGTTTTTCACTTACCCAAGAAGACTGGGTTTGATTCCTAATTTCTATGAATAATAAAACTATAAAACTTTGCACAGTGTTTTTAAGTTATACATTTTTAAAATTTTGTTATACATTCTAAAACTTCTGGGATTTGTTTTGTTTTGTTTTCAAAGTAAAATTTGAAAATATGTTTTACTCAGTTAGTGAAAATTATCATAAAAAGAAACCTTTTATGTATATATTTTTAAAAATAACGATTTCTATTTTTATATAATTATTTTTGTAAATCCTCAAGATAAAATAATATTTTCTCGAGTCTGTACACGAAAGTAGGGGAAAAAAAGAGGTATGGAAAAAAAAGAAAAACAAAAGGTATTAAAAAAAATAGTTATGCTCTAAGAAAATATTATAACATTTTACGCTTAGCTAAAATTTTAAATTTTTCATGTTTCTAAAATTACATCTTAAATTTTCTTAAATTTTTCTTTCATTCATATACACATATAAAAAAATTATGTATAAAGAAGATACACATTAAAAAGAAATTTTTGAATAAAAAAAATTGCCAGTCACATCTGAAATTTCCTTTTCAAACGCTAATCCCATGTGCTTCAAAATCCATTCGTATTTTTCAAATTTTCATTAGAAAATTAAACTTTTTAACTTTTTTTTTTCCCAGTAAATTTTTCTGGAATAATTCTCTTTTTTTTAGTTGACGTTTTTTTTTAAATTCTACGCTTAATTTTATATTTTATGTGCTAAAATCTTAGCGAAGATTATTAAGATTTTGACACTTGAAATAAAATTAAGTATATATTTTAGAAATATTTTATCAACCAAACAAATAAAGAGACTATAGAAAAATAAAAAGAAAAGTGCCCAGTTAAACTGGAGCTCACAGGCTATTCACACTAATTGTATATTGTACTCTTATTTCAAAGAATAATGACCCTCGAAAAAAAAAAAAAAAAAAAAAAAAAAAAAAAAAAAAAACATTTAGCTAAATTAAGTGGGAGAATTAGCTCTCCATTTTCTCACCTTTATACTTAACCAATGAACCTCCAAATCTAACCAGGGAAGCGCCTTATCAGAATAAACCGGCATACCAAATTTGAAGCAAATCGGATAATTCTGCATGAAAAACCCATTTACCTAAATACGGGGGAGATTAATTCCCGTAATGAAGATTGAAAAAATAAATTCGTACTATAATACCGTAAATAACGTACAAGTATTACGATTGAGTTAACTTTTATTAAGTTTTAGATTGGCCAAAATAATTGTATTTTAACATATGTTTTATTTTGTAAGGATCTGAGACAGTTTCTTTTCATGATCTCTTTTAATAAAAATTATGTTATTTTTATAAGTTTTTATTTAACTTCAACGATCGTATGTATGTTTTTCCAGTTCAAAATTTGTACTCGAACTTTAACTCACTTTCAAATATCCAGTCAAGATTAAATTTTACATACTGACGTAAATCCGATGCAATCTAATATTATTATGATTTTCGGTGGTTACCATTTATACTTATTTTACAGTAGAAAAAATTTCGGATAGATTACCGCCAAGAAATTTAAGAACAAGTTTTAGATTAGATAACACAAGACTGCGATGGTTGTGTTTTTTAACTTTTATGTGTTTTTTAGCACAGAATCCTAAAATTACTTTAATTTTTAACCACCATGTTAGGATTTTTCGCAAATCATAAAATGTCAAAGTTAAAAAAATAACAAAAATCGCATACTATAAAATAGAGGAGATGGCTGTGTTTTTAACTTTTGATGATTAATTTTTATGTACTTTTTTAGCACTGAATCTGAAAATGACCTTCATTTTTAACCATCACGTTAGAATTTTATTGCAAATCGTAAATGTCAAAGTTAAGATATAGCGAAAATCTGATACTTTAAAACAGATGTAAAACTTTTTAAATTAAATTAAATTTTATTTTGTTTAATTCAATAATTTATTCAATTTTTTTAGCTTATACTGGGATTCTTACAGCTAAACAGTTGAGGGGTCCTGTGAAGTGGGGTAGGAGGTTCAATTTTAACTTTAAAATTTAAAATTTGCGAAAAATCCTGACATGATGGTTAAAAATGAAGGTCACTTTCGGATTCAGCGGTAAAAACAATACATAAAAATCAATTATCAAAAGTTAAAAACACAACAATCACTTCCATTTGATAGTATCAAATTTTCGCTATTTTTTCTTTTTTTTTAACTTTAAAATTTACGATTTGCAAAAAATCTTTACGTGATGGTAAAAAATCGAGATCAATTTCTGATTCAGCGGTACAGAATACATAAGAATCAAATATTAATAGCTAAAAAACATGACATAACACATGACATAACCCAACTTTTGCAGGCTAGTGCAATTTAATAACATTTTAAAATATGTATCATTTTATAAAGAATTGAAGCTGTTAATTTTCATCATTTTATTTAACAAAAATTCTGTTTTTTCTTTCTTCTTCAAATTATATATTTTGCATTGATATGTCAGAATGATTAAAGATTTCAAATTTATCTTGCAATGTTAATTTTACTCTCAACCATTTTTTTTAATATATCTGACGAAATTATATTTCTACTAAATTTGTGAATGACCTCTAATTTGCAGCGAAAAATATGCTCCAACTTTAGACAGCTATTACTCGGCCAATTTTAATCGTAGAATAAAGGGACTTTTTTTTGTCTTACTTGTCAGTGTAACAGGAAAATTTTACTAAACATAACTTATAGGACCGGGGGATCGTATAAAAATTTAAATTTCGTAATTTTTTAAGAAATGTTTTTATTGACCCAAATCCCTTTTAAAATATTTCTTTACCTCATTTAAAATATTTTTGTAATTGGAACTATATGTCTATGAGTAACGGTTTAGGAATTAGCCATTGGACACAGTTGAGAGTGGACGGACACCATGTACAACAAAATATATCTAGTGCACCGGGGTGCATATGTGTAGACTAAAATTTTTCGTTTAAAGTTTAAATAATTTTAATCTTAACATGAATCCATTTTTAGCTATCAAAGCCTGAGAGCAAATGTGCCCGAAGCTTCTGCATGTATGAATGTACGTATGTATGTACGTAACGTGATAACTCTTGATAGAAATATCCGATTTGCTTCAATTTTTTTTTCTAAGTTCACACTGATAAGGTGCTTCCCTAATTAGTTTTGGGGGTTCATTTGTCAAGTATAACGGGGAGAACAGAACTAATCCCCTCCTTAATTTAGATAAATGGGTTTTTCTTTCAGAATTATCTAATTTGATTCAAATTTGGTATACTCAACTTTGGGTTTTTAATTAATAAATTGCTTGTATTCGTATTATAAAAAAATGAAAAAAAAAATAGATATTGAAAAAAAAAATGAAAAAAAAAATAAAGCCTACTTGAAGATTAAGTTTCTTGAATGTAGAACGTTGGGATTGGTTGTTGGTTAAACGAAAAGTTGGGGGAAAAAATGAAATTATATTAAAATTAATTAAACTATTAAAGATGACTTTTCATCCAGTAATTTTCATTGAATTTATTTTTTCAATCTTCATTACGAGGACTAATCTCCCCCTTATTTTGATAAATGGGTTTTCCATGCAGAAATATCCGATTTGCTTCAAATTTGGTAGATCGGTTTATTCTCATAAGGCGCATCCCTGATTAGATTTGGAGGTTCATTGGTTAAGTATAAAGGGGGGGGGGGACGGGGGTCTAATACCCTCTTAATTTTTTTTCGAGGGGCATTATTCTTTGAAATAAGAGTATAATATACAATTAGTGTGAATAGCCCATGAGCTCAATGCCACCAGTTTAGCTGGACACTTTTCTTTTTTACTTATTTTTGTTTTTATATTGTTCAGATCAAAACAAAAGCAATTAGAAACGACTTTTTTTGACAAAAACTCCAATATACATATATATATATATATATATATATATATATATATATATATTTTAATAAAAAAAAAATCTTGAGACACTTTTTAAATTGTTATTATATAAATGTACAGCTTGTTGATAAATTACCTACCATTGTGGTAGAAAAGGAGGCCTAAAAATCCTGCTTCCCTATAAATGGGTGTCTCCCATTAAGAAAAAGCAGTTTTTCTTTTAACAACTTTATCCAAGCGAATTTCTCCAGACATCCAAATGACAGGCTGAAAGAAATTGCTTGCCATTTTTCTTCCTTTTGACTTTCCATCTGTTGGCAGCACAATTCTGAATTTATTTATTTATCATTTTGAAAATAAATTAAGTTCTCCCATTCTTCATTGCGTTCTATGCAATATTTTATCTAGGGGGAATCATCCTTTTCATATGGATGGAATATTGATAGCTGTACTTTATAGTTGGAGGATTATTTTATATGGCAAACAGTATTTTTGATGCTCGTATAAGTATGATGATTTTTTTTTCTTGTGATCATTATATTCTGGTCCATAAACAAGACTTTACTAGAGCCTATGAAAATGACAGTTTGAAAAATATGTATTTAAAGCATTCAACACATAAAGTATTTCTTGTTTCTTGGCTTTGAGTGCAGGTGAAGTGAGAATAGAAGGAAGGAAATTTGTTTCTGTATGTAATGATGATGATGATAATGATGAGGATAATAATAATAATAATAATAATAATAAGTAACACGTGTAATATAAAACACATTAAAAGCTAATTTGGACAATCAGAGATAGATAATAAGATGTTCTGATTGATGAAATTTTGATTCATAAGAAATTAACATAAGAGCAGAAATAAATGAAAAGAAAACTAGAAAATAGGAATTCTGCTTTTTCAAAATTTAGTGTCGTCCCTGATGAAAAAAATACATAAATATAGATAGTACAAAACATATTTCAGTTTATTCAGTTTCCGCTGAAGAATTCCACATTTACGATCCAGTCTTAAATAACATTTCTAGAAAAGTATGCATGTGACGTCGCTATTGCAGAATAATAGACACACCCAACAAAAAGCGATGCCGTCATTCAAGAAACTCAACAAAAAAAAATCAGCTATCTAATGATTCATATGGCTCCATTTGCTTGTAACATTAATATGGATACTTAAAATTAAATATAGTTTATAATAGCTCCATGTTTTTATCAGAAATCATTTATTTATATTTTTTCAAAACAACACGTATTTTAATTATTTTTTTTCTGTTGTTATGAGAAAAATGGCAACAAAGAAATGTAGTAATCTACTATTTTCCAATTACTTTCTACAGAAATGGGGTACTTCAGTTGCCACCATTACAGAAACTACAAAATAAATAAATAAATAATAACACATAAAAAAATAAATTGGGGTACTTCTTTTGCCTACATGGTGGTGTAAAAATTAAAAATGTGCGATGCTTAGAAGTTAAAAAAATTGCAGTACAAATTATCAGTATTTAACCGTACAATGATAACACCTGCCTGCTTTGTTTTACGGCTATCTTATGTAACGGAATGTTATTTTTTAGGGACGACACTTTAATTGTTGCCCGAAAGAAATAGCAAATCGGGGGCTAATAAACGGTAACGTTTTTAATAATGATTAATAAAAATAGTCTTTTTTAATTTACAGCGTAAAAACTGAAAATTTTCTAAGACATTATGCATATTTAAAAGCATTCAAGGGAAGTAAAGAAAAAGTTTTTTTTTTTTTTTTTTTTTCAAAAATATAACCGACACTCGTACTCGTATAAACATAATGAAAGCAGTGAAATATATAAAAATAAATATGATAAATAAGTGTGATAAATGTGATAAATAAGTGAAAGCAGATTTCATATTGCATATTCCAATATATACATATACAGTGAAATACGTTTAACACGAAACTAAGGGGACCGAAATTTTTTTTCGTGTTAAAAGAATTTCGCGTTAAAAGATTCGTAAAAAAAAAGGGCAAAACTCACAAAAACTTTCGACGTCGTCAAATTTTACTTCGATTTCCTGTTAAACTACTAGTAAGTTGCATCCATTAGGATAAAAAGCAAGTAAATATATATATATATATATATATATATATATAACCATTAATTAAACATTACCGACCACCATCAAAAACCGCAATATTGTGAATGAAATGACAATAAAAATTGATACCACAAACCTATAATATACAACTGTATGTATAAAAGAAAGTACCTTATACTTTATTTTTCAAGAATTAATATGGAAGAAAAAAAGAAGAATATGGATACCGATAAAAATAATTGAAAAACTTATATATTGAATTACGGTTTCAAGAGTACAGAATTCGATTATATAAGCAAAATCAGTCGTTTTCTGTGAGAAAAAAAGCTAAAAGCTGAAATTATATATATATTTATATACTAGTGAATTAGTTGCATTTACTAAAATTCTGTATTACTCGTTACATGTTCCTTCTCTATTCTGTTAAATGTCTGAGTTATGAATATTTGCTCTATTATAAATTTAATTTCAATTATTGGAAATCGACGACGATTTGTTATATATTATGGTTATATATATATATATATATATATATATATATATATATTGGGGGGGGGGGAGAAATCAGATATCTTTTTCTTTAAGTGTCTTTTTCAGCATTCTGAGATCTAGCTTGTTTGAACCAAATAAGCAAAGCTGTCTCTAAATTTTCATGCTTAGCCGTTCTCATACGTTTTCTCTCTGGTTTAAACATACTGTACTCAAACATTAACGTGGGATCCCTATTTTTATTATTGTCGATAAAGTAGAATTGGCAATGCAAAACTCTTTGCAGATTTCTGTTTTCGTCCTTCTTTTTCATCAACTGCTGAGGTTTATCTTCATTTGAAGCGAAATGGCAGTTTGTTTTCGCATCGATTTCTCAATCATTGTGCTAATAAAACATAAGCTAATTTACAAAAAATACGACATTCTCAGATTTTCACCCAAAATTCAGTGGTTTTAACACAAAATTCACCAATTTTAACTCAAACTAACTAGCTCGAAAGCGAATTTTTTTCGTGTTAAACGATTTTTGTTTCGTGTTAAAAGAAAAAAAAAATGTACTAAATTGCACAGTATACTGTCCGGACCGCTATATCATTTCGTGTTAAGCGTTTTCGTGTTAAACGTATTTCACTGTATATATATATATAAACTTTCTGTACAATTAAACCATTTAAACATATGAAATTGACCAAAAATTATGTAATCCCCATTATATATATATGTGTGTGTATGCATATATATTTCACGTTATGCTTAATAATGTAAATAATAATACTAAAAATAGCGACAGTTCCATTATACATTCTCCTGTATTGTACAGTCGTAGAAAAAAAAAGTAAACACCCCTTACTAACTCTGCAAAAAATGATCGTAGAAGAAAGTTACTGGTACCACACGATTGGTAATAAGTCTACTTTTAAATGATGTATATAAAATTTGCATAGGGGGACATCTACGTATTAAAACGAACCATAACTTTGTCTTTTGTCAATAGCAGTACACAATTCTGACAGCATAAATGAACTCTACACCCTTCAATTAGCCTAAAAACAAATTTTTATGCAATTCGTACAATAAGTTTCCGAGAAATTATTTTTTTTTAAACTAGCGTATTTTAGGGACTCTATCCAAATGGAAGTTCGGTACTCGATTGTTTACCGAGAGAGCCCCCTTCTTGATCAAGGCATCTTAAACGCCCCTCAAGCAGCCATTGACGACTGCTAGATTACAGGATAGCATAAGAATTCTCAAAATATCTTGTCACCTCTATCATACACGGTCCCTTAAACCATCACTTTGATTTTTTTAAGCATAATTTGAAAACTACTTGGATGAAAAGGTGAAATTTTGGATTTCCATAAAGCATGGCATAATAAATCTAAGTCTGTCAAAAATATTGTAGGTTGCAATTCATCATTTTTTCGAATATTAATTTCATAATTCATATCATAAAATTATAAAAATTGCAAATTCAACGTATTTATGTTTGGGTATTTTAGTATTATTGCTACACAAAAAATTAGCACATTAGGATAGGAGTATAATTTCAGGAGATATTAATGAAAATATGGAAATGTAATTTAACTTTAGAAGCACTAAATTTTGAATGTTTATAATTCAAAAACTTATCATTCAAATGACGTGAAATTTGGTGTCTAGGCATAGTTTGAACCGAAGATTTGAAATATTATGTTAAAATTGGGTATTGCCATTGAAAAAAAAAAATGAACTTTGGGTTCGTTTTAACATGTACATGTAATATGTACAATTTAATATGTACATGTAATATGTACAATTTAATATGTACATGTAATATGTACAATTTAATATGTACATGTAATATGTACAATTTAATATGTACATTTAATATATACAATTACCCCTAAGCAAATTTTATATGCATCATTTAAAAGTAGACTTTATTTCCAATCGTTCGGTACCAGTAACTTTCTTCTGGGATAATTTGTTGAGGAGTTATTAGGGGGTGCTTACTTTTTTTCCCACGACTGTACAAATATTTGTCTTTATAAATAATTATCTGGAAGTCTATATTTTTTTCACTAGGTTGTTCTCTTTAGAGTATGTAATCTTTTCAAAATCTACCATATAAAACTGAAAGCTCGTATGCTGGAAACATTATTATTTACAGAAAATTAAACAAGGAAAATATTAAGCTCTGCAAAATTGTAAGTAAATTGACAAAATATGCTGATTAGTTTTAATTCTTGTTAATATCAATTTTATTTTTTGGGTTCAACATAATATTGCAAGCAACAAAATAGATACAAACATTTTTGAAAAAATTTTCCCTGCAAAAAATTAGTTTATTTTTAAATTTTGATATTTACGACATTATGTTGCGAATTTGATTTTGTTTTCAACACTGCCAAATATAAAATTTAAATATCGTTTCAAAAATATGGCATAGAAGAAATTTCATATCAAACTTTTGAGATTCAGTCTAAATTGCCTTAATCTCATCGAGAGACACTGTCAAATTTTCAAGAACGTATGACCCTGGCTCTGAGTAAAGTAATCTTAAAATATGCTAGGTGAAACCCCGTGCAGTATGACTATTGAAAAAATATTAAAAATAAGAAATTTCTCCTATTCATTTTCCATTATAAATCTTGGAATATGAATGCCATATGCTTATTAAATTCGTTATAAGTGATCATATGCTTGGAACGAAAATAGTGAAAAAAAAAATCACAATTTATTTAGCATTTGTATATTTCATTCAAATGACACGAAAAATTTTATTTCATTAAATTATAATAATTTTGCATAATTAAAGTCTACGTCAAAAATCGGCGACAAACATAAACTGCAAGATCTCGACAGGAATGTGGTTGACTATAATAGCACACAAATATGTGTGCCAGGAATACTTCCCGGGGCGCCATACCACACGAATACATGCACCCTCCATATTTTCTTTGAGGGCAATTTATTGCTATGAAACGTCTAGGTGCAGATTCACGGTCGCCATTTGCCACGTGGCGCCTAAATTTTTTGCTTTGGCGACTAACTTTCGGTGTCTAAGTCGCCAAATTTCTTATAGGGATGTCCTTTTTATAGGGGGACGAAATTCACTTTTTTCGCGATTCTTTGACGAAATTCGCGTTTTTTTTTTTTTTGCAAATTTTTGGACGATATTCGCGGGTTTTTTCTCGATCCTTTGGCGAAATTGGCAAACGAAATTTTTTCTGCAAACGACTGACGAAATTGATTTTTTAAGCGACCATTTGTCGAAATTCACGATATTTTTTTATGTCCGAATTTTCTGAAGCGAATGCCTTAAATTTTCGGTAAATTCAGAACAGAATCACCCCTATTATAGTCTGTGATAACATTTTTTAGGTAGCTTTCATTACAAAAAGCTACCTATTGCAGTCGTTCGGAGGAAAGCGATTTCAAAAAATTTTGGTATATTTTCATCGATCATGACCCCCAGACCCCGAAACGACCCTCCGTTCAAAAGTTGATATATATGTATACATATATATATATATATATATATATATATATATCCATATATATATATATATATATCCATATATATATATATATATATATATATATATCTGATCTTTGTCATACTGTAACTCTCGTATTTATGAACCGATTTGGATGAAACTCGGTGTGTACATAGTACATACAAATATCTCGACCGAGTTCGTTGGCCAGCTTCATCCGCCATTTTGTTTCAAAATGGCGGCCATTTGAAAAAATTTAAAATTTGAAATGTGGTACCAAAAATTTAAAATTGAAAAATATTTTTTCTTATGTGTTTGACCTTGATACAAAGATTCTGGAGCATTTTTTGTTTTGTCTATATCTTAAAAAATGGCTGAGTTATGGCACTTTGAATTTCCAGCTTGACTGATATCTTGAAACGACCTGATTTTCGTCACACGATAACAGGCGTATTTATGAATCGATTTGGATGTACCTTGGTGTATACATAATACGTACCAATGTCTCGACCGAGTTCGTTGCCCAGCTTCATCCGCCATCTTGTTTCAAAATGGCGGCCATTAAAATTTTTTTTTTTTATTTGAAATTTGAAATGTGGTACCAAAAAATTGGAAAATGAAAAAGATTTTTTTGTATGTGTTTGACCTTAATACAAAGATTCCGGAACAGTTTTTGTTTCTTCTATATCTAAAAAAATGGCTGAGTTATAGCATTTTGAATTTCTATTGTGGCTGACATTTTGAAACATCCTGATTTTTGTCACGCGATAACAGGCGCATTTATGAACCGATTTGGATGTAACTTGGTGTGTACATAGTACATACCAATGTCTCGACCGAGTTCGTTGATCAGCTTCATTCGCCATCTTGTTTCAAAAGAGCTGCCATTTTTAAAAAAAATTAAATTTTAAATTTAAAATGAGTTATCAAAAAATTGAAAAATGAAAAAGATTTTTTTTATGTGTTTGACCTTGATACAAAGATTCCGGAGCAGTTTTTGTTTCGTATATATCTTAAAAAATGGTTGAATTATAGCACTTTGAATTTCTAGCATGGCTGACATTTTGAAACGATCTGATATTTGTCACGTGATAACACGCGTATTCATTAACCTATTTCGATGTAAAAAGGCATGTGGATAGTATATCGTAATGTCTCGACCAAGTTTGATGGCCAGCTTCATCAGCCATCTTGTTTCAAAATGGAGGCCATTAAATTAAATAAAAAATTATATTTAAAGTAAGGTGCAAAATAATTAGAAATTGAAAAAGGTTTCTTTCTTAAGTATTTGACCATGATATAAGGATTCCGGAGCAATTTTTGTTTTGTCTTTATCTTAGAAAATGGCGTGTGAGTGAGCATGTGCACAGGAATTACTAAGGTCTCGACCAAGTTCACTCGTTAGCCTCATCCACCATGTTGTCTTAAAATGGCAGGAACTTCAAGATATCGCCGAATTTGGCAACCAAATATAAGTTACTTTAAATAAAAGCAGCTTGGATAAAGCTGACTAATTTCGCGAAATTCTCATTCATAATGATTTAATATTGATAAAGATTAGGATTGAATCTCCTATAATCGGTTTCCACTAAATTGAGCTTCGTGTGTTTGAATAATATAAGCTTGCTTTTTAAAAATAAGGAATATGAAAGCTACCTCTTCCTCCCGGCACTGGCCGGAAGGACTTTTTAAAGATAATTTTTCTTGCGGTTCTTCAAATATAAGTCTTTGAATTGTATTTTGATTTTTATAGTGCAAAATAATAATACTCACACATTCTCAAAATTTTTTATATGTACTCTTGCAGGACTAAATGAAAATAATAAATATTGTTTTCCTAATATTCCACTACCGTGATTGCTTAGCTTATCCATATTTTTTTAACCTGTATTTTGCCCAACTTTACAAGAGACAAGATCACCCACCGGGGTACCCACCAAAATTTGGCATAGGTGTTAACTCCCCGGTGGAAGTTCCCCACTACTAACCAATGAAACACAAACTAAGGCAACCGGCCCGGAAAAGAAACAGGTCCTAATTTAACTAAGATAAGAAATACAAAACAAATGTGCCCCAGCACCAAAAATAAATAAACATAAAAAGATCTTGATAACAACTGTTAAAAGCAATTCACAATCTAACAAATGTCTGTCTGTCAGTTAAACTAAATTATAACAAACTTTTATAGACAATTATAGTATAACAATTGTCTGCTAATAAAAATAACCAACTGAACACTGTCAGAATGAACATAAAATATGCAATACTTGTGTCGTTACAATATGATATACGTGTCTTGATAATAACTCCATCAAACAGGAAAATAAACTTTGCCAGTATACGCAAAGCCATGCATTAGTCCTGTTAATAAAGGTTCACCTTAAAGTCAACAAAGTTCTGGTATAAAATCAGACTTAAGATAAAAATCAAAAGTTCGTAAATAAAATCACAAGTTCGTGAGTGAAGTCCAGGAATCAAAATTAAAAGTCTTGACTATAAAAATCAGTCAAAGCATCAGAACTTGTATCTAATAAACGAGAAGTTTGCATTTAGATCATTATAAATGGTACATAGTTTTTTGTAGTTTTTATGGGACAGAAGAATATTTCTAACATTCCATTCCATAGTCCTATTTCTAGTCACTTCAAACCTATCCGCCGAAACACAGCAGCTATCAAAGAGATAGTGCTTAACATCGCCGCGTTTGCCACAAGTGCATTTATCATTTCCTCGTTTACCCAGTTTATGGAGCAAAGTAGGGAACGCACCATGTGCAGAGACAAAATATGCAGCTACTTGCGAATAACAAATAAAATTCAAATTAACTTCGGGAATAACCATATAGGTATCCCTACCTTTATCGCTAAAAGACCAGCGGTTCTGCCAATCTTGTAAATTTTTATTACGAAAATGATGCTTTATAAAACTCACAGGAATTGGAAGATCAACAACTTTGTCATAAATATTGTCAAGAACCACCGATTTGGCAAGTTCATCCGCTCGTTCGTTGCCCACGATGCCCACATGGGCCTTAACCCAACCTATATGAATAGTTTTATCTTTGAGTAAACGCAAGTTCGTGAAAATGCCAAAGACTAACTGATCACAAGGAAACAGCTGACGTAAAACGCTGGTCGATGATAAGCTATCTGTATATAAGTAAAAATTAGAAAACTCAGTTCGTCCGCACCACTGTATAGCCTCCAAAATTGCTACCAATTCTGCCTGGAACACAGAATTGTTAATATTAAGTTTTATTCTGTAGTTAAATATCTCTATGTTCTTCAAAAAGACCACAAATGCTGCACCAACACCACTCGGCATGAGTGATCCATCAGTAAAAATAATTGGATGACAGCGATCTGGAACAGATTTACGCACTGGATTCAGGAAATTAACATGATGTCTTAAATAATAATTTGGGTAAAAATATGTTGGCAAGCGTCTGACCAGATCATTAGAATATATAACAGAATCTTCCACCACTACTGATATGTCTCCATGGATCATATCATATTGACGAGCAGAGTTAGAAAGTTCTATGTCTATTGGTAAAATCCCCGCTAAAACACACAATGCCTCTGTCGACGTTGAACGGTAGGTACGGATTATTGTGAGCAAACATATTCGCTGACATGAGGACAATCTTCGTATACCATGGTACTTTAAGTCACGATACCAAACTTCATGACCGTATGCAATCTGCTTTTTAAGCACAGTATTGTACCAAAATTTTAATAAATCAAGTGAAACCCCAATATCTCTTACTTTCACTTTTCTCATGTTACAAGTAAAGTAAATTAGTTTACTTCTTATCATCTCAAGATGATCTAGCCAATTGAAAACACTGTCTAAAAGAAAACCCAAGTAAAGAATATTATCTTTCACAGGTATTGATCTACCACTATGTTTAAAAATGGGTCGCCTCTTCTTCATGGTTTTACGTCCAAAAAGCATGGAAACTGTCTTAGTATTGTTAAGCTGTAAGTTGTAATCGGCACAGACTGTAGAATAACTATTCACAGCATTATTTATCTTACTCTCAAGTGACACCCTTGTGTCCGCACCTTCAACCACAACTGTGTCATCAGCATACGAAATTAACTGAAGTGCTATAGCTTTACTTTGTTTAATTATACGATCCGCCACTATAGTCCAAATTAGAGGGCCTAAGCATGATCCCTGGGGACAGCCAAGGAATAGACGAAACCATCGAACTCCATCTGTAAATCTAAAACCAATGAGCCGAAATGAGATATAATTCTTAAAGACCTCTTTCAGGTAATCATAGATAGGTAAAATATCTATTATGCTTGCAACAACGTTCCAATCAAGTACATCAAATGCGCCGGCTATGTCAAAAGATACAACCGCACAATATTTAAAAACGCTTAGAGTAGACCTGATCTTTTCACGAAATGAATACAACGCCGATAGCGTACTCCGCCCCTCGCGGAAGCCATGTTGGTCCCCGTCGAGGTACGAAGCAGCCTCTAGCATAGTTGTAATTCTAAATTTCAATAGCCTCTCATAAATCTTTGCTATAATCGGCAACAGGGTAATCGGTCTATAGGAGCGATACGAACCCTCTGGCCTGTTCCTTTTCTTGAAAAAAACAACAATTCCTTTCTTCCAGCTAGTCGGGAAATGTGCATATTTGAAGCAGGTATTGAATATTAATAACATTAAAACATTAAAATTAAAACAAAGATTCTTCACTATTATGGCATCCACATTATCAAAACCCGGTGCTTTGTTGTTATGCTGCAGTTTCAGAACATAGCTCAGTTCTCGTCTTGTAAAGGGGTGAAAATCCGGATCATCCGAATAGTCAGATGAACTCTCATAACTATGAGTATTTACAGGCTCATTGTCAACCTTAAAATGTTCAACCATGAGTTGATGCGCTATATCATCGTAAGCGTCAAATACTGCCCAACTTTACATTCAGAACTGTACATTAGTTTAAAATTTATATTACACTTAATTTATATCCAAATTAAAAGAATTTTGTGCTTAAATTAAATGTACGCATTTGTTATATTTAGTCTATGTTCCATTGTACATGTGTGTACATTAAACAAATTATTTTTCACTTTGAATTCCTGAGTTTTTTTTCCCATATAAACGTTATTGCTTTTATGCAATTTTTTCACAATGTGGCGACTGGAGATTTTGGGTTTAGGAGCCACTGGCTCCTTAAAAATTTTGGAAATCTGCACCTACAAAGAAACAGGACAATTGCTAAATGACCTAGGAAAATGAAAAAGTAGTTAACTAGCTTATATTAGTTAAGTAGTTATTATATTTTATACAATACTAACTTATAAAAAATAAAACTTTCCACAACGTAATTGTGGTAAGCTTTGCATCTAGCTAAAACGATAGGGCAAAGCCCCGCATCTTAAACTTATGCGTATCTTTGCCCCAAGACGGATGCGTACTTTTACCCCATTCTGCAGTATTTTACTTAACCGGCTACCTACAAGTTTAAACAAATACGATTGAGGTAAACGATACGGCATTTAGAAGCTATAGAGTTTCCGTTCTCAACTGAATTTTTGGATTTGTAAAAATTTGAAGTATTGTCAGCTAAACAATAAAGTGAAATTTTAAAAATATTAGATCAAAATTAGAAAATTTAAACTTAACTAATTTTCTTGGCACGGAGTGCTACTTTTTTCACAAGGTTTGAACACACAACTACTACACTTGAGACCAAACTACCACCTAGCCGTCATGATTGTAGAAATGTTTCTTGTTTTCTTTTCTTGTATTAAATTTAAATCCGACAGTGCGTATCTTTGCCCCGTGCGTATCTTTACCCCCACCTACTCTATATATGGTATAGAGTAGATGGGGGTAAAGATACGTACTTTCCATAAATTTTGATTTTTAACGAACACATTGGCCTAAACTTATGTAACGAGTGATTAAAATGTTAGATTAGAACCTTAGGCAAGTACCAACAACAACCGACATTCTGTCAAATTATAATTACGTGGGAAATTGCAATTTTTAAAAAACACTGCTAGCATATCTTTGCCCCATTGGTTGGGGTAAAAATACGCAGTGGTGGGGGGCAAAGATACGCAGTTTGTATTTTTGCCCCATTACTGCGGGGTTTTGCCCCATTTCCACTGAAACGAATGAGTTATGCAAAAGCCTTAGTACATTTCCCTAGCATCTATAGTTAAACTGAAAATTATAAGTTAAACCATGAAAAAAAGTAAAAACAGCGCTCTGTGAGGTCGCAAATATCAGTTAACCTCTATCTTGCTGTGACAAAAATTGTTGCATAAATACTGTGAGCGGTCGCAGGGATCTCTTGATCGTAGAATAAATAAAAGGGTTAACTGTCTCATAGGATACTGTTTCAGTCTATACTTTAGAGCAGTGGTTCCCAACCTTTTATTGGCCATGCCCCACCAAAGGATCTGTAAAATCGCGATTGCCCCCCTCTTTTTCCCACACACAAATTCTTAACAGATATCTCTTATCATTTTAAAATGATGTCTATTAAACTGAAGGAAGCCTAACAGAGCCTTAACAATAACTATTCATTTCACATTTTTTTAACTTAACAAATGATGATTTTTTTGTCATAAATGTGTTTTTAACATAATTCTATAAATGAGATGATGTATCTTCACTTTTATGCTCAAATGAGTTTTCTTGTGCCTTTCCAACTTACCTAAATACACTGGTCATCAAAATTAAAGGATAATGAGAAAAAATATACTCACTACATTAATGTTGCAACCAATGTCCAATGCTGCAATTATTTATGTTAATTAAATACTATTGAACTCAAAATTGCACTTCCGTGCATAAGTTAGCGTCGAAAATATGCAAATTAGATGATTGACAATGTGGTGCACAATGGACGTATGTTGGAATTCTGGTTTGTAGTGTTGTTTAAAGTGAATGTGGTGTCTGAATGTGATCAGTATTCATTAGTTATGGCTCAAAAGCATCATTTAAGTTAAGGCCAAAAGTGGAGAATAATTGGTAGAAGCGAGGAAGGTCAAAAACAAATGGAGGTCGCCCAAGATTTGAATATCCTTCAAAGTGTCATATCGAGAGCTTTGAGCCGCTTTTTAAGCACTAGATCCGTTGATAGATAGCCTGGTCAAGGGAGAGCAAGAGCAATAACTATATCCGAGAACCGTTTTTTGTCATTGTGGCTTGAAGAAACCGCGAAGCGACTACAAGAGTTTTGATTTCAGACTTTCAGGCTGCCACAAGAACTCGAATTAGCCGTTCCACTGTTGAACGAAGGCTTAATGAGGATGGACTGCATGCTAAAAAACCAAAAGTTTGTGTCTCACTCACTGCAGCTTTCCAAGAGGCCCGTTTAAACTGTTGCTCTCGTCAAGTTTAATGGAGGCAAGATGACTGGACTCAAGTATTGTTTACTGACGAGTCCAGATATAGTCTGAACACTGATTCTAGATGTGTTTTGATCTGAAGAGATGAAGGAAGACGCAACTTGCCCTTCCCTTGTCCGTGAAATATCCCGTTCGAGTCCAAGCTCCATTGAACATGACGACTGCATCAGTTTAAACGGGCCCCTTGGGAAGCTGGAGTGAGTGGGACACAAACTTTTGGTTTCCTCGCAAACAGTCTCTCCTCGTTAAGCCTTCGTGCAGCAGTAGAACGGCTAATTTGAGTTCTTGTGGCAGCCTGAAGGTCTGAAACCAAATCTCCTGTAGTCGCTTCACGGTTTCTTTGAGCCACAATGACAACAAACGGTCTTCGAATGCAGTTGTTGCACTTGTTCTCCTTTGACCAGGCTGTCTATCAACGGATCCAATGTTTTAAAAGCGGCTCAAATCTCTTAATATGACACTTTGAGGGATATTCAAATCTTGGGCGACCTCCATTTGTTTTTGACTTTCCTCGATTCTACCAATTATTCGCCACTATTGACCTTAACTTAAATGATACCTTTGAGCTATAACTAATGAATACTGATCACACTCAGACACCACATTCACTTTAAACAACACCACAGACCAGAATTCCAACATACTTCCATTGCGCACCACATTGTCAATCATCTAATTTGTATATTTCAAACGCTAACGCATGCGCGGAAGTTCAATTTTGACTTCAATAGTACTTAATTAAAACAAATAATTGCAGCATTGGGCATTGGTTACAACATTAACTTAGTGAGCATATTTTTCCTCATTATCCTTTAATTTTGATGACCAGTGTATTTAAACTAACAAAAGTTTTATATGATACGCATTTTACCTTCACAAAATGCTGGAAAGACTCGCATTTAGCATTAAAATTGATAGAAAATAACGTACAACTTTTTCTATGAATAACAAGATACACAGAAAGCATTAGGATTTATAAAGTTTATAGTGCCACGTTTAAATATTTCAAATATTTTTTACGTTTAAATAGGTTGAAGACAGTAAAATTTATATATACTTTTAAGTAGTTTTACGTATAAAAGTTTCTTTATGTTGCATACAGCCGAGCAAATAGATATAAAAAGTTCATTCCATAAATAATCGAAGAAGTAGGGGAAAATATAAATTAGATCAGTAACCAGAAAAATTATGAGAAATTTTAAATATTAAAAAAGATTAATTTTTTTTTTTTTTTTTTTTTTTTTTTTTTTTTTTTTTTTTTAATTTGTTGATGTGATTGTTCTGGTGTTAATTTAATTTAAGCTTTTGATTCGGAACTTAAGAAAAACTATTATTATTATTATTTTTTTTTTAAATTTTAAATATATAAATTTTATTTTTAGCCTAAAAGATTACTTTTCCAAAAAACCTCACAGTGGATGAGTGGGTTGCAAAGTTGAAATTGCCCTCCCCCCCCCCCAGTGGGGCGTACGCCCCACGTTGGGAACCACTGCTTTAGAGTGAATAAAAGGGTTGACTGACTCAAAAGATATTGTTTCTGCGTTAAACTTTATGTAAAAGCCTATTATAATAAAAATTTCCTCATTCAGAAGTCTTTAGCGATACTATTAAGTTTCCAAACGAATCAAAATTAAATTGAAAAGTATAAGTTAAGCTATGAAAACTGAATATAGTAGCGGTCTGTGAGATCGTTAAAAGGAGTTAAGGGTTAAGACTTAAAAGCGTTTCATGAAACAAGAATATTGATTTTTAAAAGTAGGTAGGTAGATACCTACGTTCTATATTTAAAAAAAACTTAACTAAAAAAAGGAAAAGGTAGTTAACCACCTTATGTTAGTTAAGTAGCTATTATATTTTATACAATGTTAACTTAGAAAAAATATAAAGCTTTCCTCAACGTAATTGTGGAAATCTTTGCATTTAACTAAAACAATGGAGCTAAGCCCCGCATCTTAAACGTGTGCATACTTTTACCCCATTCTGCAGTATTTTGCTGAACCGGCTACCTACAAGTTTAACATTTAACTGATGTTACCGGCCTCTCAGACCGCGGCTTCTTTCAATTTTTATAGTTTAACTTGCAATTTTCAGTTTAACTATAAACACAGTTTGGTTCTTCCGTTTGGAACCTTAGTACTATCACCAGAGACTTTTGAATAGGTGAATTTTAATTATAACAGTCCCGTACAAAAAGTTTAGTACAAAAACACCATCCTATGAGTTTATCGCGCCTTTTATTCATATTTCGATGGAACGGTCTCACAGACCACTTCACACTAGTTATGTGACAATTTCTGTGACATAAATTAAAGGTTAAACAAATGCGATCGAGGTAAACTGTACGGCATTTAGTAGCTAAAGAGTTTCCGTTCTCCACTGAATTTTTGGATTTGTAAAAATTCGAGGTATTGACAGCTAAACAATAAAATGAAAATTTAAAAATATTAGATCAAAATTCGAAAATTTAAACCTACCACATTTTCTTGGCACGGGATGCTACTTTTTCACAAGGTTTGAGAACATAACTTCTACAATTGAAACCAAACTGCTACCCACCGGTCATGATTGTAGAAATGTTGCTTAATATTAAATCAGCCAGTGCGTATCTTTGCCCCGTGCATATCTTTACCCCACCTACTCTCTCTGTATATATTATATAATAACTGACACTCAACTTACAAAGTTAAAGGTTTAAGAAATATAGTGAACACAAAAAAGTTCTTAAAAAATCTGGTATTTATGTTTTACACAAGTTTTAGTGGTTCCTGAAAAATTTCAAATCTGTGACATATAGTTTTTGAAATGACTGATTGAAATATAATTCAGTAAATGACTGAATGTTTCAAAAGTTCACGCTCTTTTTGTAAAACTTCAGTTAGTTTGCAACAAACACGACAACCAAAATGTGCAAGTTTGATGTACATTTAAACTATGGAATACTTCCAGTTTTTGCTGATACCCATTTTCGATGGGAGTTTGACGATTTAGCCAGTTAGTGCCAGTTTAACCTTGTTTAAGCCGATTCAATTTTGACAGTAAATTTGATGATACGTTGGCGGGAAAAATTAAAAGAATTAGTATTAACCTTTTGCACTCCACTGACACCTATACGGTGACATTCTAAGTTTAACCGCAAATCCATTGACACCTAAGGAAAACGAGGAATGAAATTGTTTATTTGAAAAAGCCCTTGATAGTTTTTGTTTATTGAATGTCAATTTTGATGTATTTTTTTTTGTTTCTTTGTTTGTTGCTGCAGTATTACGGTACTGTATAGCTACCAATTTCTAAGATTTTTTCTTAGCACTAAAAATTACCAGTCAATTTTGCCTAATTCAATCGCCGAAATCCAACAATCAGCAAGAGTTCAGCAAACAACTGCAGTTGCAACAAAGAAGGCAGGAGGAGATGGGGAGGATTTAGTAACACAATGAAGGACCATAAACTTTTCCACAAGTGAGATAAACATGTATTCCTCACACTTTGTTTGAACTTTCAACTTGTAGGGGTTGGTTTGGAGGGGAAACTTGACCCTTTGTTGTGGGCCCACAAAGGATAACAGGTTATCTAGAAAAACTGATTCCACATTTACTAAAACTGTGAATGCATATTGAATCACAATTTTTACACTAGAAATTTTATGCTCAGGCTTATGTCAAATTTAAAATTATGGCACCTAAATCAATCCAGAAAGTATATTTGGATTTGAATGACAAAATCAAAGTTCTTAATTGTCATGATCAAGGAACATCTACAAGAAAATTGGCTTCACAGTTTAATTGCAGCAAGAATCAAATAAACAATATTGTTAAAAACAAAGAGAACTTACTGAAAGAATATGCATATTTTAAAAATCGCGGGATAAAAAGAAAGAGAAATGAAAAATTTGGTCACCCCTATTCAAGGGCCACCCCTCATAAAGGCCAATTTTCAATGGAACGGCAGGTGGCCCTTACAGAGAGGTTTCACTGTATAAAGTGTGTGAACACTCCTGACCGAAATACAAGCATTACAGCTTTACAAGCTTACTGTCTTTCTCCCATTCTCTCAATTAAATGCCATTTTTGACAATCCGTGAAATTTTCAATCCGTTTCAGTGACATGTTCCACCTTCAACACGGAAAATTTTTATCGAAATTGCATATTTTTAATGTAGCGAAAGGGAGTATCACTGGACTACATGGTGAAGTTGACTTTAAATTTACTTACGTACTGTCCGGGCCAGGAGATATAGAGCGCCACATAATGGTTGTCAATTGCCAATCTTGTCTATCGTTGCCAATTATGTTCAAAACGGTGTTTTAACACTATTTAATACATAACATTATTAAAAAATCCCTGCCGACTCGGCCTGCAGGCTGGGGGGTAGATTTCGAAGTTGAATGCTGATTTCACCAACAAAAACTAAATCAAGATTAGAGATAAATCCAGTTTAACAATTTTATATGGACGCTTTTGACGAGTTTTAATTTCATTTTCCTGTAACAGTCGGTTTTACCAGAATCGTGATAATACGAATTTTTCTTTTTCTTCAACCCCTATTTTTGTTTAATTTGTTTTTGCTGTAAGAGTTGGTCCTATCAGAAAATTGTCCATATAAAAGTTGTAGATAGTAATATTAACTTTAAACTGATTTAATATGTAATATAATTAAGAAGTTATGGTTTTTTTTAGCTTTTCATAAAATCCCTTCCTATTTTCACCCCTTGGTCCGATTTTACCCATTAACGAACTAAGTTTTTAACTGGGGGTGGTTTTGGGTTGTAGAGGCGTAGATCAGTGTAGAACTGCAAAAAATTTTTCAGAAATTCCAACATAGGGGAGAATGTAATAGGTAGTATTTCTTACGAAATCTACCTAAAATGGTAAATAAATAAATAAAATAAATGAACTATAATAAATGAAAAAAAATATTTAAACCATAAGAGGAAAAAAAAAACAAACTACAAGCAGGAACCAGGAAATCATCTTTTTTACAATATAGTGTCGCCCCCGATGAGGGAAAAAAATTATTATTATTATTATTATTATTACGAGGTGATGAAGCCCGTCGAATTTCGACAAAAAAAATGTTTAGGAACTGTTTTATTAATTTATAATAAACCTACAAAATTAGTTACAATAAAAAAGGCATCTTATATTGGTTAGTCTAATTCTCAAACAAATATTATTTTAACCTTAAGGTCACTGCTCTTCTATAACGCACTCTAAATTTTTGAAAAACTTTGCGTGCTATCAGTGTGTGATTTCAATTGCGTTATTTTCAAAAGTGAAGCATTTCCACCTCTGGATAATTTCAAAGTCGTTGGAGTGAAAATGATGCACTTCTACAAAAATTATTTCAGTTTTAAGACTTAAAATACACGCTTTTATTTTATATAAAATGACGTCCTTTGCATCCGCTGAAGAATTTTATATTTACGATCCAGTCTTAAACATTATCTATAGAAAATTATGCATACGACGGCACTATTGCGGAATAATGCACAAACCCAGCAAAAAGCAATGTCGTAAACTCGACAAAGAAAGAAAGAAAAAAAAATCGGCTATCTAATGATTTTCATGCCTTCATTTGTTTGTAACATTAATATGGATACTTAAAATTAAATATAGTTTAAAATAGCTCCATGTTTTATCAGAAATCATACATTTATATTTTTTCAAAATAGCTCGTATTTTAATTACATTTTTACTATTTTCCCTTTACTTTCTATAGAAATGGATAACTCCAGTTGCCATCATTAAAGAAATGGCCTTAAAAACTACAAAAAAATTAATATCTCAAAAATCAATTGAGATGCAGTTTTCAAACAAATTGCAGCTAAAAGTACTTTTTCCCCACGAACGTGTATGCAAAAATTGAAAATGTGCGATGCTTAGAAGTTTAAAAAATTGCAGTAGAGTTTGTCAGTATTTATCCGTACAATGATATATTTGCTTCGTTTTACGGCTGACTTATGTAACGTAACGTTATTTTTTAGTGACGGCCCTTTAATAGTTGCCTGAAAGAAATTGCATATCGGGGGCTAATATACTATAATAAATAAATAAACTATATTGTGTTTTATTATTATTATTATATTATAGCTCTTATTATGTATGACACGCTATAAAGTTCTCAAAAAATAAGGGTTACTGTAATTAGTATAATTGGCGCCCTACTTGGCGCAGTTGTATCTGACCTGGCTTGGATAATACGTAAAAACCAAAGTACCGATATACTATCATTAGACTTCACTTAATAGAATTAACATAAAGTACCTTTTATAGTTCCTTTAATTTTTCTCGCCACACTGTAAAAGAAGACAAATGTTTCTTTAACTTCGAAAATATAATACAGTAGAGCTCCGATCATCCGAACAAGTCGGAACTGACCCTAGTTCGGATAAGCAAAAGTTCGGATGAATGGACAGACAATTTAAGTGATGTTCCTGACTATACTGAAACCTTCACACTTTATCCAGGTTTAGGATTTCCAGCACCAGTTAGTGCTGGAATGTTTAAAAATTGTTTTATATATATATATTTTCTCTTTTTATTTATTTATTTTTTTTTTGTTTACTTTTTTATCATTTAAAATTTTCTTTTTCTCTTTTTATCATTTTCTGAAATTCAGAGATTATAATTTAAGAAAAAAAGCTGTCGATTGTTGCTTGCTTCAAAGAAGACAATCTCTTCTGTTTCTTCTGATAAAAAGAGCATTCTTAACATTTGCTTTCTATAAAGTCGTTCGAATGTCTTTATCACACTTTGATCTTTGATCGATGGGTTGGATTACAGATGTAACATTAGGTGGCAAGAACTTTAACCGAAACTTTACCCGATATATGCGAGAAATATGGTGTTTGGGTAATTGGAAGTTCGGTTTAAAAAAATTTTTGAAATAAATAGGCTGTTCGGATAATTGGAAGTTCTGTTAAAAAAAAATTGAGAGAAATAGGCTGTTCGGATAATTGGAAGTTCGGTTAATTGGAGTTCGGATAATCGGCACTCTACTGTATTCCCACGAACGAAAGCATACAATAACCTTTTCCGAATTACCCATGATTCCGAAAAGCATTCTCTATCATTAGAAACTTCAGAAGACAATATATTTTTAAAATATAAAGAATCATTTATTTAAAAAAAATTTATTTTGCTTCCACTCATGTTTGGAAACGTTTCCAAGTAGTTTTTATAGTGTATTAATCAGTTTTCTCAAACCGGAATACAGTGGAACTCCAGTTATACGTTTTGCTCGGGACCGGAAAACAAAACGTAGAACTCAATAAAACGTACGACTCAACTAATGGTCCACCAGAACCATTTTTAAAAATATATCATGAAAATTTACCTTTTATATCGAAAACCGAAGTTCTCTATGTATTACTGCACCCATGACATAAATTCGCGGAAGTGTAACAAATTACAAAACAAAGGTACAGTCGTGGAAAAAAAAAAGTAAACACCCCCTACTAACTCTTCAACAAATTATCGTAGACGGAAGTTACTGGTACCGAACGATCTGAAATAAAGTCTACTTTTAAATAACGTATATAAAATTTGCTTAGGGGGTCATCTACATATTAAAGCGAATCCAAACCTCATTTTTTTCAATAGCAATACCCAATTTTAACTAGATATTTCAAATCTTCGGTTCAACATATGCCTAGACACCAAATTTCAAGTAATTTGAATGATAAGTTTTTGAATTATAAGCATTCAAAATTTAGTGCTTCTAATGTTAAATTACATTTTCATATTTTTATTTATATCTTCTGAAATTATGCTCCTAATGTGCTAATTTTTTGTTTAAAAATAAAACTAATGTGCCCAAACATAAATACGCTGAATTTCAATTTTTATAATTTTATGATATGAATTATGAATTATGAAATTAATATTCGAAAAAATTATGAATTGTAACCTACAATTTTTTTGATGGATTTAGATTTATTAAGTCCTGCTTTATGAAAATCCCAAATTTCACATTTTTCTTCCAAGTAGTTTTCAAATTATGCTTAAAAAACGGCAAAATGATGGTTTAAGGGGCCGTCTATGATTGAAGTGAGTAGAGATTTTGAAATTTCTTCTGCTGCCTTGTTATCTAACAGACTTCTTTGACTGCTTAAGGTGCCTTGATCAAGAAGGCGGCTCTCTCGGTTTTCAATCGAGAACCCAACTTCAATTTCAATACAGCCCTTAAAATACGCTCGTTTTAAAATAATTAATTTCTCGGAAACTTATGGTACAAATTGCATAAAAATTTGTTTTTAGGCTATTTGAAGGGTGTAGCTTTATGCTGTCAGAATTGGGTATTGCCATTGAAAAAAATGAAGTTATGGTTCGTTTTAATATGTAGATGCCCCCCTAAGCAAATTTTATATACATCATTTAAAAGTAGACTTTATTTAAAATCGTTCGGTACCAGTAACTTTCTTCTACGATAATTTGTTGCGGAGTTAGTAGGGGGTGTTTACTTTTTTTTTTTTCCACGACTGTACATAAAAAAGTACACATGAAGTTATTTTATCATAAAAGCTTTATTTCAAATATTTTTACACATGTAGAGTACTCAAAAGAAATCACCGGAATCGCCTTGGCATGTAAATCATTTATAAAAGGACATTTCAGCAGTTTCCTAAATTTTATTGAAATAGCCACTAATCTTGAATTGTTTTTTTTTTTTCTCCAGAACCGACACTGAACTGTAAACTTTGCATTTCTGTTAATAATGCAGCTTTATAGTTATTGCTTGTACTCCTGATGAATCGCTTTACTATGTCAAAAGCCCTCAGATCAGCTCCACATAGAATGATCGTTCTGAGTGGGGTGGGATCATCACAATCAGACACGTCGTCGGTCCGAAAGACGGAAGGCAAGGTGTAGCAAAAATTCTGAAATAAGTTTCAGCAAAACGTAAAAGTGACACAAAATTTCATCCGGAAACGCAAAATCCTAACTTATAACTGAGGGAAACATATGACTCAAAAACGCATAACTCAGCTAATTTTTAGTGGCAAACGACCGGGACCGCTGAGTTCAAACGTATAACTGAGGGATACGTACAAGTCAGGTAACGTATAAGTGGAGTTCCACTGTATTACTTTTTAGAATACTAATCTATTTTGAATTAAACATTTTCAGCTGCGTACACTAAAAAAAAAAATAAAAAAAAATGAAGTATACTCAAAAATGAGTAAATCGATGTACTCATATCAAATTGAGTATGTTTGGATAAAAAATGAACCTATGCTTTCACAATTTTGAAACAGCACGTTATCAAACCAAAATGAAACGATAATTTTGTACTTTGTAATGGATTATTTCATTCAGAGCAGCATAAAAGATGTTCATTAAATTATGCACAATATTTTAAAATAATTTAAAAGTGCTTGAAAATAATGCACTTCTCATAGACATACACTTATTTGGGTATCTTGATAACATTTTTGCTATTTTTCCTTAATAAACAATGAATTAAATGTTTCTTGTTAATTTTGATCTGGAAATAAATGTTAGTATGCATCTCTTGCAAAAGGGGTTTTTAGGGTGTGGTACCTAATGGTTCATATTCGAACACATCCATGGAATCAAAAATGAGAGCATGTGTTTCTCAATTTTGAGTACATTTGGATCGGAGCTATTTTGTGACGCATTTAAAATTGAGTACTTTTTGCTCAATTTTCAGTAACCATTTTTTTTTTTTAGTGTAATTGACTTTATACATGCAAGAGCAACAAAATAATATTAATTTAAATGCTAATGTTAATGCTGTTAATTTATCATGTTTTTCTGCAGAACATGTTTATCTTTGTTGAACATGGAAATGTTTACTTGAGAATTGGTAGCATTCCAAAAACCGACATTCCGGTTAAAATCTTTTCTAAAAAAATTCCGAAAATCAGGATCAGCAAAAGAAACTTTGTTTCTTTAAAGGTTTATTTAAATTTCGAAAATATTTTTGAGGTTTCTAAAGAAAATAAGCACTTTTTGGAATAATGGGTGATTCGGAAGAGGCTATAGTATATTTTCGTTTGTGGTTGTATTATATTTTCCTAGATTTAAGAAACACTTGTTCTTCTTTTTACAGCGCAGTGTATTTCAGCAGGTGTTTATAAGTGCGTGTTTTTTTCTTTTAATGCTTATTTAAATTTAGAAAATATATCGGTTTCTGAGGATTCTAAAGATAACGATCACTTTTCGGAATTGTTGGACTTACGCATGTGTCTACACGCGATATATTGTGCACAGTAAATACAAGATTTCAACGTTTCTCCATTATATTCAGTATGATCTGTGGAGTAATATCATGACGTCGCACCGGAAATGTGATCGGCATCCGGTTCTTCAGCCTTTTATTTTAATAGATAAATATTTTGTTACCTTATTCAGTTTTCTTCTCCACCAATTTCATCGTCGTAAATTCTAAATCGTTAGATAATTAATAAATTAAGACACACCCAGAGGCGTCGCGATGGGGGGTTATGGGGGGGAGCCCCCCCCCCCCCCAATATATGTGTGAACTTGGGAATTTTGCGCTTAGAGTTGGGAAATTCCAGATTTTTGAAACTTTTTTTTTGTTTAAGTAGAAAAAAAAAAAAAAAGAATTTTTTATTGTTTTGCTGACTACCTTTCTGAGTTCTGTAACAGTAAACTAGTTAAATTTTCAAAAGAAATGCAAAAAACAGACAGACTCAATTTGTCATTGTGTTTTTCTGTGATACGAAAATACCATACATCTACCAGACCTAAATTAGATTAATTTTGTACATCAACAGTTTCTCTAATCTATTTCCTCCAAAAATTTGTTCCTTTCTCAAAAATCTCAAAATATCACCGGACTATTTTCATATGAAGTACGATTATGACTCGTACACAATAGAAGGCAAAAACTTTCATTAAATGAACCAATAATTATAATCTTTATGGTTTTTAGTTTCAGTATTTTTATTTGGAAAGATTTTTTTTTTTTTTTTTTTTTTACCTGTAAGTATCATTATCATTAAACACACATTGCACATATAATTTTAGTTGGAAAATTTAGCAAGCAATTTTTTCAAGTTGGGAAATTTTTGAATTATAAGATGGCAGATTTTTGAATCCCCCCCCCCCCCCGAAAAAATATTTATAGCTACGCCCCTGGACACACCGGAGAATGTTAGTTCTGAAACAAGTGTTAAAATCAAAATTTTGCCCTTTGAAACAATACGGATTTTGAAGCTTTTAAAGTTAAAAATATTTACGCTATATTAAATAAAAAATAAAAGAAACATATCTGTGTGTGTTGGTGTCAGTACATGCATGGGATAAAGATCAAACAACATTCAGAAATTCAGTATTCAGGAAAATGTGAGGCGGAGAGCCGGCAAGAGCAGTTTTTGATGATGTGATAGAGAATAAAATATTCGATCGCTGTAGTGTTTTTTTTACTGAGAACAAATAGATTTACATAAAATATGTTTTAGGCATGAATCTCATTTGTATAGATATATTTCTTTAAGTGTCTCTTTGCATATAGGGCGTACTCGTATTTCTTTTTTTTTTTAGTGCATACAGCCAGTGAGCCACTGGCTGTATAATATAGACGTGCGCGGAAATTTTTCCGAAAAATTCGGGACTTTGCGGAAAAAAGTCACGAAAAGAAAAACACATGTTTTGTTTTTGTAACTTTTTTAATACCAAAAATTTAAAATATTCCACAATTTTATATATGATTTATACAGTGTGTATATGTTTGTCCACAATTCAAAGTTTAAAGACTCAAAACATTGTTATGACATCACAGACCCTTTTATTTCTATTTTCCGCAGACTAAAACTTGTTGCTGATCGGTTTTCCTTCGGCGGCTGCAGTGACAATTTAGCCTGGCAACGGCTGTTAAATCGAATAATTTCGTAGTGTTATATAAGAGTGACTGGCATTTTGTGTGAAGAGATCGCAATCTTAAGGATTGGGTTGTTTCTAAATGCATTGACAAAATAATTTAAAAGAATTCACCTTCCTATCATTGATTTTTGCTTTGTTATTTTTAAATTAAAATAATTATTCTTTAATTAATATTAATTATTTTTTAATTTAAATAGCAATTATTTTAAACTATGATTTTTAGTTCATATCGTCAAAATAATATAACACGTAATTTTATTAAACATTAATTTGCGGAAAATTTTGACCTAATATTTATGTGCGCGGAAAGTTTTTGTTTTTATACAAGCCTGCGTGACGTAAAAACTCAAAAAAATTCCTGCCGCCTCGGCCTACAGGCACAGGTAGATTTCGAAATTAAGTACTAATTTCACCAAAAAAATTAAATCAAGATCAGAGATAAATCCAATTTATCAATTTTATCTGGCCGCTTTTGACGAGTTTTTAATTCATTTTTCTGTGAAAGTTGATTTTATCAGAATCATGTCAATACGACAATTTTTCTCAAATCTCTATTTTTGTTTAATTTGTTTTTGCTGTAAGAGTTGGTCCTATCAAAAACTTGTAGATAATAGTATTAAGAAAATTTATAATAAATCTAAGCGGATTTGACATCTTGAGAATTGACGAAGTTATGATTTTTTTTTCTTCTTCAATCGCCCCCCCCCCCCCCCATGCCTTTAAAAAAAATTCAGTAAGAGTTGGTCCTATCGAAAACTTGTCAGTATAAAATATGTAGATAGTACTTATATATTATACTGTATCATATTTTCAGGCATTATTACCATAGTAGAGGTCTATCACAGTATAGACATTTTTTTCATTATATGTTATTCAAGTTATTAAAAACATGGCACATTATTTTTTCTTAAAAAAATTCCTTATATTGTTTGTATATATTTAAAAATATTTGTAATTATATCAATGCAAAAACCCTTGACGGGTTAAAAGTTTCTGACGCAGCACTTTATCTTATGCTCTAAGAATTTTAAATATGGAACTTAAAAATACTGATATCAAATTTTGAGTGACGTTATGCTATTTCTTAAAAAATATATTTGTATTTATTTCATCATTTTATTTTTGTTTTATTTATAATCGCATGTGATAGATAGAATCAGATAAATTGATTTATCTTTTGTGTCACGCTATTCAAAATTGTGAGTAAGATTTATGTAAATGGTTTATTTGCGTCAAACTATCCTTTTTCATACATTTCATGTAGTTTGGACACAATGACGCAAAGAAACCATTTACATAAATCTTACTCACAATTTTGAATAGCGTGACACAAAAGATAAATCAATTTATTGAAATAAATACATTTCAATGCATAGTATAGATTCAATGAAAGTGATATATTTAACAGTGAATTGGAAAATTAAAAGTATTGTGTAGATGTAAAAAAATATTTTAACCAAGTCAAAAATAATTTAAATTGAATTTTAAAACAAACCTTTTAAAGTCACATCAAGGCGTCACTTAAATTTTATATCACATCTTTTAAAACTCATATTTTGAATTTATGAGAGATGCAAATGATAAAGCAATAGCGAATAAAATTTTATGCAGCTTTTCATGTTGAACATAACTTTTGCACATGCGATTATAAATAAAACAAAAATAAAATAATGAAATAAATACAAATATATTTTTTAAGAAATAGCATAACGTCACTCAAAATTTGATATCGGTATTTTTAAGTTCCATATTTAAAATTCTTAGAGCATAAGATAAAGTGCTGCGTCAGAAACTTTTAACCCGTCAAGGGTTTTTGCATTGATATCATTACTTTTTTGAGGTTAGTGATAAAATGATTAAAAAAAAGATACTTATGGAATTTAATGCAGATTTAATTTTTACTATTTTATTACAATTTTCCTTATAGCAGTCTGTATATAAAAACAAGTGGGTAAGTATAATCGCAGATCGCACAGAGGGTTTCATTTGATATTCCTTTAAAAACACTTTATCCTTAAATTAATAAATCCAAAATGTTAATTTATAATTATTAAATCCTTACATAGATGGTGCACCAATAGTTCCAATTTTCATGGGGCAGGGAACGCACTCTTTTAAACAAACCACCTTCCAATTGAAGTCATCAAAAATCAAGTTGAATAAGCCAGATCCCGCTGTGTTGTTTGACAAACAGCAGTCTCATGTCCCCTCCTTTCCCCCTTTTTCAAAAATTTTCAGACCAGTACCTAAGAATGGAACCGAAATATTTTTTTCTCTTCAGAAATTACGATAAAAAAATAGTATGCAGTACTCATAAATTTACTTTAATGCTATATAGGGTGATTATTAAGTTAATTATAACATTTGGAATCTGTTGCATTGATGTCCGAAAGGTAGTTTCTGAGTTATGGAAGCTGGACCCATAAGGCGCCATAGAGGGGCGAAGCCCGCTAGTGTCTATCATAATTATATCTGCCATGTGGACTAATTGCGATTTAATCAAAATAGTCCCCCCCCCTCTCATCCCCGGAAATATAACAAATACAAAATGTGTCTTTATAAACCTATCGTCAAATAGGTTTTTATTTCTTTTTCCCTAAAAAAAAAAAAAAAAAACATGATTTTTATATCCGTAACGTAAATAGCGGACGAAGCCCGCTAGTTCCTATCATAATATATATTTTTAATAATTTTATATAGTCTATAATAAAAATCAGACTTAAAATAGTCTAGTTCCATGAGTACTTGTAGTGTCAGTTACATGCTACGATTTTTGAATACCAGTATTTTAGTACGGGAAAATGTGACTTATTTTATCGGAGATATCTCATTAATTGAATAAGGTGAAGCAAACTTTTTGAAAAAAAGGTGGCCAACAAGCATGGCAGTTATCAGCTATGTGACTTTGTGCTAAAGTCCATTAATTTGATCTGCTTTAAAAAGATTACAGAAGATTGAATTATAGTAGAACCTGGATTGACCCAGCTTCGATTAATCGAGGTTTCTGTTAACCGAGCCGATAACAAAGTCTGATTTTTTTCCCCCTTTTGAATGAGCCTTAAAAATAGCCACACTCTTTAGCTCACTGTCCGTGCTATACAGGCCCTTCTGCCCCCAAAAGCACTCAACTCCAAAGAAACATTGGACCCTGAGAAGTCAATAGCGAACAATGCTTTCTTTCCAGTGGCTGTGTGAACTTTCGTAAATTTTTCAATTTGCATTTTAAAATTTACTACTGGTAGTTGATTTTCTTTTTAAATTTGTTAAGCTGTGAAACAGAACTTTACATATATTTATTTTTTTTATTTAAAAAACTTTCTATATATTTTTTTTAAAAGAGATGTTAAATTCGCAAGCACGGCGAGTCTTTACACACAGTTTCTATTAACCGAGATTTCCGATTCCGATTTACTAACAGTCCCAATTAGCTCGGATAATCGAGGCTGCTCTGTATAATTAAAAAATCAATGGCGATCTTACTGTAAACGGGTTTCCCTTTTACTGAGGGATTTCAAGACCGAATCAGCTGATGTTAGTTGCTGTTTCCGTGCTTGATTAAATAAGATTAGTTAAACATTTGAAAATTACCAAATATAAAAGGAACTAAGTCAACAGAGTCTTTGCTTTATGGTATTTTTTAACAACGCTATAAGAAAATGATTTTAAATAAGAGATTTTAAATGTAACGTTTTAAATCTGACATAATTTTCACCAAACTTTCCTTTCTCTTTGTAACATTCAACTGAAAATATTTTTATTATTAGAAAGATAATATTATTATTTGCGCTACCTTAAAATTGGCAACTATAGTTAAAAATATCATGTCGAAATTTGAAATAAATCTCTCATATAAATATATTTTTTAATTTAAACTGTTTTGCAATATTATTATTTGGCCACTTTGGCCAATATGACTTAATTTCCTCCATTTACGACTTTTAACACATATCAATGAATTTATTATTTAAAAATTTTCTTTTTCTTTTAATATTCACGTAATTTTTACGACGTAATTTTCAATGTTTTCCTGCTTTTAATGCGTAATCATTTAATTCTAATTTGAAAATAATTGATTATTTTATAATTTTCTTTCATTTTAAGTAAGCATGTGTAAAAACAATTTTTATGACGTAATGTTTAATATTTTCCTGCTTTTAACACGTTATCATTTAATTCTAATTTAAAAGGATTTTTTTCTGTTTATAATAGTCACGTATGAATAAATTTTTAATTTAAAGGATATATTATTCTTTGCGCTGTTTTAACAATTGGCAACAATTTAAAATAACCTTTTCTAAAATATGTAAAAAATATCTCTGGAAATTCTGAAAATTTTAATTTAAAATTGAAATTAACCGTCAAAAAATTAGGCAAGTTAAAAATAGTAAATGCACTCTGCAAACTTCGAGTTTCTATTGAATGATTAAATTGAATGAAAATGATTAAATTCCCATGTATATTTTTTTCCCTATGAGACTTTTTTAATGAGACAATTTTATCCAGATTTAACATTAAATATCTCTTAAAATAATTCTTCGATTTAAAAACTGTCTACTTCAACGTTTTTATCAAACATTTCTCTATAATACTACCCATTTTAATATTTTTGTATGCAGTAATTTTCTTAATATTTGCGAAATAGACCTCTAGTCACAAGAGATTCTTTCAAAGCAGCGAAGAGCGTTAGTTTTTTTTTTCCCGAATAAGAGACAAAATGTAGTACGCAATTGCGTCAAAAGATGGCGACACCAGAATTCTGATATGCTTATTATGTAAACTGTAAATATTGCAAAGTTAAATAAAAACAATTGTCTCGGGGTTATCAAACTTCATTGTTATTTATAAATAAAACATTTCAACTAAATTATTTATTGTAAAAGAATTATTACATCACAATAGTTTTTATGCAAGGAAAATAATAATAATAATAATAATAATATTATGGATGTCAGTGATTATATATTGATTGACCGTCATAATAATAAAAAATGATATTATAAAAAGAAGAGCTGAAATGAATTATTTTTTTACGTTTCTGATCGTGTGATTTATATTGAAATAATAATTATTAATGTATATTTTTTGTAAAGTGATTGAAATTAAATATATTTATAAAATTTATGGTAATATTTTTATTGTTGAAAAATTGCCAAGAAATAATCATCATCAAATTGGCGTCATTATAATTGTAATTTTATTTAACTTAATAGCAATTAAAAAATTACAAAGGAACTGAGAATAATGGTCAACTAGCAGACTTAAAAAAAAAAAACACACATTCACATGTGAAAACACGTAACAATGAGTATCGAACTGCCTATCTTAAGATCAGTAGACGATGGCCCTTAATCACTCAGCCAGTAGGAAGACAAAATTTTTCTCCCCAAAAGTGGTTAAAAAGAAAGCATGTGTATGAATACAGGTGTCATGCATTTTCGGTGAAATTTCTATAGAATGGCGAAGAAATATAGCCCGATTTTTCATGCGCATTATAAAACGAACAAGAGTCTTGCTGGAAACAAGTAAATTGTTATTTGGTTCATCTGAAACATATTTATTTGATTTTTAAAAAATCGCCCGTGTCATTTTCGAGAGAAAAAAAATCGAATTATTTAACGAACGAGAGTTTTCCCAGAAAAAAGAAAAGTGTTATTCACCTCGCCTTAATCACATTTATATTATGTAAATTTCAATAATCAATTTAAAAATAATCGTTAGAACCGTTTTCGAGATTTTCAAATTAGGAACTTCCTCGATATCATACCAACGTTTTCACTTTAAAAATGGCTATTTAGATCTCAAAATATACTGCACGTAGAAATGTAAAAATTTTAGTATACGATTAGACTGCAGATATAAGACTGTTCTAGAAAATTCAGAACAATAAGACCTATATCCGCTGAGTTATTAAAAGGCGGCTTTTCGTGTTTTCTTTGATGTCGAGTTAGCTGTATATATGAGTTCCGCCATCTACAAATTCCATGATACGATACGATACGATTTTAACGATACGATACGATACGATACGATTTTAGGATTAAGGCTGCGTCACTCGGAATACTACCGTCTTCCATGATTAAAACAATTTTTATACAACATATTTCATTATTTTTCATAAAAAAAAGGTCCTTCCGGCCAGTGCCGGGAGGAAGAGGTAGCTTTCATATTCCTTATTTTAAAAAAGCCAACTTATATTATTCAAACACACGAAGCTCAATTAAGTGGAAACCGAATGTAGGAGATTCAATACTAATTTTTATCAATACTAAATCATTATGAATGAGAATTTCGCGAAATTAATCAGCTTTATCCAAGCTGCTTTTATTTAAAGTTATATTTGGCTGCCAAATTCGGCGATTTTTTAAAGTGCCTGCCATTTTAAGACAACATGGTGGATGAGGCTAACCAGTGAACTCGGTCCAGACCTTAGTAATTACTGTGCATTCACTCATTCACATCGAAATCGGTTGATATATACGAGTGCTGTCGCAGGCAAAAACTCAGATTTTTCAAAATGTCACCCACGTTAGAAATTGAAACTGCTATATCTGAGCCATTTTTTAAGATAAAGACAAACAAAAAGTGCTCCTGAATCCTTATATCAAGGTCAAATACTTAAGAAAGAAACCTTTTTCAATTTCTATATTTTTTGCACCTCACTTTAAATATAATTTTTTTTAATTTAATGGCCGCCATTTTGAAACAAGATGGCTGATGAAGCTGGCCAGCGAACTTGATCGAGATATTGATGTATACTATCCACATGCCTTCTTCCATCGAAATAGCCGAATACGTGTGGTATCGCGTGACAAATACAAGATCGTTTTAAAGTGTTAGCCATGATAGAAATTCAAAGTGCTATCATTCAACCACTTTTTAAGATATAAACAAAAGAACAAATTTTCAGAAACAAAAACTGCTCCAGAATCTTTGTATCAAGGCCAAACACATAAAAAAAATCTTTTTCATTTTCCAATTTTTTAATACCTCATTTTAAATTTTAAATTACATTTTTTTTAAAAATGGCAACCCTTTTGAAACAAGATGGCGAATGAAGCTGGCCAACGAACTCGGTCGAGACATTGGTATGTACTATGTACAGACCAAGTTACATTCAAATCGGTTCATAAATGCGCCTGTTATCGCGTGACAAAAATCAGGTCGTTTTAAAATATCAGCCACAATAGAAATTCAAAATGTTATAACTCAGCCATTTTTTTAGATATAGACGAAACAAAACCTGTTCCGGAATCTTCGTATTAAGGTCAAACACATACGAAAAAAAATCTTTTTCATTTTCCAATTTTTTGGTATCTCATTTTAAATTTTAAAATTAAAAATTTTTTTAAATGGCCGTCATTTTGAAACAAGATGGTGGATGAAGCTGGGCAACGAACTCGGTTGAGTTATTTGTATGTACTATGTACACACCAAGGTACATCCAAATCGGTTCATAAATACGTCTGTTATCACGTGGCAAAAATCAGGGCGTTTCAAAATATCAGCCACGCTAGAAATTCAAAATGCTATAACTCAGTATTTTTTAAGATATAGACGAAACAAAAACTGCTCCCGAATCTTTTTATCAAGGTCAAACACATAAGAAAAAAATATTTTTTCAATTTTCAATTTTTTGGTACCATATTTTAAATTTAAATTTTTCTTAAAATTTTAAATAGCCGCCATTTTTAAACAAGATGTCGGATGAAGCTGGCCAACTAACTCGGTCGAGACATTGGTCTGTACTATGTATAAACGAAGTTACATCCAAATCGGTTCATAAATACGCCTTTTATCGCGTGACAAAATTCAGGACGTTTCAAAATGTCAGCTTCGCTAGAAATTCAAAATGCTATAACTCAGCCATTATTTAAGGTATAGACGAAACAAAAACTGCTACGGAGTCTTTGTATAAAGGTTAAATACATAAGAAAAAAATATTTTTCCATTTTCAATTTTTTGGTACTACATTTCAAATTTTAAATTTTTAAAAATTTTTTAAATGGCCGCCATTTTGAAACAAAATGGCAGATGAAGCTGGCCAACGAACTCGGTCGAGACATTGGTGTGTACTATGTACACACCGAATTACATCGAAATCGGTTCATAAATACGAGAGTTACAGTGTGACATAGGTCAGATATATATATATATATATATATATATATATATATATATATATATATATATATATTGATATATATATATATATATATATATATATATATCAATTTTGAACGGAGGGTGGTTTCGGGGTCTGGGGGTCATGATCGATGAAAATATACCAAAATTTTTTGAAATCGCTTTCCTCCGAACGGCTGCAATAGGTAGCTTTTTGTAAAGAAAGCTACCTAACATATACTCTAACAGTTTTAAAGCATGCTATATATCAATATTATATAGTACCTGGCATATTATGTACAATGCAGCGTCTATACTGCCTAGTTCAATTTGAAAAAGCGTTTTCGCGCCTCACCGGAGGCTTCCTCAGTTTGATTTTTTTTTTTTTTTTCTTTTTGGAAAAAAAAAAATGATGGCCATTTTTTTCCCATTCTGATCAGAAAATCAGAATTCTTTTTACGGCTGCTCTTTCATCTTCACCTAACACTTTCTTCATAATGACTGTTTCACAATAATGGAAGCCATCAGTCCGGCAGAAGAAAATAACTCGGTTAAAGCGGAAACTCGGTTAAGCGGCACTCTACTGTAGCACCAAATTCTTAAAATCTACCATTTGTTCTGATAATTCATTCCAAATAATAATAATAATAATAATGATAACAATAATGAATTTAATTTTTCATTCATAATGGGATATATAACTGCAAAATTAGTTAAACAATGCTAATAGAATAATGTAATACAAATACAATGGGAAAATAATGATTAGATCGATTAATTAATAACATCTTTTTAAACAAATTCGTCACAGAAAACATTTCTGGTACGTTCAATATTGTTTAAAATGGTATGAAAAAGGACAATCGCACGATAAAACTAAAACTTATTACTGTCAACCAAAATCTTCCTTTTTTTTCTGAAATAAATCTTGTAACTGTAACCTACACTCATAAACAATCGCAAAACTCATAGTTAATGAAATTATTTAATATATACCCCTAGTAACTTTTATTATCCTATTCATATTTAACTATGACACCTATGTTTTATAAAATACCCATTAAGAGGGCTGGTCACTCAGATTCGGAATTCTCCTCCGTAATGTTAAGTCTATGGGCATTTGATGCATTCGTATATTTAAAATATCTCCTATGGAAATTAATTTTTTTTAACTTCCATTTTTTGTGTACACTTCCTAAAAGATATCTCTTTTTTTCTTATTTCTCAAAATATTTCTAAAGTATAAACTTAATTTTATATGAAGTGTTAAAATCTTACTCACAGTTCACCCGCTTTTAACGCATAAAATATTAAATTCAGCATAGATTTTAAAAATATTTTGAAAACTAAAGAAAAAAAGAGACATCCTTTAGGAAGAGTACACAGAAAAAAAATGTAAAAAATATGAATTTCCCGAGAAGATATTTTAAATATACGAATGAATCAAAAGTCCATAGACTTAACATTATGGAGGAGAATTCCGAAGCTGAGTGTTCAGCCCCCTTAAGTTCAGAACTGTAACTATTGGCTATACGCTTAACAAAATTCTATTAATGGAAGATTTGTCTATAGAAGGCCGAAAAAAAAGTGACTTTTAGCATTTTGTTTTCTGGAAAAGGATTAAAGATTTTAACTCCGGGTTTTTTGCATGTTGTTTATTATCATTTGAAGAACATTTCAAAAAATTTTTAATAAAAAAATTGATGGTGTGGCTCTAGGTGAGTGGGTGGATATCCTAGAGCAGTGGTTCCCAACGTGGGGCGTACGTCCCACAGGGGGGGGGGGCAATTTGATTTTTTAGGGGGGCAATTTTAGATTTTTTTATTACCCCATTTTCGGCCAATTTTTTTACTTTTATTTTATTCTTCTTATTTATTTTTAACTAAAAGACATATTGTAGACTAAAAATAGAAATAATATATGATAATTTAAAACATAACTCAATAAAAACAAATTTTCAAAGAGTTTCCAATTAAAAATTCCAAACAAAACTACGACCAGAATAATTATAAAATTTTGTTTAAATATTTATGCACCTTTTTTTTTATTTTTTTTTTTTTTTTACTCATATTAAAATAGTTTTACAATTTTTCTGGTTAATACTTTATTTTATTATTACAGATTTTCTTTTTTTTTACTATTTATTTAACTGAAACTTGCATTTCTATTCACAGTGCAATATGTCACATGAAAATACTTTTACATATGAAATTATTTAAAGGAACATAGCATCTAAAATTAACTAGTTGTACACATTTAACCTAAAATATATTTGAAATACCTAAACATGATACTGTTTTTATTAAATTAATAAATCCCTAAATGCGAGTATCGCATAAGAAAATGGGTAAAAAATAAAACTTCTTATTGCTGTTGTGCAGACCACATATATAAACATACATCATGACATATATTTTTTAAAATTTTAAATCAGATAATACATGGTGACCAACTAACGATAATGGTTGTAAAAAAAGAAGTAATCAGAGAGGTAAAGTTATAAGGAGAAAGGAAAACAGATATTGTAAAATGATAAAGTCGAATCCGGAAGTTCTACTTGTGAATTATATTTTTTATATAGTCTCGGTGTTAAAAAAATATTTTAATGAAGAACTAAATTCAGTAATAAATGTATCAATTCTATCAAATGTAATGCAAAATGTGGAAGTCTCTACAAAAAATTTCACGAAAAAAAAAAAATATATCAGACTATAAAACACATTTGTGTCTGAGTTAAGCTGCCAAAATAAATAAATAAATAAACATTTCTAGGTGCAAATGCGAAGATGTATGACATCATCGGAATCATAGAATTATAATAAAACATATTTGTAACAAAAATTTGATCCTTTTTATAAGTTAAAGAATGTGAAATGACTTATCAAAGTTAATGCTCTTTTAGACTTTCTCCATTTGAATAAGTTAATTTTTATATAATAAGAATTTTATGTTACAGAAGGGAGGATATGTGTGTGTGTGTGGGGGGGGGGCATCGAGATTTTAAAGATGCTTAGGTGGGGCGCGGCCAAAAAAGGTTTGGGAACAACTGTCCTAGAGGGTGTGGCACTTCCAATCATGCGGGATCCGATAGATCGCCAGAGTCGTTTGCAATCAATTTTCGTTAAGGATTATGAAAATAGATAATATTGTCTAAAGTTTCAAGCACATTGAGGTCAAAAGTAGAAAATAGAAAAAGTGGTAGCCACTTGAAAAAAAGGTCTATTTCTGACCCCTTTTTTCGCAGTTTGGCGTGCTTCTAAGAAAGTTTATTTTTTATAAATATGGCTGAAAGTAATCCAAGATCTAATAAATTATATTATCTTTAGCCGAAAAAAAGAACTTAGCAAGATCGGTTTAATAGTTTTTGAGTTCTGATCCCGCCCAGTTTGAAAAAAGTCATTTTGCGTAAGATATGATTAAGCCTTTCAGGGGCAAGGTACTTGTATTCGCAAAATGCTGAAATAATTGAATGACATCAGTATTCACAAGAAAATTTATTTGTAAACAAGTAAAAGTATATTTTAGCATATTTAATAAAAGTGAAATTTTCATTCAAAAATTCAGATGTCAATGCGGCAATTAGGGATTAAAATTAGGTGATGCGATAACTGCATCACCAAAGCGCTATAAGTAAGCGTACAAAGTTAATGCTGGAATCTGCCGTAAATTGACACAGCTGCGCCATCTTGTGGATGGAGTGAATAACGCAAATACGCGGGTTTTTTGTATGACGTCATATATGACAGGATATCTACCATCTGCGCATCTCGTACGCAGGTCTATTTGAAGATATTTACAATTTAAGAGTTATAGGCGGAAAAGCAGACAAAGCTATATTAGAGAATACCTGTTAAAATTTTAATCATGAATTTCAAATATTTACTCACTCATGGAAGATAAACCTTGTTTACCAGATTTATTGCAAATATTTTTGTTACAGTTTGTTTTGATGAAAATATGTGTATTTAAAAAAAAAATCTCAATGTCATTTTAATTTCGGGAGAAAAAGCACTAATGCTACGTAAACAGTATTGCCTTTGCTCCGAAACTAAACTAACATTGCAACTATTTTTTAAATACATATATTTTTATCAAAACAAGCTGTAACAAAAATATTTTGTAATAAATCTGGTAAACAAGGTTCATCTTCCATGAGTGAGTAAATATTTGAAATTCACGATTAAAATTTTAACAGGTATTCTCTAAAATGGCTTTGTCTGCTTTTCCGCCTATAACTCTTAAATTGTAAATATCTTCAAATAGACCTGAATTTTATGCAAGCTATTCAGGCTTAAAAAAAAAAAAAAAAAAAAAAAAAAAAAAACATTTTTGTTAATAAAAGTTATAGGCGTAACTTTTAATTCCTGGTTTTTTTCCACATTGGAAGTAACTTGCCCACCTTGGGTTTATGTTATTATTTATTAGAAAAAAATGTATTTTAAATATAATGAGCGAAAAGCATGTGTTTAAATTTATGTAATATACCAGTATGTATGTATTTTAAATAAAGTTATGTTTTTCAAATGACGAGTATATTTTTAAAATGATGATTTTATATTTTGAATGAAATGAATGCAACATAAACGCTGGTGATGGGGAAAATATTTGACGGTTTATGAACTGCGGCCGGCTAACATAAAAGTACTTTTTTACACTGTTTATTTAATCTAACCCTGTTCATATATATGAAAAGATAAAAAAATTTAATCGATTTTTCCCTCCCAGATATGCTAGAAAAATAAATATTATGTACATGGATTTGTTTCTAGTAACAATACAACATTTTAGTATTTTTACAACTTGATTATAAATTAGCAAATTAATTTTACGTTATCTAAACGTAGCTGATAAATCCTTAAACATTCTTTATGGTTGTTACAATTGTGTATACAAGTACAACAATTGAGTAAGTTATGTAACAAACTACGATTTCTAAAATATACCAGCTGGTTAGGAAATTGCAAAAGAGAAATATTTAAAACCTTTAAGCATCTTAAACGTGATTTTCAGCCCTATAATTTTTTATAAAAAAGTTAAAATATTATTTAATATATATTATTAAATGTCAGTGATTTTAATACGTTCAATTGGCCCATCTCCGTCCGCAGCCCTTTTTTCTACTACTTATTCCGACTCTTTTGCGGAAAAAAAAATCAAAAATTGAAACCGGAAAAAATTAAAAGGGAAATTTGAAATTTTTGGCTACCGACCAACAACTGCTACGTCGAGCTTATTATTAGTCTATAGTTTTCAGTTATTGGCAATTGTTGTGTGTTTCATAAGCCTTTTTCAAATTTGGAGAATGCTCCGCAATTGGGTTATTTCGATAAAAGTTACTTTCATTTTCTAACCATTATTTAACTTTTATACAGTTACAATTGTATACTGTTTTCTCATTTGACGCCAATCATGGCTATCGGCCTGATTACGGAAACTTATCCATTTTACACCTGCGAAGAACCGGTGTAATATATTAAATGTTTAATTGAGCATATCACGTACTATATGTAAATATTTTATATTTTATTCCAATTTTTGAAGTTTCTTCTATACTTTGTATGCTTTCTGCAATGTTATTCACCTGTGCGAAGTGCAGGTATCCCATGAAAACTATTTTTCCCGGATATGACACAATGACCGACATATTTCTAGATTTAAAAAAAAAAAAAAAGTAATTTGTCGATTTTAGGAATTTTTTTAAAGCTGTTGTCTAAAATTCTCAAAATATTTAAAACTATAAATAATCAATTATTGCTGGTTTAATAGTACAAGAATTACTGCTTGCACTTTAAATTAAAGTGGATCCTAATGTAAAATTAAATGAGTTTTAAATGGAATGAATGAAATGCTTCTATTTTAAATATTATAAATACAATTCGATCAAGAGAATATTTGGCAATTTATCGCCTGCGCAATTTATACTTAAACTCCAAGCGTAATAAAACATTTAATTCTCATTGGAAATACACATGTTTATGTAATTTTTATAACTTAATCTTATCAGGAATTGAATTAAAAACGCTGCTCTAAAATTCTATCTTAGCACACATTAACTAATTTTTATATGCCCTTGTTCATTGCATTACTAAAACATAATTAAAATAGAACGTATTAAAATCACTGACATTTAATAATATATATTAAATAATATTTTAACTTTTTTATAAATTGTAATAAAACACAAAACTAACCTGTTTTTCTCTTTTGGGAAGCGAAAAAAATAAGTTCTCTCAGATAGAGAGTTATTTTTGCAGTTTTGAAAACTGCAATAATTAGAACGCCAACTAATTAGAACGCATTTTCACAAATAATATAAGTTCTTAAAAGAACTGATTTTGTTTAAATAACTAACTTCAATTAATAAATTAAATAATGGCGAATAAATAAATCGAATTATATCTAACTTCCAACAATTAAGTACCGCAGACGACAAACGAATAAAATCACGGCTGCGCGTGCGCATAGTTATTTCATAGATATCGAACTTATAGATCATCCACAAAGGGGAAAGAAGTTAATAATCCTCTTGTAGCTCACTCCGTCCGCTGGGTGGCGTATGACCTTGATTGACGTGACCTCGCCTTTAATCTTGCGGTTACCTGTCCCATTTAAGATAGGACGCTTACTTATATCGCTTTGTGCATCACCGTCCTTCAAGGAGTTAAAGTGCTCCAAAACGGTTTAAGCCTGAGGTCGCACACTAAAACACTAAATAACTACCAAACGAAAGGACTTCGAATTCAGCCAAATCGTTTTACAGGGCTAATCTACATACTATAGGGAATAAAAAAATGTAAATAGAAAGAAAAAAAAAAGATTTTTTTCAACCGTAAAAAAGAAAATTGCACCCTTAAATATACTAAATCAAATATACACACATGCAAAATTGGCATAGTACCAAAAAAATACTAATTGCATAGCTGCCAACTTGTGCAGATTTTTGCTACCACTAAAATTTAAAAGAAATTTCTGCATTATTTAATTAGCAAAATTCACGGTAATTCGGCGATTCACATAGGCAAAACTTTCTATTAAATTTTAGTGGTAGTAAAAATCCGTACAAGTTGGCAGCTGTGATATTGTATAAAATATAGCTATCAAATGGTCTATATTGTCTAAGATGTTAAATCTGTAAAAACAACAACAACAACAACAAAAATGTAAAGACATTTGATTTCAAAGATCATCTCTTTCACAACACAAATTTATTAGATCCATATGCTGTTATAAATTCCGTCGAAAATCCGCATAAACGACGAATATCTATATAATGAAAATATCGATATTATATCGATATTAGTAACGTATTTAAAGGGTATTTCAATGTTTATATGTTTACATATAAACAAAAGCTTAGTGAACTAACTATACATAAAAAAATATGACACACTTAAAACAAATGGAGCTTCCATTGATTTTATCACGATAGACGAGAATTTATTACAGAAAGCAGAAGCATCCACCTACAGCTGACATTAAAATGACCCTGAAACTATTCTATAGAATAAATTAACGATGTACAGAAAAGCAGCTCAAGCACCTGAATTTGTAAAAAAGTATTGAAATTTTAATTAATTGGTCATTAAAAATTATCTATGTGCTAAATTATCCCACTTTAGAATATAGTTTTAAAATTACTCTTACACAAGTTATAAATTAATAGCCAATATATTACAATGTATATAAGTATAAATCACGTCGGAAGAAAAATTTTATGTTGGATACTAATTATGTAATGTAAGTTATGTAAATTATGAAGGGAAAGTTCATCTCATTAGATAAAAGTATAATAAAATTAGTTTGGAATTAACACTTATTAAATTAAAAATTTTGTTTATGGGTTTATAAAGTGTTTTTTGTTGAAGAAACAATATATAATGATTTTTTTTATGATTGCATATGCATATTTTGTATTTGTATTATGTTACATACATCTGTGATTAAATTTTGGTAATATTATACAAAATGTCAATGGTAATAAGGTATGGGCAAAGGAACAACTTTCAGATATATTGGCGTTCACAAAAATAAACAAATAATAATGATAATAACAATAATTTGTAGCTATAAAACCAATTTCAATATTATGCTATGACCACACACAAAGACAGAAAGCAAAATGAACATTAAAAAATAATGTAACCACTAAACTAATCCTTTTTCTAGTTTTCTTGCAAAAATTATCAATATTTATTATGTAATTAATATTAACGCGGTGGGGCCCGTCGAATTTCGACGAAAGAAAATGTTTAAAAAAGAACTGTTACATTGAAATAGAAATTAAAGCCTTTGCGCAGGAATATTAAAAAGCAGAAAACCAACGTTTAAAAATGCACAAATAATACGTGAAAAGCAGCAAACAACTGTTTCGAATATAGTAGCGAGATTCTTCTTCAGTGCAAGATAGAGCAAGACACAGCGTGCTAGAAAAAGCAAGGCTGAGCAAAAGCTGGCTCAGCCTTGCATTTTCTAGCACACTGTGTTTTGCTCTATCTTGCACTGAAGAAGAATCTCGCTAGTAGATTCGAAACAGCTGTTTGCATCTTTTCGCGCATTATTTGTAAATTTTTAAACGTTGGTTTTCTGCTTTTTAACTGTTACATTGATTCATAAATAACCTACAAAATTAATTGCCATAAAAAATCCATCTAACATTGGTTAATCCGGCTCTTAAAACAAATATTACTTTAATCTAATTTTTTCAAAATACTATTTTTTTAAACTTCAACTGCTCCAAATTATTAAAAAATTAAACTTCATTCGTGTACGTAATTAGTAAAATATATTCAAGGAAAGTAAATATGATGAAATTGTCAACTGAGGCTCTTATGTTACGAATTGCGGAACGAAAAATCAGCAAAAATTATTTCACTTTGATACAATGATAGAATTTTTTTTCCTGCATGAAATCTAATCCTTTCATCCTTTTCATCACTTCAAAATTTATATACCTCTCATATTCTTATTCATCATTTTAAAAATATTTTTACGTGCAGTAGGTTATAAACTAAATATTTTTCCAAAATGAGGTCACGTTTGTCAGCTACAACTTTGCATATGAACATTCGCATTCTTGACTTGAGGTTCTAATCTAAGTACCGGCGAGTAAAAATTCCAGAAATTTATGCCTTTTTAGAAGCCATTGTGGTAAAATATTTAGTTTTATCAAAGAAAAGGTCAGTTTTCTTTTAAATATGACGTCATTTTTCTCACAATTCAATGAAGCATTTCGTCTAGCGTTTCATTAGTATCAGCGCAACGAAACAATATTGAAAAGCAACAGTTTTATGAGGTAAATGCATGTTTTTTAAAGCATGACGTCATTTTCTATTCATATTGTTGAAAGTTATTTTTAACTGTAATGAAAAAAATGTCATCAATAAGGATTTAATCAATAAAAAAAAACAAATTCCGTTTTCTCCTTTCTTTGCAACAATGGAAGCAATCCGATTGCCAACATTTTATAGAACTTTCTCAAAAAACTTTTAAAATTAAAAATGAAATATAAAAATGGAGATAAATTAAAAAAATAGTTAGCATGGGCACATCTACAAATGAATAGCTTTCATTAAAAAAAAAATAAATAATTATCAAAACTGGTTTAGTAGAAAGCTCAGGGCTGATGACTAAAAAAATAGCCTTGTCTTTTAAATACAGTAGTACCCCGACTTACGTCACCCCGCAGTTACGTCGCCTGACCTCGAAAAAAAAAATCTTTAAGACGCACTTTGAACTTTTTTGAAAACTTTTTTGATTCTATGAAGGAAAACTTTCCCGCGACAGTCAAGTGATAGTGACAAAAAAATAAAAAAAAAAGTCACTAAAAAAAGCTTAGAAAACTCACTCTGCTGTTACAAAGAGCTTTTAAAAGTAAACAAGTAAGAAAAAATCATGCATCAAGCATAGATTATGAAACACTTTCCAACACATTCAGAATAATGTAACAAAACTGCACAGTTTAAAAAATTAAAATATTACGTCTAATTCAACCCTATGGAAACGCATAATACATTTCAGAACCCAATTTCAGCTGTTCCCATCCACAATCGGAAAATTATGCGAATTTCAGCCCTGTATAGGATTTATAGATTTGAATCTATTAGCTACATGTAAACCAAAATTTAGTTCACTTAAGAGCTACATATACTTCAGTTGAAAATTTACCTTCAGCAATTTCCTCCAATAAGGAGAACGGTACGTGAATACTTTTGTGCAGCCCTGTATTTGAGGTATAGAATTTATATATAATGGGTAAGATGCAAAAAATTAATTAAATTTAAAAGCGCATACCGAATTTTAAACCGTGCACTCCAGCAATTATTACTCATCAAACATAGTACTGTACTGTAACCGATTTCTTTTGCGTGTCCCTGTAAATGAATTAAAAATGCTATGAATGTCCTGTTCTAACGTGATCGTAGTGAAATTCAGTGATTTATATCAGTTTCAACACATTTGAAATAGCATAATGTCATTAAAATACTCTGCAAACGATTTTTCCCCATATACCATAATGTAATGGAGTAGTTTTGAGTGCCCCTGTAAATGAACAACTAATCCTACATACTTCATATACAATACCAAACATGCTTTGGTGACCCTAAATAACCTTTATCAATTTCATGAAAATCCGAGTATATTTACGGGAGTTATTCTCCATATACCATAATGTAATGGAATACTTTTGAGTGCCCCTGTAAATGAACGATTAATCCTACATACTTCATATACAATACCAAACATGCTTTGGTGACCCTAAATAATCTTTATCAATTTCATGAAAATCTGAGTATATTTACGGGAGTTATTTTCCATATACCATAATGTAATGGAATACTTTTGAGTGCCCCTGTAAATGAACGATTAATCCTACATACTTCATATACAATACCAAACATGCTTTGGTGACCCTAAATAACCTTTATCAATTTCATGAAAATCCGAGTATATTTACGGGAGTTATTCCCCATATAACATAATGTAATGGAATAATTTTGAGTGCCCCTGTAAATGAACGATTAATCCTGCATACTTCATATACAATACCAAACATGCTTTGGTGACGCTAAATAATCTTTATCAATTTCATGAAAATCCGAGTATATTTTCGGGAGTTAGAGCGTCGACAGACGGACAGACGGACTGACGGCCAGACGGACTGACAAACCGAATGCATAAACACTTTTCAACTTTGTTGGAAAGTGTTAAAAAGAGAAATTTGTCGGTTCAAACTTCATTGCAAAATTTTTTCGCATCCTCAAAGACTCGAGCGGGAAAGCTAGAAGAACAATAAATAGTAATAAAAACATGTATAACAATCACTTATAAACATATTAAGTAAAATAATGAATGATTTTGAAAATGCCGCCGTTGGTGCGACGAAACGATCGTCAATCTTAATAAAGATATTTTATCACTTTTTATAGCATTATTTTACTTAATAAATTGTAAGTTAACAATTTATTGATTTATTCCAAATTCTTGTATTGCAAATGCATTTGTGTCTAGTTAAATGTATGTAACATAGTGCCTAAATACAATAGAATATGTTCATTAAATTTTGGAGAATTTTTATTACTTATCCTTTTTTGCTTATTTAAATATATCTCGAATTACGTCGCTTAGTCTTGGAACGAATTGCTGACGTAAGTCAAGGTATTACTGTATATAGATCAGGGTCGGACTGGGCCAGGGAAAAGGGCGCAGACCTTGGATTTTCAGAGGGCGCAAAACATTTAACGAACTCACGTCAATTTTACTTGTTTGTGTTGTATCTGGCTTGACAAGGTTTAAGACATTCGAAAAGCACCAAGTATGCAAATGTCTTAATATTACTAATAAACTCTGAGTCTAGATTGATATCAAGGCTAGGGTTTTCTTATTTTCTCAATACATACCTCATACGACTTCGCCACATTCCCCGTGCATGATTAAAGTTCAATCAAATCTTCATAATGCTACGCAATTTTCTAAAACGAATCGTGTATAGCTAAAAGTTCCAGGAAGTTGAACATAGATTAGCTTGTAGTATCTATCAAGACTAGGGCTTTCTTATTTTATTATTTTGTCAATAGATACCTTAACCCCTTAACCTTCGATTTACGTCTAACAGCTCCACGGTTTGGCAAATCCATAGATACCACTAAAATTTAATAGAGATTTTCGTTTTGTTTAATCATGGAATTTCGACGATTAAATTAAACTTTATTTACTGTGAAATTTTAGTGGTAAGAGGAATTTACATTTGGCTCGATCATCGTACGCGGGCTATGCCCGTCATTGTAAGTTAAGGGATTAATAGAGTCATGGGAAAAAAAGGTGATCACCCCCTATTAATTATTCTGCGAATGACCGTATAAGAAAGACATATGTACCAATAGATTGGGAATAATATCTACTATTAAATGCTATTGATAAATTTTGCTTTCGGGATTGTCTACATATTAAAAAATGCACGAACATCGACTTTTCAAATGACTCTTTTTTTAACACCCTATTTGAATTCCTTGAGAGCCAAGAAAGACATACAGTTTATAAAGTTATCTTGTATCTTCGTACAGCTGTAAGTGTTAGGCGTTTATCCATAAATTTCGGAAAATAAATTAGGATCTTAAAAGAAAAAGTAACAAAATACTGAAAACTCTTAGTTAGTCACCAGTAAAATTATACAGTCCTATAAAAGTATTTTCGGTAAGTGTTTTTTCTGTGGCTCTTTTCATAAAGGAAGACGGTCTCCTTAAATTATGGAAAGGCACAATTTCTCTATGGTATCTCAAAAACTAATAATTCAAATGAGTCCTAAACTTACGGATTGATGTTTTTAAGGATTGCGGTTTGTTGCATGCGAAAATTAATGTAATTCATAATTTTTTAATATGAATTTATTATTAGTTTCATAATTTAAAAAAAAATGTTTTTGACAAGAGAAAAAAGTCTGTGATATGTTTGGGTCTATTCAATGTTTCTCTTTAACAAATTAATAAAAGAAACAATCAGATTTCTTTTATGATGATGCAAATTAATGTTTCTCACATGGGTTAAGTTTAGCATCCTCAAATTTAAACTCTTCTAAATCTATCAAGATTTAATATAACGTATTTAAACAATGCTTTTTACCTGGCTGCAAGGAAATCATATAAGGTGTCAAAAAGGTGTTATTGTTTGAAAATTCAAAGTTGGTACAATTTTTAATATGTAGATGACTTCGGAAACATAATTTATACATAACAATAATTAGTAGGCATTTTTATCCAGTCGATTGGTTCCTATAAATTTTTTATGGTTATTTTTAGCGGGATTAGTAAGAGGTATAACCACTTTTATTGCATTTATCACCATAGATGCATTGAAAATCGGTATAAAAAATAAGATTTTTTTTGTTTCAGGCCCCAAATAGAGTTCCTGCGGTGCTGCTAAGCTCTTCAACTTTTTTTTTTAAGTATATTTCTTTAAAGTAGTAAGAATTAGTTATCAGTCAGTTAAAAATGACATAATTCAATTTCTCTTACAATCTGACAGCAATTACTTTTGCGAGTTAGGTATTTTGTAGGAAGAGGCATTGTATCCTTAAAAAATGGCTTTATTTGTGTATCATAAAATAATGAATTGACATTTCACTATTAGAAGTTTTCTACAGAAAAAGCACACAAAAAAAAAATGCTTTCTTAATCTAAAATCACTAAAATAATTGAGTAAATTTACACTTTTTATACCATGATTTGCAAAATTCTTATCATAATTAGAGATCAAGGGAAATATTTAAGTTTCTATAATTTAGAGAAATGCCCCAAATTGTATTAATGAGAGTTGCAGGATACCGTGGCCAGCGTTTTTTTATAAAAAAAATCTATCATAATTTAGTACTCATCGCTTTACTTAATGATAGATTTTTTTCGTGGTTAAATTAAACAATTTTTTTTTATTTAAAACAGACACTAGAATTTTTAATAGGTATTTAACAACAGAAAGTTTGTTATTAAATAAGGTGAAGATTACCAAACGAAAATTATGGTATAGATTTTGTGAATGAAAAAACGCTGGCCGCGGGATTCGACAGCTTGCAAGATTGTAATACAGAAGTGTAATCGAGTTTGTATTCTTCGAAAAGACAACCAATCAAGATTTTCCAATCAACAGCAAAATCCCCACAAAAAGTTTTTTGCCTTCTGGCATCTTCACTCTTTCTTTTCTCAAGTTTTAAAAAAGCACGGGTTCAATTCTAGGTGTATTCAGAGATGGTTTTAAAGGGGTGGGGGAGGGTCAAGCTACTAAAAACTAAAAAACTGAAAATATGCAAAATATTTCGTTAAAATTCAAAAAATATCATTCAAAGAAGCGATGGGAAAAAATCTAACCGAGGGCGCCGTGGCTACTAAAGTTTTCCCTGTGCATGTTTTATCTCACAATCGCATGCAAAGACGCCCACTTTGGTTTCCGATCCTAAAATTCTTTCGATGAATCTTTAATTTCTATGTGGTTACAAAAAATACCTCTCTTATGCTACCTGTCTTTTAATTGATGATTATTCCCTAAACGGATTTTCAAAATTTAGTACGCTAGTCAGAATGTATGTGTACAACTAGGGAAAAAATAGTGGAGCGGCTTAGTCACTTAGGGGCGCGAAGTTTTCCCTGAACGAGGGCGCACCGGCCATCGGGCCGATGGGCCGGCAGGCCAGTCCGAGCCTGATATAGATTATTGATTTCAATGAGCGCTTTTGTATTTACAATGTCTATTGATTAGGAGTTAATTCAGTATAATTATTTTTGAGAAATTTTATTACTTATCTTTTTTTGCTTATTTAAATGTACCTCGAATTACGTCGCTTAGTCTTGGAACGAATTGCTGACGTAAGTCGAGGTATTACTGTATATAGATTATTGATTTCAATGAGCGCTTTTGTATTTACAATGTCTATTGATTAGGAGTTAATTCAGTATAATTATTTTTGAGAAATTTTATTACTTATCCTTTTTTGCTTATTTAAATGTACCTCGAATTACGTCGCTTAGTCTTGGAACGAATTGCTGACGTAAGTCGAGGTATTACTGTATATAGATTATTGATTTCAATGAGCGCTTTTGTATTTACAATGTCTATTAATTAGGAGTTAATTCAGTATAATTATTTTTGAGAAATTTTATTACTTATCCTTTTTTGCTTATTTAAATGTACCTCGGATTACGTCGCTTAGTCTTGGAACGAATTGCTGACGTAAGTCGAGGTATTACTGTAGATAGATTATTGATTTCAATGAGCGTTTTTGTATTTACAATGTATATTGATTAGGAGTTAATTCAGTATAATTACTTTTAAGAAATTTTATTCAATAGAAAGTTGAAATTTTAGTGCACAATTCACTTTGATTTATAATTAACATATATAAGATACTTATATATGTTAATTTTGGAAATTTTATTACTTATCCTTTTTTGCTTATTTAAATGTACCTCGAATTACGTCGCTTAGTCTTGAAACGAATTGCTGACATAAGTCGAGGTATTACTGTATATAGATTATTGATTTCAATGAGCGCTTTTGTATTTAGAATGTCTACTGATTAGGAGTTAATTCAGTATAATTATTTTTGAGAAATTATGTGTATTCATGTTATTTCAGGACAATTATATAAGCAGTTAAAATTTCAAATTAAAAGCTTGAACGAATTACTAATTATGACAAAAAAGTATTACTATGTTATTCTTTTATTTGTAATACCTTCTACTTTTATTTTATTTTTTTTTCCTCTTTCAAAACATCTTTTTTAAAGACATATGAATTACGCGGATAGTCGTAAGGTATTTATTTATTTACTTGCATACTGATTAGATTTCAAAGTCTAGTTTTATTCAAGTACATAAAAAAAGTATTAAGAAGTATGCGTAGTTTAAAATATATCTCACTTGGTTGTTATGTTTTTTCCCCATAAAAGATGAAGATTCTGGACTCGCTTCCTGTCTTTGCGGATATAGCACGAATGCATCGCCTGATAAATAGTGCACTAATTTTATAGCTCTCCTTATCGGACGTTTTTTTTTTTTTTTTAATAAGTACTACAAGTAGTTAAGTAAAATATGCGTTTTTAAATCTAGATAAAACTTTATTTTTATTCCGCTTGATGCAAATAACGTGTAAAATTTATCCAAATTATTTCATTTTAAGATGCGAAAAAGTCATGAAATGTCAGGTTATATCAGTGCTCATTTTAAATGTAATTTTGGTTCTAAGAAACCCTCTGATTCTTTCTTCCCTTTTTTTAACTATTGCATTAAGAAATTCTCAGAAATAGTCTCTGCATTTGTGAATACTCTAGCATAAAGTGAAAAGCCTAGTGACAATATTTTAGTAACTTTAGAAAGTATCTTGTATGAAATCAACTGAAAAGAAAAAAGTATCCCTTTCGAAGATATTTTTTGTACTTTCCAAACTGATAAGAAATAATTAAATAATATAGTTTTAATTAATGATTTATTTTTTTTTTACTTTATTTTACTTTATTTATTTATTTTTGAAGAATTGATGATTTTGTGAATGAATATATATATATATATATATATATATTTTTATGTTTTCATGTTATTTTTATTTTAGCTGCTCAAATTATTAATTTTGATTTTAGTTATAGTAAAATGTCCCTAATTAATCAATAATTCATTATATATATTTTACTTTGACTAGTGATTTACAACTAATATGGCATAATAGTTTTCAATCAAATAGTGTGTAGTATTTGTTTTTTGAAAAGTTTTCCTGACTAGAAAGGTATATAAATTTAAAAGCGGAGCATTCTAAATTATAGAATTCACTTTGCGACTAAGTTTGCCGCAAAAAAGTTTCATTTATTGTAAGTTTATTTCAGTGTTTAAAATATTCTTATTAAGGATATGCGGGAAAAATATGAAGAACAAATAAATTTAATGGTTTTCGAGAAAAGTTATTGTTGTGGTAGGGAAAGAAAAAAAGGAAGGGAGGTATTTTCAATAGAAATGCTTCAACAACTTAAAATATAAGTAAACTGTATAAAAATCCTACTGAATAAATTTTGAAAATTTAAGGCATATTTTGCATGAATTTTGATAAACATTTATGTTCACCTGCACTTGAGACAACTTCTCAGGATTAGCTGAGAAATTTCCTCATAAAATTTAAATATTGAAGAAGAGAAAGAGCTAAGAGACATAAGAAAAGTGCAGATTTACAATAAAAACAATCATCTTAAATATAAAACTCTTGTTTATATCTCGATGGTGAAGTTCCAAATATTACAAAAGGAAATGGAAATAGATATTTGTTTAATTCTCAATATCAAATTTGAGTGATTTTTTTTTTCATCGAGTAATAATTATTAAAACAAAATTCTATCACGGCGAGAAATTTCGTCATAAGATTTAAGAGCATGCCAGTCCAACGTTTGATTTGGTGGAGAGGGCATTTTTAAAAAGTTCAGATATCTCATTTAATGTTAAATTATCGAATAAATAAATAAATATAAATATTTATTAAAAAATTTGATTTCTTTTTAAATTACAGGATAGAATTTTTTTGCTTTAATTTTTTATCTTAGTAGTGTGTTTTGTTTACATAAATTGTAAGTGGCACATTTCCTTTATTTTATGCTTTTTTTAACCATCATCATCATCGCCTTTTTTAATCATCTCTAGCAATCTTTTTCCAGGAAAGTGCTATGGTACTTTCGAGGATACGATAACAACTACTGTTTGCACACAAAAAAAAAAAAAAAAAAAAAAAACGGTGGCTAAAACAGTAACTTTTAAAATTCCAGAATTGCATGAAGGAAATTATAGAACTTTCAGATCTTCTTTCCAGCTTTTTGATGACTGCATGTACATGTACAATTTGTCGTATGAAGAGATTTATGAAATTATTATCCTGGAAATTAGTCTCTGTTAAAAAATATTCTGAAGATTTAATAACTCCTTCGCGAAGAGCGTTTTTTACAGAAATTTTAATCTTTTATCACCGGTTTTTCAAAACAGAAATTTTTGCCAAATTAAATCGGAAAAATGTTCTGATTAAATTAGGCAAAATTTACAATAAAAAAAAAAAACTGGTGGGAATAATCAAGGACTCTGAGCATCTTATGCATCACGTATTACGCGATGCTCGTGCCGAAGGGGATAAGCCATTATTTTACTTTTTAAAAAATTGCAAAGCATTTTATTGTTACAGTTGACTACACTCAGTTTATATGCTTTTTTGTTTATTTAACTAAAGAACTGAAATTCCCTTTAATTTTTGAAAAAGTATAAAACTAGTAAAACATATACGAGTTAAACATATTTATAGACGAATCACGAATTCTTGTATATTGCTCTATTTAACAACTTAAAAAAAAATATTTTAACAGAATTCTAAAATAGAAAACACGCTTTATTATACATGAAAGGTGTGATCATATTTGTCCCGATCGAAGCAGTTTTACGTGGGTTTGAGCGCAGGCGGACAAACAAAGATTGATGAATCTAAATTATGTATGCTAAATTTGAAAATGTTGGAAACATTTAGAATTTTAACGATGTGACTATAATCCTACGATAAATCACGGTATTTGCCACTTTTTATAAATGACGTCATTTCATACAGATTTTAAATTACTATAGAAACAATATTCGTAAATCAAACATGCATAAAAAATCTCATTCAGTATTAACCCATTTATGTCTAGCGTCTTATGTTTAGGACGTTTCGAATTTTAATAAATTTTAATTACTTTTTTCCTGTAACATGAAAACTGAATGGCATAATTATCTAAACCGTCTGTTACCGAAAGATGACAGCACAAGATGGATATTTATTTGCTTAAATGAAGACTCTTTTTCATTCATTGATTTTTTATTATTCAAGTTGGCGAAATGTAAAAAGTAAGTTTATTTGTATTTTTTCTGTCAACGATCCAAATAAATATAAATGTAAAAATTAAGAATAAAAATAAATAAATAAATAAATAAAAATAAACATGATTTCGTTAAAATTCACAAACATGTAGAAAAAATACATATTTTTTAAAATGCATTAAAAAGTACAAATGGGAATTTTGTCAAATTAGCCAGCTATCACGAAGCTGGCTTCATATATGGCAACTTACTTTTATCGCCAAATTTGACGATATTTCGCCTAGTTGGCCAAATATTGGCACTATTGTGTTAACCCTGCCACTAGTACTTTTCAACAAATACTGCTGATACTGATTCCTCCATAGGAAATCAAACGTTTCCCCTCTTAAGAATAAAATTCTTAAAAAAAAAAAAAAAAAAAAAAAAAAAAAACAATGTCTAATTCATGCATTGCTCTCAGCAATACATGTATATTCCAAATTTCAAAGCTCTATGTCTATCTCAACAGGAAGTGGGTAAAAATGAGTAACAAGATTTTACTGCCACATATAAAGAAACAGAATTGTAAGTTAAAAGAAAGCATTTAAAATAATCTTAGCTTGTACGCTTCTTTGAAATATATATATATTTTAAATTGCCAAATTATGTGTTACAGCCCATTTTTTATGCATGTTTGTAACGTCCTAAATATAGGGCGCTAGACACAAATGGGTACAGTTTTTATTAGCCATTTAGAGGAGAGTGTTTTATGTAAAAGCTCTCCAGATGCTTAATGATTATGAAATAAATGGTTTTTAACCCTCAAATACGATTATTGTTAGTTTATTAAATTAGTTTATTATTCTCCCCACCTCTCATCATCTTGCATCTCACCAGATGCAAGATGATTATGAAATAAACTGTTTTTAACCCTCAAATACGATTATTCTTAGTTTTAGAACGTTTACAATTTATCAAATAAATATACAGTACAGCCCCGATTATCCGCGAAATTGGGTGGCAAGGGCACCGCGGATAACAAAAATCGCGGATAATCCGAAAAAGACTTAAAATGCAGTGCAAGCACAAAAAAAAGACAGTTCAACATAAAAACTATGTTTTAGTGTACAAAAAACATAATAAAACGTTTAAAATACATACATATGCACAGTACAGCAAAAACATTTTCTTTTCGTCTGAATCACTAAAATAAAGAACAGTAAACAAGAAACAAAGCCATGCATACTGTACAAAAAATGTTGAGTTACACCTTTTTAAAAAATCAGTCAGTGGTTTTTGCTTCTTGCTTTGGACACATCTTTTCTATCTCAAAAATGAAGCTATTCTTGATATGCTCCTCTGTAATTTAGCGTAACAGTCTTATTCGATTGTTAAATATATTAATTGCTGTGTTTACGTTTTGTTAATAAAATCAAGAAAAGATGATATTTTAAACATAGCAACGAACCTAGAAATATTCTTCTATTACTTTCGAATACATGAATTTTTCATTTTATATTTATTAGTAGGGCTTATTGTATTTTCTTTGCTGTTGGCTTGAATTAAAAAAAAAAAAAAAAAAAAAAAAAAAAAAAAAAAAAATCTCTTCGCGGATAATCGGGGCTTTACTGTATATATATAAAAAATAGCATATTTTTTTTCCTGTTCATTTTGCAACTTTTTAAACTAATTTTACCAGCGAATTTGAGAAAATAAAAAATCAAGCGTGAATGGGTTTTAATTAGAAAATCCACACTTCCGACGAATTTTTTATTCCAATTAATGCAATAGCAATATTCTTCACAGATCTCATTCATTGTTGCATTAAAAATGAATTATACTCGAGAGACATTATTTCAAAGAATAATTTTTACACTTAAATGCAAAACAATTCAACATACAAATAACTGACAGCAAATATATATATTTATAAATATACGGCAAGAAAACTCACCTATAATTATGCAAAAATTTAATTAAAAGTGTTCGCATATAAAAGCAGAACATTTTTTTAGTAGTTCAGAAGAATTAAAAAAAAAAGCGCTTAAATACGTAATACTAAAAATAAAAAAATGAATAAATAAAGGCTTAAATAATGATATACTGGCAGTAATAATATTATAAATAGGCAACTTCCTTGAAAGTCTTTGGAATTAAAGTACTTCAAAATAAGTTTATCTTTTATTATTTTTGACATTGCAGACAAGCCTCTACGCCAGTGTTTCCCAACCTTTTTTTGGTCGCGCCCCACCTAACCATCTTTAAAATCGTGATGTCCCCCCTCCCCCCTCCCTGTAACACATACTTTTCATTACATAAAAATTGAACTGTTATTCACAAGGAAGAAGCCTTAAAGAGATAATTAAATATGATAATTTTTTTTTCACATTCAAAAGGATAAAGTCTAAAATTTTTGTTATAAATATGATTTTCACATAACTCTTTGAATTTCAATGAGGCCATACATCTTCACATTAACATCTAGAAAAATTTTGTTGGTCTTTGGCGACTTACCTCGGACACAAAAGTGTGTATTAACTCGTATAGTCTGCCTTTTTATCTTCACAAAATTTCGTGGAGACTCTCACATTTTGCATTAAATTTGATAAAACTGAAACATTTTATAATTGATTTGTGTACTTCATCAAGAGCAGGCGAAGTTTTTTAAACACCGAGACTGTATGAATAACATAATTCACAAGTAGCATTCCCAGATTTGTTACTTTATCCATTTTAAGTAGCCATTTTTCTTTCCCCTCATTACATACTTATCTGGTAGAGGGCTTAATTTTCCTCATTATCATTAGTTTGCTACCCTGTGTTATCCTATTTTAAATTTAAAATGCATATATCATGTTTTATGTTTATATATTGTGTATAGGGTTATGCAAAAGAGCCAAAAGAAGTTTACTTTTTACACGTTTCCTTGTGTGATGCTCATTGGTGCTTATTAATTACATCTAATTACTCTATCTGTCTAATTAACTCTGTTACAATTAATTAATACATCGTTAGATATTTCAAAGTTTTTAAGGTTAAATGTGTTCAACATAGTCAATTTTAAATATCTTAGTAATTTCATATGTAAAAGTTCCTTCATGTGACACATTGCACTGTGAATAGAAATACAAGTTTCAATGAATGGTATAAAACAACGCGTGTGACACTAAAATGGTACTAAACCCAGAAAAATTATAAAAGTTTTTATATACGTAAGTGGTGTCTAAAGCTACAGTTTAACTTTACCCCAATGGCTCATTAAAACATAAGACATTTCAGTTTCCTAGTCTGGGTGTTAAGCTGTTATCAGCTAGGAAACCCCTCAAGCTGATTACCTGTTCAGTACCAAAAGTGATTTTCGTAGAATTATTCCGGCAAACGGTGTGTTTTAAAATTTTACTTTTGAGCATTTGGAAATATAATTTTTATTCAGGTATTTTAAAATTTGGATGTATTATTTCTATTTCAAATCTATAACATCACTTTTATTAAAATGTGACATAGAGAATGGGTTAATAAAAATTCTGAAATTGCCCCCCTCAAAAGCAAAATTGTGTTGGAAAACGTCACAGTGTAAGTAATTTTATGTCCAACATCACCTCGCTTGTGAAATGACAATTTCCTCGTGAAATATGCAACGCGTTTTTTTTTAGTTGTGAAATATGTTCCAAGATGGCGACACTTCCCTGAGTTATCGTGGCGTAAGATCACAAACTCGCGAAGGATTGTGTAAAAGACTTTTGTTTCGAAAAGGCGATAACAGATCGCAGCACTACAGAACTTTTCTGATAGACTCATTTTAAATAGAACCTTTTTTGCTTGTTAAGCAGTCTGTATTGTTTCAAGTTTTTTTACTCTGTTTTAACTCTTGTGGGCCCCCTTTTACTTCTTCACTTGAAGGCCCGATTTTGTGAGGCCAAGACGCACGGTTTTTCGTGCGTTAACTCTTTGTTCAATGGAAGACTTACATCTCCTACTGGATTTCCAACATCATTACTTTTATAGTATCCATATTTAACCCTTTTATTTTATTCTTTTTTAGTGTGTGTGTGTGTGCATCCATGTAACCCAGAATTCGTCGTGCATTAAATAGTTTTTCTCTACAAGTGCACCTGCATTATTCAAAGAAGATATTTTTCACGATTTACAATATCTACTCATTAAATAAAAATTTATAGGTTGTTTTCACATGAAGGAAACCAGCGTATGTCTGCTTTACCAGAAAGGTAAGAAAATAAATTTCTATCTTTCATTATTAATGAAAAAACTTTTGGTATAACAATTTTATATTTATACTGGGTCCTTAGCTTCACGCTAATCGCGAACTCACCCTTTCTAGATATTTTAATAGATTATGAAGGCTGAGTTGAAAGGGAAAGTAAATAAATAAAAAAAAAACCCAGTAATAAAAATTTGTTTATCTGATTGTGATAAAATGATGAACAAGATGCACATATGAGATATGAAATATTGAAATATATACATGAAAATAAAAATAAATGTGCATGAATAAATAACGATATATATAATATCGCAAAAAGAGTATTATTGTGAACGAATATTGATTGATTATTGTGAATAACTGATCATTTTATTTATATTTATAACATATTCTAAGAAATTATTTTAAGAAAGTCACAAACTTCTTATAGTAAATATATTTGTTATCAAAGAATTTATAAAACTTGAATAACACGCTATGTCTGCCACAAAAGAAATTACGGCAGTAGAGAAACTAAATGATAATAATTACAATCATTGGTGTTTCAAATTAGAAAATCTGTTAATTAAAGACGATTTATTCAAATATATAACAGAATCTCCACCTGCCACACCCGATGATACATATACTAAAAACGCGGCTAAGGCGAAAGCCATAATTTGTTTGTGCATTGAAAATACACAAATCGTGCACATCAGACATTTGACATCTCCCAAAGAAATTTGGGAAAGATTAAAAAGTGTTCACCAAAGGGCGAATTTATCATCCAAATTATTCCTTTTGAGGAAACTATATTCGCAAAGGCTCAATGAGGGCGGAGACTTAAATCTACATATCAACAATATTTTAACTATCCGCGACAAACTCGCTGCCATTGGAGAGCTCATAAATGATTCGCACATCGTGGCTCTTATGCTTTGCAGCTTGCCTCAGTCATATGCTCCTCTTATAACGAGCATGGAGGCTAGAGACGAAAAGGATCTAGACCTCGAGTTTGTAAAAAACAAACTCATCGACGAGTACTCTCATCGAATCGAATACAAAAACACCAGCACACGACCAAGGGACACAGCATATAAAATTATAAATAAAGGAAACAAAAAATATTGCAGCTTCTGTCAACGAGATGGGCACGCTCGTTCAGAATGTTACAAATTGAAAAACAAACAGAAAAACAATTACCAAAGAAGTGAAAATTATAACAGTAATAAATTTAACAACCATGCCAACTTTAAAGCCAATTCGGTAAACACCAAAAATCAACACAATGGTAGTAAAACCGACTCCTCGAATTTTTGTTTCAACAGCAAGCCAAATATAGAGGATGAGGTCAACCAATCGATCATTCCTCTCTTCCCAGTGGAAAACAATTTTGAAATTGAGTCAGTAAAAATTAACCAAACACAAACAACAGATCCAAACACATATATCATTGACTCGGGTTGTACCAGGCACGTTGCATCAGCAAAAACAAATTTTGCTACATTCACAGCCGGGAATTTTGGGAATATAACAATCGCTAATGGAAAAAGACTTAATTCGGAAGGTATGGGCGACGTAAAAATAAAAACAGACAAAAACCACTACATTACACTAAGAAACGTCTTATACTGTCCAGAACTAAAGGGCAATTTATTGTCAGTTAAGAAAGCCACTGAAAATAATATAAAGGTAATTTTCGAGAAAAATGCATGTTTATTTGTCAAAGATGATAATATAATCTTGACAGCTAAATTAAATGATAATCTCTACGTATTAAACCCTGAAGATGATTACGGCTATACTATAAGTACTCAAACTTTCTGTAACAATACAAATTGTATTTCATTGTGGACCGAAGACTCGGACACAAAAATTTTGATGATATTAAATACCTTGTTAATCATGAATTAGCCAATGGGATAACAATTAACAAATGTAAACATGACACGCGATGCACCAAGTGCATTGAAGGAAAACTTTCCGCTCTGCCCTACCCTAAAGTAGCCACAAACAGAAGCAAAGACATCGGTACCCTCGCACATTCCGATATATGTGGCCCCATGAATACTGAAACGATAGGAGGGAAAAGGTACTTTATAACATTCACGGATGATTATAGCAGGTACACAATAACATACTTAATCGCGCATAAATCGGAAGCCGTTATCAAACTGAAAGAATACATAGCGCTAACAAAAAATAAATTTGGCAAGTTGATAAAGGCAATAAGGTCCGATAACGCAAAAGAGTATATCAGTGACGAATTTGAAAACTGCCTGATAGAAAACGGGATAGAGCGTCAATTGAGTGTTCCCTATTCTAGCCCACAGAACGGTGTTTCAGAAAGAAAGAATAGAACGATAGTGGAAATGGCTAGAACCATGTTGTCGGACGCCAAGTTACCTAAGCAATTCTGGGGGGAAGCTGTCATGTCCGCCACCTACCTCATCAACCGTCTACCAACAAAGGCTAACAAAAATAACATGACACCCTATGAACTTTGGCATAAAAGAAAACCCGATCTCTCGAACATCAAAACATTCGGATGTAAGGCATTTGCCTATGTCGACAAACCTAAAAGAAATAAATTAGATGAGAAAGCCATCGAGGGAATAATGTTGGGATATGATTTCAGAAGCAAGGGCTATAGGATATATACGGGTGAAAATAAAATTATAATATCTAGAACCGTAAAATTCTTCGAAGAAGGTATAAAAGATGAGGAAATTATACCCGCCAAAGAAAATCAAAACATCGAACAAACTCCCGCAGATAATATTGAAATTGATCTAGAAGAGCGCGACGATGATCAGAATAACACCCCGACCGACACATCCCTTGAGCCGAGAAGATCGCAGAGACAAAATCGTGGTGTACCACCTAACCGTTATGGAATAAGCGCAAACCTGTGTCAAATTCAGGAGCCAAAGTCATGGACAGACCTACAAAATATCAATGACGCAGAAACTAAAGATAAATGGCTAAAAGCCACTAGTGAGGAAATAGATTCTCTGAAGCAAAATAATACTTGGAGATTAATAAAACCTATCCCGGGAAAACGCGTCATAGGTTGTAGGTGGACGTTTAAGGCAAAAAGGGGAGCCAACGGGTCTATAGAGCGATATAAAGCCAGATTGGTCGCTAAGGGATATGCTCAAAAATATGGAAGTGATTTCGACGAGACCTACGCACCCGTTGTAGCGCATACCACCCTACGAGCATTCTTAAACGCAGCGGTGTACAAAGATCTTAAAATAACTCACCTAGATGTCAAAACTGCTTTCTTACATGGCGATTTAGAAGAGGAGGTTTATATGCATCAGCCAGAGGGATACATAACAAAAGGGGAAGAAGATAAAGTGTGTAGTTTAAACAAAGCGATTTACGGCCTTAAGCAGGCAGCTAGGGCGTGGAACCAAAAAATAAGTAAATCTCTAAAAGAACTAAATTTCGTTGAATGCGTGTCAGACAAATGTCTGTACAAAAGAGTCCAAGATGGAAAAATCGCATACATAATAGTGTATGTTGATGACATCTTAGTCGCAGGAGACAAAACAGACACACACGAAATATACACTGAATTATCAAAGCAATACGAAATCAAAAATTTGGGTCAAGTAACACAATATTTAGGCATAAACATAAAGGAAAAAGCAAACGGTAATCTAGAATTAGACCAGGAACACAAAATAATACAAATCGCAGAAAAATTCAATTTGTTAAATGGTAAGCCTACGTATACACCCATGAATACTAACTACTTTAATCTAGATCCAAACGGGAAACTAATGGGAGATAACGTAAAATTTAGACAAGCTATAGGAGGGCTTCTATACATTGCAACTTTAACTAGACCCGACATAGCATCAGTCGTTAACATCCTGGGAAGAAGGAATGAATCCCCAAGGGAAGTCGATTGGCAAGCTATCGAGAAATTAATTAGATATCTGCTTACTACCAAAGATCTTAAATTCGTCATAGATAAAACAAAACCTCCAATCCTAACGGCATATAGCGATGCCGATTGGGGGAACGACAGAATAGACAGGAAATCAACCACTGGAAACTTGTTTAAATTAGGAAATAATATATTGGCATGGTCATCGAGAAAGCAGAGTTGCACAGCACTCTCGTCCACGGAGGCTGAATATATCGCTGCCTCTAATGCAGGTCAAGAGATTTCGTGGTTGTTAGACCTGTTAAATGACCTCGAACTGTGTCAACAACTACCCGTAACATTGTACGAAGATAACTTATCAGCCATAAGATTGACCGAAAACGAAAAGGCACAGACAAGAACTAAACACGTGGAAGTTAAGTATCACCACATCAGACATCTATGCCAGAATGGTATAATCAAAATAACTTATTGCCCATCGAAGTTAATGCTGGCAGACGTGCTCACCAAGCCGTTGCCTAAGCCTCATTTCGAGTGTTTGAGAAACAAGTTAAACATTCTACGCTCGTCGGTTTGACATAAAAAGCGGGGGTGTTGGAAAACGTCACAGTGTAAGTAATTTTATGTCCAACATCACCTCGCTTGTGAAATGACAATTTCCTCGTGAAATATGCAACGCGTTTTTTTTAGTTGTGAAATATGTTCCAAGATGGCGACACTTCCCTGAGTTATCGTGGCGTAAGATCACAAACTCGCGAAGGATTGTGTAAAAGACTTTTGTTTCGAAAAGGCGATAACAGATCGCAGCACTACAGAACTTTTCTGATAGACTCATTTTAAATAGAACCTTTTTTGCTTGTTAAGCAGTCTGTATTGTTTCAAGTTTTTTTACTCTGTTTTAACTCTTGTGGGCCCCCTTTTACTTCTTCACTTGAAGGCCCGATTTTGTGAGGCCAAGACGCACGGTTTTTCGTGCGTTAACTCTTTGTTCAATGGAAGACTTACATCTCCTACTGGATTTCCAACATCATTACTTTTATAGTATCCATATTTAACCCTTTTATTTTATTCTTTTTTAGTGTGTGTGTGTGTGCATCCATGTAACCCAGAATTCGTCGTGCATTAAATAGTTTTTCTCTACAAGTGCACCTGCATTATTCAAAGAAGATATTTTTCACGATTTACAATATCTACTCATTAAATAAAAATTTATAGGTTGTTTTCACATGAAGGAAACCAGCGTATGTCTGCTTTACCAGAAAGGTAAGAAAATAAATTTCTATCTTTCATTATTAATGAAAAAACTTTTGGTATAACAATTTTATATTTATACTGGGTCCTTAGCTTCACGCTAATCGCGAACTCACCCTTTCTAGATATTTTAATAAATTGCCCCCCTGTGGAGAATACGCCCCACGTTGGGAAACACTGCTCTACGCAAATCATGAACTCGTTCGCTCCCAGTTTATTCACCCACTATAAGCGGATAGAGTGGATGGATAGCAGTGGCGTGGCGTCCGGTCATCGCTGGATGCGGCGATGACCAAGCAATATTTTAAAACTCTTAATAAGCTTTTAAAACTCTACGATCCAGTTTTAGCAGAACATTTGGAGTTCATGTATAAGTGAAGGTATGATTTAAAGTTTCTTTTTTGAACATTCAACCATTGAATTTTAGAGTTAATAATTTTTCACCACAAACTTAAATAATTGCGATGACCACCGAAAATTTTCACGCCACGCCACTGATGGATAGGTACTATATTCTGTATCACATTTAGCAATACGTTACTTTAATGACACTATATTAAGCATATTTGTGTATTGTTATTCTTTATCTTTATCAGAACAATAAAACTTTGAATTAAACCCATCCGTTATAAAAATTAGCTGTGAAGTTCATCGGACAGATTTTTTTGTTTTGCTTTATTACAAAGTGAATGGCGTTATAATGATTGGTTCTTGGAAAAAAAACTATTTTAGTCTTTTAGAAGAATAACAATTAACCGTTGTTTCACACATCTTTCTATTACTTCCGGTTTAATTTTGCACCTGCCTTTATGTGATCTGTATCAGAACTTCCGTCTTTAAAAGACATAAATAAAAAGAAAGATAATATGGAAATTATTTAAAAGGATATGGGAAGAAATTAAGTAAAAAATAAATATTTTTTCTATAAAGTGTATTTTTTTTATAGTAGGGACCATACCTTCAAATTTTTGGCGTTTTTTGATTCTTAACAGAGTTGGGCCGAATTTGTAACAGATAGATGACAGAAATATAGTAGCTAATGTGAGCTCAGCTGTTTAAATTATGTCTGATTCTAATATTTCGATGCAAGTGAACTTTACTTCAGGATTCATAAGTTCATTCTTTTCTCAATCATTTTTCTCGAAATCGCAGAGTGATTCTAAGGTCGTAGAATCTTGCTCTTTTATGTAAGAATTATTAAACGATAGATTTGTTTATTATTTTTCAATCGCCGGAAAAATTCCGTATCACTTTTGATAAAAGCACCCCAAGCACGGAAAGAAAGAGTTGTTGTAGTGATTGGTATGTTGAAGTTTTGGAATAGAATCTATTATGTGATTAATTTCTTTATGCTATTCGCACAAAATAATAATGATGATAATAATAATAATAATAATGCCGTATACATACGTGTGATTCCATGTGAAATTGCTGTCTTTCAACAGAAACTTTTTTATTTTGAGTAGAAATTGAACATTTTACCGGAATAAACGGAAAATTTCCTTTTAATCCTTACTCGTTGAAAGTTAAGAACAAAAATTTTTCTTCCAAGATAGACAAACGGAAATGTTCCATTTCAATTAATAAAAAACGGAAAATAACCTGTTAAATTTTCGTAATTGATATTTTGACCTATAATCAAGTCGTTGGATGCATCCAGGTGGTAAAGGAGACTGAGTATTCACTGAAACTCCCCGTGATGAATGACCCTTAAATGAACCTCATGAACCTGAATGAAATGAACCTGAACAAATATATGATTTTACATCTTTAACTCCATTTTGACTGAATTTATGTTTTTAAATGAAAAAATCGCGAAAAATATTGAATTGAAAGTATTAGTATATGCTATTTTGCGTAATTTCATTTTTGGAGATCGTACCGAAAGCGAGCGAAACCGCGACAAAATACTCAGGTTTTTACTGATTTCGTCGACATTTTCACAGATTTTATTTTGTAAAAAATATTTCTAACCGTCCAAACGTTTCAAAATTTTTGTAGGTGATGTAAATCTGATGTATTTATATTTTCCTAAAAAGATTGTGTAAAAGTAAGGACGTTTAGTTACTTTTAGCGTAGGAAAAATACCGCCTCCATGATGCGCGAAGTGACCTGCGTTCGCCGGTGTATTTGAAAACATTAAAATTCATATTTTTTAAAACCGATTGCACCATAGATTAGAAGGATGATTCATCTTTAAGAACATATTCTTAGTTGGTCGGTACCTGTAAAATTGGCCCCTTGGGGAGCCAAACCGCGACGAAACACCCAGTTTTTTTAAATGATTTAGCCGAAAATTTCGCACGTTTTATTTTATGAAAAATATTTCTATTCATCCGAACGTTTCGAAATTTTTGTCGGTGATGTAAATATGGTTTATTGAAATTCCCTAAGAAGATTGCACTAAAATTCGGACGTTTAGTTACTTTTAGCGTAGAAAAAATATCGTCTCCCTGAGGCGCGAAGTGACCTGCGTTCGCTGGTGTATTTGAAAGGGTTAAAGTTCATATTTTAAAAGCCAATTTCACTATCGATTAAAAGAATGTTTCAGCTTTAAGAGCATATTTTTGGTTTGTCGGTACCTCTAAAATTGCGTTCTGGAGAGATGTTGAAATAATGGGCATAAACGTTTTTCGGAAAAACGACCCTTTATGAAATTTTTTTTTCAAAGGGTTAACTGCAACATTTTTTTTCGAATTGATTGCGGCATTTGAGACGGAAGAGTACGATCTTTCAGAATATGTCTTCCAATTTTAATTGTACCGGGCGGTTTGGTCGATATGGACTAAAACAAAACAATACAAAAAAACAAACAGAAATAAAGTCGAAAAACGTTTTTTCGCTAGCTCCCGATGCGTGACTGGGCTTGTGCGCTGTGCAAGTGCTTTCCTTGAACGGGGATCAAATAGATGGCTTTTTGATGAGAGTAAGTTACGGTGTTTAATTAATAACTCAGCTAATTTTAGAAATTTCAAATTCTAAATCTCAGGTGCATAAGGAGATACTTTGGGCTAGCCTCACAAACATTTTCAGCCCCGTACTTCCCTTAGATTTTGCTAGCCATCGCATACAGGCACAAACACTCATACAGACACAAACACACAGACAGAGCGAAACTTTCTTTTATTAGTATAGATATTTTGAGAACCAAGGAAACTAGTATGTTGTGGCCATCACAAAACTTTCCTCTATATAAATCACGTCAATTAAATCTTTTAAATAGTACAAGAAATTACATCAATTTACCACCAATTCATATCAAAGTATATCTGAATTTGAAGTTTGATGAAAATTCATGCATTAGTTCTTAAAGCTATAGCGGAAATTCTGAAAAATGTAGCATAGAAGCGCAACCTTTTGAGCAATTTACAGCAAAACATAAACAGCACTAATTGACATCAAGGTATACCTGAATCTGAAGTTTGATGAAAATTCGTGAATTAGTTATTGAGATAGAGCTATAGTGGAAATTCTGAAAAATGCAGCATAGCAGCGGCACCTATTGAGCGATTTGCACCAAAACATAAACAGCACTAATTTGTATCAAGGTATACCTGAATCTGAAGTTCGTTGAAAATCCAAGCATCAGGTTTCAGATAGAGCTATTGCGGAAATCGCAAGAAAAACAGCATAGCAGCGCCACCTGTTGAGCGATTTACACCAAAATGTATAAAATGCCAATTCATGTCAAGGACTAACTGATCCTGAATTTTGATGAAAATTCGTGCATTAGTTCTTGAGATACAGCTATAGTGGAAATTCAGAAAAAATGCTGCATAGCAGCGTCACCTGTTGAGCGATTTGCACCAAAACATAAACAGAACTAATTCATATCAAGGTATACCTGAATCTGAAGTTTGTTGAAAATCCCAGCATTAGTTATTGAGATAGAGCTATTGCGGAAATCGTAAAAAAATACAGTATAGCAGCGCCACCTGTTGAGCTATTTACACCAAAATGTATAACACTTTAATTCATGTCAAGCACTAACTGAATCTGAAGTTAGATGAAAATCCGAGCATTAGTCACGAGATTGAGTTATTGCGGAAATCGTGAAAAATACTCCATAGAAGCGCCACCTGTTGAGCGATTTACACCAAAAACTAATCACCACCAATTTATATCGAGGACTAACTGAATATAAATTTTTATTAAATTCCGTGCTTTAGTTCTTGAGATAGAGCGTCCACAATATTTGTGTCACATACAGACTCACAGACAGACATTTTCTAAAAACATGTTTTTCGGAATCTCTGACCCCTAAAACGTGTAAATCCGTCGAAAACCGAAAGTCGAAAATTTTCACGAATCCAGTACTTTTTTCTTGTAAAGATAGAAGAAAGTTAAAAAGAGACATCCTTTAAGAAAAGTACACAGAAAAAAGCGAGTTAAAAATATTTACTTTCCGAGGAGATATTTTAAATATACGAATGCAACAAACTTCCATAGGTTAACATTAGTGAAGTGACTAGCAGCTATAAAGCTGTTCGCGAATCCAAAGGGGCAACTAATATGGCATAAGTTTTAATTAATTTTTGTTTGGAAACGCATGAAACTGGCAGGAGTTGTTATTCAGAAACTATCTAATAGAAAGAATTTTCCGGATTTTTTTTTTTTTTTTTTTTTTTTTTTTTTTTTTTTTTTTGTAAACGCAATAGATCCTTCAGAAAATACTGTCAAAGTTAGCGTTTTGAATCGAATTTCCTGATTAAAGGAGAAAAACCAGTCAGTGAAGGGAGAAGAACCTCTTGTTACTGATCAAAATCACTTATAACTCGATAGATAGTTTATTTATTAAAAAAAATGAAAAACTCTTTTCGATTCCAAATCGCAATCATGGTTAGGCCTGCCAATTTTATACCAACCTTTAAGTTTAAAAATGAGTCCGTCATCGTGTCAGAAAGTTTCGCGCTTTTGAGCAGTGAACTTGAGAACAGCCTTATGTTATGTTTTACAAGCAACTTATTCATCACTGTTGCCAGATTGGGGATTTTGAACTTGCAGTCTAATGTTTTGCAGACAAGTATTATTAAAAAATTTTTGGGGAATATCAACATTTTAAGAGAAAAACTTGGGAAATTTTTTCATTATTTCACGTTTTTAAGTAAAAGTACGGGAATATCGAGGTTCGAATCCATAGGAAGGCAAGGCGATAAAAAACGGGTGTGATAATATGCAATGCAAACACCTGTTCTGTATAAATGGGCATCATTATATGTGTTTATTAGATAGCCTTTTTTTATATTGTGCTATTTCTTATATGTCTTTCTAAAAACATAAATTAATTGGAATCTTGCCTAATATTGATTCAACTAAAACTTGATAAATAGATTTGGTTGTTACAAAAATTCGTAACGTTTAATTTTTACTTTGAGCTGCTCTGAATGAAAAAAAAGAGAGAGAGAAAAGAAAAGAAACATGAAAAAAACGGTTTCCGTTTTTTCACGATTTTTTTTTTTAAAGAATATCTCATGATAAAAATTCAACGCTACGAATTTTTGCATCAACCAAATCAATTTATCAAGTTTTAGTTGAATCAATATTAGGCAAGATACCTCATTCGCCACCGTTACTTTCATTTGTTGAAAACAAAAAGAATTGAAATATCTATTGTATACATATTAAAAACTGTTATGTGTAAGAATACGTGTATGTTATACGATGTGTGTAAGTACACGGATTTAAGTTTGTAAGATGGATGTACATAAGCATGTAAATAACTAAAGACTATCTGTAAATATGAAACATAAAGATGAACAAGAAGAAGAATAAATTATAAATAATAGCTTACTCTTATTTGTTAAATTATTATTATTACTTTTCCTATATAAAAGAAGAAAGTATTGGATTTGGGAAAGTTCTCAACTCCCGGTTTTCGACAGTTTATACATTTTAGAATGTCTTGAACACGATTTGACCGTTTTTAGAAAATGTCTGTCTGTGTGTCTGCTTGTAGGTGATACACATTTTGTGGGCGTCCTAAATTACGAACTACTGCACGGAATTTTATAAAAATTCAGATTCATTTACGCATAATAAAACTTCAGATTCATTTAGACCTTCACATAAATTGATTCTGATTCGGTTTTGGTGTATATCAAACAAAAGGTGGTGCTGCTATTTGTTGCATTTTTCCCAATTTGTAAAATAGCTATATATCTAGAAATAATGCATGGAATTTCACCAAACTTCATATTCTGTTACACTTTGACATAAATAGATGTTGATAAGGTTTTGGTGTATATCACCTATCAGGTGGCGCTGCGATGCTGCATTTTTCACGATTTCTGCTATTGCTATATCGCGAAAACTAATACATGGAATTTTATCAAACTTCATATTCTGTTAGACCTTCATAAGTAGTTGATGTTTCAATTTTGACTTTGTTCAATCAACAGCGGGCGCTTGTAGAAATATTCCTAATCTTCTCCACAGTTAATTGATGCAATTTAGTGAGCGTGATTTTTAAAATTATTATTTGCTGATCACTGTAATTCTATTTCAAATTATATGAAAACATTACACTTTATATCCATAATTGATACTGTGTGAGTATGCTGTTTAAATTTATATATTAGAATGATATAGAATAAAGTTTTCTGATGGCTACATTTGTTACTCGTACAATCGCATTTCTTGAAAATGTTTACTCTGTATAAATGTAACATTAGGATTAAATACAATAGAATGTGGGCGTTAGATTTTTATTAAACTTAGGCGAAAGTGCGTTAATAATCGACGAATCCCCTTCCCCCCCCCCCCCCCCACACACGTTTCTAAACATGCATTTAAAAAATATACTAAAATATAGTTTTTATTTTTAAATTATTATTAACTATCCAATAGAGAATTATCATGATTTTATATTTAAATTATTATTAACTACCCAACAGAAAATTATTATGATATGTATATATATATATATATATATATAGTTATATATATACAACCATTATATAACTACCATTCATCATCTATTTCCATTTAATAAAATAAAATTAATAAAATTAGCTTCAGTATATTACACTGACATTATGCAAAATAAAAATGGAAATATATATATATATATATATATATATCTTTTTTTTTTTACTCCTTGAGGGGCACCGGTATATATTATATACCACATACTATTAATGAAGTTTTACACCAGAAAAATTTTATTAAATTTTACTTTTCTAACTTTGGTGGAAAAAAGCCGTAAAATTGCTTTTACTTATTTTGAAATAGAATTTTTCAAAGATTCCGATGGGAATTCAGCAATTCACAAACGTAATTGCTTGCCCCTCAAGGGGTTAAATAAAAATTAATAAAGTGAGTATCAATACATTATACTGAAATTATATATAATAAAGCTGGATCAACTATTATTAATTTAACTAATCATTAATGATTTTTTTAAAATAAACTTATATACTAATCACCAATATATGAAGTATTAAAAATTAAAACATTATATTTGTCTAATATTATTCAAGATTTTATTGCAATAATATTTTATTGTGTAAAATGGTCTAAAATGTTAATTATAATTGGTATGTCATTTTTTGAACACTGTATTAAAAAACTAGTGTTGTGAAGGAAATTTTCACATTGTTATTAAAAAGAGATACAGTAGCCTCCCTCTTAACCGGCCTAAACGGGACCGAGGGTTAGCCGGTTAAAAGAAAAAACGGTTAAACCGGAGAAGTAAAAAAAAAAAATAAATAAGTAACTGCATATTTAATTAATTAAATGCGTAAGATGCATTTAGTTTTTTATGTAGCTTTAAAAAAGTACATATTTTCTATATTTTGTGAAATGAATACTAGTTGTAATTAACTGAATTGAAATAAAAATTATCACTAATAGCAAATAATGAACAATATTTAATACAAATAAAATTGTTGAAATTCTTGTCACATACCTCTATAAGAAGTTGAAATTATTCTACATTATGTAAATTTGAGTTAATTAACCTTAAGGAAATGAGATCCGAAAATTTTCTTTCTAAATTTTGCCTGATGTTAGAAAAAAAAGCTGGCCGGTTAAAGCGGAATTCCGGTTAAGAGGAGACCGGTTAAGAGGAAGGCTACTGTATTTCTAAAAACGCGAAACAAAATAAAACTTTACAACATACTTATAACTACTTAAAAATTGACACATCTTTCGAATACACACGCGTTCATTTTCAAAGAGAAAAGATGACTCATCTTTTCCCTTTGAAAATGAACGCGTGTGTGTTCGAAAGATCTCAGGCTTGCATTAAATAATATCTTTATATGTTTGCGTCACCTTCTAAGTAGTTATAAGTATGTTGTAAAGTTCTATTTTGTTTCGCGTTTTTAGCAATATCTCTTTTTACTCCGTTTGTTCTTAATTCCTGAGTAATAAGAAGCAAGATTACTCTTGTTCCTTATTACTATCTCTTATTACTTGTTTGTTCTCTCATTACATCTTTCACTGTGTAACGTTTCAGTCACTTATTCCGTCGTCTATACTTAATGAGCGTAAAGTCCTATTTTCCATCCTTAATATACCTAGAGCCGTATATTAATTTGTATGACTAATAAAGAAACTTTGTTGCATAATTCAATTAATCTTATTTTTAAGACTTCTTTAACTAAAATATGAACCGGTATATTTTTAATCTCACAAGTTGCTTTGAAAGAGCTTTTGAAAATGTCCCTTCTATAATCCCATTCAGTTTAATGTATATATGAAAGTTTGAAGAGTATCCAGGACTGCAATGGAGCGTATACTGAAGTACACGCCTTATGCCCATGGACAGGGGCGCGCCAGCACTATCCAGCGCCTGTGTGCAGAACTTTAGTTGGCGCCTGAAATTTGACTTGGCAATTTAAGGTCCTCTCCCCCACCAATAAAAAGTCTTCGCGATGGACCTGGGTGCAAGGGTGCAAATTTTCTCAAGATATCGTTTCCCATTAAGAGATACAGTAAAACCTCCGAATAGCGGCCACCACTGGGAGCACGGTAAAGTGACCGTACTTCGGAGGTTGCCGTTATTCAGAGGTTCCACATTTTAAAACCTCAAAATTACATTACATTAAAATAACAATAACTGACCAAAATTATTTTATTTTTACAGTTAAAAAATACATACTATTATTTTACACTAAAGAAATCCCAGTGAAACCTCCCTGTGCGACCACCTCCCTGAATGACCATTTCTCTATAAGAACAGAATTTCAAAGAACGAAATTTATTCCCATAAGCTCAACACTAATTTTTCCCCTATTCAGAGACCACCCCAATCGATCTCCCTCCATGAGCGACCCATTTCTTTGAAGAAAATGAAACAAATTCCATTTTTTCCTGGTCGCTTGAAGAAGGTTTTATTAGAATAATAATTCCGGAGAGCACATTATTTATCAAACTTCTAAACTAAGTTTAGAATTTTTATTTATTCCGGTAACTTTAAAATTTTAAACCCCTTTGTGCATTTTTATGCAATGAATTTAACTCTGATGACAAAGTAAGGATGACGGTCAATAAACTCCCCTGCCCTATTCTGTCAGAAAACTCTCAAAGAAATAGATAAATTAATGATATTTATTGATAAATTAATTTTATATAATTTTATATAATTTTATATAATTTTATATGATAAATTAATGATATTGCAATTTATTTGTTCCCGTCCAAAAAAAAATTGCATTTATTTAATGAACTTCGAAAGGACTTGGAAATAAAAGTTAAAGGAAATAAAACCGTAAAATCAAAGCAAATGTCAGTTTTTTAAATTCTACAATAATTACTTTTGTTCTGATACTTAAATTTTCATATTTTTTCCTAATATGGAAAATAAATTTTAGTAACATTAATTGTTAGCCTTTTTCAACAATTAAAATCTAGATTTAAACATGACCTCCATTAAGAGACCACCTCTCGGAGCGACCCATTTTTATTGGAACGGAACATGGTCGCTTTAGGAAGGTTTTACTCTAGTTATTCGCACTTTTTTTTAATTTATTTTTTTAAAGCGTATCTTTTTCTCTAAATGCATAATCATTTCCACAGATTTGTTGTAGAATTCGTTATCATTTTGAGTGAGTACAAAATTTTTAATTTCCCAGTTTCTCTGCAATGTCTGGGGCACTTTCATGCAACAATAGTACAGAAATTGGGAGATTTTTCTATCAAGAGCTCGAAAGCCATTCCAAAAGCAACTTATCAATCTCATCATAACTAGTTCTTTTGACGCTTAGTTTTAGATTCCAAATTTACACCTTGAAATGTTTTTTCTAAATAAAATTCACTTTTCTTCAAAATGTCATCTGTTTGGGTCCTTCCGCAAATGTCATTTCAGCTAATTTTCCTGCACTTACACCTTTTTTGCTGCCCTGTATAACTTTCAACTTATCATTTAAAGTTGATTTTTTTTTTTTGAACTCTTTCTTTTAGTGAAAAACACTTGCTACACATAGACAAGAAATATCACGCGATTCAAAAAGAGTACATTTGACAGTAGTCATTTGACTACTGCTTCTTCACACATAAACTTAAATTTCGTCACCTTCACCCCCTCTCGCCACATCTATTTACAAACGAGATTTTTCTAAGCAGCCACTAGTAGATTAGTAAGGAAATTGTAAGGACGTCAAATAAGAAAATCTACATCCACATTCTTTTCAATGTCAGTTATAAGAAAAAAAAAAAAAAAAAGCTGCGGGGTGGCCGTTATTCGGAATTCGTTGCTCGGAGGTTTAGTGTAATGTTATTTCTATGGAAGAAATCCGGTAATACTAAAACATGGCCGGTATTCGGAGGTTACCGTTGTTCGGAGTGACCGTTGTAGGAGGTTTCACTGTATGTGCTTTGGATATCATTTCGTGTTTTAGAAAAGTGAGGGGATGGTGCGCATTTTATATAATTTATGTTTTACCAAGAATTTTTGGTCAGAACAAAAAGACTAACAAATTCGAGGTTTGCTTGAAAAATCAGACGAAAGCATGGATAGCACTCTTGGTGCATGCTACCGAAGGCAGCGGGGCCCTCAACTCGAGATTTTACAAATTCGAGGTTGTACCCTTCCGAAGACAATGCTGCTAACAATAGTTCATTTGGAAAGATTTCCGTTTAAAAATATCAAATCAAAACAAGCCGGACAGTGCGTTACACGTCCGGCGTATGCTGCTGAAGACACTGCCCCCCCCCCCCCCCCCCCCCTTGTCCCCAACATTTCTAGGTTCCATTGGAAAAAATATAAAATTGTTCAATATTTCATTTTAGGCATATTTAAGGTTATTATCATTGGCCCGAGCAATGCCGGCCGGGTCGGTTAGTAGCAGTGGCGTGGCGTCCGGTCATCGCTGGATGCGGCGATGACCAAGCAATATTTTAAAACTCTTAATAAGCTTTTAAAACTCTACGATCCAGTTTTAGCAGAACATTTGGAGTTCATGTATAAGTGAAGGTAAGATTTAAAGTTTCTTTTTTGAACATTCAACCATTGAATTTTAGAGTTAATAATTTTTCACCACAAACTTAAATAATTGCGATGACCACCGAAAATTTTCACGCCACGCCACTGGTTAGTAGGGCATAAAGTGCACAGGAATTTAAAATTATTTTTTCATAAATCTATATTTTTACCCGATTTACTCGATATTTACTTTTACCCGATATTTTTGCCATGAAGGGTTATGTGTTTGAGGCACACCTGGGCATGTATGTGGGTATGTGGATTTCTTTATACCCTCGAAACATCCCAACGGCTGAATGGATTTTAATGAATTACGTCTCTATCGATTCGTCTTAACCGTCCGATGGTTATAGGTTAGCTTTTGTTTTCATAAATTCAAAATGGCGGTAGAGACGGAAAAAAAATTTAAGCACTATATTAAGTGGCACGTCATTGAATAGGTCTTTCAAAATGAAGATGATGTTTCCTAGACTATTTTAGAGTCAGAAGTTCCGTTTATATTACACAACGATCTCTAGCTTAACTTTAATTCTAACCTTCATAGGCATTTATAGACCTCATCAAAACAGTGTTTATAGATAGGAACTAACAATTAAACACAACTTAAAAGCCATCAATACAAGTAAATAAAACAAACAGGTAAGTAATATAAACTAAAAATTCGTTAAAAAAAATTAAATTAAAAAAAATCAAAAAAACCCGACTGCGTAAAAAGCGAACTAAAAAGAGGGAAACAAGATGACGTAGGAAAATAGTAGAGTGTGTAATGGAAATCCTTTTTTTTTTACTTAAATAATTGCAGTCGGAGACAAACATGTAGGTAGAAGGAGCCGCAGTACATACCTAAACATGAATCTGATGTCTCGGACTGCAATTACTTAAGTAAAAAAAAAAAAAAAGTATTTCCATTACACACTCTACTATTTTCCTACGTCATCTTGTTTCCCTCTTTTTAGTTCTCTTTTTACGCAGTCGTGTTTTTTGATTTTTTTAAATTTAATTTTTTATTCCGTTCATATGAGAGCCATCATTGTAACTCCTAACTTATATATGTCTAAATTGAACTTTTTTTGCTATTCCAGTCTCTGTAGCGTCTAAGGTTATATGTAATGCTAATAAAGTGCTGATATTTCAATACTTTCAATTTTATGTTCTGAATTGAAATGAATAAATCTTACAATCATCACAGTTAGTTATCCAGTTTGTGATTAGACACGAGCGTACACAGGGGTTGCAGGGAAATGTCGCCCCTCTCAATCTTTGAAAAAGTAAGAATTTTTGGACATTTGCGGCCAAATATAGACTATTTTCACCATACCCTCTCCCTTAACAACATTTTGTTTCCCGCCATGATGATATAGATCGAGAGTACAAGATAGTATAGATAAAAAGTATTTGTTCTGCTCTGAGGTATGTGGTCTGAAAAAACACACAATTTTTGTCCAGTACTTACTAGTTTCTACAGAAGTGATCATTGGTAGAAGCTCTAAAAAAAACCTTTGCTTCGTTTGCCTAAAGTAAAGACTTTACTCTATGAACACGAAAATCACAATGTTAAACCTACGGCACAGAATGCAAAAACCTTCGCAAACGGCTGAGATTTTATTTTTACCAATTAAATTTTGTCCCATAACTGAGGCCAGTTTCTCCAATCTACAGTACAACCTCTTTTATCCGAAACTCTTTTAACCGAAACTCCCGGTTAACCGAAATTTATTTTTAAAGCCTTTTTTTTTTTTTTTTCCCTATCACATTCTTTGTGTGCAAAATCCATTTTGAAAGCTTTTTCTTTTAACTATCATATTCCTTGTGTGCAAGCGACCCTTTCCAAACTACGAGTACATATAAATATTTTCGATCCCCTTTCTTAGAGTCCCTTTGAATTGAACTTGAGCTCCCGTAACCTGCGGAGTGGAACGAAGAAAACGAACAAATTAGCAATTCTGAAGCTTTTGAAAATTTTGCAAAAGGTTTGGCATGGCGAGAGCAGCAGAAAGACTGTGACACTGGAGAGCTAATAATTTTTAAAAACTCCCTGCAAAACAAAGGCAATCGACACTGCGACAAACAAAATATTTTTTCAAACCCTTGTGATATATGTAAAAGGTGCTTAATTTCAAAATTAAAATTCAGGTAATTTATTCTTGTTTATATTTTGCTATTGCTTTATTTTTTTTTAAACACTTGCTACCATAATAAGAAATATTGCATATATTTCTCTTTAACCTTAAAATTGAAGTATTCTCGATTATCCGAAAGATGCTCTGTCCCAATTACTTCCGATAATCGACGTTCTACTGTATTTTTAAAATTAAAAATCCATTTTAAAGGATGTTTTCTTTAAAATTAATAATAATGGGATTCTTTTAATTGTTACCAGTGACCGTTATTTAGTGTTAATCATTTAATGTTATTAATTTGTTATTTAGTGATTAAGGTTTTTGGCCCCTTCACCTACAAAACATTTGAGATAGCTTGTCCCTCTGAAAAATCTAATTCTAAATTTACTATGATTTAAATTATTTATGTAAATTATTTTTATATAGAGTTACCGAGTCATAAGGGAACTTATGGGTATGAGGCTATCATCGTTGAGATGTATGTGCATTCTATAAGATGCTTGTGACGCATATGTCTACCACTATTCATGGCTTGATTACTGCAGCAGAAACTTTTACCAGTGTTTCCGAATAGTAATTTTCATCTTATTTATGACAGAAATTCTGCAGTTAGGCGACGACTGCTATTAAAAAAAAAAAAAAGGAAAGAAAGAAACAGGTGTAATTTAGCTCCTGTGGTAATAAAATTGTACTACGCTTAACCACAACTGCAGTGAGGTAATAGAGTTGCGTGTTTTCATCCTTATGAATTACGGCACTTTTCATTGTTTACAGCTACATGAGATCCCACTCTGTTTATTGAAAGCTTGGACAGGTCTATGTTTTAATCACTTATTAGGAGACTCAGAAGTAAAATAAAAGTCAATAAATTTAAAAAAAGGAATTGAATATTTATAAGTAAGTTTATCGCAGGTAAATCTACAAAACATAATTCAGATGTCAAGAAAATATAACACATTTTAGTAAAATGAAGAATTTTTTTCTTTAAGTATTTGCTCCTCAACTGAAATATTTGGCGCCTGTGTGAGCCGCACACTTTGCACAGTGGGTCGGCGCGCCCCTGCCCATGGAATACGCTCTGAAATGTTTCGTACGCCCTCTAACTATAGTGTAAAAACTCTTTTTTGTGATTAATAGGATTGTATAGTACAAGGGGTAATAATAAGAAACAGACGATTTCGAATTTTCTTTTTTTGAGAAAAAAAAAAAAGTTAAACATCAAAATTTGCTTTAAAGTTATGAAAAAAAATCGAAACTTCATCAAAGTTGTGTAATGTATTTTTTGCAAAACCTTTCTTTCATTACAAATAGAAAAAAAAAACTTTTGCTATTTCGTTTGTCTCTTATTATCCCCTCCCCCTTCCCATTCTCTATTTTAATGTAGTATTATCAATGGCCAAATTTATCTCGATCTGCGTCATTTCGACTTACGTTGTCAGACATAGGACGAAATACTGACGCAAATCGAGCGATTACTATGCCAAAAAGCTAAACAAATGCAAGAATGTCTATTTCATTCAAGTTATTCTACAACTAAAAAATGCTGTTACGTCACTCGACTTGTGATTGTTAAGTTAAGCAAATGCAAGAATGTCTATTTCATTCAAGTTATTCTAGAACTAAAAAATGTTGTTACGTCACTCGACTTGTGATTGTTATATAGAGCGACGTGACGTTAATCACTCAATCACTTTTTTAACTTTACACGCTCTTGATCAATGGAAGTTAAGGGGAAAAAATCGCTGGGAAAAAATATTTAGGATTTTGTCCCTTTCCGAAAATCCGAATGAACTTTATTGAAAAGAAAACAGAATCTACTTTATTTGGCTAGAAGACAAATCGGATTCCTTTTACTAATGTGGAAAAAATCGCAGCGAATGGCTAAAAAATTATAAAATATCAAAAGTCGCAAAGAACATACGGCTAAAAGATAAAAACAGGATTTATTTTACGAATGTCAAAAAATCTCTGCGGGACGCGAAAAAACTCTAAAAAATTTCTAGCAAATTTGCGAAAAATGTGAAAGTTGCTGTACGAATATAAACTTTATTGAAAAGGGGTACTATATAAGGTAATATATAAAGAGGTAAAAGGTAAAACCGGATTCATTGACTAGCATGGAAAAATCGGTGCGATTTGCAAAACTCCCGGAAAAAAATCTCTAAAAATTGAAAAATCGCAGAGGGTAGATTTTACTACAGTTTTTTACAACATTGTAATCGGACATCGTTCATAGATTTAAAAAAAAAAAAAAAAAAAAAAAAAAAAACGGAGGGCGAAACTCGAAAAAACGCTAAACATCGTACTGAACATCGCGGGTGACAAAATGAACTATATTAGGCTAAATGTCGGAAACCGAATTCCTTTTATCTCTGCGGATCGCGAAAAAACGTTAAATATAGCAAAAACTTCAAAAATCAGGAAAACATTTACTATGTTAGAATAAAAGTTTGAAACAGCATTCCTTTTCTGAATGTAAAAAAAAAATCACGGTACTCGTTGCATTGAAAATCGCATTAAAAATCACTAAAATTCAAAAATCGCAAAAGGCAAAATTGACTATACTGGGGTAATCGGAATTCTTACATAGATGTCCCATATAAGAAAAAAAAAATCGACGCAGAATTAAAAAAATTACTAGAAATCACCAAAAATCGCATTGAATATCACATTAAAAATTGCTAAAATTCAAAAATTGTAAAGGTCAAAATTTACTATAATGGGATAAAACATTGTAATTGGAATTCTTTGAAGAATATCAAAAAATAGACGCATAATGCAAAAAATCGCTAGAAATCACTGAAAATAGCATTGAATAGTATCGCATTAAAAATTGCTAAAAATCAAAAATCGTAGAAGACAAAATTTACTATATTAGGCTAAAAGTTTGAAGACGAATTCGCTTATCAATGTCAAAAAATTGCTGCAAAATGAAAGGAAAAAAAGACCACTAAAAACTCCATAAAAAATTCACAAAAAATTCAAAAATTACTGTGCGAATTCCGAATGAACTTTATTGAAAAGAGGATAAAATTTCTATATTGCGTTAAAAGATTGAAACAGGATTCATTTTATTAATGTAGAAAAATCGCCTTGAAGCATTATAAAAAAAATCTGCTAATAATAGCATAAAAAATTAAATAAATATATATATATATAATCAAAAATCCCAAAATCAAGCTTCAATGTGGATTACTTCAGATATAGAGGTACCTTCCAGAAAAAATTTTGTAGCTTTGCGATGCAGCGGTCTCTTCAAGATACAGCGGACAGACACACACAAAGTTTCTGTCTTTATTATTATACTAGTTGCGTGTCAACCCGGTGTGTTGCTTTTGAATTGCATGAGATCGCTCGATTCTTGTTAGGAAAATGAAATCTAATTTTATTGTAAATTTAGAAGGCAATTATAGTATTAATTTTATTAAATGCAATATTTCAAATGATAAATTATATTTACAATTTAACCCAATATTTACGGAATTATTTATCAAGAAATTGCTTCCCCTCAATAATTATCGTTTAATATCTGAAAAGATATACTGGAATTTTTAAACAATAAAAATGTAAAATTTAGGTAAATTTTTTAATTAAAACTGATTAAAGAAATCGGTATATAACTCTTTTTTTTTTTGTAAAATATTTACAAGAATAATCAGATTAATTAACCAAAAATACTCTTATGGAAATATCACAATTCTTATAAAAACAATGTATTTAAATGTATTATGATCCTCTCTGTAAATGGAAATGCTTTTGCAGTTGAAAATTTTTTATGTAACGTTTTTAGAAAAAAAAAAAAAAAAAAAGCTATACTTATGTAAATGATTAAGAAAATTACCACTTTTTGAAAATATTTAGCTTCGACTGTTTCTCTACGCTTTCTAAATTTGATCGGGCACAGTATTTTGTGTGAAAAGAAAAAAAATATTTTTATTAATAGACAGAATAAATAAATTTTATATTAAATTTTTTTCACTGGTACTTAAAAGTACTGCCAGTGCATAAAGGATAAAGTCAAAAGCTTTCCCAATAAAAATGCACATATTCTATAACTTTACATGCCAAAAGCTTTTCGTTCTTCCAAAATTTGGTTTCTAATTTCGGAGCTGTTAAAAATGGCATCATTTGGATGAATTTATACAAAAATGAATTTGTTTGGGCGAATTTATTCAAAAGCATTTTATATTTACGAATTAAAACAAATCCTTAGAGAAATATAATTTTTCCTTGTGAAAATGTTTAATCGCCATCTTAAGGAAATAGTTGAAAATCTGTTTTTATACTCTAAAATTAAAAAAAGCTACTATGGTTTTTTCGTTTTACGACAATGGAATTTATTTTAATGTTCGCGTCGACAGACGATATTTAGCTTTCTAAAATAAACCGATTCCCGAAGCTTAAATATCTGAAAATAAGTTTGTATTTCTTGAAATTTTCTTGAAAAGTATAATTCTATCACAACATTATTTGCACTATCTTTTCAAATTTCAATTCGAAAATGATGTCAAACAAAGAAATCTAATAATCCATATCGTATTCCCTTTCCTCTCTTTTATACACAAAAATGAAGTAATTTAGTTGCCCTCGTTACTGAAATGTACTTAAAAATTACGAAAAAGTTAATAATTCGAAAACTAATTCAAAATTTAAAATTCTGAGCCCACTTTTGACTTCCTCAGATCCATGCGGATAACTGGTATTAATTTGATTGCCTAATGTTCCATATTTTAGGAGGAGTAGCTGTGAAATACAAACGGACAGTAGCTTTTTTGTATAGATTGGTGTTAAGTTTTAATTTCGTTATGAAAAATTAAGTCAGAGCTGAACTATTTATATTAATTAAGTGCAAATGGGTTACTTCTTAATGGAACCTGCACGCGATGGAGATAGATTAAAAAAATTCATGCTTGAAAATTATTCTAAAAGCCATAATAAATCGACCAATTAAGATGCGGTTGTCAAAGAAATTGCATTAGAAAGTAGATTTTGTTTCCTATATGACGGTGTAAAAATTGAAAATGTGCAATGTTTATATATATATATATATATATATATATATATAAATGCAGTGGCAAAAATGTCAAAACCGAAATTTCATCGTCAGCTGTTGCCATTCGCAAAATGGCGTCAGCGTTAAGCACGGACACGTTTGTCCTTTATAATACAGATAGAAGATAAAAGATAGATTTATGAAGTTCTAATTTCGTTTGCCAGTTTCGTTATGAAATATTATACCCGAAGAAACAAAAGCTGAATTATTTACATTGTTTTAGGAGCAAATGTGCTAATATCTCATAATTAGTATGTTGCATGCAGATTTTCATGCTTGAAAAATATTTAAAAAATCAGTAAACTGAGTTAAAGTGTTTAACCCTTTATGCCCCGACGGTACTTTAAAGTACCATTAAAATAACTTGTTATAAAATTCATTTAATACATTGATTAGTTGTAATACAGTTTAGAATGAGTTATAGATACTTATCTTATTCCAAAAGCATTATTGGTTGCACAAAACAAAACAATTTTTAAAAGGATGATTTCTTTTGCCTTTGCATCTTTTCAGCTTTTTTGACGTTGAAAGATTGGGGGAAGGGGAGGGGCTTTCAGTTCGGAAATATTTCTATATTTCTATTGTAAGAACATTATTATATTTGTACATTTCCCAATTCTAAAAAATACTAAAAAAAAAAAAATAAATAAATAAAAAAAAAAAATAAAAAGATTTGAGTGGAGTTATAAATATTGCACAAAATCCATATAAATTCAAATTTAAGTAATTAATTGTAATTGGCAAAATACTTCTAACATTTATTAAATTATTGGGTAAATCTTCTAACGTAGTTTCAAGAATTCACAAAAAATGCTTTAGAATATGAAATTTTCATGGATTCATAATTTAGGACATAAAGGGTTAAACAAGTGACATTCGCAAGTACATTTGCCCCACTATTCGACGGTATAAAAATTGTGTAATGCGAATAAGAAATTGGGTCTTTTTTTTAAATAGCGGTTTTATTTTTTTTATTTCATATACAATAATGGTTTATTACATAAGCAAGGTACTTCGACCTTTTTTTTTTTTCTTTTTTAGTTCGTTCTTTATTTTTCTGTGGATATTTACCAAATCTTTCTATCTTTTGAATAAAAATTTTAAAATAGAATTTCAAGGAAAATGTATTCTTAAGCAATAAAATAAAACGAAAGGTGTATGTTTCATTTTTAGATAGCTACAGATTTCGCGAAATCGCATAATATAACTTTTCCCGAAATACAAAAAGTTATTGGAAACGTTTTTAAAAGGAACTTTTTAACGAAAAAAAAAGTTACATTCTTTAAATAGAAATTTATAAATGTGTAAAAAAAGATTGTTTCTTTCGGAAAACCTGTATACGATAGAAACGTTTGTCAATATCAACAGGTATTGATAGATGCAAAATAAATAAAAAATACAAACGTAAAACTGACTTTAAATATGATTTCTGCAACACACAAAAAAGAAGAAAAAAAAACTTCTCATAGACAATAAGAAAATTTTAAATTTTACTCTGCAAAAACCTATGCCTAAGAAAAAGAAGAAATAGCAGAAACCTGTTGTTGATGCTAAGTATACTCATCAAATATCGGGAAAATATAAGATATAGTTCAACAAATATAAGAAAATAATGATAAAATTTAGTAATATACAGTAAATAAAAAAAGGGTATGATTATTAAAGTAAAAGTTGTAGGGTCGTTTGCTATGAAAGTGTCCCCCTCCCCCTCCTCCTTCAATGACGAACATAAAAGTTTCTTCTAAAACCACTACATATCTTTAGTATTATATAACAGTATATCCGTTCATTGCAACGGATATATTTTTTTTTTTTTTGTGGCTAAACCTGCCTTTTTACCCGACTTCCAATAAGGGTTATGTGTTTCACGGGTGTCTGGGTATGTGGATTTCTTTAGACCCTCGAAACATCCCAATGGCTGGATGGATTTTAATGAATGAGGTCTCTATCGATTCGTCTTAACCGTCCGATGGTTATAGGCTAGGTTTGTTTTCATAAATTTAAAATTGCGGCCGTAAAATACAAAATGGCGGTAGAGAGGAAAAAAAATTCGCACCCTATTGAGTTGCATGTCATTGGATAGGTCTTTCAAAATGAAGACGATGTTTCCTAGACTATTTTACAGTCAGAAGCTCCGTCTAAATATTACACAACCTGAAAGTTGTGTAGGTAGGATCTCTAGCTTAACTGTAACTCTAACCTTCATAGACATCTATAGGCCTCATCAAAACAGTGTTTACTTTGTAGAATTAACAATTAAACACAACTTAAAAGTCATCAATACAAGTAAATAAAAAAAAATAGGTAAATAATATAAACTAACAATTCGTAAATAAAAAATTAAATTAAAAAAATAAAAAAACCCGACGAACTAAACAGAGGGAAACAAGATAACGTAAGAAAATAGTAGAGTGTGTAATGGAAATCCTTTTTTTTTTTACTTAAGTAATTGCAGTCGGAGGCAAACATGTAGGTAGAACGAGCCGCAGTACGTACCTAAACATGGATCTGATGCCTCCGACTGCCATTACTTAAGTAAATCCATTTCCATTACACACTCTACTATTTTCCTACGTCATCTTGTTTCCCTCTTTTTAGTTCGCTTTTTACGCAGTGAGATTTTTTGATTTTTTTGATTTAATTTTTTATTACAACTTTCTTAACATTTTTGGAATGTATTTATTCTACACAGAGCGAACGACGGTAGCATTTTAATTTTGTATCATATATTATAATACGAGCAAATCTTGTGTCTATGAGTGTGTGTAGTGTATATATATACATTTTTTATCTAAAAAACGGTTCTAAAGATTTTGATTGAAGTTTGTATCCTTCTGTTTTGCGGTACGAGAAAACCAATGGGCTAGGTAACATGTTCGAGAAAATTCGATTAGTCAGTCGTTTCGTGGTCACTACGAGTCAATGCATTTCAATGGGAATAAAGGTTGAAATAGTATTATTAAGTTGTCGAACGGCTGTAAGCAAAGTCGCAAAGTTGACAAATTTTGGAAAATTTGGCGACATTGGTGAGATTTGGTGCCAAAATTGACTTTTAATATTACCCATGCCGAAACACATGCTTGACGCAAAAGTAAAGAATATCGCCAGATTTGGCGATATTTCGCGAAAAAATTGGCTTTCAGAGTCTGAAGGATTTTTCGAGAAATTCCCAATAAGAGCCGAGATGCACGATGATATACAACCAAATAAAAATATCAGCTCCAGAAAAAATGAAAAGAAAATAAATAACTGTCAGGTTAAACTTGGAAATGACAAATAAACCATATAATGAATGAACAACATGGATTTATAAGTAATGTAGCCTGTACAAATTTCCTTTGTCTTTTTAAAATTTTTGTTTAAATATTGAATTATTTGATAATAATTAAATAAATAAAAAGTAAAATTTGTGATGCAGCTTATTTTATTTGCATTAATTTGATTTAATTTTGCATTAAACATAGAAATAAAAAGTAATCATGGATAGTATAACAAATCAGCCTCTTATCTGTCACATACTGCAAAATTAATATTTATAATTTTATAATTTGCTTTTTAGCTTTACAACACAATTCTGCCTTTTCGGTGTTGGAATTTTAAGAAAAATAATTTTGATAATTCGAAACGTTTCCACGTCTTTCAACGCATCAACTAGATTCATGAAAATATTTTATTTAAGTCGTTAAATTCGTGAAGCGAATACTTTACGTAAAGAAAATAATCTTTAAAATGAAAATTAAAGTGATAATCATCAGCAGTAACATACTGGAACACTCGATAAACTAAATGATTATTTGACAAGTATAAATTCAAGCTCTTTCGAATTTTTTTCAATTCTCCCGATTTTTTTTTTTTTTCATTCGTAAATGCAAACAACTTAGAAATGTTCTTGCTTTTAAAGTAAAGAATCGTGCAATATACTTTTTTTCATTTACACAGAAAAGGGAAGATTTTGTTCGAAATCTTCCAATAAATGTTTCAAAATGGGTATTTTTAATTGGTTTTACGGCAATTGACATACATCACTAAAAGTCTCAGGTCGCCAAGTAAGAAAGTATAACCAAATGTAGCATTTACTGGAAAATAAAAAATGTGGTTGGTTTTTTCGGCATCTGGTACCTGAATGACAATGTCTGGAATTTTCATTCTTATTAAAATAAATAAAAATTCGTGAATATGTCGGAGATATTTTCGTTGTAAATACAATTAAATAAAGTACGTGCTATTTGAATATAATCTAAATCAATGGTTAGGTGAATGTGCACATACAGATTTAATCGTTCTATGTCGGATTAACAGCTGAAAAATTAAATTTAAATGTCGTTTCAGTGATAACTTTGGTATGAGGAAAGGAAAAATGACCAGTTAGGTTATTCACCGCAGATATCAATCGGTGATCGTATAGATTCAGTGAATTAACGCCTGTGCAGAAAAGAGCAGAAATACACAGTTTGAAGTGATTTTTTGACAGTGAAGCACTTCAGCAAAGGTTTGAGAAAATATTTATATCCTATATTTTTAATTTAATTTAATTTAATTTACTTAATCAGAAATTTAATTTTCTTTGATTTGCTATGAACTAGTGAATTATTAAAAAGAAATGTTTAATAATTTGTTAACTTTTTTTTTAAATATACAATTACATTTATCTAAAATATATCTTGCTGCATTTTTTCTTAAAGAAAATTGGTAAAATGTCTTCTTCTTAAAAAAAAAAAAAAAAAGCGCACGAACTTGCATAAAAAAGCCCTCTCAAAATGGACATTTTTACAACATTTTATTAATGCATAAATACACACAGGTTTAATTCTAAATGCTCTAAAATTAATCATCTTAACCTTCTCACAACCGTGAACCGTGTATATCTGTTCACTAAACTGTAAGTTTCACTGCTATAGAAGTATAATTTAAATTAATATAATTCTACAGATATAATCCAGTTTTAAAAGATTGAGTTATGATTAATATTCTCAATGATTATATTCTTATACGTAATTTTATATATATATATATATATATATCATGTAGGAAAAAGTATCTTTCTTTAGCAATTTTAAAAAACTCCTGAGAAAACAACAACTTAATTTAGCCCTTTTGCTTGGCGGTTAAAGGGTTAAAGCCATTATTTTCAATTTTATATCGTATTTGAATAATTCGATTTGAAATCATAGCATACAAATGTTTTCTGTTTCGACAAAGAAATAAAATAATTATAATTATCAATTATTAATATATCAAATCATCAATATATCATTTGTGAATTATTTATGTATCAAAGTACTTGTGTTCAAATATCCCATAAAACCAAAACTTTTATGAACATTCAAAATTTTAAAATGATACTTAAGAGAATGACGGTCTAAAATTGTCAATATTTTAATGAAAATGAAATTTACGAATTTGATGCTGCGAAAAATGAGTAAGAAACGATCTTCTTATCTTACAAATTTTTTGCAAGAGATCAATTGTTCAAATGATGCATGTTATTAAGAGTATAAATTAATAATATTCGTTAATCTCTACTCATATCTGCTTGAATAAAAAACAAAAACATGAAGGAGAGATTTAGAATCTGTTATTAACATAACATACAAAATGAGATGGATTAAGTATCATTCGGTTTCATTCAATTTTTAATTGGTTTGAAAAAGCAAGAAAAAAATGAACAAATATTTTAAACGTGAGGAAATTTTTTGAAGAATCTCCAAACGCAAGTCTGGCACGATTATACAGAATTTTTATTTTTTGAAAACATGAATTTTCTAGATGGTTTTAAATAAAACTTATTAAGACTTAATGCACAAATATTTATTTACTCTTCTATACGTTAGTGGCATAGAGTCAGGACATGGTATGCGACGCTGTGAACTCTCAGAAATAGAGATATACGTTTTTTTTTAATGTTTAAAAAAAGAATTTACTTTTCATTAAGTTTTATCATCCAAAAAGTGAAGAAATTGTATATTAAACATCTATGTTTATGCAATATTTTAAGCTATCATTACATAAAACTATGCTTTTTACGAACAGAATCAAAAACGTTTGATATCAAATTCTGGAAGATACTCCCACCTATAAACATAATATTTTCGTGGAAAGTCGCACATTATGGTAATAATTATGATATGCCCTTATTTGTGAATTTCTTCAATTATAGGGAATGCCTACTCCCGCATTTTAGCGAACTAGGGTCTCGACAACCCCCGTTCAGACACCGCAGTCTCTAAAAGCACGTTAATTTGATCGGCTTTAAAAAGATTTTGGAAGATTGAATTATAATTTAAAAAACAGTGTCTTTCTCCCTATAAACGGGTTTCTATTCATTTCTCTTTGATTGGGGAATTTTAAGGAAAAATCAGCTGCTGTTAAAAGATACAATGGCTGTTTTCGTCTTTGATTAAATAAAATCAGTTAAACATTTCAAAATAAGCTAATATAAAATGAATTAAGTAAACAGAGTTTTTGTCTCCCGGTTTATTTTAACAAAGCGAAAAGAAAGTTCTTTTAAATGAGACATTTTAAATGTATCGTTTTTAATCTGACGTAATTTTCACCAAACTTTTCTTTCTCTTTTTAATATTCACGTGAAAATACTTTTGTTAGAAATGAAATATTATTTGTGATGTCCTAACAAAAATAGTTGAAAAGATCATCTCAAAATATCAAATAAACGTCTCGCGCAATTTTTAAATTTAAACTGTTTTGCAATATTACTTTTTTTGTTCATTTTACGTAATAAGTGTAATGTGATGTAAATGTGACGTAATTTCTCCTATTTAAGACTTCTAACGCATGTTAATGAATTTATTATTTTACAATATCCTTTCTCTTTTAAAATTCACGTGTAAATATAGTTTTTATGAAGTAATTTTCAATAAGTTCCTGCTTTTTATACGTAATTATTTAATTCTAATTTGAAAGTTTTTTTTTCTGCTTACAATAGTCACGTGTAAATAAATTTATAATTTGAAGGAAACATTATTGTTTGCACTGTTTATACAGTTGGCAACAGTTTAAATTAATACAATTTTCTAAAATAAGTAAAAAAAATATCTCTCGAAATGCTGAAAATTTGAATTTAAAATAGAAATAAAACCTCAAAAAATGAGTCAAATTAAAAAAAAATAAATGCAGTCTGCACACCGGTAAATTCTAACGTATAAAATGATCTAAAAATGAATTAATTCCCATGTATAGTTTTTGCTCATATAAAACTTTTTTAATGGAACGATTTTGTCCAACTTTAGCATTAAATATCTCGTAAAATAATTCTTCGATTTGAAAACTGTCTGCATCAGCGTGTTTATCAAACATTTCTCTATAATACCGCCAATTTTCATATTTTTGCATGCAATATTTTTCTTAATATTAACGGAGAAAGACCTCCTGTCACAAAAAATTCAAAACCGGCGGCGGCGGTGACAGCGTAAGTTACTTTTTTTTAGAATAGAGAGAAACCGACTGGAAAAGTTGTCATATAGCAAATTTCGCTAATTATCTATTTTATCCCTTATTAACATAAATAAACTCATTCTTAAAATTATAACAAAAGTAGTTCGGCATCATATTGAATGAAGCGTAGTGTAAGATTTATATTATATGTATAATTTTAATTCACACCTATTTGTAAAAAAAATTTCACGAGAGTCAGAAAATTGCGATAAACGGTAATAACAACGGAAAATAATTAGCATTTCATTGCTCAATGCTATCCGTGTTACGGTTTTGATTTATTTATGTAGATTAAGAAAAAAAAAAAAAAAAAAAGGATTTATCTCCTAACTCATTTTTTTTCCATTCACAATATTTTTTAGGAAAATTATTGCAAATGTGTATGTTTTGATTTTATTATATAATTTTATTAAAAGAAAATTGAGAAAAAAGATCAAAATTGAGAGAAAATCATTAAATAGTAGTTTTGCGAAATGTTACTAAAATTATAATAGTATACAGGCAAAATAGACCAAAAATTGAGTAAAATACAACAATAGGTGGCCATTCACGAAAATTTGGGGAAAACTTCGTTTTGACACTAGAAATGCAAATCCGATGAGACCCCCTCCAAAAAAAGTGTTTTACCTTGTCTTTTTTTGGGGGGGGGGGGAGGGGTGCAAAAGGGGGAAATTTTTCTTCAGGGAGGGGGGGGGGAAATAATTTTTTTTATGTAAGTCAAGTGGAGTATGTTTTATTATGTATTTTTTAATTCTGAATCGAATGGAACCATCCGAAGTCGATATGATCATTTTTTGCTAAGTTACAGGAGGTTTTATGAATTACAAAGTTGACAATTATAATTTATGCAGGTCAAACATGTTTCTATAGTAACGACTGAAACGAGTAAAATACAACAACTGATGGTCATGCTTAAAAATGTGGAAAGAACTTCGCTTTGGCTCTAGAAATGAAAATCTGATGAGACCCCCCCCCCTCCAAAAAAACTAGTTTTACCTTGTTTTTTTGGGAGGGGGGGGGATAATTTTTTTTATGTAGGTCAAGTGGAGTATCTTTTATTATGTATTTTTTAATTCTGAATCGAATGGAACCATCCGAAGTCGATACGATTATTTTTTGTTAAGTTACAGGAGGTTTTATGAATACAAAGTTGACAGTTATACTTTATGCAGGTCAAACATGTTTTTATAGTAACGACTGAAACGAGTAAAATACAAGAACTGATGGTCATGCTTAAAAATGTGGAAAGAACTTCGTTTTGGCACTAGAAATGAAGATCCGGCGAATCTTCAAAAAAAAAAAAAAAAAAAAATGCTGTTTTATCATGGGTTTTTTTTGGCGGAGGAGGGGGGGGGAAGGGAGGCATTTTATTTCGTAGGGTGCAGAAATTCACATTTTTAATTAGGTTTAGTAGGGCATAGTTTATTATGTATTTTTTAATTCTGAATCAAATGACACCATCCGCCAGTTGATACGATCATTCGTTACAAAGTTAGGCAGGTTTTAGGAATACAAAGTCATGAATGGTTTTATGAATACAAAATTATGAATACACGGATTTTTACAACTTTAATGACCTTGAAGAAGACTCAGATGATCCTGATTATGATTAATGCTATTTTGAGGACATTTAATAAGTTTGAGATTACTTAATATGATAAAAAAGAACATGCCTCGGTCATAAAATAAACGTGACAAAGCTTTGCTCAATAATAAAGTATAACTTTCGACTTTGTATACATAAAACCTACCATAAATTTGTAATGAATGATCGTATTGACTTGTAGATAGTGTCATTCTATTAAAAATTGAAAAATACATAACAAACGATACCCCACTTGATCTAATTTAAAAAGTTGAATCCCCCCGAGTTAAAATACCTCCACCCCCCCCCCCCCCCAAAAAAAAAAAAAACACGGTAGGGCGATTCTCAAAAGGTGGGCACTGGACACACGTTATAACTTTAAGCCTTTCAAACATAACTTTAATTATCATTGACTTTTTTTTTTTTTTTTTTCGCACTGCGTTTTTAATTCTATTCAGAGACAGAAAATGACATAATTTCTTGTAAAAGCTTTGTATAAATATCTTAAAATTTTATTATTTTATGCTAAAGAGGCCAATTTCCGACATTCATAACGTTAACTGCTCCAATGTACCACCATGAAAAAGAGTTTTAACTTTTTTCCAGGTGATTCTAATGGTAAACAACGAATGCATAAAGGAAACGGATAATATTTTGATAATTTAGTTAAGAGATGGCAGGCTGATTTATTGATTTTTTGAAGATAGAAGGACTTTTCTATAAAGAATTTTTTTGTATTTTGTTATGTCCGAAAGTAACGTACGCGACAAAGCATTTGATTTTATTATTATTATTACTGGATAACAAAAAGTTAATTATACATATATATATGCATACACATACAATTATAGGACACATTTACTACATTCTTAGTATTAAGAATTTTTTAAATACTAAGCGCAACGTCCAAAATCTGTAACGTACGTGCGAAAAAATGTCCAAAATTTGTAACGTACACAACTGCTAATTAAATGCTTTAATAATTAATTTTCCAGAATAGTTGCTGTCTTTTAATGTTTGTGTATAATTTTGTAGACATACTATTAAAAATATTAATATATTATATTTATAGACAAAATACTATACTATTAAAGAAAAATTGGCCTTAAATTTGAAAAATTTAAAAATTGCATATTGTTAACGTTTAATGATCCCACCTTTTGAGAATCTCCCGGTAAAAAAACTTTATTTTTTGGGGACTCATCAGATTTTCATTTCTAAAGCCAAAAAGATGTTCTTCCAAAATTTTCGTGAATGGCCATCGGTCGTTAATATAAAGACCTATTTTATCTGCATAAAGTATCATTTTTGACCGCGTATTCTTAAAACCTGCCGCAAAATTGTAACCTTAAAGTTAACCGTAAACTTAACCTTCGCGGATCGCGGCGTTCAATGTGCACGTCCGGGTTCCCTGTCTACGTCCCTTTTGCCGAGGCCTCTATCTAGCGGAGGCCAGGAAGAAAAGAAAAGGAAAAAAAAAATGAAAATTGGAAACCCCGGCAAATTTAATAGGAAAATGGATTAAATTAAAGACATCGAAAAGTGGGAAGGGTCGCGCTCATGGCCCTGAAGCTATCGCACGAATATATATAGCACAGATGGTGCTTCAAGCTCATTATATATAATCTATATAGCAAATATAGTTTTTTATTTTTCAGTTATGGCAACTGGATAGGAAAAAAAAATAAACTACCTATTCGGGATTTGGAAACTGTTTTCTCAACGTATAAACATAATTTAATTAATATTAAACTGTTAATTGATATAAACGTGTTTTTTGTTAATTATTACTCTTTTTATTTTTATTTTATTTTCTATTCTTTAGTGTTGTAATATTGCATCGTTGCAAGATTCACATCTATGTGGCCAGTTTTCTCAAGCGGGGTGTGTCGCAATAAAATCCACTTTTGTTGTAACTCGTATACAATTGTAAGCATAAAAAATATTGGGCGATTCATCACCTGTGGCTAGTATTGCCAAATCCAATGCCCCCCCCCCCCCCTAAAAAAAAAAAACCACGGTACGGGGTGAGAAAAAAAAATCACACATTTATCACCTGCGGCGGTAAAATGCCTTAAAATTGAGTTATAAAGTTCTAAACATTTTTGAGTGTTGCATTGTCATTTGAAACCTTTGTTATATATATATTTTTAATAATTCTAGTATATCAGGAAGTGAGTTAAAAATCGATTACAAAATTTTATGACAACTTTTTAAAAATTTCTTTTAACCTTAATTCCATACAAAAACAATTTCAGTTAAATAAAAGAGTGTAATAGGTGATATTTTATTTTAACTGCATGTAAAAATACATTTATTTAAAAATAAGAATGTAACAATAACGTGATGTCTAGAAACCTGATATAGTGTAGCTTAAAACCTAAACTAGTATATTTTTATAGAAGCTTATAAGGTATATTCTTCTGTTTCACTAAACTTGTACGGAAATTTGTTTATCAAAATTATTAGCTTTTCCCCTTTCTGACTTAATGTTCAAAATATGATAAAATCAAAAGAGAAACTTTTTGCCTAGAGATGTCAAAAATTATGACCTTTTCGTATAAGTTAGGCTAGAAAAGGACCTCTTATAATCCACAAAAGTCCCAGTTGTCAGAAGCCTGAATTAAAAAAAAAAAGAAAAAAAGAAAATTGATGAATTTACAAAGATTTTCTTTATACATATTATTCAAAATAAACTTTAAGAATTGTAACTACTTGTTTTTAAATAATATTTTAAATTTATAACCTCTTTAAGACTTTAACAATAATTTTATATGTATGAGTATTATTTTAACTCATTGAACTACTTCTTAATTGATTTTGGCTGTTTTAGTTTCCTTATTTTCACGCTTATGGCAGCACAATCACGTTTTGACGACGTGAAAATACTTTTGTTGTTAAAAAGAAAATATTATTTGCGCTGTATTAGAATTCTCAACAATAGTTTTAAAAGGTTATTGCAAAATATGAAATAAATGTCTCGCTCAAATATATTTTTAAATTTAAACTGTTTAGCAATACTATGGTTTGGCAATTTTAAATATGACGTAATATCCTCCATTTATGATTTTTAACGCATATTAATGATTTTATTATTTTACAATTTTCTTTCTCTTTTAAAATTCACGTATAAATATAGTTTTTATGACGTAATTATCAATATGTTCCTGCTTTTAATGCGTAATAATTTAATTCTCATTTGAAAGTTTTTTTCTATTTATAATAGTCACGTGTAAATAAATTTTTAACTTGAAGGAAATATTATTGTTTGCGCTGTTTTAAAATTTGGCAACAATGAAAAATAATACTCTTTTCTAAAAGTTGTAAAATATATCTCTCGAAATGCTGAAATTTTGAATTTAAATTAGAAATAAAACCTCAAAAAACGAGTCAAATTAAAAAAATAAATGCAGTCAGCACACCGGGAGCTTTTACCGCATAAAATGATTAAATTCCTATGTATAGTTTTTGCCCCCATAAAACTTGTTTAATAGAACGATTTTGACCAACTTTAACATTAAATATCTCTTTAAATAATTCTTCGATTTGAAAACTGTCTGCATCAGCATATTTATCAAACATTTCTCTATAATACCACCGATTTTCATATTTTTGTATGCAATATTTTTCTTAATATTAACGAAGAAAGATCCACGTGTCACAAAAAATTTAAAACCGGCGGCGGCGGTGACAGCGTTAGTTATTTTTTTTTTTTTAGAATAGAGAGATGCGTTTTTTAATCTAAAAAAATATATTGCTTTCTGGGGATTCTAAAGATAAAGAACGCATTCAAAACCGGCGGCGACGACAACGTTAGTTACTTTTTTTTTTAGAATAGAGAGATTCTTTAAAATTAACTATTCTAACAATCTTATTTTTAAATATTTATTTTATTTTTAAATAAAATGTTAAGTTTCTAACCTGTTTATGTTTGACACTTTAACAATGTTTATATATTTTTTTATATTATTATTATTCCTGTTCTTGAAAACTATTTAAATGTAACTTCTTCATTTTAAAAATATTTTATTCCTTTTTAATATTTTGCTTTGTTTTTGTTTTTACGAAATTTTCGAGACTTTCACAGTGATAAATATATATGTGCTAACTCTGACTGTTAAAAAGTATTTTAATAGTTTGAAAACTGGCGTAGTCAATTTCGACCACCCTGGATTTTTATGTGATAAGAAGTTAACAAGATAAGATGCGCCCAAACGTAGAAAGGCACAGTTGAAATTAATCAAGTTAAAATTAATTGCAGTTAAATTAAAATTTATAACAAGATAATGCTTAGGGAGAAGAGAAAATAACTGAAAAAGAGGGTTAAGATTATAAGGTTAGATAGATAATTACACACAGTGCAAAGTAATGTCTGGGTACACTCAATAAATTTTTGAATGGATAAAACTGGAATTCCGGAATAAGAGTCTACCTTTAGTAAAACAACTAAGGTAAATGTACCTATAGTGGGCCACTTACCAGCAGTGGGACACTAATTTTTAAAGTTTAAAAACAAGCCCAAAATACATTTAAAAACGACTGAAAGAAATCTGACTGACTAACATCCTTAAATGTTAACTTTCCATAAACTGTTTGGAATAATTGTTTTTTTTCTGCTGGTACATTTGTTTATGTGCTAATGTAGTGTCTTCAAAAACAGCTTTTTTGGCGAATTCTAGAGATTTCATAAAGAGATAAGGTTTTAATTAAAACATTGTTTCTTTAATATTATGTTATTGTATTTAATTAAACTGCTGTTGATATACTCTATTACATTGTAAATAATTTGTTGCATAAGTCTAAAACTTAAAATTTCATGCATCAGAAATTTACTAGGCCCACTACTGGAGCATAGAAGAAGGTGACAGTTTTTATTTTTCATTTTTTTCAGAAGAATATATTTTGAAAATTTGAATTTTTATTTTGATACATAAAAGTCGTGACTAGTCTAAAAAAATATTTTCTTTTTTTGAAATTCAGTAACACTTTAATAATAATTAGATAAATGTCTTTAAGTGGCCCACTACTGCTACGTTTACCTTATACGCTATCATATGAGATTGACGGCAACAGCTCCTGTGGCAAAATTTGGACGTTTTCGAACGTCTCTAAAGAACTATGGGAGAGAGCGAAAAAACTGCAGTTACAAAACTTTAGAGCATTTTAAATTAGGTATGAAATGACGCCTTATGTAAAAATAACTTTATTAGAAGCTGTAAAATGTTGTTTTTTCGACAATTAAGCACTGAAATGTCTCACTAATCTGTGAGGCATTAAAAGACAGATGCATATTTACTAACAAACTAATACATATCAGCAAGGCATTATTTATTTCAATCAGAAAACTAAGATAAGTATGTACAGTGTGCTCATCATCCGCAGCAACGCATGTGTAGTTTGCATACTATTACATGTGTATTGCCTATTTCTCATAGTTTTCAAAGATAGGGTCGATAACTTCTAAATTTCGCTGCTAGGGGAGATGCAGTCACTCTCTTATGATAATGCATAGTTGTTTTGCTACAGGTAAATACTTTTCCCACAATTATAGCTTTATGTATTAAAAAATTGTTTGAGTGCATCGGGATTTTACTTCGCATCCTATATAATAAATGGAATTCGGGCTTTATAACAATTCGAACTTCTTGAGTGTAAATATTATTGTATTCTTCCTGAGTGTATTCCTGAGTGTCCCTTTTGATATGCTCAGAATAATGCTTTTCGTTATTTCAGACAGCATGATTGGTGATGTAAGTCCTATGCATTTGCCGTGGTACATTTTTCTCATTAACCATTATTTGCCTAAAAAAAATCTACAAATATGATGAATATTACGCTATAAGTTATCCAGATACTTTTCATCACAAAAAGTTTGGAAAATAAACCCTTTTTTGATAAATGTTTGGTTGTTTTGTATGCAGAAGCAATAGCATGCATTTTTTGTTCTAAAATTTTAAAAAATCATGAAGGAAGGGATAAAAAACCGAAATTTCGCGATTTCATTCAATATACAGGGTAGCCAGAAAGTCTTTCCCTGATTACAAAAAATATGCATGTACTATCTCGTTCGCCATGCATATCAGCTTAGCCCTAGGAAGACTTCTTGGCGTGTACCACGTGAACTGCAAATACCTTGGATAACAGTTACGAAAATTCTTTATAAACCTCTTACCTTGAATGCTTATAAAGCGCAAATCGTACAAGCGCTGCAGTCGAATGATTGTAATAACCGCGCTGAATATGCAACTGATATTCTTGACAGTACTTGTATTGAAAACTTCATAAATGTCTTTATAATATATTGAAACAAGCATATGCCTAATTATATTAGTTTCTCTGCAATGATTTATTGTAATCAGGGAAAGATTTTATGACCAACATGTATAATACACGCTATAAAATATAATTATTTTTTTTTATTAAGTTATTTTCATGCTAGTGTAATCCATTTTTTTTTTCATACAGATCCCACTTCGAATCTAAAAATGTGAAAAGTTCTCCCACAATGTTATACAGAGAGAAAGCGAGTGAGTGAGTGAATGAGTGAGTGAGAGAGAGAGAGGGAGAGAGAGAGAAAGAGATAAATCCTTTGCAATCAGAGAGTTATGGAATCTCGAAATTTCGCTCGTTTTTCAAAATACAAGTTGAAATAATTCTTACATTTTCTTACCAAGTCATCAAATAATCCCCCGAAACGGTCGTCGTTAAGCACTCTGTTTTCCCTCGGAGGCATAATCACAGTTGTCATGAGTTTTGCTACGAACAGCATATCCAAAAATGCAGCATTTTCCAGCCAAATCGACATAAGTTATTTTTGATGAGCTTTTCCAAAGCTCAGTCGATTTTTCGTTTCCGTCTTCAAGGAAGTTTTGTTCCGGCAAAATGTGACGTTCCTTCCTACAGTCGTTTCCCGTGATGCTACATCTGCTCTTATTTTGAGTCGACTGCATTTCCACGATTTCGTTTCCGAGAATTTAGAAAATTCCTTTTCTGCTCGTGGGCGAGATTTCTCAAGAATTCTTTTAGATTGGCAACTACTGTTTGGATCGGACGATATCCGACTGTGAGTCTGTATTTCAAATCCAAATCCGTCCTCTTCACAGCTGTCTCTAGAAGAGGAGGCAATTTGGATGGGAGGGGGAGTAGGTAAGCAAGGTGCCTGTTGGGATATATTTATTTTTATGCAAATTTTTGTATTTTACTTTTTTTTTATTGGGTTTGTAACGAAATTTCGTCATATATTCAGTATTCGGCGAATTTGCTATTATCCGTCCAAACACCGATCACATTAAATAAAAGGAAGAAAACTGTTTTATTGGCTGATATTATTTAGGAGCCAGAGTAGGTAAGATTAGTAAGTACATCTTTATTTTAAATTACTTGCATACTTAATAGTCCATGCTTAGTAAATTATCTGTATATTTACATACATTGTTTCCTTTTTTCAATGTTTACATACAACCATCTTACGTAATCTTATACACTTATATACAACTTTAAATGCAATAGATAAAATAACGTTTCTTAAACAGATACTAATATTAGTGTCTAATGAGGAATTTTTAATAATTCCGATTCAATTAAAATGAATGTATTAGTCGCATTTAATCAGAATTCAATTAACTCCACATTTAGAGCCCTGGAGCAAACTTTCACTTTGGAACACCCACGATATTTTTCACACCCTCCATATGTTCTCATTTATAGTAAATAAAAACTTAAATCTCCTAAAACACAAATGTTTCCAGGCTTTGGAACCTCTTTAAAAACAGAAACCTAAGCAGTTGTCCTGTTTGTTCTGGTAAAAATCAGGTCCTGCGTTTCATTTTTATTTGAGATAGTTAGGATGGGGCATAACAAAATTAAATACCAATAAAATAGCATAGCAACCGATAACTAAATTATAATTAATTTAATTTTAGAAAGTTATTATAATAAAAAGCTTGTAACTTATAAAAGTTACCTTTAACACTTTCAAGGGCACTGTACTTCTACTTGTAGAATTCTGAAATGATTGACTAAGACCAGAATTTACGACCAAAGTTATTTGAAAACAGGAAAAAGCTTTTATTCGTGTACTTAATAAAAGGAAAATTTTGATTCCATAATCCTGGTGTCAATGTGGCATTTAGAGATTAAAATTAAGTGGTCCAAAAATGAACCACCGCCTTTCAAGGAGTTTCAGTTAAAGTTACTTTAGTTTACTTTTTACTTACTTCTTAATTTATTTTTTAGTTTACATTTTAGTTCGTTTTTACTTACTTTTTATTTTACTTTTTCGTTTTAGATTTAGTTTACTTTTTAGTTACTTTTTAATTACTTGTTAATATACTTTAAATTTATAACTGTAACAGTGCTAACTTTCGGTTACAAAAATATTTCTACTGGCAATAAAAGTGTTCATTTAATAAAAACTCCTACTCATTTGTGTACAATTTTTGTGAATACAGCAAGATGTTTAATGTCTATATTTTTTAAATTATTATATTTTTACTTTTCAATTACGTTTGGATTACCAGTATATAAACGGGCAATATTATAAAAAGTGTTTGGAAAGTTGAGCAGAGTCACTACAGTTTTTGTTTTCATTTTATTTGATAAAATAATCGTATTAGTTAAGTGATCCATTGATTCATTTTCTATTCACAACAAAACAATCGCTACAATATTGATGCTATTTTTTTATTCTATTAAATGCCTTTATCTTACGACAAAATATTTTTTTTCACCTATTGAAAGTACCTATAAATTTTATTGCATAAAAACCAGATTTTTTAGACTATAATAAAATTATTTGTAATTTATTTATTTTTTCTTCCTAATTATAGCTTAGAAACATAATCACAATTACAAAAACAAAAACAAAAACAAATGAAATTTAAATTACAAAATTAAATAAAAACAATTTCATTTTTGCTCCCTAATGAATAAATATAAAAACATTAAAAATTAAGAAATCCAATGAAAATAATTTTAAATGATAAATAGGGTTGCCAGTGTAATTATAATCAATAAGTAACGAGCACAAACTCTCAATTCTGCAATTCCACATTCTCAGGTAAAGTTATAAAACCTTTTTATCCAGATTGCTAGCTTCTGAGAATAGTCGTTTTTAATATATTTAAGGAATTCCAAAAAGGCTGTATTTCACTTTAATTGTTTACTTTTTGGGGATAAGTTGATCTAAATTGCAAAAGTGTTCAAAATAAGGTTGGAAATAACATTATGTTAATGAAATAATCCTTCATTAATTTTTGAAAAGTTACACCTTTTTTTTATGATTCCTGGCTTCTATAAGTAATATTTAGAAACAATTATCTCCATGCCCTGACAAGTAAAATAGTAACAATTCCATTTTTCTACGACCAAAACTCAGTGAGTTGTAATACGTGGAATTTTATGAAATTTCGGAACTTTTCTGCACTTAATAAATCGTCTGTCCATTTTTAGTGCCATAAATCTCCGAAATTTCATAAAATTTAAAGTATCATTTCCAGACAAAATTGGCCAATTAAAAACTTTTCCTTATCTCAATCAAGATCATTACAAAAGCTGCTATATTTAAAATTAACTGAATTATGATAAGAGGAAAAACCTGCATATCCCCTTTTCATACTAGTATTTAAAAGGCTATTTCATCGGCAAACATAGGGATGATTAAAAAATGATGATTGCATTTTTAAAATTAAAATATGTTAACAAGTGTGAAAAAAATTCATTACAAATAGTACATCTAAATAAAGCTTTACACAGGCAGAGATCATAAACAAGAGAAATAACAAGACAAGTGCAATTTTAAATCCTAGAAACATAATTAAAAAAGGCAACTCACGAAGATTTTTTAAAGTGCTTTCTTTCATCTTCCATGCATGATTGAGTTCTTATAATGCTTTTGTAAACATTTTGGAGTTTTAAATTCATTAATATTGCTGCAAGAATCTATTATCTTTAGTTTAAGATTAACTACATATGCATCATCCTCTGTGTTCGAATTTTCTTCCAGTATCTCACAGATTTAGATTTTTTATTTGATATAGGGCCTCCATCCCCAATGATCAATTTTTTAATTAAGCATAACTTATTCAGTTTTAAGGGTACATATATGCAATTTTTTTAAAAAATATATATACCGATCTCGTTGCCGCAAAATGAAATTTTTTTCAGTTAACGCATTTTAAGTGAGCGAGAACAAGTTGTAAAATGTAATTTTAAGCTAATGGGACAAATATTTAATTAACATAATATTATTTTCTACCTTATGTTAAACAAATTTGCAATTTATACTGCCTACTTATCTCCAAGAGAAAGAAAATTAAAGAGCGTTTCAATCTTTCTGGCACGCCCTGTGTAAGACAGGAAAGTTCGAATACGTAATTTTGAATAAATTTTTTATAACAATCATGAAAATTAACTTATATTCTCGAATCATAACGAGCAATTTCTTGATTAACGAGGAATGCTAGTCATTTAAATATATATCTCGAAATTATCTTCTTTTGAAAGAAACTCTATTGTCACCGCTCAATGACCCCTTTATAAATTTTCCGAGAAATCTGCTGGCGATATTCGATCCAATATTCATTTATTTAGCAAAGAAACCAACCAAATATTTGATATTTGATAAAGTGCTAAATGTAACTATTTGTTCCTAAGCTTAATTTTTTAACACCTTCCGACATAGATGAAAAGTGTTTAAGAATTCTGTTTGTCTGGCCGTCTGTCTGCCCACACTCTAACTTGCGTAAATATACTCGGATTTTCATGCAATTAATGTATATTAATGATGTTTACCATGGTAGTTCGGTATTGAATATGAAGTGTGTAGCGTCAATAGTTCATTTACAGGGGCACTCAAAAGAATTCCGTTACATTATGATCAATTGGGAAAAATCCTTTGCAGTGTATTTTAATGGCATTACGCTATTTCAAGTGTATTGAAATTGATAAAAATAACTGAATTTCACTACAAGATGATTACTATAGAATAGGGCGTTCATGGCAGTTATTGTTCATTTACAGGAACACACAAAATAAATCGGTTACAGTACTGTCTCTGAGCAATAATTGCTGGAAGTGCGTTTTCAATTTCGGTATGCGCTTTTAAATTTAACTAATTTTTTGCATGTTAGTCGTTGTGTGCAAAAGAATTCACGTGCTATTCTCCTTATTTGCGTAAATTGCTGAAGGAGAATTTTCAAGTGTGGCATGTATTTCCTAACTGTACCAAATGTTTCAGGCATGTAATTTATAAATACAAATCTACATATCACATACAGGGCAGCTCAAAGAATTCACATAATTTTCCTACTGGAGATGGGAATTGCTGAAATTGGGTTTTCAGATGTGTTATACGTTTCCAAATGATTCAATTAGACATCCTATTTCAACTTATTAAACGGTGAATTAATATTACATTATTCTGAATGTGTTGGAAAGTGTTCCATAATCTACGTTTGACGCATGATTTTTTCTTTCATAGTTAATCAATAAATAGGTTTTTGAAAGGACTCGTAATATCATATCTCAGCTAAGTCCTTAGAATCAATAAGAGGAAAAAGAACGATATAAATTTATGACTATTGTTAGAATGATATACTTTACACATTTAATGTCACACTTTTTTCTGTTTTGAAAATTTACTTTGATAGATAATTTTAACTAAAGTTTGTTAAAGAAGTTGCATATTTTTATCTATTTAGCATACAAAATTTCTATTTATCATCAAAAGTCTTAAATTCTTGCAGTGAAATACGCGAAAGCATAGCACCAGAAAAAAATGTTAAATTATTACTTTTGATAGGTAATGAGAAAAAGTTACACAAACCTTGAAAATCCATTTGAGATAAGCAAAGATACACATTTTGGCATGTAATCTCTGATATGCTTCGGCGAAAAATCCACAATTTTCCATTTATATAATTATCTAGTGTCGTATATCACTAAAAAAAAACTTTTCTAATTATAGCAGCTGTAATGTCAGATTTTTTTTTAAATATCATTTTGCTCCTGGCGATCTTAACGAAGCTGGATTAAATTATTTTTGCATCGGGAAATTCGAAACAACTTGAGTTTTTGAATAAATTCAGCTATTATGTTAAAGAAAATCGTAAAAAGTATACTTGTCCTCCATCTGCCAAATAACCTGCTAAGCAGGTCATGATTTTGTGTCATGACTTCCACTTCCCGGCTTTGTTTTATGCGAATTCAAACTGAATCATTAACATCTGATTGATTTAGTGGAAGTCAATCAGATATTAATTATTCGAGTGATTATGATTATTTTCCGAAACAAATTTGATTTGCGGTGCGACATTGCAATTTGCTAGCGAGATTATTTTTATTCAAAACATTTATATCACGAAATTTTATACATAAGATGATTATTATTATTATTATTACTGTTATTATATGGAGCGAAAGGCTTTTCTAAAAGCACTCTAGTCGTTAAATATATGTATCTATATAACTTCTTCCAAAACAAACTTTGCAATAAATGCCAACATTGAACCGCAACTGAATTTCTACTTGAAATAGTATAACCCCACGTTACATTGTGCCTCGTTGTGTCGCTTTTTTTCATGTTTTTTGGAAACGAATTTTACCTTAACAGCATTTATATATATATAGATGTAAATCAGAGTTGATTAGCATATAATAGCATGAGTATAGTAGGCTCAAGACAAAGGGTCCTGAATAAAAAGGCGACGGCAAAGAGGTATTCTTTCAACTGTTTTGTGAAGTCTTACCAGACACCTATATACTTTTAAAATTTACCATTAATAATTACTATTTGATATTCTACTCAAAAAAGAATCAAGACATAACAGAGTTCAAAATATAAATGACTGGAATCTGAACAAAACTGAACTGGAAACTGAAATCTAGCAATAATGCATGTTGGATCAGATGTACTATACGTTCAGCATATATACGTTTAATTATTAACAGTTTTGTCTATAAAAATGAGATTAGAAAAGAAAAACGGTGAGGGCAGTCTAAAAACGCAACGTCTTCAACCTCTGACCTCCTATAAAAGTTAACCCTGCGACGTTCATGGAAAATTTAAAGTGCCATAGAAAAATTCGTAACAAGCAATGCGCAATGAAAAATTATATCAAAAATGCTATCTAATATATAATGGGTATTAAAAATGGTTTACATAAATTGATAGTGCTGTAAAATAGCTTTTTATATTGACACTACAGAAATATAACTTATTTATTAATATTACAAAAATATAATTTTATGTAGCTACATGTAAACATTCAGATAAATATAATTTATATAAATATATAATATCTGCAATAAATATATAAAAATGTAATGTAATAAATTTTATTTATCTTGTTAACGAAAAAGTTTTTTTTTTTTTACAAATATATGAGAATTGAGGTAAATTTTTTTATTTTAATGTTTTATATAAACAATACAAGGTTTAACATAAAATACATCCAAAACGCTGTGTGGAATAAATAAATAAAATGTTAAACAAATAACAATGTATAAAAAAAAAGGAGAGGAGGAGGCTTGACCAAAAAAAAGTTCTGCTTAACAATTCCAGTGAACCTAAATATTATAGAAAACCGAAGAAATGTAATACAACAATTTAAAGAGAGGATTATTTAAAATTTATTTAAAGAAACTTTCATGCTCATCATCGAAAAGGAGCACTTTTATAGTCTTATCGCACCTGATACTTTGTGAGAATGACGCATAAATAAAGTAAATTTAATTTGAAGACTTGTTGACGACAAACCTTTTTATCAGAAATATGCGTTAATGACAGGTATGTTATTTTCAAAGTATGCTTGTAATCATATAATCATTGAAGATGTACATATCCTGCACCATCCTGTATAATCATGTGGTTTTGCTAATAGAAATACTTAGAAACCATACTCATAACCATTTTTAAAGCATATATTGAACTGGAATAACATATTTCTAACTGCTTAAAGTCGTCTGTGTGTGGGAATACCATTTAAATCAATGATTTACTACATGTTGGTAGTTGGTACTAGATCAGTTGTAATCTTTCGGTCGATAACTAACACTCCGATTTTAAAGTCCACCAAACTTGACGATACAAATATATATATTCCTTACCTGATATGCTGCCCCCACAGGTGTAGACGTATGATACTGGACTCGCTGTAAGAAGGTTGGGAATTAATAACTAGGTTACTTCAAATAATATTCAAAGGAAGATTTATTTACAAAATATTTACATTGAAACACACTAGTTTCATTTATAGGTACGGATATAGCAGATCCTGCTGAGCATTAAACTATACGTTAAGATATTATCTAACACACTAGGTTATCTCATTACAAATACACTCTTCTCGTCTCTATTGATCGTACTCAGCTAGGCTTATTCAACGGGATAACCACACAGGTCTCTCTCGAACTCTCGTACATACGCACTCTTTCCAAGAGAAAATACTCTGTGCACACAGCACGAGTAGTTTACTTTTTCCAAATTACACGTTTCACCTCCAACCTAAGACTGAAATCTCTTACTCTCTCCTACAGCACCTTCTGCCACGTTCCGGGGATTCCACCTGTAAATCATGGACAACCCAAGTACCTTCTATCCGCTTATTCACTGGCAAGTCACCACAGGAGATTTTTTTTTTTTTTTTCATCAGGCTTGCTTTTTTGTTATCTTGTTGTATTGTTATCTTGTTCCCAAATTCCGCTGATTACAAGCTTTTCTTCTGGTATTTTCTTTTATACAATAGAACCTGTCATACAATACAAATATGAATACAATGGTACTCATTTTAATCTCATAGATAAGAAACATGTGTCCCTAACTCAAGTACGTAGATAATGGTATACAGACAAATACAATGAAAATAAAATTAATGAACAGTAATTCTCATTAAGCATACGTCTCTTTGAAGCCAGGGACCTAACATCAGAGATATTTTTTCTTTTTTTTTTTGAGGGGAGGAAGTTAAAACTCCTCCCAGAGCATTTAAAAACTGTTAAGATGTCCCTTGAGTTACGATAAACACATGATGTATAAAAGCAAACGTAAAAAAGCACAAAATGTCAGAAATTTATAGCATATAACTTTTTTAAGGTTTCATAGTAGAAGCCTCTTCTTCAACATAGCATTATTGAAAGAAAATCAAGATGGCAATAACAGCAAAGTAGCACACATGTTACTGCTACTGTTGCTTCAATTTCTCCTCTTTTTTTCCCTCTGGAGACAAAAGGAGGGGCTCTTTTAAGCAGCCTTTAAAGAGATGTTAAATTTATTATGGATTCTTGTGCTTTTCACTACGTCAGTTTTTATTTGACACTTACTTATTAAGCACTGCCTTATGAACATGTAAAATAATGAATTTGTTTATCTTATGAGTAATAATTGTTCACCCCCCCCCCCCCCCCCCCTTCCCTAGATCAAGATTTCTGGCTGCTCCACTGCGAGTTGAACTTTATGGATTTTAAACTTACGTTTTCAACTTATGATTAATTTTTTATGTATATGTATGTACTTATATATATTTTATGTTGGATATAAAGAAACACATAAATATATTTACAAAATTAAAATGAAAAGAATAGGAAAATAAGAAATATAAACTTATAGAGAAAACTGACTAGAAGATGTATATGATTTAGAACATAATGGTATATAAAAACAAAATTTAATCTTTTCAGCCCTGATGCCCACATACCAAGATCTTTATATCCCTTATAAAAATTAATCCCTTTTTAACACTTTCCAACAAAGTTCAAAAGTGTTTATGGCTTCGGTTTGTCTGTCCGTCTGGCCGTCTATCCGCGCTCTAACTCCCGTAAATATACTCGGATTGCCCTAAAATTTTTGGATGTTATTAATGTTTACCATAGCACGTTCTCTATTTCAAATGAAGTTTCTAGCATGTTTAGTTCATTTACAGGGACAGTCAAAAGTTTTCCGTTACATTAGTCTTACGGGAAAAAAATCGTTTAAAATGATTTTTAATGATGTTACATGCTTTCAAACATAATAAAATTGATATGCGTTTATCAAGTGCACTAAAATTTTCATTCTGTAGAATATATGGTGCAAAGATTAGTTATTATTCATTTACAGGGCCACACGAAAAAAATTCCGTTGCATAATGATATTGGGGTGAAGGGAAATGTTTGCGGCTTATTTTAATTATGTTAAATTATTTCATGTATAATGAAATTGATATACGTCGCTGAAGCTATAACTTATTTCATGTATAATACGAAGTGCATAACATTTACAGGGACACACAAAAGATTTCAGATACTATATTGTATCCGAAGTACTGTACAGTAGCGATAGTTGCTGGAAATGCATTTTTAATTATATTATGTGCTTTTGTGTTCCACTATATTTATGCATAGTATACGGTGTGTATAAATGCTGTAATTTATATACAGGGCTACACAAAAGAATCCGTAATGGTTACTGGGTATGATTGCAAATTGCTTAAAGGTGGTTTTTAAATGAGTTATGCATTTTTACGCTGACCTGCATTTAGTTTACTAAGAAATTTTTATAGAACATTAGATAAAATGATATACAGGGTCACGCAAAGAATTGGATACATGGCCGTCTGTAAATGATAATTTCTGGAAAGTGATTTCAGTAGTTTTAAGAGTGTTTTACTTTGAATTAAACTTTAGCTAAATAGGGGCGTGTAATAAAGGTACTGGGTTAACTACAGGGTTGTACAAAAGTATACAAGTATGTTTCCATCTATTAGTATAAATTGCTGAAAGAGAAATTTAAGCCTGTTATGCGTTTTCTTTCTAAACAAAATTTCCCCTTTATATGGTATATATATTAACCTACAGATCAAATACGGGGCTGTTCAAAAGAATTGGAATACATATTTGCTATGGACGGTAACTGCTGAAATCAGTTTTTCAAATGCTTTATGTGTTTTCTAAAATGTTTACTTAGTTCTCTTATACGACTTATTTCTCTAAATAACGACATTTTTTTAAAGCATTCAGGAAGTGTTGGAAAGTGTTCCATAATCTATGCTTAACACATGATTTTTCTTACTTGTTTTATATTTTTTTCTGGGATTTATTTGAGACTTCATTTTTATATAGCTGAATGTTTTTCCTGTAAAATAACACCAATAGATGACACATACTGATTTCCATAGAAAATAAATGTTGTTTTCATATGACATTTCAAAATTCCTCAAGATAACGGGGCCAAAAATGTAGGTAATTTTTTTTATAATTATTTAATTTGCACACTTTACATAAAAAAAAAAACCAATTTTTTAGATCCTTCATTTATTTGTCCATTAAAATTCTTATTGTGCTAATATCGTTTATTTACAATTCAATTGATATTTTAGGAAGCTAGTAATTTTATATTTACTTTTGTCAACAAAAAATTACTAGCTCCTTAAAATATCAATTTCAGATTTTTTTTTTTAATGTGATCTATGGTGTCATTGTATAGGCAATATTTGCGCAAATCTCTATGTTGGATGTGTATTTATTTAAAGGAAGTTTAATAAAATATTATGGGATGTGCAGATTTAACCCCTTGAGGGGCAAGCAAAAATGCCTCTAAATATTGAATTCTCCCCGGAATAATCGAAAAATTTAATTTTTAAATAAGGAGAAGCAATTTTTCAACGATATTCCTCAAGCGTTAAAGACATAAAATTTGGTTAAAATTTTCTGGTGAGAATCTTGTTTAAATTAGGTGGGGTATGTTTTATACCACCACCCCTCAAGGGGTTAAAGCGACTTTTCTCAGACAACACAACGCTGCAAAATTTCGGTTGTGTCATGTTTTTAGCTTTTGATAATTGTTATGTATTTTTTAGCCCTGAATCCGAAAATGACCTTCATTTTTTTACCATTACGTCAGGATTTTTTGCAAATCGCAAATTTTTAAATTTTTAAAAAGTCAAAATATTGCGAAAATCTCATACTCAAAAAATATGAATGAGGAAGGAACTTTTGAGAACACAAAAAATGCCATTTTGAGTCAACCATCTTTTTCCTAACATTAAGATAGTGTTTTTTATTCAAAATCTATTTGTAATGCAACTATCCTAAACTTTTTCTTAAATTTATACTTGTAGAAATTAGTTAAAATATGCCTGTGATACATTAGGAGCATGATTTCTAGTTCATAGTTATCTAATTTAGTCTTATAGGGGGGTCCAGTTATTGGTTCCAGGAATTCTCTTTCACCAGTCTCCGACAGAGGTGTCAATTATTGATAATGTTAAAGAAAATTGAAATCTATTATTTGAGCTGTTTAAAAAATTATAATAATAAATTAAATTTACCTTGTAATAAATACCACTAAAATTTAAATTGCTCCTACCATTGTCTGACACGGTCGGCATTAGAGGTCTGCACGGGTCGAAATATTCAGGACCGGTCCCGAACCGACCCATAGAAAAAAAGTTCGGTCCAGCCTGAAAAAAAGTTAAAATCTTATACCGAGCCCGCTCCGGCCTGGCTGAATTTCAACAAAACATAGTTTTTTACGTCGATATGGTTAAAAATTGTTTCGTCCAAAAATAGTTATTATAGCTTTTTTTTAAATTTTTTAATAATTCTCTATTTGTATGTAAATGTTTCAGTTATCATTTAATATCGTTAATATGAATACCATGAATGACTTTTAAAAATGCTATACAGTAAAATCTTCTAAAACGTAATCACACAGGAAAGAAAAAATTGCGTTATAGACAAGTTCTCTTCTTAAAAGGGATAAATGTAGTCTATTCTTTTCTCAAGTATTATTATATTCATTTTGTATGGATCAACACATTTTTCCGTTTAAGACAGAATTCCTTCATGGGCAGGTTCTTTTTCACTGGTTTTACTGTATTTTAATTTTTTTGACTTCTATTCTACTATGCTTTAAAAAATGAATTTTAAAGTTTAATTGTAAAATGTAATAATGGCGATTTAATGTAATGTGTGTTTAATGTAATAATGGCGATTTAAAAATATATGCATTTTTTGTAAAAAAAAAATTGGGTTGAGCCGAATTTTACTGATTTTTGCACGGATCAGGTCAGTCAGAGACAATGATTTTAATACGGATGGGTCGAGACCAGGACTGAAAATTTCTTTCCCGGCAGACTTAGGGAGTAAGAAGCCAGTCCCGGTTCGGTATGAAAACATACGTTAGACCCGGTCGGGCGGAGCTTTCTGGAAAAAGTAAGGTCCGGGCCTGGCCCGGCCCCACAATATAGACTTTTTTTAACGGCATCGCTGGTACGATATAAAACCTGAAGTTGTGAGAGCTAAAATTATGAAAAAATTCTTAATCGGCGCATGTTAGAGAAAGTCTTGTTTTAAATCAACTGACGTACATTTAAATAGTATAGGAAGATGGTGGAAAGTGCAAAAGTTAAACTGAATCGGAAGTTTAAGCTACAGGAAGGAGTTACTTACTCACCTGCAATTTTTTTAAAAAGCATTTAAACATTTTATTAGGAGCCAATCTTCGTTTAAAACTTTAAATGCATTTTTCTCTAGTCTTTAAAGTCTTATTATATGTAAACTAAACAAAACTATAAAAATGATACATTTAAGTTTTTTTCTTACATTTGTAGTAATTAGAACCTAAACGAGATGTCTAAGTACGTAAATGTGACATTACATTTTATGCATGTCATGTCAGTTCCCTTATTTTTATTAATTTAATTATTATTCAATTGTTATATACTTAATACTGCATTATAATTAAATAATAAATCATTTCACATGCCTACTTTAAACATTCAGATCAATTAATAAACAAGAGGTAACAAATGAATAACAAATACAACATTATTTTTTCCAAAGCAATGTTCATTACTCAATGTTTAAACATTTAAAAAAGAAAAAAAAGAAAAAGAAAAAAAAAAAACGAAATTTTGATATTTATCAATTTCTGGAACACTGTAGTTTTTTCTAGAATTTAACAATTGCGGTAAAGTGATAACTTCTTTAATTAGTTCATAGAATATTTTATCAGAGCAATTTGGCCTAGAGATTTGCATGGGCCGGAATTTACAGGCCTGGGCCCGGTTCGAAGGAAAGCTATCTTGGCCCGTCCTGTTTCAAAAACTAAAAATTCAGCCTGGGCCCGGCCCGTGCAATGACATCAGACCCGACTGAATTTCCACAGAAAAAGCCGATTTTCCTTAACATACAATTTATATATTTTTCTAGAATATTGCATACATATTAATGAGAAAATTTAATATTATAGATTATTATATGTTTTAGGTTACTTTGTTCGCAAGCCATAGAATGCAGAATATCATCAGTTCCGGCCCGTCATGTAGGCCCAGTATGTAGATTGACAGTGTAAGCCTTATCCTGGCCCGGACCAAGTCTGCTGAAATAATAAGCCCTGGTACAGACATGATGCAACTGCCAATGCCGACCTGTACGCTGGGCATTTTTTTATTTCTGTACTGATGTGTCAACCTAGCATCGGATAGTGCAACATATTTACACTTATCCTTGCCATAGTCACGTCCATCGAAAACTGTTCACATTTTATTGGCTTAGTTTGATCCTTTTAAAATTTTATATCGGGCCGAATTTTTTATCCGCTGGGACCGGCACGTTAAAAAATTATCTTTAATCCGCCAGCATGACCCGTTGGAAATTGTTCCTTCATTGTGGCTGTCCGGGCCGGACCTCAGGTCTGTGGTACGGTCTTCGGGAAAAGCCCGGGTCCGTGCAGACCTCTAACTGGCTTATTCCAACTTTTGAGGATTCTCATTGCCACTTTGATTACTTCAATCTTACTAGCAACAATACCTGGAAAAGTTTCCGCTCATATTCATCGATTACGTAGCTGCTAACTTTAATATTATCATTAGCATTTTATCAGATAAATTGGAATCACTACTCCCAAAAGAAAAATCTTCCTCTCTTAAAACTAGAGCCATTGGTGTGAAGCGAAAAATCATTCTCAATAATACTTGTTTCTGTTTCTCCCTTCTTGCTTTTCACTTTCCATCTATAATTCCATGTCTTTATTTTTATTTTTATTTATTTATTTATTCTACCAGTTGCTTTTTTTTTCTAGTTGCGATGCCGCTTCGCTTTTCAATTTCCTCTTTTTGCAAATGAGCTGGTGTTTAATTAAACAAATTCCATTTATTCACAATTTCAGATTTTAAACATAATTTTAGTTTAATATGTGAAAATACCATATTAGATTACTATTTTTTTATATCACAATAGATGACAGTAGTAAAACTCATTAAGTTTACTAAGATACAAAATTTACCTTAGTACATCTGCTGAAATCCTCTCCGCTTTTAAAGAATTCAGTTCGTGGCTAATAGATCTATTAAAATATCCGACACCAAAATGTGACGAATTTTTTTGAATCGCTCGACTTTAAAATGGGCCATAATTTACTGCTTTATCTCCTGGTAGCTGAAACAGACATTCAGTTCCATGACGTCGATGGGGTTATTTGACATTCAAGGATGAAAAATGAAATATTGAACTTTATTTCGAGATCATTCCTTGCATTTACTGGGTGTTGTTTCATAATTGAAGAGCTCAGGTGATAAAGGTGGTAAGTGACACAATCATCATTTTGAGAAAATGAGCTGTAAAAATCCAAATATCTATTTGCGTTTATTGTCAAATGCCTCCTTTATCAATTAAAATCTCTCTGAGTATTGGCTTTTTTCAAATAGTAATTTAACAGATGGTAGAGGACCATTGATTATCTTCAATGATCTTTCTTTCTTTTTTTTTTTTTTTTTTTTTTTTGTCACATACTACCATAGACGCCAATATCTCTTATTCCGGAGTCTGATCCAAGACAAGTATGTGTTATACCGGAAAAAATGTATGAAGGAATGTTCTTTTTAGGTACGTTCGTAAATATATAAATACGTAGGCACTAGACTGGGCAATATCAGAAATTTAATATCGCAATATATCAACGAGTTAATATTGATATTTGTTATATATCGCGATAACTACCTTAAATTGTGCAAGAGTAGAAATTTTTCTAATTTCGAAATATAAATGGTATAGTAGCAGCAATTTAAGTAAAAACAGATGTAGAGAGCAACTACTCAATATCTTATACCTATATGTTCACACAACATTAAAGTGAGTATATATATTTATACAAAAAATATTTTAGAAAAGAAACCAATGTTTGATATCTGCTTACACTTATATCATTTGTTGCAAAGTATTTTCCTTCAAAAATAGTATGTTTCCTATTCTTCCTACTCTATGCATTATTTATCAGCGACATTTTAACTATTGAAGTACTTTGCGAATAACTGACAAAATTATAAAATATAAATTAAACTAGAACATTCTTAAATTTAGAACGTTGACGATTTTATTTTGATTAACACAGGAAACAAGGAAGCTCTGTAAAAACCAAAATTAATTTAATGCCACATGTTCTGCTAATATACTTGTTATCAAATAGGTTTCAGTAGATGATAAATGCAACAGAAATGTTGCTTTTCAATCTTTCTCTAAGGAATCGATTCATTCTTGGCTGTTCTCAAATCCAAAAGGTCAACTTTATGACATAAGTTTTAATTTATTTTTGTTCGGAAATGCATCAAACTAGCAGGTGTTGTTGTTCAGAAACTATGTAATCGAACTATTTTTTCCGTTAGTTGGAAACGCAGTAGATCTTTCAGAAAATAGTATCAAAGTGGACTTTTTGAACGGAATTGCCGCGCGAAAGATGAATAACCACTCAAGAAAGGGTGAAAAACGTCTTTGTCACGTGATCAAAATCGCTTAACTCAATAGGTAATTTATTTATCAAAAAATGGAAAACACAGTTCGATTCTAAATCGCTTCCAAAGTCAGGCCTTCTAATTTTGTGCCTTTACGTTTAAAAATGAATTTGTAAATGTGTCAAAATGTTTTGCGATTGTTGAGCAGAGCAGTTGAGAACAGCCTTAATAGAAAAAAAGCACTGTATTTATATCTTCCTACCTATTTACTACAAGAAAACAACATTAAAACCTTTTTAAAAAATATATAAATACTCAAATCAAACTTGAGAATAGTTTTATACTAATTTAAATTTTGTTTTTTGATAAATATGTATAGCTCAAAAATATCAAGACAGGGTATATTAAATTCACTCGAGAAAACTTCGCTCTATCGAAAATACGACAAAGAAGAAAGTCAATATGAATAAGCATTACTGACTGGGAAGCTGTTTTTAAAAGTAACTAATCATCACTGTGAAAGACTGCTTTGACCTTGGGCTGCACACCAATTTGGGAACAACAAAACCAACAAATGGAGAAACTTTCCCATTAGCGGACTCTGATTGGTTTCTTGCAAGGCGAGCATTTAATCTCCTTAGGTATAGACTCGATGATCACCAGCTATCTTCCTTATCAAACGCGATAATGAATAACCAATGCTCATGCGTTCTTATTCATAATGTATCAATTATCTGGAGTTATTGGAATATGTGTAGGCCAACCACAGTTACGTGATGAGAAAGGACGATAAGTGTTATTCAGTACTACGCAGAGAGTCGAACGAACTTTAGGCTTACAGTAAAAGGATGGATGTATTGCAATGATTGGGATAATTTCTATTGCAGATAATCAGCGGAAAGGAAGATTGCCGACGTAGATTTTCTGTTTTGGATGAGGCAAGAGGTTGAAGACATTGGAATAGATATATTTTTTTTTTCCAGTGCTGTGACGGTGAGCGCAAAATATTATTTTATTGAGTTTTGAGTTATTTGGCGATATATTTTTCGGTGCTCGTGTTTGTAATTGCAGTGTTTGTTAACACTGTTATATTATTGGGATATATCAACAGAGTCAAAGTTTAGATATTGTTACTGCGATAGTTAAGAAATATCAATATCTGTCGGTATAGTGATAAATAATCCAGCCCTAGTATGCCCCTATAGTCGTCGTTCGGTCTGTCTGTCCGTCCGTCCGTATATAACAGAGAAAAAACTACCCAACAGAATGGTCTGAAATTTTAAATATATAATTGTTGTAAAATTTTATCGAGTCATTTCAAATTTTATGAAAATCGGATGCATAGTTTAATTACAGGGACAGTCAAAAGTTTGCCGTTACATGACGGCCAATGGGAAAAAGTTATTTCAAGTGCATTTTAATGATGTTACGTTACAGCCTTTCGAACAGAATGAAATTGATATGCACTTATGAAGTGCACTAAACTATGCATTAAGTACAATATGCTGTGCAAAAAATATTTATAAAATTAATTAAAGTACGAACGACATTTGCCATGTTTGATGTGCAATTTCCAACTTGTTCCTAAAAGATACACTTTAGATTTAATTTTGAAAATTTTGTTTAAATAAAATTTCCGGTTGTAAACATGCTCTTCTTAGATCGGACTCCGAAAGATTTAAGAGATGTTGGCATCTATGCATACTACCACTAACATCTGAGGTGAGCTCTTCACAATGAGTACTGCAATGGAAAATTCTCCTAGAAGAAACGCTTTAAATGCAGTAACATGTTTCCAGTTTTGTTCCTAAGGTGTGGATTGTTCATTTTGTCACATTTATGTACGATTCTTGCGTTAAAATTTTATGTAGAAGAACTTTGTCACATTTATGTATAATCACATTTAGGCACATTGACTTTACTTATTTTTATTTGAAGTGTTACAACCTTACTCACAACTCGTCAGTTTCGCTAATATTTTAACGCAAAAATTATTAAAACTAGAGATCAGGAATTCTGCTTTTTCAGAATTTAGTGTCGCCCCCGACATTTCCATTACTTCATTTTCTTCTGGTGGACTGGTGGTTTATATTATTATGAAACAGCCATTACTAATGAAGCGTTTAGGTGAAGATGAAAGAAAAAAAAATGGCCATAATTTTTTTTTTCAAAAAAAATAATCACATAATTTTTTTTTTCAAAAAAAATTATGGCCATTTTTTTTTTCCATTCTGACCAGAAAATCAGAGTTCTAACTTTTTACGACTGCTATTTATCTTCACCTAACGCTTGATTTATAATCGCTGTTTCATAATAATAGAAGCCACCAGTTCATCAGAAGAAAATAACTCGGTTAAGCGGGACTCGGATAATCGGGACTCTACTGTAGGGCAAAACATATTTCAATTTAAGACTTAGCACACGCTTTTATTTTATGTAAAATGACGTCATTTGCATTAATATAGATACTTAAATTTAAATATAGTTTATCATAGCTTCATGTTTTATCATAAATCATTCATTTATATTTTTCTCAAAATAGCACGTATTTTAATTACATTTTTTCAGTTTTTATGGGAAAACGGCAACAATAAGATATAATTGCTATTTTTTACTTTCTACAGAAATGGAGTACTTGAGTTGCCAAAATGAAACAAATGTCGCTAAAAACTACAAAAAAAATCAATATTTCAAAAATAAATGGAGATGCAGTTTTCAAACAAATTGCATTAAAAAATACTTTGTTTTCCCAATACGACGGTATAAACATTGAAAATGTGCGATGGTTAGAAGTTTTAAAAAATGTATTAGAGTGTTTAATCGCACAATGAAACACCGGCTTTTATTTTACGGCTGGCTTATACAAGGTAACGTTATTTATTGGAGGCGACATAGAATAAGCTGGGGAAAGAAATAGCATACCGGGTGCTAATAAGCATAGATTTTAGAAATATTTTGTCAACTATTAAAGAAAGAGTCGTTTTTTAAGAAGAATACAGTAATACCTTAACATTCGCGAGGGTTAGGTTCTCGGAAACCTCCGCGAATGTCAAAATCGCGAATGTTGAGACTATCTTCCCGTGAATAAAAGGGGGTTAGGTTTTATGATTTTTTTAAATGGAAAAAAGTAATCGAAACGTAAAAATATATTTATTAAGCATTAAACAGTACATACTGTAAATAAAGTTGAATAATTATAAACATACTGTATAAAGTTTGGTTGCCAGTTGATGTCTGAAAAAAATTTGTTGATTGATATATGATTGTTTGGAACAAAGGCTTTTTCGTTTAGAAATTTCCGTATAAGAAAAGAGTTGCGGTCTCGATTTCTCTTTTAAATTTAACACTCCTCACAAGGTAAGGATCGCATTCTTACACTGGTGTCCAAAATTAAGGACCAGTTACAAAATGCTAACTTTTAAGTAAGCGAATACTCAAATGGAAATAATATAATTCAAATAATTACTATCCCTACAGCACAGCCAGTCCATATAGCGTCTCATTCATGTCACATATGGTCACAAGTGTCACAGTTACTACGGTGAAGGAAAAAACTAGGAAATTCCACACGTCTCATCATGAGTCTCAAATGATCACTATATGTGATTCCACTGAGACGTCAATGTGACTGCTGCTTTGTGACGAGTCACCAAGTGACTTTACAATGTAGTTACATTGTGACTCTCATGTGACTGTCATTTTTAGACTCAATTTCAAAGTCGTCATGAACGTTGCATTATGATAAGCCACCAAATAATATCACATTATAGTCACATGGTGACTTTTCACAAAAGAGCAGAATGGGGATTTCACAGTAGTCTCTCTGTCACCTGAAAGTCATCATTTTACTTTAATGTGACATTATTTGGTAACTTATCACAATGCAGCGTTCACGATGACTTTGAAATTGAGTCTGCAGATGACAGTCACATGAGAGTCACAATGTAACTACATTGTAAAGTCACATGTGACTCGTCACAAAGCAGCAGTCACAGTAACGTTTCAGTGGAGTCACATATAGTGATCATTTGAGACTCATAATGAGATGTATGGAATTTCCTTTTTTTTTTTTTTTTTTTTTTTTTTTTGCTTCACCGTAGTGACTGTGACACTTGTGACCATATGTGACATGAATGAGACGCTATATGGACTGGCTGTGCTGTAGGGATAGTAATTATTCGAATTATATTATTTCCTTTTGAATATTCGCGTACTTGAAAATAAGCATTTTGTGATTGGTCCTTATTTTTGGATACCAGTGTATTTCTTTTTCAGCAAGTTATTGTTAAAGCTTTAAGATTTTCCATATAATTTTTGCAGAAAAATCTTCATTTGCAATAAAAATTTTGAATTTTAGAAAATTTAGGATTTTTTTTAATTTTTAGACTAAGGTCATGTTTTGCGTTTCTCGGAATTACTGATCTATATTTTGCCTGAATACAAGGGTTAAAATTCTCGGAACTTACGCTATGCAGTACAATACACCTGTCCAGTGTCGAATAGTTTATGGAATTGGTGAAACAAAGCAAGTTCACTTTGTAAAAAAAAAAAATATTCTTTATAAAACAAAATTCGCGAATAACCAAATTAAGTATTCGCGAATGTTTAAATGTTCCTCATTTTTTATTTCGCGAATAATCAAAACTCGCGAATGTTAAGGGATTACTGTACTCAGAAAAATATGTTGAAAATATTAATTTTCATATAATATTTTTTGGAAAATACGAGTGCATTTATGTCCATACGTTTAACATGGAAGAAGAATTGGAAACCTGACGGAGCAACACCCTTAAGCACGGGAATAATTAATTATCAGTAATACCTGCTAAAAATTCTCGCTACGTGAGATTGAGTATTAATTATTAATGAATACTTGGGTTAATTTTAAAAATACATGTAAAAATATAACTATTTTGGTTGCTTCCCAAATTACACACGACAAGATCAATAAAATGTTTTGCGCCATCCAAAGCAAAAATTTTCCCTCTCCAAGAAAGTTCTTAAATGGCGCTGCTAATTGAAAATGCAAATGAAAAGATCAAATATCTTCTAAAAAAAAAGGAGGATCAAAAAGGTAATTAAAAAATAATATTTTGAAACCAATTATAAAGTTTTAAGACGACTGTGGACGATGATAATTTTTTTTAATTTATAAGTCAATTACTATGAAATTATGCATATTAATATAATGTTTATATATATATATATGAAAAATACGAAATTGAAAATGTGTGCAAAATATATTTAATTAAGATATTAATTAAACTTTATTAATTAATCATTTAATTTAAAAATGCTCCAGGGGCATCAATTTTTGTTTCAGAACCCAATCTTTTATTTTCTTCTCTTAAGCTTTATGCAGTTACAACAACAGTTTGTAAATATTTTCTTTCTTTACAATCACAAGCATAAGAGAAAAAATATTTTTTAATAACCTTAGATGATTTTTAGTAAAATCTCATAAAAAGATATTTCAAATTTGCAAAATTTTAAAGGTTGTAAAAATAATATAATAAAATTATCACTAAGTTACGTGCTAACAAAGAACATTTGTATAGATTTTCATCGAGATTCTACGAAAATTAAGACAAACGGAACATTTTTAATTTACCAAAATGACCGGAATTTTTTTGAAGAATTTTTAGTAGTTATAATTTTTTTTTTTTTTTTTAACGAAAAATTGCAATTTAAGATTTAAATTGCATTTTCAAGCGCTAATAAAATCGGATTGCATTTTTTTCTTTCTTTTTTTATTGAGAGTTAATCAATTTCAGCGACAATTTTTGAAAGAAAAAGCTAATTTTGCGGCCATATTTTTCTCAATTTGAACGTCGGCTAGCATTAAATAAAGTTTCTAAATCCTGTCATGAAGATTTTGTAAAAAATCAAAAGAATTGAAGAAAAAAAAAAAAGAATCAACAAAACGAATATTTAGTACATTTCGTGAAAAAAACTACTATTATTACTGTTGTAATACTATTACTACTATTTTCAACAAACTAAAATTGTTTCTGGAAAGTCACCTATTAACAATTGAGCGCAGCCATTCTGTTGCTCAAAAAGAACTCGATTCAATATAAATCTCCGATTTTCCAGAGAAACACGATGATGAATTTCCATCTCGACTTTAAATCCACACATTGCTTCTGCTCCACCTCCAAAATTTTTATTTTACCTTTCATCACCCAATCACACTTTCTTTCGTTCATTTTATCTACCTTATATAAGCCATCAACTATTGATCTGCTGATGATTTCGATCGCATCGATTATCGCCAACGTATCGCCAACGCAAAGAATTTCGCCAAGACGTAAAACAGAGCGTGGATTTCCTAAAATAGTTGGGCCGAGACAGAAATAGCGAATAATGGGGGACGTGGCCCAGTCGAAAATTTTGGGGTAGGACGATTTCAGAGGGAGAAGGGTGAAGTTTACGAAACGACCCAGTGAGGAAAACAATTGTCGGAAGAGCGGGAAGAATGGGAGATGTGATGAAAGTCAGAACTTCGCAATATACGGAACAAATATGTATATTTATGTGCACATTTGCATAAAAAGGTTTACAAAAAATATATATTTTACACCGCATTAAAAATAATTTACCTGAGTTTTTCAAAAGTTATAAAATATTTTCTTACATTATATTTTTCGGGATTTGCACTTTTTTGTAACACACTACACATACTTTACATGATAAGGAAGAAAAGTTGATACCACTTTTAGAAAATGCGAAATATTTTTTTTTATTGAGTTTTAGCAAGAAAGTTAGATTTTGTAGATTAAAAGAGGTCCCTTCTCCTCTTCAATATGAATATTTCAAAATATTGTATGTGGAAACTGCGTATAAATAAACGTACGTGGGTGGCTCTTTTATGCATCAGTATGAGCACGTATACATCTATTTTGATATTCGACCAATTGTATGTTTTAAGAACAATGTAGACTTTATTACTGTAATTATGTCATCATCACCCCCATCATAATCATCATCATCATAACTGAAGAGTTAAGTGGAAGAACATGTTAAGTAGTCCAGGGGAAATGTACCAAAATAAGGGGGTTACCTTGCAAAAGGTCGGGTAAAAGATCTTATTTTTCTGAATTGTTTATAATGATGCCAACATGAAAAAACCAAGTTTTCTAACAAAATTTCTTAAGGCTAAATTTTCTGTGGTCAAAAAACAAGAAAATTTTGGGACCTTTTTTGGTTATTTTTAAATATCTCGAGGCCCGTTGTCGTGGCATGCTTTTTGTCAATTACAATATTAAAGAAGATACAATTCTCTATAACTTTCATATTTACAATTTTTTTATACACTCAATAGCAAGCGCAGTACGCCATTTCAAAAATTGGACAACTTTTTCAATTTTCTTAAAAACCGTGAAAAACGCAGTTCTGCTCCGATTATTCAAATGTTTCCCACGGATTTCATCGTGTATGTCAACTTCTATATATTAGTAGCAGTAAATTATGTGTTTCAGGGCTAAAACTAGCCTTTTTTGCACCCGTGCCAAACATGGATTTTGGCGCCTCCTCCACCCCCGCTCTTTTAAAAAGAAAATTTACCACGGGAATTTTAATAAATCTCTAATAGTCGGATTTTGAAAATTTTAAGTGTGTAAGCATTAAATACGTAATGCTGAACTACGTAATCAGATTTGCCAAATATTGATTCATTAAAACCTTGAAAACCATACCGAAAGGAACCGAAATATATTCCACTTTAAACAGGTTTCCATCTTAGGAGGTATAATTGTTCATATTCTTTCTCTTGAAAAAATATATAATTTTCTTTAAAGACCGAATTCCGTATATATACAGATTTCATTTTCAAAGATTTTACGGTAGTTGTTGTATTGAGGCGTTTAAAGTCATAGTTACATGAATTATAGGACTAAATTAGTCACACGAAGATATTCGCAAGGTAACATTAAATCTATGGGAACGTTCTTGACAAATATCTCGCTCGCATTTTGTTACTTTTAATTTTTTTTTTTTTTTTTTTTTTCATGGGATACCTGAGATCAATATCTAATGTTGTGCTTTTGTACTTTTTCGGGTTTGGTTGCTTTTTTTTTAATATATTCGGACACTTTCATTTTAGAAAACTGTTTGGAATCCGTTCTGAAATTTAAAGTATTCTGTTTGAGCTTTAAAGCAATTAATAGATAATCTTAAAGTTTTAGATATTTTTGCATGCTAAAATGATATAATCTCTTGATATATTTATTGATATAAGTGGAAAAAAATTGACAATATATTTTAAAACTAATATTTTAAATATTTTTTATAAAACTAGTGATCTTAAATATTTTATTAATAGAATTTATAAATTTTACAAGATATAAATGCCTAACATTAGTTAGTGAAATAATCTGGTATCATTTTTATTGGAGCTATTTTATAAGGTAAAAGTATTTCTTTCATAAAAGATATTTATCTTTTGAACCCCTCCCCCCCTCCTTTTATATGGAACTACAATTCAATGTTTGCTATCTTTAAAACAGTAAAACATTAAAACATATGTTATCAATAATTGGTAAATAAAATATACCATTGTAGTGGGGAATAAAATATGTTTTTCGCAAATTTTCATACCTGGGTGATTTTCAAAAAAAGTCTCATGTTTTACTGTCCTTTCACATTTGCACAGAAAAATAGTTAAATATCATAATTTTAATTATTGCATTTTAACTATCATGTTCTTTAATGATAATTTACAGATACATTATTATTTATAAAAATAAGAAATATATTCTTTTGTAGTCAAAATATCATTACCTTAGGTTGTCCCAACAACCAATTTATTAGGTAAAGATTTGACAAAGTTCTATTTAAAACAGATGGTTATAATGTTTTTTATACCTTTTGATTTATTAAGATACTACTAAAAAAAAATATTTATTTTCATTAATTAAACTTATCTATAATTCTTAATAATTTTTTTAAACCGTGTCCCAAGAAAGAATGTCATTGCCATGCTTCTGACAAAAAGTTCCTCCGGATTTTTTTAGAGGACAGCGCATGCCTTTTTATCAAGGCAAAAGTACTCCTTTAAAGTCAACTTGTTATCAGGTTTAGGTGAATAGAGTAAATAGCTATATAGTTTCAATAAAACAAGCAAAGACTTTGAATGTTGTGGTGAGTATTTTTTTGTAAGTCATTACCGTACCCAGTTCTAATTGATAATTAAATGAACTTTTATTTCTTAATCTGCTTTCATTATATGAGAAATAGAAAATCATTGTATGGGCCAGAAGATATAATGGGTGCCATTTATCCCTGCGGAAATATAAAAATATTTTGTTTAATTTGTCATTACCGTGTTCACTTATGTCATTATACCAAGTGCATTAAAATTTAAAAATTAGTTTTAAAATGTTAAATTAGTAATTTGGTCTCTGCTGATGTTTATGAGGTAAGGTAATTATTTACAAACAATTAAAACTTTCTGATTATTTCTAAAAATTTGATTTTATTATTCCAAATTCATGGACGGATTTTGAAAATGACCCACCTATTCCATTGATACCTGGAAAAATATGTATGCATTATAAAAATTATTAAAATTATAAAATTTATTAAAATTAAGCAAGAAATCTTTTTTAATTGAAACTATCGTGCCAATAAGTTACTATAGATTGAAAAACTCTTTCAAACAATGCTTTGAAGTTAACATTGTATACACTTAAAGTTACTGTCTAAATATGAAAATTGTCTCGTTCATCTACACTCTGCCCTACTTTTAAAATTATATACAGTTATTGCATATAAAATGTCTGTTGAGATGAAAATAAAGACCTGAGTATGCAAATAATAGATAATTTACTGCTACCAATTTTTAGGAGTCGACATACACAATTAAATCTGCGAGGAACATTTGAATAATCGCGGCAAAACTACGTTTTTCACCGTTTTTAAGAAAATTGAAAAAGTTGTCCCATTTTTGAAATAGCGTATTGCGCTTGCTATTGAGTGTATAAAAAAGTTGTAAATATGAAAGTTATAGAGAATTTTATCCTCTTTAATATTGTGATTGACAAATAATATGCTACGGCAACGAGTTTCGAGATATTTCCAAAAAATCAAAAAATGTCCCAAAATTTTGTTGTTTTTCGGCCACAGAAAATTTAGCCTTAAGAAATTTTGTTAGAAAACTTGGTTTTTCCATGTTGGCATCATTATAAACAATTTAGAAAAAAAGATCTTTTACCCGACCTACTGTAAGGTAAAATGTACATTTCCCCTGGACTAAAGTAACAAAAATTACATTTGAAGAAATTTGATGTGAAAGTTTTTGTTGTCAATTTTAATGATTTATTTCCTGTTTGATATCATGTGTTTAAAATATTAACAGGTGTGGTACTAAACTCTATCAAAAACTTATTCATATTCAATTTTTAAATAATAAGAAATATTAATATTATTTGCATTATTAAATATTAAAATATTAAATATTAATGAATAATGTCTTAAATCTTCAAGGCTAAATAGAACTTTGGTATTTTAGCTTTACCATGTGATAGAATACCTGGTAACACCTTCGTCCAAAAGATAAAATAATTTTTAAGGAAATGTAGCATATCATGCTCTTCCACTCAGCTCTTCAATTGGTTTTGAAAAATGTAAATAATCACTTCAGTTTTTCAACTGTACTCTAAAATTCTCATTGTTTTTAGAAAGACTATCTGAACATATGTGGACAGAACTGTGAACTAGACATCTGAAGGGGCTCGGCCAATTTTCTTTTATTACATTGGGAACAGCCAGAGTCTGGACTTCATTCTTTCCAGGCTGGGTCAAGCTGGCAATTTTTCTTCTTTCTTCTTCTTCTTTTTTTTTTTTTCTTTAGAAATTTATTTTGGTTTAATAAATTACAGAGAAATATTTTACAAAATCCACCTTTCTTTCTTTAAGAAAGCTTTAGAATTTTAATTTTATAACCGTCAGTTTTTTTTTTTTCATTTAATAAAATTTTACGATGAATCTTCATTTGAGTGAGATTATTTAAGTAATTGTCACCGTTGTTATTCGGTATTCGATGGATTTTGGAAATATAAACTGAAAAATGTGGTACTTAAAAAATGTCGTATAAATATATGTGTACTATCTTTTTACATGAATTTTAATTGTATTAAAAGGATGGTTTAAAAAAAAGGGCATTTTTTCCAGAAATTGAGTAGGTCCGGATCCGGGACGAACTGTGGCTTTTATATCAGGTCGGGGATGAGCCTGACAATTTTGGCCCGTGCAGACAGACCTATACTGCGAACCATAGAAAGCATCGACATAAATATCAGAACAATCAGTTTCTTTTTCGATAAAAAGGAACGTTATATTCACTATACTCTCTTCTGAACTAAGATAAAGCTTCTCTCAAATTCTTTATTGTTAAAAATAAAATAAATATTTTACTAATAATATAAAAATAAAGAATTAAAATACTATTATATACAGTAAAACCCTTAAACGGACATTTCGAATAGCGAACACCTCTATTTAGTACACTTTTTCAATCATGAACACATATGCAGCAAAACTTCCATAGCAGACACCTCTGAATAAAGACAAATTTGGCGCCCCCGAAGTGTTAGAGGTTTTACTGCACTATTTGTATGCTTTTACCTCTAAATAGCGGATACCCAATAGCGGAGAAATTCCGCGATACCGATGTGTCACTCATTTAGAGGTTTTGCCGTATATAATACAGTAAAACCTCCGCAATGGACACTCCCAAATATCGGACACCTCTATTTAGTGTAGAGGTCTGCACGGGACGGAATTTCCAGGCCCGAGCCCGGCCCGGTGTAAAAATTTAAAGTTCTGCCCGAGTTGGTTCGGCCCGGCCCGATCTGGCCCGACATATAATTAAGATTCCTTTAAAGAATACAGCTTACATATTTATGGGATAATTTTACAGTATATTTTAAAATTACGATGTTTGCGCAAGACAAAACATACACAGTAGCAACTTTAATGATTACTTAGATTCTTAGACGTTTCAACATTCAAATAAGGATTCATTAAAAGATTACTATAGTTTAGAATAAAAGAAAAAAATGGAGGGTTAAAAACATCATAACTATTGAAGCTGTATAATAAAAAGTAGATTTCTGAAAAGATTTCTCTGTCATTTATTAAGGCTTTTCTCAAATCCAAAGGAGCTACTTTCGGACACATTTCTGAATTCATTACTTTTCGGAAGCGCATAAAATTGGCAGGAGTTCTTATTCAGAAATTATGTAATAGAATGGCGTTATCCATTTGTTGATAAAGGAAATATATCTTTGAGAAAATACTGTCAAAGTTAGCATTTTGAATCGAGTTTCCGGAAGCGAAAGCACGGGAAAGGAAAAAAAACTTGCAGCCACGTGGCAAGAATGTCTTAAAACTCGACAAGTAATTAATTTATCAAAAATGGAAAACGCTATTCGATTTCAAATCCCTTCAATAGTCAGTCTTGTCAATTTTATGCCTTTACAGTTAAAAATTAGTCAGAAAATGTGTCAAAGTTTCACGCTGTTGAGCAGTGAATTTAAGAATTACAATAAGGTAAGGTTAGTTAGGGTAACTGGACCCACGAGTTAACTGGGCCATAAGGCTATTTTATAAAAAACCGTTGATGTATTTTAAATTTTAGTTTTGTAAACAATGCCCCTTAACCTCTACTTCCTAAAACAACGTGTGTCAACTCAATCATAACTCTCTCTTTGCTGTGATAGGTTGTCAAAAATTTACGTTTCTTTTTTTTTTAAAACAACGTCAATTTGGTTGAACTTCATCGGCTTTTTATTAAAATACTGTAAGTACCCGTAAGGCATGGTGACGTCACGGCGACGTCGTTGTGAAGTCACACTGTGATTTTGTGACCGTCGATGTGACGTCACAGTGACTAGAATGCGAGGTCGTTATGGCCGTTTTAGAGGACGTTTGTGACGTCACATTGTGACCACTCTGTGAAGTCACGGTGTGACAAATTTGTGAAAAGTGTGTCATTTGTGACTATTTTGGCATTAACTTTGTGACGAACCTGTGACGAAAGCGACAATGCTTTGAAGTCACATTGTGACCAATTTGTGAAATATGTGTCATTTGTGACGAACTTGTCATAAACACTGTGATTTCAAATGAAAATCAAATTTCAAATTAATTGCTTAAAAGACGCAAATAGTGTAAAAGATTCCATGCTGGGACTCGAACCCGGGCATCAGTACAGCACACTGACATTCTACCGACTAAATCACATGGAACGATACCCAGGCTGGAAAATTTCTCACTATTACATGTTGGCAAGGCTACAAACGCAGCAAAAGATGGAATATTTAGCGTGAACCACCCACATGATGCAAACACGAAACTTAATTAAATCCAGCATTGATTGAAATTATATTAATACTTGGAAATTTTTCCAGAGAGAACCATTCGCCTTGCATACAATATTTCAAATGAAAGTCAAATTTCAAATTAATTGCTTAAAAGGCAATTTTAATTTGAAATGTTGTATGCAGGGCGAATGTTTCTCCCTGGAAAAATTTCCAATTATTAATATAGTTTCAATCGATGCTGGATTTAATTAAGTTTCGTGTTTACCCCATGTCGGTGGCTCACGAAAAATATTTCATCTTATACTGCGTTTGTAGCCTCATGTAATAGTGAAAAATTTTACGGGCTGGGCGTCGTTCCATGTGGTTTAGTCGGTAGAATGTCAGTGTGCTACACTGATGGCCCGGGTTCGAGTCCCGGCATGGAATCTTTTTCACAATGTTGGCCTTTGCGCTTTTTAAGCAATTAATTTGACATTTGATTTTCATTTGAAATATTGTATGTAAGGCGAATGATTCTCTCTGGAAAAATTTCTAAGTATTAATAAAGCGATGAATTTTAAAATAAAATTTTGCTGTAAATATAAAATCTTATCTTTTTACCGTACTTTTTAGCAAAATATCGCTACTTTGGAGTCCTATTCTTCTAAAACATTTTACATTTTTCCACTTAAAAAACAATGCTTATCAACTGACATATTTTTTTTTTAAGTTCTATGCTTGATATTTAGAATGTGTAAGTTTTTTAATTTGTTTTGATTTGTCATTGCTTTATTAAATACGAACATGGAAACTAACGGATATTAATACAACTATTATTTATAGAGCGGCATGATAAGCGATATTTATTTAAATTTTTTATTCCCGTGTATATTGTACTTTGTGAATATGAGCTAAATAGATTTGGTATGTTTTATAGGAAAAGACTGATCTGGGAAATAGAAAAAAAAAAAAAAAAAAAAAAAACGAGTAAGAAAAATCATGCGTTAAGCATAGATTAAAATATACTTTCCAACACTTTCTGAATGCTTTAACAAGACATCGTAATTTAGGGAAATGACGTAAATAAGATAACTAAGTAAACATTTTAGAAAACGCATAAAACATTTGAAAAACTGATTTCAGCAGTTACCGTCCATAGCCAAATATGTTTTCCAATTCTTTTAAACAGCCCTTATTTGATCTGTAGGTTGATACACTGAAAAAAATGAAGTACTCAAAAATGAGCAAACCGACGTACTCATATTGAATTGAATATTTTTGGATCAAAAATGAACCTATGCTTTCTCTATTTTGAAGCATCACATGTCAAACCCAAACAAACAAATAGTTTTGTACCCTGTAATGGTTCATTTCATTTATGGCGGCATAAATGATGTTTATTAATGTAAATATTAAATTATGCACAGCATTTTAAAAATAATTGCTTGGAAATAATGTTCTTGTCATAAAAATATTCGATTTGAGTATCTTGTTAAGAATTTTGCTATTTTTCTTGATAAATAATCAATTAAACATTTCTTGTTAAGAACTTTGGACGGGAAATAAATGTCAGTACATTTTTACTTTACATTTTAGGGGGTTTTTTTGTTGTTGTTTTTTTTTGTTTTTTTTTTTTTTGGGGGGGGGGGCAGTACATAACGATTCATATTTGATCACAGCCATGGAATAAAAATGAGTACATGTGTTTCTCAACTTTGAGTACATTTGGATCGGAGCTATTTTGTGCATGTGACGCATTTAAAATTGAGTACTTTTTACTCAATTTTGAGTACCAATTTTTTTAAGTGTATATATACTATATAATGGGAAAATTTAGTTTAGCAAGAAAACGCCTAACAGGTTGAAATTCATTTTCAGCAATTTATACTAATGTATGGAAACATACTTGAATACCTTTGTACAACCCTGTAGTTTACCTAAAATCTTTATTACACGCCACTATTTAGTTAAAATTTAATTCAAACTAAGACACTCTTAAAACTGCTGAAATCACATTTCCAGAAATTATAATATATAGACGGCCATGTATCCAATTCTTTACGTGACCCTGTATATCATTTTATCTATATTCTACAAATATTTCTTGGTAAATTAAATGCAGTTCAACATAAAAATCCATAACTCATCTAAAAAACACCTTTAAGCAATTTGCGCCCATACCCAGTAATCCTGACGAATACTTTTGTGTAGCCTTGTATAGGAATTATAGCATTTATATACACCATACACTATGCATAAATATAGTGAATCATAAAAGTGCATATCATAATTAAAAATATATTTCCAGCAATCATCGCTAATGAACAGTACTTCGGATACAATATGGTATCTGAAAGATTTTGTGTGTCCCTGTAAATGCTATATACGTATTATTCTTATTATACATGAAATAATTTATAGTATGTAAACCTCAGCGACATACATCAATTTCATTATATATGAAATAGATTAACATAATTAAAGTATGCCGCAAACAATTCCCTCCACCTCTATATCATTATATATTTGAATTCCTTTTTTAGTCCTGTAAATGAACAATAACTATTCTTTGCATCGCATAGTCAACAGAATGCATATTTTAGTGCACTTCATAAATGCATATAAATTTTATTCTGTTTGAAAGCGTGCGTAAAATCATAAAAAATTCATTTGAAACGACTTTTTCCCATAGGCCGTAATGTAACGGAAAACTTTTGGCTGTCCCTGTAAATGAACAAAGCATGCTACAAACTTCATTACAAATAGGTACCGTGCGATGGTAAACGTCAATACCATCCAAAAATTTCAGGCAATCCGAGTATATTTTCGAGAGTTAGAGTGCGCACAGACTGCTAGACGGACAGACGGAGAGACAAACCAAAGTCATAAGCACTTTTCAACTTGTGTCCTACATTATGTATCCTGTATTATATGAACTTAAAAAATATATATACTAAAGCAGTTTAATCTATAACTTCCTATCAGGCATGAAAAATACTTTATTTCAATGCTTAAATATCATATTTTACTTTTTAGTGCCAATAATTACCCGAATCATACACGTAGAAAATTAATTTACAATAGAAGAAAATTTAATAACCCATTCAGAATGTCTATAATTAAATGTTTGATTAAAATCACAAACAGACAAAATGCTTACATACAATTAAAAAAAATAAATATACCAATTTGAAAAACACTAAAAATAATAATTAGTATTTATAATTTTACTGTTAAACAACAGCAAACTACAATAGATAAATTAAATGCATTATTAGATTTAACAATATCTCAAAAATATTTCCATATGGTATAAGGAATTCCTATTATTTTATAATTTTGGCAAATGTTAAATCTGAAAACATTGGTTTGAAGATTTAGGATTTTAAAAGATAATTTAAAATATTATTAGCACTAAAAGAAAATTCTTTCAAATGTTTCACTACTGTAATATGTTAAAAATACATTTTCCCAGTATAATGTTAATTTCTAATCTGAAACAGTTTCGTAATCTCATGATAATCGAACATCATATTTAACCCCAAAATAATAATAACTATAAATGTTAGTAATCAAAAAATAGTAAAAAGCCGATAAAATAATTCCAAATCATTGTCGTTCCATACATTTTTAATCTCAAGTAAGAGTAAATTAATGTTTATATTAATTCCAGTATGAATGTAGGCATAAATGTCTCTGCGCAGTTTTTTTTTTTTTCAAGCGATGGCAGATTAAAATATTTTTCATCACAGTTATCAAATTGGAAAATAACGCTTCTGACAGTTAAAGATCAGTCTCTTACACATATAACTATTTAACTCATAATATACAACCAGGAATAAAATATTTAAATTAAATAAAACTTACATGCACGTTCCATTAATATCCGTGTATCCTAAAATGGTCATTTCCTTATCTTAAAGTGTTGTAGACGTGTTGTTCTAAAACAAGTGAACTATTTCCCGCGTATTCTCATATTTATTTTTCTGTGGGCAGACGATTTTCGAGCAGATGGTTTGTTACAGATTGTTTGTTTTTGTATACAAGAAATATGGAATTTGAACGCGCAGAAATTTTCTGAAAGTATCATTCATTAAAATTTTGTATTTGAAGAAATGTCCAATGTATTTCATCTTTTCTTTTTATCCGTACCAAATAATTCAAGTTAAAATGTATTGTAAAGTTCCTTTTTTCTAAATAATTATAATAATAATATTCATAATTAGAGTTTATTAGATAAAACATTGTTTAAATTTTTAAAAGGTGTAAAAATAAATTTAATGTATTAACGACCCCCCCCCCTTTTTTTTTCTATTTTTTTAAAGTAAAGTTTGTTTTCCTTTATTTTCGGAAAATGCTAATTTTATTTTAAAAGTCTGAAAGAAGTAGAATTTATGACTTGAATACAAATTATAAAAATATTCTAAAGCAAGAAATGCATAGATGACTAAACTCTGAAGACTCTTTCTACGTGCTCATTAAAAGGTGCAGATTTAACTGTAATAGAAAATTTTTAGTTTGAAAACACAGAAGTGTTTCGAATAATTCTGGACGGTAAAAAAAGAAAGAAAGAGTGAAATTTTCTCCCAGCAAACTAAATATGTAAAGTGTATAAATTTAATATTCGTAATTGTAAATATATTATCCAAATGCTAGATAAAATTGAAATCATGAAAAAGTATACATTCACTGTCTTAGATATCAAATTGATAAAATATAGCCTAAAAATTTAGTTTATTAATGCTTGTATCGTGCACTTTATTTATTATGCCCCCTCTCCTCCCCTTTAGTGACGGAATTTACCATTTGCTATCCACTAATATATTTTCATTCCTTATGCCGCTGTAACTCGTGGCTGTTTAAAATATTTCTCTTCATTTTCAAAGATTTTCGAAGTTCATATTTTTTGTCACACTGTGACTTACAATATGCTGGTTTTTTTGTCACATATGTGACGTGGCGTACGTTACATAGCAGTGACATAACAGAGACGTCACAATTTTTTTTAATTGCCAGAAAAATATAATTTACAAAAAGTAACATGTTTTGAAGAATTTTCGTAAGTTTTTAAAGTTTTCTAAGAAGTTCACATTTCAGTCACAATGTGACATCACTGAGTGGTGGCATTTCGGTCACAGATGTGACGTGACCACAGTGACTTGCAGTGACGTCACAGTGACGTCACCGTGACCATGCATGCTATGAGGGTACTTTTATTAAACAATCTGTTTTTTTTAAGATTAGGCATATAACTACGTTAATATTATTAGGTATTTATACATGTTTACTTCATGTTTCAAATGTAAGCCCGGTGTTCCAGTTACCCCATAAATTTTTCAAGAATGGGGTAACTAGGACATGTATCCGGGGTAACTGGATCATGCTGGATCCGCTTACCCCAATAGTTATAAATAATTTTTTTGAGTTTCTCTTACAATGGGAAGTAAATTTTTGATTCAATTTTGATTTGTAAATTCAATTTTTGATTTTTTTTTTTTCAACCTGGCTTTCTCTAGAGTGTCTTTCACTCGGGATGTGGCTGGGGACCTATGAACCTTGCTTCCGCAAAAGAGTCGGAATAAGCGGAAGAATAAAGGGCTGCGGACGTATACCTCGGCTTTTTATTAAAATACTGTAAGTACTTTTGTTAAACTTTTTTTTTTTTTAAGATTAGGTATATAACTACGTTAATATTATTAGGTATTTATACATATTTACTTCATGTTTCAAATGTAAGCCCGGTGTTCCAGTTACACCATAAATTTTTCAAGAATGGGGTAACTAAGACATGTATCCGGGGTAATTGGATCATGCTGGATCCACTTACCCCAATAGTTATAAATAATTTTTTTGCGTTTCTCTTACAATGGGAAGTAAATTTTTGATTCAATTTTGATTTGTAAATTCAATTTTTGATTTTTTTTTTTCAACCTGGCTTTCTCTAGAGTGTCTTTCACTCAGGATGTGGCTGGGGACCTATGAACCTTGCTTCCGCAAAAGAGTCGGAATAAGCGGAAGAATAAAGGGCTGCGGACGTATACCTCGGCTTTTTATTAAAATACTGTAAGTACTTTTGTTAAACAATTTTTTTTTTTTTTTTTTTTTTTTTTTTTTTTTTTTTTAAGATTAGGCATATAACTACGTTAATATTATTAGGTATTTATACATATTTACTTCATGTTTCAAATGTAAGCCCGGCGTCCCAGTTACCCCATAAATTTTTCAAGAATGGGGTAACTGGGGTAACAATAGCCAAACCTTGAAATTGTACGATATACAGATAAAGTACTTAAATACTTACGTAGCCGTTTGTTCATAGATTTACCTTGCTACTTTTTTCCTTAAAATACCCATGTGACTTTTATACTTATTGCCCAAACAAAAGTACATAAGTAGTTACTTAATTTTTATGTTTTTTGTATAAATAAATCTAATATTTTCACTTTAGTGCTTTTTTTAGACACATTGACAGCAAAGGTTTCCCTTACAACGCTCTTTTATTGACATATAATTTACATGATTTATTTATTTCTCTATTGTTTCTTGCTCACAATAACGAAAATTATAGAATACCTTATTAAAATTACGTAATAAAATTAAAAAAAAGCATATTGGGTGATATCAAACCAAATTTCTTGACCCCTTGAGAGACGGTGATGCCGTTACAGCATCACACAATTATAATTCCTAATTGCCACGTTGGCACCGGAATTTTATAATAAAAATTTCACCTTTATTAAGTACGCGAAAATATACTCTTATTTGTTTTCAAATAGATTCTCTTGTAAATACTGGTGTCATTAAATTATTTCAACATTTTTCGAATGCGAATACCTTGCTCCTGAAAGCGAGATAGTCAAATCTTGAAATTGTACGATATACAAATATACTTAAGTACTTACGTAGCCGTTTGTTCATAGATTTACCTTGCTATTTTTTTCCTTAAAATACCCATGTGACTTTTATACTTATTGCCCAAACTAAAGTACATAAGTACTTTCTTAATTTTTATGTTTTTGGTATAAATAAATCTAATATTTTCACTTTAGTGCTTTTTTTAGACACATTGACAGCAAAGGTTTCCCTTACAATGCTCTTTATTGACATATAATTTACATGATCTGCCTGGTTTAAATTTTTTAAAGTTGTTTACATTTTTCAAACAGGACCTGATATCCCACATGAAAAAAAAATAAACGCGTGTGGAACATAGACCCTCCTGGTCCAGTTACCCGATTTTTATAGGGCAACTGGATCCATGAGGAAAGAAAGGTGAAATATGCATATTTTTATATTTTTAAATATTAAAATGTAATTTTGAGCATTTCTGTCTGATAGACGGAACTTAACTGAACACATTTACAGAAGTTCAGACTCTAATTCAAATGAATATTAGCTTTTTGAAGCTGAATTGTCAGAAGCTCCAGAGTCTCATTGTAAAATCATGGCCCAGTTGCCCCAACTAACCTTATATTTCAAAAGATTAAGTTAACAGAAGTTCATTATCGCTATTAATATTTTTACAAAACATATGGCTACACATTCTGAGAACAACGAAGTCAAGTTCCGGCCGGCTTGACAATGTACAAGGAAAAAAAAAAAAAATTCAAGCCTGATCTCAGCCCGGCACGAGTCTGCTGAAAAAAAAAAAAAAAAAAAAAAAAAAAAAAAAATTCCAAGTCAAACACCATGTAGCAGTCCGATGTCGATCTTTAAGCTCGACATGTTGGATTTCTGTATTGATCTTGTCAAACTGGCATCGGCTCGTGACGTACATTTATACTTACTCTCGCGAAAGTCGTGTTCATCGAAAATAGCTCATATTTTATCCGTTTCGTACAAACGCTTATATCGGGCCGTCAGTCCCGATAATCTTTTTTATCGGCTCGGCCCCTTTATTTTGTCTATCGGCCTGGCACGGCCCGTTGAAAAAATTGTCTTAATTCTGCCGGCCCGGCCTATTTGTAAATGCGTCTTCGTTTCGCCGGCCCAATCCGCGGGCCGTGCCGGGTACGGGCCTCGGGACCGTGCAGAACTCTAATTTAGCGAGCACTTTTTCAATCCCCAACTCATATATTATTTGTGTAATTATATTAATTTGATTCTGAACCTTAGCAGACAAATTCTGCGGTTCTGAGGTGTCTGTTATTTATAGAGGTTTTACTGTGTATAACGTGTTAATTCAAAGGAAATACTTATCGCAAGTTAAAAAGATTGAGAGTAACAGCACAATATTATAAGAATACCCCCTTCCTTCCACCGCGGAAAAAAAATCCCTACTAGCAGAATTAATATAACGATAAAAAAAAAATCTATATTAAAATATGGGTCAATATTGAAAAGGATTTGAAGGTTAAAATATTTTTACCGGCCCGTTTCTCTGTATCAGCAACGAAATGGAAACGGAGGCGTAATCTCAAAGAAAAGTATATGGTTGTCTTTAGTAAAAAACTTATAACATTTACAATTTTATAAAATAAATGGTCGAAATGCAATAGGAATGAAATCACGGAGTAATTATTTATGAATAAATAGCTATTTAGCAGGTGAAAATAAAAAATGAACACATCAAGAAATTAATAATTAAACAGATTATTGAGAATAACCAGAAACTATTATTTTTGATTAATGAAATAAATAAATAATTGGAACCCCTTTCAAAATTCAATCAATCACAAATTTCTTCCAAATTTCCTAATTGTAGCTTGCTTAGCAGCGCAACTCAAACAAGTCGAAGATTGACATAATATAGTAAAACCCTCCATAACAGACGCTGCTCCCGAATAGCGAACCCCTCTGATTTCTTTTTCAATCCCTAGCACAGGTATTATTTGAATATTTTTACCTCTGAATTGCAGTCACCTCCTAATAACGAACAAATTCAGTGGTCTCGAAGTGTCTGTTACTCAGTGAAAAATTAAAATTAAGTAAGTGAGATAAAAACTAAAAGACTTATCTTTCATCGTCAGCTTATTAATGACTAACTATTTAAGATGCTTTGATTCCACTCCCCTCCCCCCCCCCCTCCTTCCGCAGAGCAATATTCAATATTACAAACGCAACATAAAAAAAAAGCATCTAAAAGGTATTTTTCAATTAAGTATTAATATATGTACGAAAGAGGAGTCAAGACAAAGGGGTAAAAAAGATATTTTTAGCTATTTTAAAATGCAATTTCTTCAACAAATTTATTTTACGATTTCATCCTTTCTCCCTGTCTATTTTTAATTACTTTAAACACAGGCAAACTTTAACACCGGTAAATTTGGATGCGATTTTCAATCTATTTATCTGTTAGTGTAATTATTTGATTTTAAGCATAACACTGATCAGGATGTGAAAAAGTATTATTAAGAATAAAAACTACGCACAAATCACATGTAAAAGGGGCCTCTGTGGAATTGGTTAAAATTTTGATATATTGTAGTTGATGCAATGCTGATCAAATATATCAATAAGCACAATCCTAAAATATGGCTAGTTTTGAAGCTATGACCATAAAAAAATCTTGATTCATATTACATAACTACCAACTTTCCATTTTTTTCTCAAGTCAAATAAACATTCAGAAAAAAAAATTGACGAAATGTCTCCAGGAGAAGTTATAGATTTCCTTATGGACCTACAAGTTGCAAGTGGAACCAGGCAACATGTAAACGATTTGCAGAGACGTAAGGGAGCTATTGAAAAATTAATTTCAACTGTAGTATAAAACTACATGAAAATGAATAACAAAAAAAAAAAAAAAAAAAAATCACAAATGAAAAGTAAGTAAAAGAAAAAAAGAAAACTAGAAGAAAAAAAAATAAAGTTAACCTTTTAGTACATATTAAAGGGGAAAAAAAATCCTGCGCTAAAAGAAACAAATTGCATTCGAAGATTAGCCCTATCACCTTTTAAAATAGGGGTGGGAGGGGCACTTTTCAATGACCATACACCTTAATATATTTAATTTTAAGCATAACACTGATCAGGATGTGAAAAAGTATTATTAAGAATAAAGACTACGCACAAATCACATGTAAAAGGGGCCTCTGTGGAATTGGTTAAAATTTTGATATATTGTAGTTGATGCAATGCTGATCAAATATATCAATAAGCACAATCCTAAAATATGGCTAGTTTTGAAGCTATGACCATAAAAAAATCTTGATTCATATTACATAACTACCAACTTTCCATTTTTTTCTCAAGTCAAATAAACATTCAGAAAAAAAAATTGACGAAATGTCTCCAGGAGAAGTATAGATTTCCTTATGGACCTACAAGTTGCAAGTGGAACCAGGCAACATGTAAACGATTTGCAGAGACGTAAGGGAGCTATTGAAAAATTAATTTCAACTGTAGTATAAAACTACATGAAAATGAATAACAAAAAAAAAAAAAAAAAAAAAAAAATCAAAAATGAAAAGTAAGTAAAAGAAAAAAAGAAAACTAGCAGAAAAAAAATAAAGTTAACCTTTTAGTACATATTAAAGGGAAAAAAATATCCTGCGCTAAAAGAAACAAATTGCATTCGAAGATTAGCCCTATCACCTTTTAAAATAGGGGTGGGAGGGGCACTTTTCAATGACCATACACCTTAATATATTTAATTTTATAAAAGTAACAGACTAAAAAAAGATATATGGCTAATTCCACGAAAACTTGTCATGTCTGTCACATACTACGATTTTTGGCTGCCAGTATTTTAGAACGGAAAAATGTGACTTCTTTTATCGGAGATATCTCATGAATTGAATAACGCGAAACAAACTTTTCGAAAATAATGGTCGCCAACAAGCATAGCGATTTTCAACTGTGACATGACAAGTTTTCATGGAATTAGCCATATATATTATATATTTAAACAGAAAACGTTAGACAATAGACAAAGACAAAAAAAAAAAAAAAAAAAAAAAAAAAAAAAAAGGAAGGTTAAAATTAAAGAGATAGAAACAACTCAGGTATCATTCTCAACAGTCTAAGCATATTTAGGAGGGTAACGGTTGGGGAATCGGAGACCTAATATTAGTCGGGTAATCCTGCCATAATTTCATTCTAGTTCATTCATACAATTCTAGTTTTGAAGCTATGACCATCGAAAAATCTTAATTCATATTACATAACTACCTACCTTCTGTTTTTTCCCCAAGTAAAATTAACATCCAGAAAAAAAAAAAATAACGAAATGTTTCCAGGAACATTGTAAGTTTCCTAATGAACCTACAAGTTGCAGTGCAAACACGCGGCATGTAAACGATTTGCAGAGACGTAAGGAAGCTACTGAAAAATTAAATTTAATTGAGTATAAAACAACATGAAAATGAATGACATAAAAAAAGATTAATTCAAAAATGAAAAGTAAGAAAGAAAACTAGCAGAAAAAATAAGGTTAGCCTTACAGTACAAATTGGGGGGGGGGGAAAGGTTCCTGTGCTAAAAGAAACAAACTGCATCAGAATATTACCCCTATCCCATTAAAAAGAAAGCGCGGGGGGGGGGCACTTTTCAGTAACCGTACATCTTAATATATTTAATTTTATAAAAGTAACAGATTAAAAAAAGTACATATATATATTCCATTTAGTCTTCAATTTGTTTTCATGTTGTTGATTCAGTACCATTATTGCTATCTTACTTACTTGAAATGAAGGTGTATCTACTCTAGCATTAACCACTTGGTTAATTATATATATCTATCTAGTGTCCCCGCCCCCTAAATCTATTCTCTCTCTCTCTCTTACTATCTCACCCACCTCTTGTTTATTTCAGATATAGCCTTATTTATATATACGTTTTTCGAGTCAAACTTATTGTATTATAGATTTTTATCTATCGTTGAAGTGTTTTCTTATCTTCATTTATTTATATTTTCACATCTTATGTTTAATTTCTGGTTTATTTTGGAAATATCTTGATATGTTTATAAGGAGTTAAATTTTGTCATCTTTGACCTAATGCCGACAAAACTGCGGATGAAATAACGTATCTTCACTATGAATTAAACCTGCAAGCTCCTTTGATGATTCCGTAGGTTATTCATAGTTTCTTATTATACATTTTCAGTTTTCACTGTTCCTATATTGTTCGTCATTAGCATTTTATGAACTTTTTCATATACTCTGGTTTCATTTTAA